>HG995174.1:2602500-3852500 GCA_905333005.2 Lycaena phlaeas
TCGTGGCGTAGTGTAATATTTTACGTTGTAAAATGAAAACAAAAATGTAACGTTATTCTTTTAGTGTGATATATTTACGCGTTTGCTTTTATTGTTGTTGGTAACTTTGATGTGAATATGTTTTATGATCGTATGCTGCTTTACGACTTAGTTTGAATTGAAAGTGATTAATAAGTTCCTTTTATTTACTTACCTAATGAGTTATATTTCTATACAGGTCAGGTTTTAGGATCCAATGTGAACCAGTTTTTGGTATGATAGTAAAATTTTATCGAATTCCATGATGGTTTTTTTTAAATAATAATATTAAATGATATTAATAAATGATATGACGCTGTGTCCTAGTGGACAAAAGAAAAATAAGAATTAATTATGGAGAAACCAAAAAAAATTAAAAAAAAAAAACATCCGCACCCCGATACATTGCCACGTTCCCTATTCAAAATTTGAATTTTTTTTAATTTAATAGTATTTAGTTATAAGTTTTCACTTCTGTCGGCAGTCTCTATAGCTGCTAGTTTTTTTTTTAAATCTTATTATACTGACTGACATTCGACTCACCTTAAAATTTTGTCTAGAGGTCTTAAGTTCGACATTTAACTTGTGCGAGTAAATAGATACATTGAAATAATATCAATAATAACGTAGCCATGACTGAAAACACAAACAAAGCCGGACGACTAAGTAAATTGAAAATAATTTAATTTCATTGTCTTAGTATCATCGTTAAAAACAGATAACCCGGCCGAAGAGTCAATGAATTTTAATGGAGCTTAAAGTCATTTGACGGGTGATCTGTAGATTCATCTTAAATGGTTTAATCAATGTCTTTTTTTATAAAATATATAATAGATACGCCCTCCTTTTTCCTACCCCCACCCTTTCTGGGGCCATCAGAAACTCACAAACCACAACAGCATAGCTGTCACTTTACTTTTAGATACCACACCGGTCGAGCCGTACAATATGGCTGCAAAACGGCATGGCACTTCTTACAACTACTCTTTATTTGCCTCTTTAACCACTAAGCTTGGCTTCGACATACTTCATGTATTAACCCACACCGAAAGCTATCTATCCTATCCCAAAACACTGTTACGACAATTCCATCTTTTACAAATATTATCCTTATTTATTTTCTAATGTTGTTAATAATAAAAAAATAGATTGTAGTATCCAAAATAACAGAAAAGAAAAAAACCAACCCCGACAAAATCAATCAAAGCTGTATCACTAATAATGTCGTTAGAAAGTTCTAGTAAATTCTAGATCAAGTTGTGCACTTGACAGTTGTTGGGATATTCGCCGTTTCTTCGGCGGAACTGAAAAATTTAAGACCACGGCATCGTCCGGGCGTAGCCAAGTCACGCGCGAGTGACCCAGTGATTTAAGGACCTCAGACCGAGACATACTTTATAGCCCGACGACGTATTCGGTTACACTTACAATTTGGTCCGTTTATAATGGCTTTACCATTTAAGTTTTGATTGTTTCGGCTTTAGCTTGATATTATAGCGTAAAATCTAAAAAAATCACCGCTATGTCGAAATATAAGAATAAAAAGAATAAGCTCACTGAAGAAGTAATAGGCTGGTCACACAGGAGATCGGATGTACTATGGGCAATTATGGTTTAAAAGTGGGTGCCGCGATTAGATAGATTGCGAGTATCGACCGTCTTGGCGTTAATTGTGGAAGGCCTATGTTCAGCAGTAGACAAATAAAAGCAAGATGATGATGATAATAATAACCAATGTCGAAAGAGCTGAGTACAAAAATATACATATTGAAACAGATTCACTGCCACAGACAGAAACACGAAGCGTCCAAACTTATAACCCTTGTCCTTTTCCACTGGATTAAAAATAACTTTGTTTATATCATGGAAACATTGTTGATTCTAAAATTACTTTCAACATTTGATATCTTCATCACCGTTGTATATGCTTCTCAAATCAAATCAATCAAAAATATCTTTATTACGTAGGTACAACTTGTACACTTGAAATAAGTCAAAACATAAGTAGTCAATAAGTAGTAATAGTATATAAAAAAAAAAAAAAAAAAAAAAAAAACTCGTTTGAGATGCAGGATCCCCTAAGAAAAACGAGAAAAAAACTTAGGGGTTGCTCTTTTGTCAATAAAATGAGTACATAATATTTTATAAATACAACATGTAACATCATATCTTAAGAGTGAGTGTCTTATTCCCAAGGTGTGGTATCTTCAATAAAATCTTTTATTTCGTAATAGGCTTTACCACACAAACGTTCCTTAACAATTTTCTTAAATTTATTAATGGAAAGATTTTGAACGTTTTCTGGGATCCTATTGTAAAAACGTATACATTGTCCCATAAACGAAGTACTAACTTTATTCAGTCTAAAGAATGGAACATTTAATTTATTTTTGTTTCTAGTATTTATATTGTGGTTGTCGCATTTTTTTACAAATTCATTAATATTTTTACGGACATACATCACATTAGCAAATATGTATTGAGAAGCGACAGTCAAGATGGCAATTTCTTTAAATTTATCTCTCAATGATACACGGGGGCCTAAACAATATATGGCTCGAATAGCTCGCTTCTGCAACAAGAAGATCGTATTAATATCCGCGGCATTCCCCCACAGTAGAATGCCGTAAGACATAATACTGTGGAAATATGCATGATATACTAATCGCGCCGTATTTTCATCCGTTATGATTCTTATTTTCTTAACTGCAAAAGCTGCAGTACCGAGCCTACTTGCCAACGTGGCTATATGTGGCGCCCACTGTAGCTTAGTATCTATGGTAATTCCGAGAAATTTGGTTGAATCCACCAAGTCCATCACCTCTCCGTTAAGTGATACACTAGTTTGCACCTGCTTAACATTAGGGAGCGTAAATTTTATCAGTTTTGTTTTATTTGAGTTAAGCAATAAGTTATTGGCGCTAAACCAATGCACCATGTTCGAAAGAGCATTGTTTACCTCGTCAAAGACCATTTGCTGTCGTTTAATTTTAAAAATTACAGATGTATCATCAGCAAACAATACAATTTCATGTTTATCCTTCATGAGTGAAGCCAAGTCATTTATATAAACAAGGAAGAGAAATGGACCAAGAATGGATCCTTGAGGCACCCCCATTTTTATTTTGTTACCAGAGGAACTTTTACCATTTATAATTACTTTTTGAGTTCTATTATTTAAATAAGATGTCAATAGTTTAAGTTCAGCACCCCTGATACCATAGTGGTGCAATTTCCTGATCAACGTCGCATGTTCAACACAGTCGAAAGCTTTGGACAAATCACAGAATACACCTAGAGCATCCTGGGACTCCTCCCAAGCTGTAAATATATATTTTAGAAGATCAACTCCCGCATCTGTTGTAGATCTACCTTTAGTAAATCCGAATTGCTGTTTATGTAGTAACTCATGCTTATTAAAGAACAGTAAAAGTTGATTTAAAATAATTTTTTCGAATATTTTACTGAGAGTTGGAAGAATGGAAATTGGTCTGAAATTCGAAGGGTCTGTACTGCTACCCGATTTAAAAAGAGGTAATACTTTACTGTGTTTCATTAAGTCAGGAAATTCACCACAATCAATACACTCATTAAATATGATAGCTAAAGTCGGTGCAATGATATGCACAATGTGTCTTATAATTTTTACAGACATGCCCCACAAATCTGTAGTATTCTTAACATTAATTAGTTTAAAAGCACTGATAACATCTTTTGGGCAAATATATTGAAATTTAAATACATGTTTATTTTCTTTGACACATTTTTTCAGTAATGTCTCGGCGACGGTAGGAGAAGATATAAGATTTTTAGTTGTTGTCAGTGGAACATTAGCAAAAAAATCGTTAAAAATAGTTGCTACCTCTTTATCAGTATCTATTCGCTTATTATCAATATATAAGGAATATTCAGTATTTTTGTATTTATTTTTCCCAGTTTCTCTATTAATTATGCTCCACGTTGTTTTAATTTTACAATCCGATTTCGAAATAATGCTTTTAATATGTAAAGATTTAGCTTTAAGACATACCTTTTTAAATATTTTAGAGTATGTTTTTACATATTTCTTAAACGCTTCACTAGTGTTGTACGACCTCTCATCATAAAGTTCATACAATCTCTGCCTACTTCTATGAATTCCTAAAGTCGCCCATTCATTAAAAGGTTTAAGATTTTTTGCATTGACTGTTTTTATTTTAGGTGCAAATATGACGTCAAACTCATTTTTTATTAAATAAAATAATTTACCATACAGTATATTTGGGTCTTTTTTGTTGCAATCAAAATACGAGAGTTTAGCAGTTATATTGCACCTAAGCTTCTCAATACGATTTTCGTTAACAGGGACAAACGTTACTTTCTTTTTGTTATTATTTTCCTTAGATATGTTTTTAAATGAAGCTTGCAAGCCACAATGATCTGAAGTAAGTTTATTAATAACAGATTGACTGTATGGTTTTACATTACTAAATATGTTATCTATACAAGTAGCTGTGGTGCAAGTTATTCTAGTGGGTTCTAAGAATAAGTTACTAAGGTTATATGATTTAAATAATGATATGAATCTGATAGTGGTAGGATTTTTTTCTAATAAATTAATGTTGAAATCACCACATATAATTAAATATTTCTTTGATACACATAACTTGACAAGAACTTCTTCCATAATTTGTTCAAATGTATCATATAACCCACTAGGAGGTCTGTATACGCTTACAATAATAAGACACTCAAGCTCTACACAAGCTATTTCAATAGTGCGTTCAACAGACAGGCTCACAATATCTTTTCTTTCTTTAGCTTTTAGATTTGTTTTGGTTAGTATTAGGGAGCCACCTCGTATTGCATGTTCTCTGTTAAATGAGCTTGCCACCTGGTGATCACTGAGATTGATAACTTCATTTTTATTTAACCAATGTTCGGTAACACAAAGTATGTCAATACTATAACATTTAGTAAATAATTCTATTTCTAATTCTTTACCGACTATACCTTGCATGTTTTGATGCACCAGGTTAGTATTACAATAATTATTTCTATTTGTTTCTGTAACCTCTGTGGTTATGATTTTATTACATTTATTAATTTTATTGCAAGATATAATTTCTTTTGTCTTATTACCTAGTTTAAATTATTTGGAACGAATTCCAAGCTTTGTTGTGTCAATAAGTGACACTGCTCAATAGGAGCAGTGGTCTGTTTAGCCAAATCCTTGGCTGGATCTATATACAAAAAAGTGGATAGCGAAAGTGCTATTTGTCGTTTAAAATAATATGATAAGTCAAACTTATCGTTAGTCTTAAAAATAAATTTACTATTAATTATGTTATTAATGTCAATTATTTCTAACTTATTAGTATAATTATTATTTGAATTTATAACTACAGAATTATTATTACATGATAAAGTATATAATAATACATTTAATTTATGTCTTATTTTGTTTTCCTGTGGCAAAGCTTTTATATAGGGAAATGTGAACAAAATTACCCTTTTTATATTATGTAAACTATTTAATGAATCTATAAATTTTACTATTTTTTTTTGGTTCACATTTCCCCTTCTGCCAGTCATAATTATTAATGTTGTATTTGGACGGTGGGTACTACCAACAATTGCTTCTACAATTTGACTAAGAGAAGCACCGGTCATGCAGTTATTAGTTAATGACCCTCCCTGATATAACCGGTACAACAACACTCCCATATCTTTTCCTATCTCATCACTCCTGCCTTATCTACTTCTTTCGAAGAGTGCCAAGGTATTTTATAGCACATACTAAAAATCGTATACCTAAAAACGAGCTGCGGAAACCGTTCCAACGATTTTCACGAAATTCAGTATACATGAAGTTTCGGGGGCAATAAATCGATCTAGCAAGGATTCATTGTAAGAGAAGGTAGTTTTATTCGTAGTCAAAAGTGGTCGCCATGGCCGAAATTGGTGGGACAGATCATCATCATCAACTAACTTTATCGAGCAAAGCTCGGTCATCCCAGCACCTTGGGCAAAGCAAATTGAGCCAAGGGGGCTCTTTGTATCCCTCTTATAAGAAGGGAGACCAAAAGAGCGGGGAGCAAGGGGCGAAGACGGGAACCTCGCCTCATAATATTATCCGGATGTTGAAAAGGATCTTTCTGTGGTGCGGGCAACCCCTCTGTGGAGGTGGCGTTAGTCCCCTTAGGTACTGGCCAGCCGTCGATCTCCTCACCAAACTGACCTCAGCAAATGCGTCCACTTACTAGCTTTCGGGCGCAGCGAGTCCCACATATTCGCCTGAGGAGACCCACTCTCCCACGGGATGCATAAGCGCATTTCCAGGCGTTAAAGAAAAATAATGGTACTGATATTATATATGATGTATTAGCGATCATGGTTATGAGAGACGGCCTGTTCGGCAGTGGACGATTAGAAGCTGATGATAATATCATAGATGTAGGATTACCACTACTCTAGTAAATATAAATTTGGAAACATCATTATTACATCATTACATCAGCAACATCATTATTGTTCTCTTCATTATATTACTTATAACCTACAATGTTACTACTAAGTTGTAAAATTAAACATATTAAATAACATTCTAGCAGCATCAGATTTAGGATCAGCCAGGACACTTTGTAACACACCAACATTCATAATATTTAATTTAAATTTTGTGAACAATAAATGTCTGTTGTCGGCATACCGAACACATTCGATTAATCTATGGTACACGTCATCCCGCCTGTTACAATGCTCACAGTTAGGAGAGTCCACCTTCCTCATCAGATACGCGAAGCCATCCAAACCATCTTAAATACGACATTATATTTCTGATGTTATTCACAAATTTTAAACGCTAAAACACACATATGCAATAAAGCAAGTAAAAATCATTGGTGCAAAACACTCATTCGCAAACAGGACACGTAGCGCAAGCGGAAACCTTCCCAAAAATTATGATCTCTCGTTATAGAGCGTGCGTATGAATTTCATATTCGCAATCAAACTCAATCGTTACAATTCGACTATTTACTGGTAATTATTAATTATGTGTGTAATGATGAGCTATTTACAGATTAACGAATATTTTGGCTACTGTCGGAATGTAAATTAGGTGCATGTATGTGCTAATTGCTTTATGTCATTATTGTTATAATCGTCATTAATATCATCATTATTTTAATGATTATTATCTTCGTCATGTTTATAATCATTTTATTTATCAGTATCGTGTTACATAATTATTAGTTTCTATCTACTGCTTTTCGGCACATTGTTTATGATTTTAAGATTGATGTTGTGCTGCAATTTTAATTATTTTATTGCAGCACAACGCATTTTTTTCCACTTACATTATTTATTACTTATAAAATACTTATCTTGTACTTTGTCTCCGTCGACTTTACAGAGGAACTGCTTATAAGAAAACTAACAATGCTCTACATTAACCATACCACTACTATCATTATCAATTTAATAAAATAATAAAAACACAAAATGGCGCCGAACGTAAAAGAATATCAGCAGAGATTTTATTTCTTCACCCATTCTGGTTAGGCGAAGGGAACTATGCCCATACAGCCAAGTCATCAGTGGAATTGTTTTATTGATATGAAATAAAAATGAAATTTAATGAGATGAAATAAAATGAAACCTTACCTAACTCATTCAATCAAATTATTAAATCTGATATTGATACAAATTAGTATTTCCTTTTAAAAATATTAGCAAAAACTTCGTGGTTGTTTTTTTTTAATATACATTATTTTGACAGTTGGGAAAGAGAACGCACGAGTGCGGAAAAGGTAAAGAAAAAGCACGAGTGTGTAATAGGCCACTTTCCGAACGCTATACGTCCCTGCAATACGCCACTCTTTGAGCAACTGTATTAAAAAAAAAATACTTCACTAAAACTCATTGCTGAAATACTTTCAACTAAGTCTACTATCTCTTGCTCTGAATAATCCAATAAATCCTCCAAAAACAAACCTGACATTAAATTAGCGACCCGTATTATCCAACTATGCATTAGTCTCAAAGGGGACTAACACGATTATGAGATAATATTTTCCGTGTTGCCTTTGAGGTTGTATTTGTTAATGTCTAATTCCCCTCATAATTGAGTTGTGTATTATGTGTTTAACGCCTTATTGGATCGAGCTAACGCTAGACGTGGAGGTACTGCCAATGTGAAACTTCTCAGTCTGGAGAAGGCATTGTTTGTGAAATTAAATTAGCGTTGCTGCTATCATCATTATCGTTTGCTTCTGTATGTTTTGGTGTTCGGATATTTTTACTATAAAATATTAAATACGTGACATTTAAAATGTTTACGCACTTTTTCACGAATTGACTTTTTCGCGAGAAAAGAATTTGAAATTTGCAGCATTGTGTAATTTTTAAGGAGCATACTGCCATGCTGCTTTGCAGCATAATTGAGCCGTTACGATCGGGGTGGTAGCCCTCGCTCACATTATACCGGCATAAAGTGACAGCTAAGCTGTTGTGTTTCGTGCATTTTGTGATTTATTTTAATTAAATAATAAAACAAACTTCCACAAATTCATTATTTGAGACTGGTAAACGTGTCACCTAATTTTGTGTTGTTTTCCTTCACTGGTGAATGAGCAATGATGTTGTGTTCATGACGCACTTAGAAATTTTAGAAAAATTCAATTAAAGGTACAGGGGGGTAAGAATGGAACCCGGTCCCTCTCACTTAAGAGGCCGATCTCAAACCTACTGGACCACCGTCGCCAGGTATAATAAAAATGATAAATATGAAGATGTTATAACGCATAAAACTTAACGCCAAAAGATATTGCAGTAGTCTTATTAGCCCACGTTATATTCAAGTTTATGTTCTAAATAAGGATTTTTTTATGATGATAAGGTGTCAAAGGAGCAAACCGCTCACAATGATAAGGGATCGCCTGATGAATACATATTTAACCTAAGCAAAATTTACTTTAAGAAGAATTTTATTTAAGAGTCATATCATAAGGATAACCTATACAGGTTACCGACATGTTACCTCCGAGCACCCCAAGCGGCAGGCCTGGTGTTCCAGTTGCCTGCATATCCAGGCCCATAAATAAGTGGCTGATGGTACTCGCGGTTTTATTAGGGTACTGCACTGCGACGACGACGATGATCCAGTGGTGGATGGACTCGGCCTCTCATGCGAGAGATTCCGGGTTCGATACTGACGTGTGTGCCTTGAAATGGGTTTTTCTAAATTTCTAAGTGCACCCCAAACACGAGACCATCGTTCGCTCACCAGTGAAGGAAAAAATCGTGAAACCTGCATGCCTGATGAGATTGAAAGTCTTTGAAGGTATGTGAAGTTTACCAACCCGCATTGGGCTAGCGTATCGGTGAATTATGGCCCATTACCCTCCTCGCCTGATTTTGAGGAGACCCGTGTCCAGCAGTGGGACATATAAGGGTTGATACTTTCTCTATACTACACTCCCAAGCGCGAGTCACATATAGGGTGTAGGAGCTTACTCTGATAACCTACATACATATACCAAAAGGCGTTGACAAAAAAACCGGCGTGACTTAACTCAAGAACGCTTTCACCCGCGTCTACCGCGGTTGAGAGTCCGCAGCTTCTGTAGAATGCAATATATCTGAAATAACATAAAATGTAAAAGTAAAGCACATCTTATCACGGTTTTACGCCAACGGTGTGCACTGTTTGCGGATCCACTGATACGGCGGTAACTGGTAGAATCAAGCGGGCCGCAGCTTCGGTTTGTGCCCGTGTGCTCTGCGATCGGTTCGCGGGTGACCGCAGACCGTTTAGCTACCCGTCTTGCGATCACCCGCCATTATTGCGGAGGATCGTAACCACGGTGGTTGCGTAAACGTTAATAAATAGTCGGTTTTGTAAGAACCGCAAATCCACCACCTTCGCGAATGCGGGTGAACAACGGCTTGTGTGATTAGCTTTACATCGGCTGTCCACTAGTTGACATATTATTTCAAATAACATGAAAAAAAAATCGATATCATATTAAGAGTACGTATGTACTCTTAATATGATATCGATTTTTTTTTACTAGCGTATGCTAGTAATTATACTAGACCTCGGTAGAAGGCATTAACATATACCCCAAATTCTCTTACAGAAGGTATACCAAAAATGGCGTCGGTGATTCTTTTAAGGGGATAGCGTAAGTAAGCATCAAGTACGATAGCTATTTAGACATTTTCAGGTTAGATTAGGATAGACAACAGACATATCTCGGATAAGTTTTCTAATGTTTTTGGTTCACGTTACCACTCACTTACTACTTGCTCGTTTAGAGTAAAAGAAAGTAGTCTATTAAATAGTTGAATCGCTGATATTGCGACTTCTCTGCTTTTATAACGTCATGTAATCAGCCTTTATCGGTCCACTGCTGAACATAAGCCTCCCTGAATGAACGCCAAGACGACCGATCCCTTGCCACTTGCACCCAGCACGGATCATTTATGGTAAAATACATTTTTAAATTCAACATACATAAAATTAATTCGTTTACGTCGCGTCAAACACAAAAAAGGAAATTTAAAATTATGAATTTCGTATTTGTTTTGTTTATTTCTTTTCTCTCCTGTAAGGAGACCGTAATTTTAACACATGTTGTGTCTTTATTGGTGTTCCTATGCTAAAACTACTTTACAGCTTTCTTGTATTCGCTCATGTGCAAAGTTTTTGATGTGGTGAGTAATTACACTTTAATATAATTTTATATTTCCACTAACTTCTTGATCTAGAACCTATTAAATGTAAGTTATATTATTATTATTAAATGATACCGATATTATACTACATACTATATATACCGTTTGATAATAAAATTATGTAGCATAAACATAAATAATAGTCTTTTGTATATATCAGATTTTTTATTCGTTACTGAGGAATTGCGGACCACGTTTTGCTTAGCAAGGAACAAACAATCAACACTAACAAGCTTTTATCATAGGACACTGAACGTGGTTTTCATCAAAAAATATAATATATTACATACTCACTAGTGCAAGTAACAATTTTCAGATATAATAGAATGAATTTATTTTCATCAGAGAAAAATGCCACCGTTAGTAATCTACTCTATGCATCTCATCTTGTCCCCTAAACAAATAAAACCAAGTGATTTTTCCTGGAACATTCTCCGTATAAACAACTAGGGTTCAAAGGGCCACAAGAATTCTGGACATTAAAGAAACGTCAACGGGTCTCTTTGAAAATTTCATTAAACCACTGCGGCTTAACATAACAAAAATATTCATCATTGTTGGGATAAATGCTAAATAGTAAAATTACAACGAAACAGTCTATTTAGCTGAGCGACGATGGTCGAGTGGGTATGAGCTTGAGCGAGAGGGTCCGGGTTCGAGTCTGACCTCGTAGTGCCTTGTTTTTCAAAATTTATAAGAGCACTCTAAACACGAGACCATCGCTCGCTCATCGGTGAAGGAAAACATCGTGAGAAAAGTGACTGATGAGATTAACATTCTTTGAACGTGTATAAAGTTTATCAAGTCGCATTGGGCCAGCGCCTCGGTGAACTAGAACCCATAACCCTCCTCGCCTGATTTCAAAGAGGAGACCCGTGCCCAGCAGTGGGACATTTATGGGTTGCTACTTTACTTTTTGGTCGACATAAGTTTATTTCTGTATTAATCATACATACTCGTATATATCCCAAATATGAATATTCTCATTTCTATTGCTATATACAGTTTCAAACAAAATCATTGATAATAAACAAATTACAATCTTCAAGTTCAAGTAAGGATGTTGTTCGTCGGAACGCCAGAATTACGGACGTGTGACGACGCGACCCCTGTCTGTTTCCTGTCCAATATAATGGCACTCGAAACAAAGCGATCTTACGTATCCTGTTCACTCAAGGCTTACGAGATCACAATAGATTTTTGTATACGATACTTAGTTGTACTAAATAGTGGTGATTTTAAGATGAATCTCCTTGATACCATGAAAGAGTAGAAGATAGGGTATTGGAGGATAATTATATATCACTTTTTTATTCTTTTACGCCGGGAAATGCACTGAGGCATCCCACTGGAGAGTGGGTCTCCCGCGGCAGGAACTCGCTGCGCCCGAAAGATGGTAAGTGGACGCAGGTCTACCTACTAAAACCCGGCGAGTGCTACTAATGTTTCCTTTTTTTTTTTTTTTTTTTTAATCTTAATACATTTAGGGATTTTGATTCTACGAGAACATGTCAATCCCATTGTACCCTATTCTAGTATCTATTAACTATTAAAAGTAGCTAGGTTACAAAATCTTATTGTTTTTGTGGACACTGGTTCGGAAAGTAACGTTTGGGCCAGTCCTACATCCAGCACATTAAAATTAAATTCTTTAAAAATCTGTTCTCTCTCATTTTGATTCTTAACACATTCCATCAACAAGTGTTGCACATCTTCTATTTTATTACAAATTCCGCAATTAGGTGTGTTAACTTTTTTCATCAAGAATGCAAACTTGTTCGATGGAATGTGTCCAGAACGAAGCCTTATTGCTAATTTAACATAACTTCTGCTTAATTTTACATTAACAAACCAAGGTATACGGGGTGGTTCTGATTGAATTGTTTTGTACCAAATTCCTTTTTCATTTGAACGTTCATCAAAGTATTCCCTCCAATGTTGATAGTTTAATTTCCTAAATTCAGATAAAGATTCAAAACAACCTTTTTGTTTCCTTTGGTGAGGTACCTCAGATCTAGCAACAGGGCACCTCGACGGCTAGTCAGTCCCTCAGGGGACTCCCAACGTCGGAATAGTACAATGAGGCGCTCTTTTGTCCCCTCTTTTTATAAGAGAGACACAAAACGCCCCCTCGGATCAATTCACTTCGCCCAAAGTGCTGGGTTCACTCTTGGCAGTAGCCTAGTAGAGCCCCACTCACACGACAAGGCCTGCACCATGAATGGGGAATGATATCACTCTATTTCCAACTATGTGAGTATCATTGTGATAGTATGGAGATAAATTATAGCCTATGTGCTATTCTGATGTGTAAGCTATATTATTCTAAAGTTTCATTAAAATCCATTCATTAGTTTTTGCGTGAAAGAGTAAAAATCATATAACCATACGTTCTTACAAATTTTTGCGTTTATTATATTAGTAGGATTAGGATAAATACCATGACAACCGATTACTTGGCATTAGTTTAAAATTCAGTGATTGGTTATTTATTATTATCATCACCCGTGAGCTAAATTCACACAGGATTAGGTTTTATTTTGTCAGATCTGGGCGACTATGCGATAAAGCATTTTTTTGCGGTTCCCCGTGTAAATGAATTACACACTTAGCGGGCCTTTTATCGTGCTACGTGGTACTCCGCTTTTTGTTAAAGCAATATCCACTGCATGTCATCGCCGTCAAAATTGAGTTTCTCTGGGCCCCTAAATAATAGGGCATATTGTGTTAGTTCATGAAGTAGATTTAGATAGAAAGGCTATAAATGTCAAAATATAATAAAGCATCTATAATTCAACATTCGGATTTTAGGTCGGATTTCGGTCTATTTTTTATTACAAATACTACTTATTAACTACTTATTTTTTGACTTATTTCAAGTGTACAAGTTGTACCTACGTAATAAAGATATTTTTGAATTGATTTGATTTGATTTGATTCGAAATGTAGACATCCGTCAGAGAACTAACGCTACCGATATTACGCGAAGTATAAACACGTTAGTGACACACTCAGGAGAAAGGATAGCAGATGGGCTAATAAGATTCTAGAATGGAGGCCGCGTTTAAGTAGAAGAAATGCTGGTCGGCCATTAATCAGGTGGGAAAAACCATCTCCGTGCAGTGGACAATCCGCGTTGGATGCGAGTAGCAAAGGATCGGTTATCTTGGCTTTATTGAGGGAGGCATAGGCCTCAGCAGTGGACGAATAAAGGCAAATGATGATGATTGCGATTTTATAAAATTACACATAAGTAGGTATAAATATAAAGAGTTAAAAAGCTTTGCTAAATAGATGTATGCATTAGTGTACGGTAAGTATTATATTATTTTCCAAATAAAAAACGCTCGAAATTGTACTACGAAAATTCTATTCCAAACAGTCATCATAACTCTGAAATTCATCGTAATACATGTTTTAACTGGATACATTTTCATACAATACGTGAGCCAAAAATAAAATAAAACAAGACTTGGAATATAATTAAATAGTTCTCTTTGTACAATGCACTTTTCTATTCTTTTAAACGCAAAGAATAAACTCTCAACTGTTTCTTTAACACTTTTATAACGCTGAGATTATCTTGTTAAATGCTTTGTGAAAACATACGAAAAAAGAAATAGAAATCAAAGAAACATGTTAGATTAAAAAAAAAACATATTAATGTTTGTTACTCGTCATGTAGTGTCTTAGTAGTATGAGAACCTGTAAAGTCGGTTTACTGACGATAGTTGTCATAAGAGAATACTGTAAGTAACGCAGCATGAGTCATGTTTCTTCGTGCGTGCAGCCGGTTCCATCTAATTATAAAACGTTGTCATGTCAAAAATAGTGTTGCAAAAAAATCTTAGTTGGAATTTCAATTCAGTCGGCGTTTCTATTTAAAAATTGTCACCTCTAAAGCTCAATAGTTAGCGCGTTAGCGCAAAAGCTCGAGCTGTTCCTAGGTCATAGATGTATATTAATTATAATATTATGTTATTATAATATTATATTAAAAATCTTAAATATTTGTCTAGTATTAAATATTTTCAGTTTTCTGATACCCGTAACATAACTTCGAGAACTTACCACGGGAATAAATAGACGTAGTGTAAAATCGCCCATGGATATTATAATTGTATTAAAAAAAGAATTAGCAAAGCAAAGCTAGCAAAATTTCGTATAGGCCTATGCTTTTGGGTTTGTTGGCCTTTAGACTTAATAGGAACAGTGGGGGAGCATAGACACAATATCGCAAAGCTTCTGGTAGAATTAGGAATAGTATTCGTTTATTTTCTTGAAATAACTTCCTTTCTTTTTCCTTGTATTTTTAAATATTGTAGCTCAATAAATACGAAACGTGTAATAAGAATAATCAGAGTAATTAAAATTTCCTATAATGAATCTCTTAATATTTTAGGATCTGTAAAATCGTAAAGTCTAGTCATTAGTGATTTTAACTTTTAATAATCTTGGACCTTCCTTCGGCATGGCTCAACTTAGATTTATTGTCATGGATTAATATCTTTTTGAAGCTCTTATTATTGCTTCGGCTTCGTCTGCAACGTTAACTGATTTAATGGAATTCAATTATACTGTTTTTAGGCTTGTAAGTTAACTACGTTTAAATTAGTAATCATTTTGTGGACAAACAGTGGACAAAAGAAGACTCATGTTTATGATGATTAAATAATGCAGTCGATTTTCTCGCTGCAATCATTAGTACTAAGTTGAAAGAAAATGATAGAGTCCCAATAGACTCGATTCTACCAAAAGTACTAATATCGTTGTTTTTTATATTTTGTTTTTAACAACAATATTAGTACTTTTCAAAGCGTGATCGTGGAAGCATAAAAATTGACAGCTGTATGTATATTTAATGGTATATTATAAAAAGAATTGAAAAAAATACTAAAAAATAAAATAAAATGTTAGGGGTGGACAACCCTTATCATTTAGGGGTATGAAAAATATATAGTATCCGATTTTCAGACTTACTGAATATGCATAAAAAACTTATAAAAATCGGTCAAATTTGGGAGGAGTATGGTAATTAACTAATTAGCACAATAATTTTATATCCTAGTAATATTATGAATGTGAAAGTGTTTATTACGCTTTCACGCGAAAACTACTCAACCGATCATCATGAAACTTTGTGCACATATTTCCGGAGATACTAGAAGTATCATAGGACATAAAAAAAATGTTTTGCTAACGCGGCCAAAGCCGCGGGCAACTAACTTGAATGTTATCAATATTATAATGATTAGGTTTAACATTCAGTTTGCAACTGTAATTTTCCATACACATTTCTCTTATTTCACCCATATCTAATAAGAGTATTTTTGAACACGGTTGAGCTCGCGTAAGCCGCAATGCGTCCGGATTGGAGCGCAAATCTTCTAGTAAAACGTAATAACATTTTTATAAAAATCTTTCAGCGTAATCCGCACATGTGGATACGTTGAGCACGTGGCCGATAGGGCGGGATTACGGTGACGTACACGACTTGGTAACGGGTGAATTCAATGTACTGTGACATATTTTATTCCTCACAAGTTTATCGTAATTGTTACTGTACTATCAAATCAAATAAAAATATCTTTATTTCGTAGGTAACAACTTGTACACTTGAAATAAGTCAAAAAAAATAATTGTCAATATGAGTAGGTACTAAGAAAATTTAAAAAAAAAACTCGTTTGAGATGCAGGATCCCCTAAGAATAAAATTAATTTTAAATAAAAAACCAAAAACCGACTTCAAAACTATACCTTAATTTATGTACAACTTAAAAGTTTAAAAGAATATTGAAATACTTCGAAGTGAAGTAGAAGTTACTATTTAAAATTGGGTATTTTTGGAGTCGGTGCCAGCCAAAGAGGATATTTTAATGATCAATCACATACACCAAGTATTGAGAAGATGTCTGTGAAGGGCATAGATGTTTTGGCTGGTACCGACACAAGTATATTGACACAAGTATATAACGATGATGTACATGACTAACAGGTGAATTCAATGCAGTGAACTTACAATAGTTACCATCTTAATTGGAGCCATTAATGGCTCTGTTCACCGGACCGTAAAGGTTACATAGTTATTAAATGTCAAAGCACGCCGAATATGTCTTATGAATAAAAACAATTATCACGATTTGTGTATACGAAAGTAGTGTAATAACATGCTTTCAATGTTTAGTATTTTGCTATTATTTTTATAAGTTTTGTTTCAATGCCCGATTATGACCATATTTTCACGGACTTTATTGTCCCCACCGATTAATGAGAATATGAGATTACAAGAAGGTAAAAGTTTATAGTAAAACAAAAACTTGATATTATTATTACTAAGTACTTTCTTTCTTTCGAATAATAAAAAATATAGGTATTACTATTTTATATTATTCGTTAAATTTAAATCAATAAAACCGTCTTTTGTACATATTTGTACATATAATTAATTATTTCTTTTTCAGACATGAATTCATTTGTATAATGTAGAATAAAATAAAACTCAAGAAGAGTTCGTTTCCAAATACGAGTTGTTTTAACTACCAATTTACAACTTGTTTGTTGTGTATTTAAGTTCAAAACATTACTAATTTAGCACAATACGCTTTGAGCCAAATTGTTTGGATGTTATTGTGTTTTTAATTATTTATTTTAAGGTATTATATTTGTAAAAAATATTAAATTTGTACAAAATTATCTTGTCTTACTCAATTTAAGCTAACATGGATAGTACGAGTAAATTGGTGCAAATTTTATTAATTTAGTAAAATTAAACTATTGAAGTGTACGTTTTAGTGCTTTTTATAATGTACTAAAACTAAATAATATTACTACACAGTTGTTTAGTTATATTTATTATTAAAACTATTTAAAACAGGATATTTATAATGTTAAATTGTCTAATAATGTCGAAATATCGAACTCCGCGAAATAATATTTAAAAACATGGTAAATTTTAAATAGTTTAAATAATGAAAATAAAAAAATAGGAAAATTTAAAATCCTATATATTATGTAGTTATATCCATATACAAAGTAGTTTATTCCACGTAGAATTAGTGCAGTTATTGAAGTGAAACGACTGGATTTTAAGTTTTTTTCATTCTTTTTTTGTGTAATTTGATAGTAATAAATCAATTCAAACTGTATAAGTGGTCTTTTTCTATTGTTTTAAGTAAAATTTAGGGTGCCTAATACTTTTGGCCAAGTTTGTAGTTATATTCAGTTAATTTATAATGTTGTTCATTCTAAATAAAATAAAAAATAAATAAAAACATTCTAAGTTATATTATGTTTTTAATTTCGTCAGGAGTCTATGACTGCCGTTTTTTATTTGATAACAGAACGAGTCGTCGATTTCGCGTTAATTTAAGGATACCTATACTCAGAACTAGACGGATAAAGCCTGATGATGATGATGATGATAAATTTGGTTAGATGGTTGCCATAAAATGCTGATTCTGATAGTTGAGAAAATAAAAACAATAATAACTAGTACGCGTGTATGTAAAGTTGGTAACTCCATGTACCCAGTTCCCCGATAGTTTAATTGAATACAACTTCCTCACCATTTGTACAGTCAAAGTTACAGTCAATAAAACAAAAAGCTTGAACCCCATCCGGCGGGGTCATCGCCCGTGTGAAACGATTCCGGCCATTTGGAGAACTTCCACTCTGTTTTCTTATGTTACTGCGACCTATTTTGTTTTTGTTCTTGTATAATAAAATAATGTGTGAAATTCATTTATTTTTATTTCATTTTTATACTGTATTTTAAGGAATACATTTGCATGTCTATATCCTCATCATTATAAGCCTTTTCCGTCCACTGCTGAACATAGGTCTCCCTCAACGAACGCCAAGACATCTGATCCCTTGCCACTCGTATCCAACATGGACCAGCCATTACTCGGAGATCGTCTTCCCGCCTTGGGAACAACCATAACTTCATATAAACTGTTTATATGAAAGAGGAAAGTTAAATGGTTTTAATTTTGAATCTAGAATATATTATATATATATATATATATATATATATATATATATATATATATATATATATATATATATATATATATATATATATATATTTATAGAGAACACCAATATATATATATATATATATATATATATATATATATATATATATATATTGGTGTTTATAACAACTTTAATATTCGAATATGGGTGTACCATATTTGAAACTTTTCATGATGCTGTAGTATGTTTTAACTGATTCATCAGGAATTGTCTAATAAGGAATTATATAAT
Organism: Lycaena phlaeas; assembly: GCA_905333005.2. Taxonomy (NCBI): domain Eukaryota; kingdom Metazoa; phylum Arthropoda; class Insecta; order Lepidoptera; family Lycaenidae; genus Lycaena; species Lycaena phlaeas. Next base: position 2,621,509 of record HG995174.1, read on the forward strand.
CTACATAGATAACTTCCACATCTAAACCCATAAAAATACTTTCCATTTGGTATAGACTAACAGCAGCTTTCAATATCCTATCTATCTTAAAAATTTCTTATCTATCTTGAAATTTTGTCACATTTTCTTACAAAATATGTCAAATTTTTAAGATCGATAATTTTTTTTTAAGATAGATGGGACATTGAAAGCCGCCGTTAATGGCAAGATCGGTGATTAAAAATACACCATTTTTATTTTTGAATGCTTATTCATATTTATCAAAAATTAAAGTAGATTATATGCCATATATTCCATTGCTGGGCACAAGTTTACTCCTCGAAATCAGAAGAGGGTATTGTGCCATAGTTCAACGATGAGTTGACTCAATGCGAGTTGGTAAACTTCACATACCTTCAAAGACTTTAAATCTCATCCTTACGATGTTTTTCTTCACCAGTGAGCGGACAATGTTTTCGTGTTCTGATATAGCAGACACATAAAATCAGAAAAACTAATTCTAAGCCATCAGAGGTCAGGATCGTACCCACGATCTTTCACTTCAGAGCTGCTAGATCGAATAAACTTACACAAAAGGTTTTTTTTATTTTACTATACTACATATAATGCAATCTTTTGACCTGCCCCCTTTCTACTGCTACTAGTGCAGAAATATTGGCAAAACAGCTCTAACTATTGTGAACATAATATCGCCGAGTGTGCTTGTTTCGTTGGCATTCATTCAAGAATAAGAGGCTTATAAGCGCTGAGTTGGACACGTGGATTGGAAATGGCAAAGATGATTGGATGGACGCTGTTGCTTGTTACCCATTACCAATTAGGATATTTTGAAATAATATTAACAAGAATAGTATTTCTAAAATTGGAACATAGTGGATAGCTTGAAACAAAGAGCATTTTTTCCATCGTATCATTATAGAAAGAAATAAAGAAAAACACTTGTATTATTCACAACAACACACACACAAAATATACACACAGGTTACGGTCTTGATAATGTGAATAATAGAGGCAGTCACTCAGCATTTGTCACACCATTACAGCAATGGTGAGACGCTGATTTTTAGTGACTTATAGACTTCTCATTTATTCAAGTTAAAAAAAAGTAAATAGATAACCAACTAGATCGGATGCAAGTCTTAAATTTCATAAAAACTAAGGTTCAAGTATTACAATTTGAATGTTAATAAACAAGTTAAAAATGAAAGAACGAAATTGAGAAAACCACTACTCAGTGTAGTTGAATAATGGCAGAACATGAAAACTGCCACAATAAATAAAACAGACTATCAAATAAGATAAGATCCATAAATAAACTAAATATAAAGTATTCACATTATAACGTGCACATTCGCAGCGAACACGATTTTTGCCTCATACATTTTAAATAAGAATTACCGACAAGTGAAGGAGACAGGGAAGTTATCCAATGGCGTCTAACGATTACTCCGAGAAATGCCAATTTAAACTTGTAACGAGGTTTGCCGCCAGTGCCTGTGGAACGAAATTAAAAACTAGACCCTGGCTGTGCCTGTAACAGGCCTAACTTTCGTCCTCACTTTTTTCCGCGGTCTCCCTCCGGCAGTTTTCAGCCTTTTTAATGGAGATCATAATGTCGTTACGCTCATTTTATTGCCTTCGGTATGAACGCTTATAAAGTTTTATTACTATTATACGTTTATTACTATTATATTATTATACTATTGATTTTACGTTTATCTGTGAAAGAAGCAGAAGAAATAATAGCATAAGAGGGCAAACGAACAGTCGAAGCCTCTTGGCAACTATCGGCGCCCATGAACATCCACACAACCAAAGGCTATGCAGACGCGTTGCCTTCCTTTTCCTTATCCCCCAAATGGGCCAGCGGAAACTAAAAAACGGCACGAAACACGACGGCATAACTACCACTCTATGCTAGTATTATGTGAGTGAGAGGTACCACCCCGGTCGAAACTAGATCAAAAAATAATATGTTTTAATTGATTACCATTATGTAGGTCATGATCATCAGCTCAGAGGTAAATCTAAGTAACGTAGTTGACTTTCTCATGATACGTTTGCTTACGTACTATAGTTCCTATCTTTAAAAAAAATGGAAGATTTACTTAAAATTTACGTTTTAGATGACCCAGCTATTTTGTATAATTTGAAAAGTATTAAGAATAATTAATTATATAAGATGTTATAGTTATATAGAACACCTACCACAAACATCAGTGACATATTTAAAGTATGGATATAAGGATTCAGTTTTGCTATTAAAATTGCCTCTAAATGCCTTTTTACGAGTAGAGAACAAACTTGTTATCGTAATATTACAGAGCGTTTGCAACAACGAATAACTAAGCGTCTACGAGGTAGTTAGAGGAAATTAAAACTTATTTACGTAAAACAAAAGAAAAAATTCCCTGCGTATTATCTAGCCTTTTCATAAAGATGCACATTTTTAATCAATTAATTATCACTAACACGAGATAAATTAAATAAAAATACAACCGAATAATGACTTCCCCCTTGGTTCAGGCCTTGTCGTGGCGGTGGGGCTTAGTAGCCCTGGGTGACCCCAACACCTTGGGCGAAGCGAATTGTATCCCTCTTATAAGAAGGGGGAACAAAAGAGCAGGGGGCAAGGGTTGAGGATGGGAACCTCCCCTGATCGTACTGTCCCGACGTTGGGAATGGTTGTTTTGTGGTGCGGAACAACCGCTCTGTGGAGGTGGCGTCGGTCTCCTGAGGGACTGACTAGCCGTCGAGGTGCCCTGTTGCTTGCAGATCCGGGCTACCTCACCAAAGGTGGCAGTGGTGGCACTCGCCGAGTTTTAGTGGGTAGAGCTGCGTCCATTTACCATCTTTCGGGCGCAGCGAGCCCAGCGAGCATTTCCCGGCGTAAAAGAAAAAAAAGGGTCATAAGGACTTCATTTTAGTATGAAAAAAGATTTAGCATTTTTAGTTACATATATTTCCACCAGATGGGTCTTTTCAATAGGGATGTTGACACATGTTACAGATTCATGTAAAGTTATGTTTTGCATATTGAATACAGTATTTTAAAACCTAAAATAACATTTTAAAAGTCTACTTATTTGTCTTAAAATTTATAAAATTAATTTAAAATGCGTTATTTATCATGCACTATCACGTGACTGCAAACGCGTATAAGGCGATGACGTCACTGAACATTGAGTTAAGTACAAACTGTCATAACTCACCTAACATAGCGCGAGCTCTGAATGCGGTGTGTGACGTAATGACGCTTGGAGCGTTTTAACGGCAAGTTTAAAAACTATTTTTCTTTATTTAATTTTTTGTTAAAATTGGACATATTTTTTTACAAAAGTATTTTTTCGTGTTTGTCTATAGTAATCAATTAAAAAAAATAGTCAACATCCCTATTTTCATTTAATTCAAAATGGTGGGTGCTAAGTTTCAATTGTGACATTTCAATTTCATCACATTGCATTGCGATTTGGGAATTGCAATTCACTGCATCCTTACGTTTTATGTGCGAATGTGTTGTGTTGAATATAGTGTTTCTCGTGGATCAGCATGTAGGTTATTAGTTGTTTCTAAACTATCAGTGCAAATGCTAAAATTTAATTTAAGAATCACACTCACAAAATTAATGCTGCACTGGTCACCGATTGTAACTAAAGCTTTTAAATTCATTTACTGACCCGGTATTGATTTAATAATAATAATAATATCTATGGACGCTTTTACACCTTTTTTTTTCTTTCTTTTACGCCGGGAAATGCACTGACGCATCCCGCTGAGGAGTGGGTCTCCCCAGGCGGGTATGTGGGACTCGCTGCGCCCGAAAGATGGTAAGTGGACGCAGCCCTACCCACTAAAACCCGGCGAGTGCCACCAATGCCGCCTTTGGTGAGGTGTCCCGGATCTACAAGCAACAGGGCACCTCGACGGCTAGTCAGTCCCTCAGGGGACTGACGCCACCTCCACAGAGCGGTTGCCCCGCACCACAGAACAACCACTCCCGATGTCGGGACAGTACGATGAGGTGAGGTTCCCATCCTCACCCCTTGCCCCCTTGCTCTTTTCTTGCTCTTGATTCTTGCTCTTTTGTCCCCTCTTCTTATAAGAGGGGTACAAAGAGCCCCCTCGGCTCAATTCGCTTCACCCAAGGTGTTTGGGTCACCCTGGGCAACGCTTTTACACCACGTCAATCTGGTCCCGTGGTAAGTACTCGAAGAGACGTGTTACTGGTACCAGACAACGGAAATACATATATTTAATACTATTACTCATATTTAAGATTTTTATTATATAATACACATATTTAATATCCATCCAAGACCCAGGAACACAGAAACTTTTTTGATCCCTGGCGGAATTCGAACCCGCTATTCCCAGCTTGAACGCCAACGCGCTAACAATTGAGCCACAGAGGTCGTCAGTTCGTCAGATTTATTTAAATTGTTTTATTTTCAATGGTTCGATATATTATTATTATTACTTGTATTTATTTTATGTGTAAATCTCAAATAATTGATATTACATTAAAATAATTAAAAAAAAGTCCGCCTACGTATGCTGGTGGCTAATATAAATGTACAATATACATGCTATAGTAAGAGTAGTTACATGAACTTTCGCCAGATGGCGTTCAGTGTAGCACATATTAAAGCGCTTTATGTAAATGACAATAAGAGCTAGTACATACTAGGCGCTCGGAGTTGCGGCGAGCGCGCGTTAGTCGCATACACACACCGCGCTTAGCACGGCGTTCGACATACGTTAGTAGGGCGAATATACTTTTGGCTTAGATCGAAAATGGACATCGGAATCATGTCAAATGTGATGCGCCCTTATAGTGGAAAACAACTCACACACATAAAAATATACCCCTCGGCAGCGCTAGGACTGCTAGAGACAAATTTGCCAATTATTTTGTAAACGAGGGAAAGCTTCAATTGCAAGACAATATTATATAAATAACACATTATTGCAAACAAAAATTCTAAATAAATAATTTCTTTTTCTACAAACTATCTTCAGCGTCACAAAAAATTTCTACCATCTCCTCCCAATTTTTATTATCGGGACATTCCATATCCCAAATAGCTGGTCGCTTTTGGATTTCATCTATAAAGAAATCAGTATTGCAATGTTCGATCTCCTTTTTCGTAACGTGTGTCCACTCTACACAAAAGCGCGCGATCAAATGTACAACAATATGGCGGCTCATGTATCTCCAAGCGCGCAGCTGACGCCATAGCAACGCGCGTTCGAACTAAAAAATGTAAGCGCGCGTCAAACGCGCGCTTGACTAGCAGTCCGCGTTTACATGTGTACACTTTAAAAGAATTCGGGGTTCTCAAAACGCGCGTTAGCAAAGCGCGCGTTTCAAAACGTCCAATGTGTACCCGCTCTAAAAGCATAATGTAATATTTTGTCTTACACGTATGTGGCTTCATTCTTATATTTTTTGTTGTGTTATTTTAACTATTAGACCAAATTCAGATTACTGATTTTTTGCACACTTACAGTCAGTTGCAAGAACGCTTCATTAAATTTAAAACCAACATCAGACACATAATCCTCCTTTAAATTAGGCTTCTTGCAACGAAAAAAGGAATTTAATGCAGCATTATGTGTCTAATGTTGGTTTTAAATTTAATGAAGCTTTCTTGCAACTGACTGTTAGTCACGTAAATGTTAAAAGGTGGTTTATAATTGTCATAATCAACCTTTTTCATCCACTGACAGATATAGGCCTTAATAATGAAGTCCAAAACTATTACAACAAGAGCCCAGAGCCCCCAGACCTACGTCATTTTAGCAAAGCTGAAATTTTCAGGATTTTTATTAGTAGAAGAGGTATGCGTACCCTTGGGGGTACCATATCCCGTGGGGGCTCTGGGCTCTTAGACTATATAAATCCTGAAATAAATACATGATTTTTCAGAAACACTGGTTCCTATTTTCTTATACAAGGATTTCCATTAAAAACTCTAAAACAATAATTATATGAAATTATCAAGAGTCATGAAAATAAACAGTGGAAAAAAGTCAATAACATCGAATTGTTAATTATGTTAAGATTGAGGTTAAAATTTCATAATATACTCCATTTTAACAAAGACACGTAAGTCACAATAAAGACCTGGACGTAAACGGGACGCCAGTTAAAAACAAGAGGCGGTACAGGGTGTTGCGAAACAATCCAAATGTTAAGACAGCTTCAGACGTGACTCAAATAACAACCAAGAGGTGCTTATTGAATATTAAAATAGACAAACGAACAAAGTGATATGTTTTGTGCATTTTAGTGGGTGACAGAATTGAGATCTGAATGCAAATGGTGAGATAGAAATCACATATCTATATAACAATAAAATGAAAATAGAGATTTTTAATATTTTCGCAAATTTGACTAATTTTATGAAATCTCTCGTGATTAAAACCCGTACTCAAGAAGAGTACTTGGCTAAGTAATGAGACAATACTCTGCACTAAAACAATACTTTTATCTATGCGCTCCTGGTGTCAATAGTTTGGTTTTATATGGGTTTGACGGACGCACAGTTGCGGATGTCATTTAAGTATTGTCTATGAATTTGTTTGAATGTCTATTCATAGATCCTATGCGTTCGGGAATACTGTGACTGTGATTACTAATCGTAGAGTCTACATCCTGAGGATGCCTCGGTGTCGGGGTAAAACGTACGTAGATTTTATGGTGGTGGTCTTTTATGGTAGTGTGGTAAAAAGCCATAAATGAATTAAGTTCTAATTTTCAGCAGAATATTCAAGATTTTTTTTGAAATAACCTATGTAACTTTTCTTATATTTTTCATATTTTTAATATTTTTTACTACAAAAAATATACCTACTTTTTTATTTTATTTTACTACCTAAAATAGCTGTTCCTCGCGGCTTTGCCCGCCTTAGCAACAACAGATTTTTTTTAAATGTCTCCTGTGCCTTCTAGTATCTCCGAAAATATGTGTACCTTTTTCATGATGATTGAGTAGTTTTCGCGTAAAAGCGTAACAAACATCCCTACTTTCACATTTATTAATATTAGTAAGGATTAAGGATGTCACTAATAATGTAGGTGTTTCCATGGGTAAAACAATATTTTGAATTCGTAAAGCGACTGAGGCGTGATAACTTTACAAATAAAAAAAAGATTCTTATTCGTATTTTTATTAAAATTAATAAAATTCTGTTTTCGTCGGCTTAAAGATAAAACACCGTACCAATCATATCAATGAAAATTCATTTGAATCAATTTTCATTCAGGGAAATTCCGATTGCATCTCCAATTAAAGCTTTATTCGTTTCTTAAACAATCAATTGCGATTCGAATAATGCATCGTATTTTCGATCGCTAGGTAGATTGTCTATGGTCCGACGGGCGTGCTCTAACAGCAAGATGGCCTCAGAACGTGACAGGAATTCCCCGTTCGTCTGTGGCGTGTACAGTTTTAGATTGCCCTATTTTACAGAATATCATATTTATTCGCTACACCACCTTTTTAAGTGACCAAAACTTTTCATCTTTGGAATTTGATTTTTTTTTACCTAATGGCTGTTTTGTTATATAGACTGTTGTCATCATCATTATCAGTCTTTATCTGTCCACTGCTAAATATAGGCCTCTCTCAATGAACGCCAAGACGCCAACGCGCACCTGCCACTGCATGGAGATCGTCTTCCCACCAGGTTAATGGCCGACCAATACTTAGTCTACCTAAGCGCGGCCTCGATTCTTGAACCTTATTGGCCCATCGGCCTTCCGTTCTTCTGAGTGTGTGACTCCCATTGCCACTACTTCAACGTGCATATTCTTCGCGTGATATCAAAAAAAAACTTAATAAGCGATAAAATCTGTAGACGTTGTTTCATTATAATAGGTTTAAATGTTCCTCCAGATCTCCTCCCATGTTGTGATTTTCCGGTAGGAGGGATATGCTATGCCATGCTCCTGGTGGTATGGGTATCGCTATCTTGTTTTTAGAAGAATTGCAAGGTAGACAGTGTAGTTACTGGCATGGAGACTTAATAGTTAATAGCAAACTCATAAATGAGTTTCCTGGGCTAGTTCCTATATATTCATGGGCTTACCGATTGAGCTTAAAGGCTGTTAGGCCTTTTCTAAAGCATTTTGAAAAAAAAAATGTTCATCGGTGACGTCGACCATCCGGTTGCAGGTCTGTTAGTTTGACTAGCCAAGTAACAAATAATCTTTTCAGCGTTTTTTTAAAGCGCGTTTTTTACAGAGGTATTCAAACTGATGACGATTATAATATAGCCATGTTGAATAGTGCTAACGAGCATTATACCAGTGTTAATGAAGATGTAGGAAGGAAGTCAAAGCTGAGGGGAAACACTTTGGATCTAATGTCTGCGAGAAACTTGGACTTATCAATATGAGGTGTCTTAATCGGTTACTTATTACACAAGAGATATTTATTAAATTTATCGTTTTTCTTATTTTCTGTAGATTATCATCATCATCATCAGCCCATCCGTCTTGCTACTTGCATCTAACGAGGACCTGCCACTGCACGGAAATCGTCTTCCCACCTGGTTAATGGCCGACTCTTCGTCTCCCTAAACGCGCCCGCTTGAATATTATTGGCCCATCGGCCATCCGTTCTTCTGAGTGTGTGAAAAGCCCACTACCACTTCAACGAGGTGATTCTTCGCGTGATATCGGAAACTTTAGCTCTCTGGCAGAGGTCTTCGTTTCGAAAAGAACTGATAGCTGTAGGAAGTAAATAATAATATAATATACTTGTAAATATTTTATATATTAAAATTATTTAATTAGTGAAATTTTTACTAATAAACAATTCAAAACACACACAATTTTTTAAACTTAAACTTTTGCTTGTTCATGTTCTTTAATGACCATTGTTTTAAATGAAGATTTATTTTAAATATTGCATATTACAATAAATATTATAAAGGCGAAATTATTACATACTTAGTACTCAGGATCCATCTATTTACTCCGTTTAATAAAAAAACCATACATTCTAATAATTGGTATTCAAAACCGATTTTGTTTCGAACAATTTAGAATAACGCAAATACGAGGCAAAACGAAAAATACTTAGCAGAATAAGCTGAGCGATTTAGGGGGGAAAAAATCAAATTTAAGTTAACAAACGCAGAACACAAAATTTTAAAAGCAAGCACGTCTTAATTTCGTGAAAAAATTCGGCGTGTAACAAACCTGTCTGGAAAATTTAAAACTGTTTCAAAACCTGTCCAAATGCTACGTGAAATGGCTCGCGTGTGGCTGTTGCAGCTGACGTTAAAACTCCGACTGACAGGAGCAAAAAGGTCCTGGGTGTGAATATTTGATTTCTTAGGTTGCATTGCCGTGTGCTTTAAAATGAGTTAGTCAGTTACCTTGGACATCATACCAGTAGAAGACATTCCTTGCACCGCTCGAAATTTTTTCAAGTTGCCTTAATAATTTTTTTTCAAAGTCAAAGTATTAATACTAGAAATAAGTGTACAAAATATTTTTTGAATATAATAAAAGTAGATGTAATAAAAATAGTAATAAAATGTGGCTCTTCCACCGCAGCCGAGTAATTATAAAACTGCTTCCAGAACTTTTCTAAAACCACACTTCACCACCTTAAAACTTTTGTAAAGCCTTAAAATTCCTCACAGCAAAGGGTATTTATAGTTTTGTGGACCAAAAATATTAAATTTTATATCAATTTCATTAAAAAATGTAACAAATTCTACGGGTCTGTATCCAAAATTTGTGAGGACAAAATAAGCTTGTTATATTCTGAGAGATTTTTGGATATAGACACTAGCCTCGTAGGTTATCAATACTAAAAGTGTTTTCATGTCCACGTTTCAGTACCCTTATTGAGTATGGATATTATATATTAATAAATTGCATAATATTTTCTATCAATGCTATATTTTTAATCCGCTTTTTATGTAAAATGGCAGATAAACCTAAGAATATTTGGCCTCCGATGCTTATGAACAAATTCATCTAAGACCAGTCATTGCAACTCATTTATATGGTGTCTTTACTGTCTTCTTCTCTTTCTTCTTATTACTTTCTCATTTCCTTTCGTCTTATTTTCTGACCGTCTTTCCTTTCGGTAACAGCCCAACCTATTATATATTCATATTCCTGACCAACTATGTCAATGATTGGCAGACGTGTTCTTCCTCAAAGTTAGAGGCAGAATATTAGGCCTAATGGCCTTTAAGCTCATTCAGTAGGTAGGTGAGCAGATCACCTAGTAAAATTCGAAAGGGGGGCGCCCACCTTCGTGCCCCGCAGGGGTTCGGTATATCGCGCGCGCTACTCTGGAGTGGGTCGTGCGCGGAACCCGTGTAATCGACCGATAGCAAAGTGCTATCGGTGTTTTTGCGATTTTGATTAGTCTAGACTCGTATCGGATTCGAACCTTATCTTACCCGATCGATCCGGATCTATGTATTTACCATGTGTAGGGATCGATGTCGCACACATTGTGGTGCGATCAATCTTAAGGGAGAATTGAATTAACGAATAAAAACTACTTTATTGGTACTCTTTAAATAAAAAATATTTGAATAAATAAAAAGAAAAAGACTTTATAAAAAGAAAAAGTAGATCGTATAAAAATTAGCACCATCTAAATGGTGCTATTTTTCAAGCTGTTAAAGCGTGTTTTCAATTATACATCTAAGTTAATTCTCGTCGAGGAGCTATGCTACGCGTATTAAGGAATTTGCTCCCACTTCGATGGGACTTTGAACGTATTTATTAGTAAATATTTTATGATAGACCTATTGATTGGCTTATTTTCTCTCTTCAATGTTAATAAATTAATTAGTCCATGTTAGATGCGAGTGGCAAGGGATCGGCCGTCTTGGTGTTCATTGAGGGAAGCCTATTTTCAACAATGGATAGATATAGCTTGAAGATGGTGATGACGAATAATTAATAACAAACTATAATAAAAATATAATATTTTTTAAACCCCTTATATTATGTCCCACGGATGGGCAAGGGTCTTCTCCTCGAAATCAAGCGAGGAGTCCCGCATGCGCTGTCCCAATGCTAGTTGGTAAGCTTCACACTTTTAATCTCATCAGATGTGCAAGTGTCCTCACGATAAGGATTATCTTAACTTTGTACTTAAAGCAAATGTAACTTGTTGTATGAACTTTGGATATTTTTGGAATAAAATGTAGCCTACGTGTTACTCTGGTATATGAGCTAAAAATAACTATCTAAGTTTTATAAGAATCCGTCCAGGGGGCCTAGCCAAAATGCCATTAAGAAAGCGTTAGCGAAGTTCGAAATGATAAAATGCATAGGACCACGTGATTAAGCGCGGCCTTATGTCAATAGCATACATTTTATCATTTTCGAATTTCACTAACGCTTTCTTAATGGCATTTTGGCTAGGCCCCCAGTATAACTATTTAAAAATCCAATGTTTCACATTTATAATATTTGTAAAATACACACCAAAATTGAATTTTAACGTAAATCAATTTTATATACTTAATCGAAGGTTTCAACCTTTCTCTCGCCTCTTTTGGTCCAGTAAGGGCTTTTAAAAAGATGGACAACAATATTTTTTATTAATTTTTATTTACAATGGTATCTTTTTCTTTGTAACTGCAACAATAATTGCAATTCCTCAAATTTTATAGCTGTTAGCGGTAAAGGTTATTTTTATTTATTATTATATCAGAATTTATTTGCATTGGAAAATAGCAAGGAACCCTTAGCCCTAGCAAGAAATCCCTTGTTCAACTAAATCTCAAACTTTAAAGTCACCACAACTTATAATATTAACAAATACATTTAAAAACAAAGATAAACTAAATAACTACTTTAAACAAAACATAAAGAAAGTGACAAAACAGTTTGCAATCGAAAGTTTACCCGGCCATATAACTTAAACAGGGTAGAGAACGTTTAATGAAATCTGCATAAGTCCTCAAACAGAACAACAAAGGCAGACGCATTCTGCATTTCAACTGTTGGCTGAAGCGGAAAGAAAAATGCGAGGAGAAAAATAAAATGCAAAGAAGGCAGCGACAAACGGGGCGCGAGATGCAATCAACATCTCATTAGTGGACTCCTTAATTCCCTTGTCTCCCGGGTCCTTCCCTGATTTCTTCGATAAACCGTTTTTTATTCCCTTCGCTACTTTCCCTGCTTGTCTCGTGAATATTGCCGTTATCTGATCGGTGATTATGTTGAAAAATCGAGCGGATCTCGATCGCGAGTAAATTGAGTCGCGAAAAGTTTAATGAGCTTACAGTGTTGGCGGAATATAATTTAGGTACTTGTTTCAAAACACTTGCGGGGATTTTTTCATACTTTAAAAAAGTTTTAAATGGAAATTTTTTATGTTAGATGTAATTAAGATTATCATACTATTGCGATAATATTGTATAATATATAAAGACAAGCATTTTCAGATACTTGATGTTTTTAATAATTTTTGTTAATACTTAAATTTTAGATCCTTGCGAACCAGACAGTGCGTCAAATTTCTTACTATCGGTAATCCTGTTAATTAAGGTCTATAATTATTTTTGAAATGTTCCTAATAATGCCATCCTTGACGTTTTTTTTATTTTTGAAAAAGTACAATTTATATACAAAACAGTCGAGATATCAGTTCATACACCATTGCATATTTATGCAGTTTCAAATAATAAATATATTTACAAAACGAAATATCTAAAGAGATAAAAATGGATCCCAAATAAATCCCTTAACATGAGAGTAATCTCCGTCAACGTCACAGTAATCTACAGATCTATCCGAATTGAAATCGCCAGCAACCGCGATTGGGGTGACGTCACACGTTACAAGCCAACTTAAATCCTCTAAACTTTTTTGCTGTTTGCACTTTTTTGTTACTGACATCAAGCAAAGAATAAGCTCTTTGAAACGGCAGTGTGACACACTCAGGTAAATGAATGGCCAATGGGCCAATAAGCTAATAAGGAGTGGAGGCTAGGTGGAGTTTAGGTAGAAGAAGTTTTGCTTGGCCACAGAAATGTTAGTAATAAGGTATTATGTAAATATAAAGGTATTATATATACAATAAGTGATACGAAATTCTTCGTGCGCGAGTTCCACTCGAATCGTTTGGTCGGTTAGAAAATGCATTTGGATTAATAACATTTTTTACAATATTTATCTGTCTGCCGGCTAATCACTGAAACGACTTAACTGATTTTGATGCTTCTTTTACTGGCAGAGAGGAGAGGTAGCAATGAGTAACTAAGGCTATAAAAATAACAATCATCACACGGGCGAAGCCGCGGTCACCAGGTAGTTTTCTTAATTCCTTTTTTACCTTAGCTTATGTACTTAATAATGTACATATTACAATGAAACATTCGTTCATTATAATGAAACAAATTTACGAATTTTATCGCGGCTTATTAAGTTTTTTACAAGCCCGACGTTTCGGATACTTTACTTTACTCGACTTGTAAAAAACTTAATAAACCGCGATAAAATCCGTAAATTTGTTTCATTAAAATGAATGAAATTCGCGTAAACATAAGAAAACAATATATGAAACATTCATCACTTTATTAAGAACCGTCAGTTGTTTCATTCGCGATATTCGCGTAAACATTAGAAAACAAATGGACATAAACAAATTGCTGTCTAATCCCTCGTGCAGTCATACAGAGAAGTAAGCCCCTAATTCACGCGTGATTACATCATTTCCGTGCTTAATTACTTCCGCTGCCCCATAAACGTCACTCATAAAATATTGTTATTGAATTAGTTGTACGAAACGGCTTCACAGGTCGTACGGTTGTAAAAAACTTTCAAATTACAGCCCCTACGATTGGCGGGACGAATTAGAGAATATGAATTATTGGAATGGGAAATTTTAGAATATTGACAACCCTAATTATGTCGCTTCGAGTGTCCAGTAAAAAGTCACATTCATCTATGTCAATTCTAGATTCCATATTTAAGCTATGTTCCCTCTCTCGTGTATTATCTTATTTATAATACCTTCTAACATAGTCAGTGTAAATATATTAATTGTCCTGCTACTACGAAAACAATGTAAAAAAAATCCATTCACAATCAGCGGAGTAAGCATGTCACAAATTTATGAAAAAACACACACAGACGAAATGAGAACGTTTTTTTTTTAAGTTTTAGGGCTGCCGATGAAGTATAAACTCTTAACAGAAAATTACACAATAGAATAATATTGTAGAAATTTGAACATAAATTATAATATAAAAAATTGAAATATCACAAAAAATCATGGCGTGGTGATGACGCTAGTTTCACGCTTTTTGCTCACCCAAAAAATATACAGCTCATTGAAAACGTTCGGTGACGCGAGGACCATGATTTTTGTTCACCCATAGACCTTACGCCGGTATCGAAAGGTGAAGTGAGTAAGGAAAGGTGGCCTACTCCCGCTACAATGTGGCATGGGACTACATCTTTCCTTTACATTAATATGATAAATATCTACAGTACCATCGAAAACATAATCTAAAAACGGTACTGTACGATGATGTCTGATTAAAGGCCACTCGCGTCAAGTCAAATTCAAATCGAAGGTCCGTTGACAAGATAATCCGATTAGGCTAAGCTAATTATAATTATTATTAAATCTATAACACGTTCGATAAATTACAGATCACTATAACAATGTTTAGCTTTGGCGGTAAATACTCTGCATTATATTAATATTAGAGATAGAGACGATTGTGCTGTGTTAACTTGATCTTGGTATTTAGCTATATATTATACATTAATTGTAGCCTGTAGGAGTAGTATTTCATGATGTATTTCATTTCATATATTGATTGATGATATTTTTTATTTATGATAAATATTATAAATGCGCAATGTATGAAATTGTAGGCAAAGTTATGACTCTTTTCAAAATATAGTGATTAATATTATGTATTTGAAATTATGATCACTATTAGTAAATTACTACAAACATGTAAATTATTAAATGTCTGTATAGAGCTAGGTCATTAAGGATACAGATACAGAGGTATTCCCCAGATTTATTTTTTAAAAATTTTTGGAAAAAAATACTAAAATGACGCTAACACTCAAATAAATAACGTAATTCACAATAAATTATTATAGAGTGATCGTTGAATATTTATTAAGATTTTATTTGAATCCGTCCACTGTTGGATACAGGTATCTCTCAATGAACGCCAAGACGACCGATCCCTTGCCACTCGCATCCAACACGGATCGACCAATGCAAAAATACAGGCTGCTGCTGATGATAATGTGAGTAATTTTTACTCGAATGACTTATATTCTTATTTTAGTAAGATATTGGTTGTCACTTTCATTGTGTTTGTTTTTTCTTTATAAAATAAAAAGAAGGGCATATTATAAGAAATATAATAAGTAAACAGCAAATGTGGAAGCATAGTAACTTAATCTATAAAAAATATTACTATGTGTTTTCTAGTAAATTATAAGTTAATCGAATAGTTGATATTCAAAGTAATTTCTGTTTAGATAATAACAATTTCCATGTCGTGTAGAATCTAAAAATCTAAAAATTTTAAACGATAAAAGTGAAGTACAATGGTAGAATTGGCAATAAGTTTTATAGGCTCTGTCATTTTCGTTATATTCAACGTAGCAGCAGGAACCAATGAAAAGTCTTAAAAAAGTTAATAATAATAATAATAATAATAATAATAATAATAAACTTTATTCATATCTAGGATGTTACAAAGGCTGAATCGTGATTGGGATCTCCTTTTAAGTACATATAGACTTGTGTTAGGAGATCCCGCTCTTCCATAACATTAGTGTTCCATAACAATTGGATACTACACTAGAATCGTAATCCATTTTATATAAGAATATATATTTTTAGTATGTTATTACAATTTATAATGTAAAGAATAAAAAGCTAAATATAATATGTGTGTGTGTGTGTGAAAGTTAGTATTAAACATTAAAATACAAAGGCACGACGTAATTCAATGATTCGCTAATTTCCCAGCAGTTGGCCGCTACAGCCAATGTTTAAATTAACTGCTTAACGTCGTTTCTCCTTACTTATCGTTTCTGTTAATTCATTAACGACCCTTTTTCCACAGGGAAAAGTAAAAAAAAACCTATATTCCTGGAATAGGAATGCTGAGTTGAGTTTTATAAGAAGAATCGCTGAATTTTCTTGCTGCACATACAATTATAAAATTGATTACCATATCTAGCACCTTTAACACACATTTAACAACCCTTACGAACTTAGCTCGTAGCTTCTTTTAACGCCGGGAAACGCACTGAGGCATTTCGTGAGGAGTGGGTCCCCCAGGCGGGTATGTGGGATTCGCTGCGGTTGAAAGATTGTAAGTGGACGCAGCTCTACCTTCCAAAACCCGGCGAGTGCCACCAATGCCGCCTTTGGTGAAGTGCCCTTGATCTGCACGCAACAGAGCACCTCGAAGGCAAGTCAGTCCCTTGGGGGACAGACGCCTTCACAGAGGTTTGCCCCGCACCATAGAACAACCCAGCGTCGGGACAACACAATGAGATGAGGTTCCCGTCCTCACCCCTTCCCCAGTGGTCTTTTGCCTCCTTTTCTTATAAGAGGGGTATAAAGAGCCCCTCGGCTCAATTCGCTTTGCCTGAGGTGTTGGGGTCACTCTGGACTACTGTATGGTGTATTATTAGTTAATAATAAATCTCATATATTTTATAGCCATTCAGCCTCGTCCTGTGAAACAACTTCAGATGTACGAGGAACAGATGGGTCAAAACCACCAAATTTCAAGTACGCTGTTTCTCTTGAAGTCATTTAGTCATGATGCATATGTGGATATCTACGTGGGTAGAAACTATTAATATTCTTAAACTTTTTATTAATAAATTTAAGAAAACTGTTAAGGAACGTTTGTGTGGTAAAGCCTATTACGAAATAAAAGATTTTATTGAAGATACCACACCTTGGGAATAAGACACTCACTCTTAAGATATTATGATGTTACATGTTGTATTTATAAAATATTATGTACTCATTTTATTGACAAAAGAGCAACCCCTAAGTTTTTTTCTCGTTTTTCTTAGGGGATCCTGCATCTCAAACGAGTTTTTTTTATTTTTATTACTATTACTACTTATTGATTACTTATGTTTTGACTTATTTCAAGTGTACAAGTTGTACCTACGTAATAAAGATATTTTTGATTTGATTTGATTTGATTTGATTTGAGACTAAGGTGGTGTCAATAAAAGCTAGTAAAAAGCCTTTCCTCTTTTATATTAGTTAGACAGCAGAACGAGTAGACAAGACACAATATGATGGTAAACGTTGACAATGCACCGTACACCCGTATTCACAAATAATACTTTGAGGTATCACAGTACTCTCGAACGCATAGGGCCATTCAAAGCAATTAAATAGACAATAATTAAATCCGCTAATATAGCTTAATCTGTTTTAGAGTATAAAGATATAAAACTTCCTAATTTAGTATTTTTTTTTGTTCGGAGATAATTTCAAAATCTATTGAATTTAATTTGAATAATCTTTTACTATTCCAAACTTTTATTATCTCCTAGTAAAAGGTAATATTTTATAATGGTCGAAGTAAGTTTTCCATTTGGAATTTTAATTTCAATGTCTACCCAGGCGGGTATCAGCTAGTGTAAAAAAGACTGTCTACAGAATTTAACTTTTTTAATTAATCCCTTTGTAATTACCTTTCATCATGATCATTATCTGCACGCAGATCTACTTCCATCTTATTGGACCTAGTGGAACTGATTGTTTAAAGGAACGAAATTTGAAGTTGAGAATGGTAGATTCTGAAATGTGTGAAATTACAATCATAAAATTATTTTAAGAATGAAATATGAAACTCACTATAGTATTAATGTGAGTCGGTAATGTTAATAATTATAGGTTGGTTGGCAAATAAAATAAAAATAAATAATTTATTTATACTTACCCCTTAAACATCATCGATTTGAAAACGCTTCATTGGCGTTCCGTGATAGCCATTTTTTTATCATATCATAAGGAACAAGCACACACATAATAAATAAAATAAATATTTATATATAGTAGTAGTATATAGTTTTAAAGGTTTTGTTTTTGGACTCTTTACAGTAACTATAGCCACAGGAGAACTGGCTGCATCTGAAAGGTCATGCGACAAAAATATTATATATGACCAGGATTTTTTTGTTAGCAAACCGGGGCAGGAAAGTAAATATACTTAGATACGAACAAGAGTATCCAAAAATAGTTTTCACACAAAAGAACCAAGTCGAAAAAAGGAAAAAAACATGTGTATAGTAAATTAATCAGAAAAATAGTTTATGCCGTTTCCTAAATTTAGACCATAATATTATTATATACAATAATAAGTCAGTAATACAATATAATATAAAAATTGCTCCATAATACAATATACAAAAATTGTTCGTTTAAAGATATATACAATATTTTAATAATACAATAGTTTAAAGATATATATAGATATATACAATAATAAGTCAGTAATACAATATAATATAAAAATTGCTCCATAATACAATATACAAAAATTGCTCGTTTAAAGATATAAGATAAAGGGTTTCCTTGGTTCTTTCTTTCAATCACTATAATATATTATATGATTTCAGTCGTCGAGATGCAAAAGATGTAAATTACAGAACGAGTATCCCAAGACGCCAATTTACTTTGCAATATTTTATTCATTGTCTGACTGGTTAGCAATAATGACTGGAGAAATAGGATAAGTTTCGCCCTGAATATTTTATGCGACATATTAAATTTTTGTTCGGCAGACTCTTATTGTGTTATAGTAAAGTGAATCCTATTCGATGGGGTCTAAATAAAATATTGTGCAGCACGATGTATTGATTTATGACAGTACTGTTTTGTGTCTGTGGTTTTATTAGTCGCTAATTGAATAGTTAGTTATGTTAATATTGTATTGTGGATTTATCGAAATATTTTTTTTTAATAGTGTTCCTTTTTTAAATATCTTTAGTTCTCTTTATATTGTTTCAATTTCACTGAATTTATTTGACAGGAAAACACTTTTTTTATTTTTTATTTTTCTGGCCTTTAAGGCCAGTTTATGTGGATAACATATCCACGATTGTTTTACTTCCCACTTATACACTCGCAATTGCTGCGGTATTGGATGGGGTCATGTGAACGTTAGGAAACAAACGCAACTAACAGAATAATTGTATAATTTGGAGCAGTAGCTCTGTAGTCTGAAGGTATGAGCGTACAAACATTTCAGTGATTCGTTTTTTATTTCTTAGAGGAGACGTACCTTAAGAAACATAACGTTGATGATAAAACAAAGGAATAAAAAAGTTTTTTAAAAACACTAGTTTTACAGGTTTTAAAGTCTTCATTTTACTAGAGATTTACTTGTGTTTAAAGACTGAGCTTATCTTGAAAGACAATTAATAAAACAACGTTACTTTGTAATATTTAATCAAGGATAACTAAAAGAAATATAAAAAAGAATCAAAATATAAGAGATGAGCCATTATAAATAGCTTGCTGAGCTTAGAAGACGCCATCTTAAAAGGTCCAGATTTGATCCCGACGCCGCGGGCCGTCACGAATAGATTTTTCTAAATTTCTACATTCGTCTTAACAGTGCTTGCTCAACAACTATTGCTTGCTCATCAGTAAAGAAACCTGCATGTCTGATGAGGTCTTTGAAGGTGTGTGAAGTTCACCTCTGACATCTTATATACCCTATCCTGAGTCAGAAAAGTTGTTTAACGTGAGCAATAAAAAAATGGTAGTATACAATATACATGCAGCCGCGACGCGGCAAAGCGCTTGCCTCCTAACGGGAATCACTTACCACCTTATAACATAGTTTCATAAAAACCATAAGGTATAATATAATAAAATTCTTAGTTCATTCCTTGTTTAAATATTTTAGTTTAATATAAATGGTTGTATCCAAAAGTAGGTCGATTATTCCCTTCAGCCCTCGTTGAAAAACAAGCGTCTTAAGATTTTCACAAAATTAATAAATATTATAACTTAACGGATCTAAACATTTTGTATAGTTTAGAATTAAATCATTATGAAGAGACTCTTACCTATTAAATATATTTTTAAGATCAAAATATACATGGCTATTGTTTTGCCCAATATTCTCTACTCAGCTGAAACATGGTGTTTGTACCGTCATCATATTCGCACCCTGGATAGATTTCACTTAAAATGTCTCCGCGACATAATGAATATCAAATGGTCCGACCACGTGAGAAACACGGATGTTCTGCGGCGCGCGCGTGTCTGCGGAATGGAAGCCTACCTAATGCGTCGACAACTGCGTTGGTGTGGGCACCTCTCTAGAATGCCAGAAGAGAGGATAGCGAAGCGCATCTTTTACTCGGAGCTGAAGGATGGTAAGCGGAAACGCGGCGGTCAGTTCCTAAGATATAAAGACGTATTAAAGAGGCACTTGAAGGGGTGTGGATTAGAACCATCTACCTGGGAGTCAGCAGCGGCTGATCGTTCGGAATGGAGACAGTCGGTGCAAAGGAATGTTTCCGAATTTGAGGAGAGTCGAAGGCGCGATCTGGATGCAAAGAGGGAACACATCAAATGCAAACCGCCTTCTAATATTCAATACAACTACGTTGATGGTGTTCTTACATGCGCTGTCTGCTCACGTACCTTCCGAGCCAAGATTGGCTATGTTAGCCATGTGAGAGCCCATCAACGCAATGACAACTGACACTCATAGGTCACACTTATCAGAAGCATTTCGCTGTAGCCGAAATCGGCTTGGAAAGCATCATATTCATCATAAGGTTTAAACTAGTACTTAATAAATTATTCTTTACAAATAAAACACGAATTGAACTGTATGTTTGTAATTTCTAATTAACAGCTTTTCACTTTATGAATATGAAAGTATATAATATTATTATGTAAGTAATTACATAAAAAAATCATTTTTTATTAAAGTGAAACTTTTTTAGAATCGTTGTGATTTCAAACCGGATGCAACGGAAAAAAGACGGTAAGAGACACAAATACAAAAGAGCGAGAGAGCAAATTTCCATGTGTATGTATATTGAACACAGTTTAATACTTGCTTGTATTTGAGCATTTAACATGTGCCTTTTTTTGTCTATCTGCTTCTTCTGATCTATCTCTTAAACGGCTTTCCGGATTTGTCTTTTATTAGCAGGCGTTAATTCTCCTGTGCTATATAATATATTTAAAAAAAAAACTAGCCGAGATTCAAACTTCCGACCTTTACAAACACCAAATCCCTCGAGCCAGCCTTAAGCTGTAAGTAACAACATGTCTATTGAAATACTACGACTGACTGTTATAATACTTTAATAATAGTGACATAGTATTTTAAGCGCAGTCGATTATGGAGCCATTGTGGATTATACAGCACATACTAATTGGATACATTCCTGTCTGACCAGGTCGGCTCCGGCTGTCTAATCCACATAATTTGTACAGTAATTGCATTATAAGTCGGAAGAGATATTCCATAAAATACAAAGTATAAGCATTACCTACACAAGATATTATCTTATACCTTTAAACGAGCAATTCTTGTATATATATATATATATATATATATATATATATATATATATATATATATATATATATATATATATATATATATATATATATATATATAGAATCTGAATCTCGGAAACGGCTCCAACGATTTTCATGAAATTTTGTACACATGGGTTAAAAACAGCGATAAATCGATCTAGCTAGGATAAATTTTTAGAAAACTTTTTTTATCCGTGTTTTGAGGCAACGATAAAGTATGATTAGAATACGAACGTAAATTTCGCTGTCAAATACAAAATCATGATAGCTTAGTGGAGAAATTAGGCAGTTAAATCCGAACGAGCCTGGTTCAAATCTCCAGTCCGAATTTTTTTTTTCCTTTTTTAAGATATTTTTTTTGGAAGAAAAAATTTATCGTAGTTAATCACTAAGGGTACCGAGCAAATGCTCGTTCAACCAGGTTCTAATCATTATAAGTGGAAAATACTAAATAAGTCTTTAATAAATTACTAGGCTAAATCCCGATTTAATCTTGTAGTTTAATAAATTCGTAGAGGCCGATCTGCTTTTTTGAATTGGTTAAAATTGAGAAAAATGCAGGCTTGGGATAGTGGCAGAAAATAAGTAGCGATTCTTTTATTAACGTTTTTATGGTTGGCAAATTAGAAATGGCATAATTACCACTTTAATACTACTCTATACATTATTATGAATTCAATTTAATCTCTTTTGTACAATTATTAGTAAACTCTTTACCTAAAATATAAAGATATTCCATAATAATAATTATTATAGGGAGACAGTTTTTACTAATTAAACAGATGTGACAATAGTGTTGAATATAAAATTAAACCGAGCCATAATATCTTGACAAAGCAACCAAATCTTATTCATAGAAAAAAAAATAACAAAGCGTTTGTTATCCTTAATTTAAATGAAAATATTATTTATTTGTCAGTAACACGAAACAGTTTATATTGTTCCTAAACCTTCTCGAAAACTCGCTTAACGTTTTAGAATAAAATAAATAACTTTAAGTAAAACGTTTGCATAAGGCATAAAGTTGGCATTGTTTGAAACTCCCGTAATTGTTCACCTAATTATAAAAGTCAAGGTTTAATTGTGAAGAAATTAATTAATCACTTCCTGTCTTGACTTGCCACTACCTCTGTTTTGGGTAAATTTATATCTTTTGAAGTTGGTTAGATTGTAACTAGCAGACAAACCACATGGAATTGATCTGAGAAAAGCCCCGAAAGGTCATTCACGTCTGTATAATCTCGGCTGTTTCATGAAAGAAACAAATAGGAGCAGGAGAAATCTGTGCAGAGAGATAAAAATTGGTTTTCAAACAGTATATAGATATGAATTGATTTGATATTACATAATTTATATATTGTCATATTTAAAGGTTTTCTCACAATATCATCATCAGCGTAGATACGACTTTAAAGTAAACGACGACCTCCGTGTCTCAATGACTCGAGGTAGCGGGTCCGAATCCTGCCCGGTAACAAAATAAGTTTCTGTGTTCCTGGGTCACGGATGTGTATTAAATATGTGTATAATACAATAAAATCCTTAAACATAATATTATGTATTTATATAAAAAAAGTTTTTTTTCGAAAGGTCTAGACTTTTTAAGCTCAATCAGTAATAAAAAAAGTTTTTTTAATATGTATTTCCATTGTCGGGTACGAGACAAGAGAAATACAAGTTCTTTGGAAACTTGAAACGGGACCCGATTGACGTGGTGTAAAAGCGTCATCATGAACCAGATGAGAAGACAATCTCTTTTTAGTGGTCGGTCCGTGTTGGATGCAAGTGGCAAGGGATCGGACCTGTTGGCGTTCATTGAAGCTCAGGAGCAGACGGTTAAAGGCTGATAATGATGATGAAACATTCTTTCAAGAGGTCAACCCTCAACTTCAAAGTTGAGGGTTGACCTCTCTCATTAGCCCTTCATATTCTAATCGCTTACGTACCTTTAGCATAGTGTGTCAGCAACGATCAGTCATATTACGGAAGTCTTCAAATAATAACGTATAATTTTAGATTTATTAAAAATTATTTCGAATAACGTTTAATATCTTCATTTACAATATTTTATTACATTTTAATAAATTTTAATCGGAGCGTGTGTTCGAATTAGGAGCGAGAATATTCGAATATTTTCAAATTACGAATTTATATTTTGTTCTTCTTTTTTATTATTAGTGGCTAATGTCTATGATTGTAAATCGCATTATAAGCCGCGACACATAGAATATATGCGTTCCCGCTCCAAAACAGCTTGTGTTGATACGATGTTCAATTATAACGCGCAAAACATTTAAGATATTATTAGACTTTGTTAACGATCCTTGGAAAGTTAGCGTTAAATAAAACTACCTGGAATGTTTTAATTCCCTCCCGTTGTAAATGCTTCGCCAACACATTTTCTATTCCTTGAGGAATTTTGAGAAAATGTAAAGATAAAACTGTTAAACTATGCAAACACCATAACAGAGTACTTGAATATTCCAATGTTATACTTGAAGATTATAATGACAAAACGAAGGACTAATTTTTCAGTAGTAAGTGATGTGTGTTGTGCAATAGGCTTATTGGGAACTTAACTGGAGACTGTGAAACAGGCCCTAACAGATCTTATAATTACATTACCAACGTATGCTAAATATTTAAAGGTCATAAAAACCCTTGAGCCCACAGATTTTATTAGCGCACTCAATCGAAACTCACGAGTCATGAATAATTCTGAGGCCCAACTAAACTTTTCTTTCCTCGAACACACCCCAAGCATTTTGGGCCCCATTCGCCCCATTCAATAAACTTTAATTTGATGAAGTGGGGCGTGGGTTTTTAGTAAGTTGTCGGAATTCCGTGACGCATGCGATGTGTGATTAAGTAGCAGTCAAATTAGTGGCTTTATTTTTGTGCTGATTGGTATTGTTTATCATTAGGAAATTGAGGTGAGTTCAGTTTTATAATCTACTAAGAGGAGTTAGATATAGATAGTTAGAGCGACGATGGTCCAGTGGTGGATGGACTTGGCCTCTTATGCGAGAGGTTCCGGGTTCGATCCTGTCTCCCACGTGTGTGCCTTGAAATGGGTTTTTCTAATTTCTAAGTACACCCCAAACACGAGATCATCGCTCGCTCACCGGTAAAGGAGAACATCGTGAGGAAACCTGCATGCCTAATGAGATTGAAAGTCTTTGAAGGTATGTGAAGTTCATCAACCCGCACTGGGCCAGCGCGGTGAACTATTGACCTATTACCCTCCTCGCCTGATTTCGAGGAGAAGACCCGTGCCCAGCAGTGGGACATTAAAGGGTTGATACTTTTTTTTAAGAGGAGCACAGTTACGTGGTGACTTGAAATAAGCGACGTGAATTAAGTTTGCTACTAGCCGGGCCCAGCAATGGAACATAATATATAGGTTGCTACTTTACTTTTTTTTAACAATTATGTGACATGTCTGACAGTCAGACAGTGGATAGGAAAATCCAACTGACATAAGAAATGGTTCAAGAACAGTAGAGTAGGGTAAATTGGTACGTATATAAAGTCTTGCATTTAATAATTACTAGCCTGGCACGATCTAACGTCTAGAACTGTTTGTAATATGATAATATTCGAATTATTGATCAAGCATTCAAATAGCCAGCAATTGTTTTAGTAACTGAGGAGCGCGTCTGCAATGCATTATAGATAGCACGTTTCGAAGCTATTATCGAATTTTGATTGTGATTTCAGTGTAACAGAGGTTGAGTTGCTTTAGTCCTTTAACGACTGATTGAAGATTGATCGACACTCTTCAACGATTTTTATCAGAAATCGGATAGCTCGATACAGCTATTATAGCTTTTACCCTAGTTAACGAGCTCATCATACTTTTTGGAACTTGGTTAATGGAAATAATGAATTTTGTAGTTTTACTGATAGTGACAGTTCCAGAGTTATTTTAAAAGATTTTGAGATAACTGAATTCAAAATTACAGCTAGCCCGGCTAAGCTAACGTTGCTATGTCATATAAAATATTCATTATTTATAGAATAATTTCTTGTTGCAAAATGCATCGGTTCCTACCGGCTACGCATAGTAAAGTATCAAGGCATATCATATGTCCCACTGCTGGTTATGGATATCCTCCTCGAAAGGTAATGCGCTGGACCAATGCGGGTTGGTAAACTTCACATACCTTCAAAGACTTTTAATCTCATCAGGCATGAAGGTCATCTTACGATGTTTTCCTTCACCGGTGAGCGAGTGAAGGTCTCGTATTAGTGGTGTGCTTAGAAATTTAGAGAAATCCATTTCAAGAAGCACTTTCGCACAGGCCGAGTCCATATCCAATGGACCGTTATCGCTAACAAAATCATAACTAAAATTTATTTAAATCTAGATTAGAAATTAAAGAAAGAAAGAAATTATGATAACAATAACTTACCAACACCATCATATCATTAATAGCAACCGTTTCCTTCCCTTTCCTTTCCACCCCTTTCACAAAAAGCCATATAAAACCGCAAATGGAAATTTTCGTGTCTAATTTCCACCGAAACTAATTTATAAGCATTGAAGCAAGTAACAATAGTAAATGGTTGATTTCACGCAAATAACTTTTGGAGGGCCGTAACCCTTGTATTACAAACAGCCTGTAAACACTTAGCCGTAGGTATAATATTTTAATCGAATTCAAAATACAAGGGATTTCCTTTTAGTAAATATTTGATTGGCACTCCATTCGTTGTAATAGGATCTAAAGGATTTATAATAAATATTTGAATAATATTGCTATCTTCGAGCGACGGTGGTCCAGTGGTGGACGGACTCGGCCTCTTACGCAAGGGGTTCCGGGTTCGATCCTGACCCGTCCGTGTGTGCCTTGAAATGGGTTTTTCTAAATTTCTAAGTGCACACGAGACCATCGTTCGCTCACCGGTGAAGGAAAACATCGTGAGGAAACCTGCATGCCTGATGAGATTGAAAGTCTTTGAAGGTATGTGAAGTTCACCAACCCTCACTGGGCCAGCGCGGTGGGCTATTGGCCCATTACCCTCCTCGCCTGATTTCGAGGAAGGAGACCCGTGCCCAGCAGTGGGACATATAAGGGTTGATACTTTACTTTTTTTTTTATTGCTATCTTCGATAGGTATATTAGGTTTTTATGTTGATGCCGTCTTTATGGATGTAGTCTAATACCTGGGTTGTTTCCGACCCCATGTGAGATTGTCACTTGGGTTATAGCCGAACAAAAACCACTGCAAGCTCCATCAACCAATATGATGCATCTCCCGGATCTGCAGGCAACAGGATCACCTCATCGCCAGGCTGGTCCCGATAAAAGCCTACTTAGGTTAACTACCCGGCCACCACTAATTGGTCCCAGTGACGTCATGACATACTGAGCCAAGATTTACATCCTCAAGCCCGACACTAGCAATAGGGTTATACTTAAATCGCCTCTTACGTACGGGTCACGTCCCTCGCATGTGGGAGGAGGCCTTATCAGCAGCCTCCTTACTCTAGTCGTCCTCCTTCTGAGACATTTGCCGTCCAGGACTCGTCGATGCCAAACATCGCGACTCTTTTGATGGTTGTAGTGCATAGTGTTTTTAAATATTTGTTTAATCGGTGTTAAAAATAAATCTATATTTATTATCTACTAGCAGCTACCCGCAGCTTCGCCTGCGTAAACTTAGATCGCCCGTTTAAATCACGGGAACACGATTTATTTTCTTGCGCATTATTTTGATTTTGCCATATCTCCTAAAGTATTCGTTTAATTTGCATGATGTAATGGGGAAAAATAATCTTCATAAAGTGCTCAAGAAAACTAAATGATTTAAGATGGTAAAGATTCATACCGTATTTGTGTAAATAACTTTCAAATTATCGCGTTAAAATTGCCTATTTTTTAAAGACGTATTAAATGGATATAGTATAATATCCCTAAGAGATAGACATAATATTATGCCATCGCGGACTTTTTTGTAGACCTATTTAAGATACACAATTCCACCATACATTATTTTGTTATATCTCAAAGGGTTTGGGCAGCATTTCGTTGAAAGCTCAAGGTAGCCTTTTTTTTCTTTCAATTATTGTTATATCTTAGCCAATGTATATAAAACTTAATAAATAATTTACATAAACCTTCCTCTTGAATTGTCCTACCCAAAAAAAAATACAAAATCCGTTGCGTAGTTTTAAAGATTTAAGCGTACAAAGGGATATAGGGACAGAGAAAGCGACTTTGTTTTATACTATGTAGTGATACTTTTGCACTTAATTATAAAAATTGGAAAGATTTTTCTTGTTTGTTTGTTGACGGAGTAATTAAAATGTGACGTTAACACAGTGTGACATAGGCTATATTATTCTATAAAACATTAATCAGAATACGGTTGTTAATCTTAGTTACCTATGTGTAACTGCGGGCATCGGTTAGTAAACATATAAAATAACCGGACATTCAGAATCAATGTGAAATTGCCTTTACTGCCAAAGCCTGTGTATTTCTTGCAAAATGACTGAATCGTCAAATCCAGCAGAACTGACCTGAATTGAAACCAACCCGGTCACAAATATCGAAGAACGACGCATCGCTTTGTATGTTCATGTCAGTTGACTTGGATCGGCTTAATTTCCGATAAACTAGATGTGTTAGTCCTAGATTTATCGAACGAATAAAAAATGACAGTTAAGTGTGAAAAAGATAAATAGTGTAGGTTCTGGGTTCGATCTAGACCAGTAGGGCTATTCTGTAAGGTCGTTTTCGAATCCCGAAAGCGGAATCCGCGTTGATATGACGATTTTGAAGAATTTGTATTCTTTAAAACTCTATATCTATATCAATAAAGCTCGCTTTCGAAGTGAGCGTAACGTGAGCTCCATCACTCAGGTGAAGCTCGATGTCGAAATGTTTTTTACAAAATAGCCCCTACAACACTACTACTACTACTACTAATACTCAAATGTGTTTTTACATCGAACATGTGAATCGCACAACAATCGCAAAACATCAGCATGCAGCTGAAGAAACTTGCATGCCGAATGACATTAAAACTTCTAAAGTAAATATCAGGTAATGGTCCTGCGCATAGGTGGCCTAATGGCTTAAAAGGTTCCTTGTCTTATTTCAACGGAACCCATGCCCAGCAGTGACGTCAATGGGTCAATAATGACGATGCTAATAAGAAATGACAGCATTTACAGATTTAAAAATTTCAACGAGAATGGCCGATGAATTGTAGCACGCTGAACTACTCAACCGAACGCGTAGCCGATTGTGCCTCTCTATCGCTTGTTCCGCGCTCCCGCATGTAAGCTAGGATCAGGAGGAACGTGAGCATGACTTTTTCGTGCGTGCAACTGGCGTTCATCAATTTATAAGATGCCATAACGTCATAAAGTTATTTGCGACTAGATCGTATTCGAGTATCTATAATATTTTTGGTAAAAAACATATCTCTCTCTTTATTTAAGAGCTTTGCTCTTGTTGGTAGAGTATTCGCCACCCTGCAAAACATATATTATGTAATATACAAGACTATTAAGTTAATATCAATGAAATTAAAACCTACACAAATAGGAACCATGCATTAAATCCTAAAGCCGTTTATAAATTCCAGAGATACACATTCTTTTAAATATCAGCCACAAAAACCGTAAAAATTTAAAATGTTTTAAAACATAGTGTTTTATGTAGGCCAAAAAAAACAACATAACTCTCTCATAAAACAACTAACAAAAAACTGCATTCCCAAAACAATTACTGTAGTGCATTATTCATCCTGAACTCTACAAGTTAATAAAAGAAATTAGCATGTGGCCTGGCGTAGTAAAAAGTGTTTTCGCACATTAGGTACAGGTGACCTACGACCTACGACCTCAGCTGGAGATTTGGAAAGCCGCCAGACATGTAAATTTTGTCTCCGCATCTGAACATTAGCGTAGGGTAGCCATGGTGCGATAACCATTTATTCTATTACAATATTATCTTCTTAGATTTTTTTTTTCAAATATTACCAAAGTAGTTTTGGTGTTCATTGAAGGAGGCCTATACTCACCAGTAAACGGATAAAGGCTAATGATGATGACGAAGGCAGACAAACTGCCAGATGGTCTATTTGTTGGTTAGATCAGCCCCCTTTAATGAACGCCATGACGACAGAGTCCGTATTACTCGCATTGCAACGCAGAAAAATCAAAAATGCAATAATTTCTTCCTTACTTAATATTTAGATTGTGAAACAGGCCCTTAATCATTAAAAAGTGACAGTAACAAGGAAGGAGCGTATAGTGATAGATATATAAAATATTATTGCTTCTTTCAAAATATACATTACTATCAATTATAATTATTAAATCGCTATTATATAAAAAGCATACAAAACTATGGCATAGTGATAAAAATGTTTTTACTTTTGGGCAATTAGAATATTTGCATTGTTTTGCCTCCACATTTTTCGCTTCTAATTTTAATCTTTATCCGGTGAAGATTCTAAAGCATGGTAATCCTACACAAAAGGGTTAGAAGTTAAATATGGACACTGTAACACGTACTTAGGCTAAATTATTTATTCAGGTCGATAGAAGTTATAGCCTAGTTTTATTTGTTTTATATTTTATGGCTTTTGTCTGGCTACTATTATGATTTGATTTCAGATACTTCGATTAAACACTTTCAGCGCCTTTGTGTGCTTGATCGTGATAGCATCAAATCATCATCAATCCTTTATCCATCCTCTCTATAACTGGCCTCCCTCAGTGAAAGCCTAGACGACTTCCCTTGCCACTTGCATCTAACAACGGAATAGTTACTCCAAGGGTTAGGTACTCCAACGTTTAGGTAGGCGAAGGGTTGGTTGGCCATTATCCAGCGACATATTATACTTTACATAAATTTATTTTTGTTATATTTTTTCCACATTTGAAAGTTTATTATCACCAATGTCATCACCGTTTCTATCACTGTCTTCATCATCGTCACCAGCATCAGGCAGATTCTGCGAAGATTGCATAATATGATTGATATATAAATATAATGTAGTATTAATATTTACTCTACGAAATATTTGTTCTAGTTTATATAATATTATTTATGCCTTGGCAAATATTTTATATCATTTGAATATAAACGATGATTCGAAGTGATGCAAGAAATCCGTACTTATGACTTTAGGGAGTAAAATAATTATCATAAATATCTAAAGGCTTTGATTTTAGAATCTTTAAATCAAAGGAGCAACATTAGACGTGAAAATAAAAAAGTAAAGTATCAACTTTTAATCCTCACCTTGAAATCAGGCGCTGAGGGATATCGGGTCATAGTTCACCGAGGCGCTGGTTGGTGAACTTCACACACGTTCAAAGACTTTCAATCTCATTAGGGGTTCAGGTTTCCTCACTACGTTTTTGTGTTTATGACGTTTATTACACTTACAAATTGAGACAAACCATTTCAAAACATCACTGAGGGTCAAGATCGAACCTAGACCCTCTCAAGAATCCGATCCTCATACCTATTAGACTATCATCGCTCATTTAGACAAGCATCAATCAAATTAAAATAATGTGACACGAATGTTAACAAAAAGACTACTTTATCCATTTAAATTATTCGGCCTTAATCGCATTAGTTGACCGAATCCAATTACAATAAAAACGGTAGATGTAAAAAGAATGAAATGCTATAAAGGTTTTGGATCAGTATAATACGATCGCCTTAAACAGCCACTGGCAATTAGCCATAAAATAACTGTAAACGTAAACCGGAGTATAAAATCGGACCGCTGTAATGTCCAATAATAACGGAACCGTTAAAAAACGGCTAGCCTTGATACGTGTTATACGAGAAATTAATATCATAGTCGCTGTCAGATTGCTGGATATAATCCTAGTTAATATTATAAGCGCGAAAGATTTAAAGAATGTACGGGTGAATTGGTATATATTTTGTAAGTATGCCACGCTGATTTGCAGCCAAATTGGGCCGGCACGACCGAAGAGGAACCTCTCGCTCACATAAAGTCGGCGTAAAGTGACAGCTAAACTGTCGCGTTTAGTACGGTTTGTGAGTTTCCGGTGGCCTATTGGGGGGGGGGGGGGGGGATAGAGAAAAGAAGGGCAATGCATCTGCATAACCTCTGGTTATGTGGATGTTAATAGGCGTGGATAGTCGCAAGGCTTCGACTGTTCGTTTGCCCTCTTATGATATAAAAAAAATATATATTTGTTACTCGTTCACGCAAAAACGACTGAAAAGGTTTTGATGAAACTTTACAATAATATAGCTCTAACATCAAGATAACATGTAGGCTATAATGTATCCCCGTATTTCCACGGAAATGGGAGTGAAACCGCAGAGCAGGGATTCCTTTAAAAGTAATTATTTTAAAATTTAATAATGGAGATCACCTTTATGGACCAAGATCAAGTGCTGCCAGACGTCACGTATTTTCTGACGGACAAAATGTGGACGATTTAGTAGTATTAGTGTGTACTTACATAGTATACACCTACCCGATGAACTAGTCATACAGCCAATTTCCAGGTGTCAGGTGATCAAAGTAGCACATAATACATTCGATTATTCACTTCACGTAAATTCTCATGGCTAATTTAACGTATGTTTTAGAAAATATAGTTAAAAAGTCGTCAATACTCCTGTCATTGGCTATTTTGCTTACCAGACACAATAAGCTTTCAAAATTACTAGTTAACTTCATATAAATTGTCATGGCTGATTTTCACTTAGGGCCCCAGTTAAGTTTCCAATAGGCTATCGGCAACATATTTGACAGATATTTGACAGATAGAGTATGGAGTATCTGTCAAATATCTGTCAAATATGTTGCCGATAGCCTATTGGGAACTTAACTGGAGATTGTGAAACAGGCCCTTAATATTAGATAATCTCTTTAGAAATAAGGCATTGATACTTCTAGACACTTTCCGTCAGCCATATTGCTTTCCAGACGCTTTATTTAAGTTAACTAATTTTAGTTACTTTAGAGCGTATAAACATATACCAATATACATTTTTACACATACCAAGCTAAAATGAATTATTAGATATTTCGATAACATAAAAGAATAATAATTTTCAATATTGGCAGACCGAACTAATTGCTACGTTCGAATCACATTTTTATGTGGCACTAGCAGCGCTTCGCGGCTTAAAACCCCGTGTACTTACCATTCTCGAAGGACTGCAGGGATAAATAATTATAGTTTATATGTGTTATTCTGATGTATGAGCTATATTATTGTAAAGTTTCATCGAAATCCATTTAGCAGTTTTTACGTGAAAGAGCAACAAACATCCATTCATCCATCCACACATTCTTACAAACTTTCGGGCTTCTATTATTAGTAGGATTAGAAAGATGGTTCTAGAGTCTTAGTATCTGAAATATTTTATGAAATTGAAAATTTTTGGGCCAAATAGTAAAATACATATAATACAAATAAAACCATACTCGTAAGGAACTTCTGGACAGTAAACCATAAAAAATCCAAACAATATTATCAAACGAGAAACTAATTCTAAAGTTTTATTGTTTGCCATCGGGGTAGAATAAAAAGCATCTTGTCGCCGAACGATATCGAGTTTCTTAAAGCAATTAAGATAAAACGGGAAAGGCCTCTGGGAGGTTTCTCGTTGGTCTGATGCTGATTATAAGCCTCGTATGTTGGAGCTAGTTGGCACCGATATTCCAAATACGAATTTAGGAAAGAATATGGGATATATTCTATACTCTTTTTGCCTTAAATCCGTATCGTATAGACATATTATTGTACTTATTCGAATGGATAATATTAAAAAAAAATAAGTGTCTCTTTGTGTATACAATATAATATGTATACCAAAATAACTTTTTTACAATTTTCGTTTATCTGTCTGCTTGTTCCGGCTAGTCTCTGAAATGGCTGGACCGACGAGACCTTTACTGGCAGGGGCCAGTAAAGGTCTCGTCAAAATCGGTCCAACCACCTAGCTGTTTAAAAGAGGAGTAAATTAGGCTTCTTTTATTTTAGAAATAAGGAAATTGTATTATTATTGTGAATATTAGTTAGGAATAGAATATTAGGCGAAGCAGCGGTCAACAGCTACTTTAATAATATCCTTATAAGAAATTAGCTAGAGTTCGCATCTTCGAATTAACTTATTTACAGACGCAACTATGCGGATTAATGATAATTATTTTATGAAACGTTGCACAAAATATTAACATAACCATGTCATAGTGAAACAATATTATAATCGGAAGACTAAACTTTAATTTAAATGGTAACAAATAAACCAAAATCAAATCTTATAATATAGAAATTCGGATCCGACAGACGTTGTCCTGTGCAAAACATCTTGTAACTGACCAAATTGTGAATCAAAATCATTCTCAAGCTCACTTGAACACACAGAAAAAAATGATTCAAATCGGTCCTGCTATTTCAGAGGAGTTCAGTCACATACAAACGTACAGCAGCAAAATGGTTTGTACCATATTGATAATTTTTATAAAGAATATATTAGCCTAATTCCTATTTTAATTCTTGTGTAGCAAAGACTAATTTTAATATACACATACAAAATCTTACCGTGTTAATTAATGCGAATAGCAAAGAATCACTCTTATCGTTCATTGAGGGAGGCCTATTTTCAGCAGTGGACGGATGAAAGCTGATGATGATGACACTATAAACAATCATATTGAAGAGTGGCCTTAATAGGAATTGAACCCTTTAAGTGTAGGGCAAGCCACTTTCCATTGCACTCTATACTCGTTGAGTGCCTAGATCATATCGCATAATATAAGAATAATTTCTATTAAAATCTAAATTGTTTTCCTGAACGAATTTTAAAATCAAATAAGTTAAAATTTAAAATTTACAAAAAAAATTTGCTTGCCAATTTTACTAATATTTTATTACCTAAATAGTTTCCCTATGTTCTGTAAGAAATAGTACGAAGTCTATTTATTGCTTTACGTTTTTGTCATTAAAGCCTGGCAAGCAATGTATGAGCAATTCTTACAATCAGCTTCATCGGCTTTTGCCTTTCTCAGTTATTATGTAAACCCTTTCATTGTAGTGAGTGAAATAACATAATAAAACTATATAAATCCTATTTCTTATCAATATTGTCGTAGCAACAATAGCTTTCTTACTAGCCTAGCTTTTAAATAAGTATTTTCCAACATTTTATAGAAGGGTTTTGAGTGAAGCTATAATTTGTCTATTCTTACTAGCCTAAATATTATTGGTATAAATAGTTAAGATTTTTTTGTGTAGTTAGTTGTAGTTTCAATGGACCATCAAAAGTAATTTGTTAATGCTACATATTTTGGATAAAAAATGTTTTAACTTGGCAAAATGTGTGTTGGAAAATGTAGGCTTGCTAATTTTATTTTTCTTTACAATATAAGCTTCTATAGCTTCCCGGGCTTTTGAAGCGTTGGTGGTGAAATTAAAAACAAATCTAAATATAATACCAGCTTTAGCCATCCTCAATAATTGAACTGTGAAATATAAAAAAAAAATATTTTTATATATTCATACAAATAAAAAAGTAAAAAGTGTAGGTGTATTTATTTTACATTATTATTATGAATTTTATAAAAAACTTTTTTAAAAAGCCCTAGAAATGTTTGCTATATCGACTTTCCGTCCATTTACATAGGCTTATAAAAAAAAGTATCAACCCTTTATGTCCCACTGCTGGGCACGGGTCTCCTCCTCGAAATCAGGCGAGGAGGGTAATGGGCCAATAGCTCACCTTGCTGGCCCAGTGCGGGTTGCTGAACTTCACATACCTTCAAAGACTTTCAATCTCATCAGGCATGCACGATGTTTTCCCTTTAGCGGTCCCATTACCCTCCTCGCCTGATTTCGAGGAGGAGACCCGTGCCCAGCAGTGGGACATAAAGGGTTGATACTTTACAATAGGCTTATAAGCTTTAGTATAATTTAGTACAACATACGATGTTAGCACTTTCATGTTGATTTATGTTCATTACGAACTATTAAAGTTGTTTTAACATGACACAAATTCCTGCCAAGTTATCTATTCCGAAACAAAAGCTAAAGCCTATACAAGGCGATCAATCTAAGTATTGGCATCTTCATGAATAATACGTATCTTGTTCAGAAAACTTTTACAAAAGATTTATTCTCCCCGTAGAATGTGGTGATTGATTGATTTTGAATAAATCTGATATGCGGACATAATATTTGCTATTATGCAGGAGATGAATGTGTATAGGAAACATTTAAAATACATTTTTAGTATAACGATACATCTTTTTACGTTGACACGGCTTAAAATATGATTTCTACACGTCCTAGCGTTACACAGTTAATATAAACTTTTTTTTTTCTTTAACACCGGGAAATGCGCTTAGGCATCCCGCTGGTCTCCCCAGGCGGGTATGTGGGACTCGCTGCGTCCGTAAGCTGGTTAGTGGACGCAGCTCTACCTGCTCTGTTGTCCCCTCTTCTAATAAGAGGGGTACAAAGAGCCCCCTCGGATCTATTCGCTTCGCTCAAGGTGTTGGGGCTAACCTGGGCTGCTGAGCCCCACCGCCACGACAACGCCTGAACCATGGTGGGGTATGGTGTATCCTTAGACGTTGTAAATAAAAACGTAGTAAATATTTTATACACTTGTTTAAATATATCCTAAATTTTATATTAAAAAAGCCTTTATATTTCGTGTCACTTGCGTTGGGTTGTCATTTATCAGATTTCCCGCAAGACGCACGGTGCTCAGCGGCAATAAGTAATTGGGGTTTTACAACACCCGATAGGAAAGTCCCGTATTGAATGATAAACAGCGGCGCACTAGAACGTCGTGTATATTACAAAAATGGTGGAAGATCTTGGTTTTAAATATAATATTATATGTATGAAAAATCGTATTTTTGAATTTTTCATTCTCACTTTCATTGAAATCTTCTTTTCTTTCTTTCGTTATATCATATTATCTATTGAAAGGAGTTTAAAGCGAGCACTGTAAATCAAGTTTTTGTTAATTTTGTAAAGATAAGTCATCACAAACACAGTGGAATTTACATTCAAATTAAAATAATCAACAGCATAACTTTATAAGAAGTTTTTTAGAAATCATTAGCTTAAATGCGTTAGGCTATAGCTAAAGATAGCTATTTCGAGGGTCCTCAAGCTCATCGGAAAATAGAAAACAATTTGGAGCATCCGCAGAAAATTCATTATTCTAAAATCGCGATAAAATCGTAATATAAAGCCAACAAACAATTGACAGAAAACTCATCAGCGCTGTCAACCACATATGTGAGTTTTTGTCTCGCTCGCACCCACACTCATTCAAATCATCGAAAGGGACAAGCGATATCGTTTAAGAGAACTATTCTATGCTTTCATGTGACTGAAAATGTGATTTATTACACGCGATTCAAGCTTCGAAGAATGACGTCACGAGTGGATCCGAAAACGCCATTATAGTTTCTACGTGCTCACTTTAAGCTCCCTTTACGCTTAACTTATGTCGTTGATCGTGCCTTATGTAACCAACCTAAAGTCTTAGGTCTTAGGCGTACATTCATGTAAGTTAGGACTAAAAGCCTTCATGTTAATTGTAAGGGATGCACTTGGAATTGAATTCGAGAGTATTCGACTGCTTGTCGCTGTAGCTTGTAATTAATTGAATTGATTCGTCCCATAGTTTCATATCGTTGAGAATATCCGGAGTTTGGATATTATTGAGATCAATCAAGTTTGGGAATATTGAATTACATTGGAATGTGTTTATTGAATGGAGATTTTGATTAAGCGTTTTGATTTGACATGGCTTTTTGTACTAGTACTATCTCAGCGCCTTATGGTTTCATTAGTGAATTAGTTCTATTGCCATTGCTTCATCATCTACATTATCATCATCATCATCTACATTATCATCGTCATCATCTACATTATCATCATCATCATCTACATTATCATCATCATCATCTACATTATCATCATCATCATCATCAGCCTTTATCCATCCACTGCTGAACATAGGCTTCCCTCAATGAACGCCAAGACGACCGATGCCCTGCCATCCAACACGGACCTACCACTGCACGGAGATCGACTTCCTACCTGGTTAATGGCAGACCAACACTTCGTCTAGAAACCCAAACGCTAATGGCCCATCGGCCATCCGTTCTTCTGAGTGTGTGACCAGCCCATTGCCACTTCAACGTGCATATTCTTCGCGTGATATGGGTAACTTTAGTTCTCTGGCGGAGGACTTCGTTTCGAATCCTATCTGCCAAAGAAACACCCAGCATAACAAGCTCCATAGCACGATGAGCTACGGCAAACTTACGGACCAGTCGTGAATTAAGAGGCCACGTTTCGGCCCCGTAGGTCATAATGCCATTGATTTATGGTGTAATATCATATTTATAAAATATATTTATTATTAATAGTTTAATAGTCGTTTTATGAGATAACTCGAAAAAGTAGGGAGCGAAATAAAACAAACTCATTGTGTTGCTCTGGTAATACAGAGAAACGATAATTAAAGTTTATTCAAAGCTTTGTAGATTCCCTTTTATAAATAATACTGAATTATCAAAATTAAATTATATTAGAAAACATAAAGAGAATATAATTTGAATTACAGAAAGGTCTAATAACTTTACATACTTTAATATTAAACGATTCTGATAAGGTCGAGCGTACTTATGTAACAAAAAATGGTTATCTGTAAATTTGGTACACGCGATGAAAACAAAATGCGTCACAACCCGAATGCCTTGGACGATCGTGCATCTCTTGATTTGCTTTCTCGTTTGCACGCTCAGCTTTGGCGGAATGTGAGCATGACTCATTCTTTTTCGTGCGTGTTGCCGGCGTCCATCGACGTATCGGACTTTATCTTCTCTTCTTCGACTTCAAAAAAGCATGTATTTTTATATTATCAAGTCCATGAGAATGATCTTATGGCGAAAATGTTGTATTTCTTATAGAGGGAAATTGGGTCATTTTTATATTGGACTCAAATTAATACAAATAATTAATCCAATTACTATTATATAATTTTTAATCCGTACCAAGTACTTTTTTTAAAAGTGGCGTGCCTTGGGCGAGGCCTATGTCCAGCAGTGGACTGCCGCAGGCTGATGATGATGATGATGACCAAGTAATATCCAGTCGCCTCATTATGATCCTCCAGTCAACATGAAAAACAGACTTGTGTTAATTTTAATAACATAAATGATTCGAATTTAGAACAAAATATAATTCTCACAATAATATTGGTGCTAAATTCGAATATCATTATTTATTATTAATCATGATTGTGCTGCTACTGTAGCAAAATTTGAAATGGTAAGTAAGGACCCAAAAATAGAGCAGACTGCCATTTAATAAACTGGCTAGACCGACTAGATGGGCCGGGTATTTTGGCGCACATTCAGCTATATTTGGCAGCGATTATTGATAGTCGAATGAAGATTATTATAGCTATTATAATCATAATTTGATTAGCTACAATCTGCCTATATTATTTGAATTATTGTCATATTAGAAAGTATAAATATCAAAGTTTGTAAGTTATGATTTTTTGTTGCGATTTTACAGTAAAACGGCTGAACCGATTTTTGAAAAATACAAAATATGGTGATGGGTTCATGAAATGTTAAAAGCTAAGTATATTTTAATTTCAAACGCACAATATTCTCGCAACTAGTATTTCAAGAGTAGTATAAATTTTATAATATTAGCGAGGAAAAACACCAGTTACTTATTTCTTCTATCTCATTCTAGGAATAAGATACACAAGCTACCGTTTCCAACTTCGAAGACGAAGTCGCGGATACTAGCTAGTATTACATTAGTGTATAGTTTAATATTACAAAGAGACTTTATTCAGTCAACGTGCTTTAACGGTGTTATAAGTTTGACCGTTCTGTGTGTGTGTTTGTGTGTGTCTGTCCATGATGCTATAAAATAAGCAAAGCTTTTGATGCCTTTTTTAATTTATTAAGTAGCAACTTTTCCAGCGACAAACAATGACGTAAATAATTTAATAATAGGAAATAGAAATAATTTAAATGTACTTAAACAAGTCGTACAAACATTTTTCTATGTTTTCCACACAAATTGGCAATACCGAAATCTACTGTATGTAAACCACACACAATTTTAGTTTTCTACAATATTTCAAAATAAATTGATCGTAATGTTACAACGCGCTCTCGTTTTACATTTGTCAACTTAAAGTAAAATAGCTTTAGGGATCTGTAACCATTGCCATAAATATTAAGGTTCATTGAGGGTTGATGTTGAGTAGTGGACGGATAAAAATTAATGATGATGATGATCATGATGATATTCAGTTTTTTACTGCCAATCCATTTTTTTATTTACCTGAAACATTTCAACTTTTTGAATTATAATAGGTATTAATTGTTTAAACGAAACGCCATAATGTTTCATAAGTAAGCCGACGTCATTTAAATCCCGTTTAGCGGAATTATGTAGCTCCCTACTGAATAGCGATAATAAATGTAGCTTTTATTCATGTATTAAGAAGGATTTTGTTCGGGCATAAATTTCACAATTTTAATGTTAATTTTAGTATATAAGCTGAAAAAGAAAGTGAGATAATAAGTGGTCAAACTGGATGCTTAAACTTAAAAAAAGTGAAAACCAAGTAAAATTAGTAAGTATCCTTTTCATGCAAAATATAAAATTTCGTTAAATTTAGTATCTACCACACATCTCCACTTATTTTTCATTATAATTGGTTGGCAATACCTTCAAAATAAACATTAAAGAATATGACAATACTTCATTCAATTAAGCTTATGTTCAACAGTGGACGGATAAAGGTTGATGATGATGATAATGATAAGACTACGAAGCGGATAGAAGCGAAGAAGCATTAAATAATTTAAATTAAAAAAAATTAGCTTATCGGTCTTGTCAAATTGGAAAATAAATTAGTATATTGGATATAAAGTGCATGGATAAAGAAAAAAAAGTTTTGTAATTACGGTTTACAAAACCTATTTCGAGAATATAAAATTCAGGTTTTATTTTAGCTCAGTAACTTCCTAGTCGAATCTTTACCAATCAGATTATTTACCTTAGAATTTCTACATAAATAATTACTTACCTTATTTCATATGCATGCATAACAATTATTGCTCACAATAAATAAATTAATGTCACTGACAATTACAAGCATAAATACCAATCATTAACCATAACTTACCACCATAATTATATTACATGAATCATATCAGTCTCATTGAACATCAGCTAGAGTAAGTTTGGAATAAATCATTACTTACCTTATTTTATATAATAATATTATGCATGCATAACAATAATTGTTTACAATAAGTTCAATATTGCTGACAATAATAAGCATAAATAGTAATCATTAACTATAATTCACCACCATTATTATGTACATGAATCGCATCTCATTGAACATCAGCTAGAGTAGATTTGGAATAAATCATAAGCTTAAACCTTACTTCATATAATAATATTATGCATGCATAACAATAATTGTTCACAATAAGTTTAATATTGCTGACAATAATAAGCATAAATAGTAATCATTGATTATAATTCACTATTATTACATACATGAATCATATCTCATTGAACATCAGCTAGAGTAAGTTTGGAATACTGAAGCGCGACGTAAGCTACAACACACACTCAGACATAACACAGCCGGTGTTAGGCACACATTCACACCGCATGGGCCCCGGGGTCGTATGCGACGTCGAACCCTACACTCCGTTGACCAGTTGCTCCGGATCAACCGCGACAGCATAGGCTCAGATCAGCTACGAGTTGACACCAATATAGACCGTGTAATCACCGATAGCACTCTGCTATCGGCAGCTTGCTCGGGTCCCGCGCTTGACCCGCCTCCCCCGCTAACGGGGGAGGGGAGGGCCGGCCCTCACGATAGGTTTCTAACGTCACCCGTTCCAAACCAGTCGACCGTAGCTGACCGAGTTAGGTACAAACCCGACGCCATGAACATGGCGGGGGGCAACCCCCCAAATTTTTAACGTCATAGGATGATCCAACCGGATCACCCCATTTCCGATGACGCATAACGGTCACTAGGACCATTAGCATAGATCCAACCGAAAAAAAAAAAAAAAAAAAAGTTTGGAATAAATCATTACTTACTTTATTCCATATTATATTATGCATGCATAACAATAATTGTTCACAATAAGTTTAATATTGCTGACAATAATAAGCATAAATAGT
Source organism: Lycaena phlaeas (assembly GCA_905333005.2). Lineage (NCBI taxonomy): Eukaryota > Metazoa > Arthropoda > Insecta > Lepidoptera > Lycaenidae > Lycaena > Lycaena phlaeas. Next base: position 2,663,350 of record HG995174.1, read on the forward strand.
AACCATTGACCATAATTCACTATTATTACATACATGAATCATATCTCATTGAACATCAGCTAGAGTAAGTTTGGAATAAATCATTACTTACTTTATTCCATATTATATTATGCATGCATAACAATAATTGTTCACAATAAGTTTAATATTGCTGACAATTACAAATATAAATACTAACAGCAGACATGCAGGCTATGTTAAACCGAGGAACAAACAAGCTCATTATCCGTGGTCGGTCGGTCTTGATTACGTCACATGCGACGTGATCGTATACACACTGGCCTGTTAGGGAGGGTGCATATAATAAAGTGAAAGTATTTTTTTAATACTTATTAATTTGAGGTAGCCGGTAGTATTTTAAAGCCGGAGGTAGCGGGTTCGAATCTCGCCAGGGAACAAAAAAAAAAAAGTTTATATGTTCCTGGGTCATGGATGTGTATTAAATATGTGTATTATATAATAAAAATCTTAAATATAAGTATTAATATAAAAAGTATTAAATATATGTATTTCCGTTGTCTGGTACCCGTAACACAAGTCTCTTCGAGTACTTAGCACGGGACCAGATTGACGTAGTGTAAAAAGCGTCCATAGATATTATTATTATTATTATTATTATTAATATCTTTATCATGCTATAAATTGATGAATACTTTTCTTGATTGGTTTGAATGCGTTGCTATAAAATATAAGTCGATTTTTTTTCCATTTCATTGCCCAATAACTGAGTAGAAATATTTATCTTTATTTTAATAGATTTTTAGTAGAGTGTTTTTTTTTTAGTTTTTGAGCATTTTTGGCTGGGGAAAATCTTATACATTGTCACTGACATATTAATGTGACATTATGATGACAATATGAAATTTCATTTTTTTTATTAAAATTTTAAATTTCCTAAGTTTTCACTTCTATGGGCAGTCTCTATGACCTCTATAACTGCCATTTTTATATAAGGCTGAATGTTTGAGTGTGTGTGTGTGTGTGTGTGTTACCTAATATTTTAAAAGCAATATTTTTATTTCCCTATAAAAACAAAAAAAAAAACAACAAAAACAACGCAAAGTAACTAAATCAATAATTGTGTGGCTAAATATACTTTGTTTTTTTTTTGCTTCTAACAAGTGCGCCTCTAATAATTATATTTATTAATTATACTTACAAAAAAAAAAAAAACATATTGAATGGGCTGAAAATTTCGGTAAAATGAGTGGGTTTGATCAGACGATAAACTCTAGGTGAACTGTCCGTTTGTCATAAAAATATAGTCGACGTATCAGACATAATATGTGCCGGCCCTTATATTGCAACGTGCTTATCTAAGCCCGGTATATACAAAACGAGCAACCTGTAATGCTCTATTATACGGTTTAGCATTTAATCCCGCACAAACCGGTAAGATGCGTTAGCTCTGTGACTATTATATCAGATAGGTATGTGTCCGTTGCTTAGATAATGTGTTCCAATATGGATAATTAATTAGTAAAATATTATAATAATAAAGAATAACATAATTATTATTATAATGAAATTATTATTATAATATTCTCATTAACTTTTGACAAATTTGTATTGAATGGTGTAACGAAATTTGTGGTAAACGCCTTTATAGCAGTTTGTTGCCGTATCATATAAATATTAAGTGGTTCAATATAAATACTAGAAAATATTCTTTTTTTATGAATAATTTTGTTAATATTATTTCTATTTTGGGGAATAAAATTATTGTTATGTCTTTTTTATTATAATAATATTTTTACCTATTTTTATTTTACTTTTGAGAGATTATTATAATTTATTGTATTAAAACAATATCATGCTGAAAAACATGATTCCTGTACAAAACTGTTAACATAAATGTAATTATAATTATTATCCTTATTTGGTGATATAAAATCATATACAACTAAGAAGTTTAGGAATCTACGAGTCATTATAATAATTGTTGCCACCAATCGTCATTTAACGAGTCGAATAAAAACTATAATTCTACTTAAAAAAACTAAAAATAAATATCTTGTAATAAATCTTGTATTAAAATTATTATTATTATTTTAAATGGTCATACAGAAAAAAAACATTTTTAGAAGTAATATCTGTGAAATATAATAATAATATTCACATTATGATCAGCAAGAGAACCTTATTGACGAAAACCTTTCTGAACATACCTGATTCACAAATAATGACTAAAAACTCTAAATATTAAAAAAAATGTAAGTAGTTAAAATATCAAAATGTACCGATGTATTTTCTATTATTGTTAAATGAACACTGTTAAATATCAAAATTAAATGCACACTTATGGAGTCAACGACATTAATAGTAATTCTTCATATTAAATCCTAGGAAATATGGTACACTTTCGCCTGTGCTTACTACGACGTTTGCTTAGAGTGCGTTCGCCTCAAATATAGTAAATAGTAGTAGTTCTAGCTACATGCGACGACATTATATATGTAAATACTGTTACACCGAGGGAACTCGCTGTATTGTGTAAACCAAGTATGCAGTGTTGTAATCACGAGCTTAATATGATTATGCTTTAGATTCGCGCAGTTCTGTGAACTAAATGTTATTTAATAAAGTATTCAAATATTCTTTATTATTGTACATCGTCCCATACACGAATCCCAGTTTGTGATTGAGTCGATCGTCGGCTTAATATGATAACGCCCATTACTGATTTTTTTTTTCATTTTTTTTTTAAATGGAATGGAAAATTTCTTCATGAGGCGTTGCGGCTCCTTGCCGGCAAAAAACGACGTTAACGATATAGCGTAGCATTTTTATATATTATTTAATCTATGTATGATAGCTATACAGTATTTTATGTATACATTATTACGTAGTATTTGTATACTATGTTATGACTGCTATTATTATTGCAGTTTGCTATTTTACATTTAAAAGTTTTAAACGAAACAGAGAAGTTAAAAAGTTTTGTAAAGTAGGTTTTAATTTTTCTAAATTTATGTGTTTAGAAAAGCACAGCAAAACGGCACGGTAGAATCTTTTTTCGGTTGGAGTTATGCTAATGGCCTTAGTGGCCTTAATTCTTCATCAGTTGCGAGGCGAGCAGATTGGCTTCGCCCTGTGATGAATAAAAATGGGGGGTTGCCCCCGCCATCCGTATAGTGACTTCCACGGCTTCATGGGATCGGGTTTGTTTCTGTGACCCACTCCCTGCCATACCACCGTCGGGTACACGCACGGTAGACATAGCAAGATGATTGTGGGGGTCAAGATCGTGGCACAGCATCCACTTTTTTTTCAAATAGTTTTTTGATAGTAAAAATCAAAAATTCTTCACGGTTTCCTGTCATTGACTAATATATCCCTCGACTCCGACTGGGTTAATAAATTTGATCCATTTAACTTAAAAAGAGCATGTGTCCGATCGACTGAAGGTAATTGATGTCGACACAACACCAGCCCGACGAAATTAAACGAAGTCATGACAAGTTGAAAGAAGAATTTTTATTTTATTAGGTACAAAATTTAACTTTGAACAAAAAAATAGCAATTACTAATTTCAATAACAATAAAGAAAATTCGTATTTTTAAAACCTTTGGAATCGTAATTTGCATCAAAATGAGAATAATCGTTGAGTTAATCTATATTTAAAATGGTTGAATAAAATGCTGATCTAAAAATCACATCACTGACACTGTTTAAAACGTCAACAGGATATTAGCGTGTTTCGCGGGACTTTGATGTAAATAAGGGTGGGTTGTTTCAAATCATCTGTTAACGAACGAGACTTTGTTAAATTTTGACGTCTGTTAAAAACAACGCTCTTTGTTCACAGCGTTCGTTACCGCCATCTTTACGATTACACATTCGTTAAAATCGGTCGATGCAACCTGCCCTAAGACATTCAAACTATCGAGCTCCACGACATAAAATTAGGAACATGGTAAAAAATCTGTTTTAAATAGTTTTAAAGGTAATTGATTAAAATAAAATATCAGACGCTTGTTTAAAGCGAAAGATTACGAGAAATGGTACATTCTACGCGTAATAAAAAATATTTGATTTCACATTTCATCGTTATTTTAATATGAAAGGATCACCTGACCACCAGTTAACAATTAATCTGGTATTATTAACATTGGCTTAATAATAACCCATTGTCAGTGTACAATAGATTCCGCCATCTATATAGCCTGTGTGATCGTGGTTATAGGGACTGAAGCATCGTTAATATTACAGTTTAACCACTTGCACGTCCGAGCGTGTGAGCCCAGAAGTCCTCAAAATTGCTAGTACGCCATAATATATAATTGCTGGGCACGGGTCTCCTCCTCGAAATAAGGCGAAGAGGGTATCCATAGTTCACCGAGGCGCCGCGCTGGCCAAATTCGAGCTGGTGAACTTCACACACCTTCAAAGACTTTTAACCTCATCAGGCATGCAGGTATCCATAATGTTTTCCTTCACCGGTGAGCGAGCGATGGTCAGGGTGTCTTAAGACGTTTATCAATACCCTGAGAAATGCAAAGATCATGTAAACGAATTCAAACGCATATGATAATTTTTACTTGCATACTATGGCTGCAGTTTTGTCTCAAAAACAATATCTGAAATAGTTTTAGCCAGACACAAAGGGTATTCCACAAAACCCCAATAACATTAAAGCTAAGAGAAAGGATCACAGAACGTTCTCAGTGAGAAAAACGTCACAAAAAGCATTATTCAAATAGTTCTAAAACTGACTAAATTTAGTTTTGTATTAGAAATGAGCCAGAGATATTTAGATGTTGCGACTAGCAGACGAGGACGATACGATTTTCGATTGAGATCTTGGAAATTGTCTATGAAATAAAAAAAAACAATTTAAATATGTTAGATGGTATTTATTTATGTTAGTTGGTTAGGCTAACTGGCAGATGTTCCCGATGGCAAGTGTTCGACGTCGTATATAAACTTTGTTAACATGTTGGCTCAGGCATAATTATTTATGTAGATATTGTAGGCAACTGATGAGTTTCTTATTTATTATATAAGGTGTTAACTCTCGGTTGCAATAATTACACTGCTTGTCTTATCCTTCTTTTCGAAACACAGCAAAGCTGTTTCACGGGTGAATCAAGCAAGATGGTGGTTCATTCAGCGGGGAGCGGTAGAGTGCATCCCTCCCACCAGTAACCCTGTAACGTAACGCAATCATTGACTGAAAATTAAGATAAGCATGATGGTTTATTGGATGGTCAAGTGGGTATGGACTCGGCATCTTATGCGAGAGGTTCAGGGTTCGAACCTGACCCCCCATGTACCTTGAAATGGGTTTTTCTAAATTTCTAAGCGCACCCCAAATACGAGACCATTGTTCACTCGCCGGTGAAGGATGTGAAGTTCACCAACCCGCATTGGGCCAGCGCATCGGTGAACTATGGCCCATTACCCTCCTTGCCTGATTTCGAGGAGGAGACCCGTGCCCAGCAATGGGACATATAAGGGTTAATACTGTACTTTACCTTTTTTATGATGGTTTAACTAGGATGATAGTGACGGTGAATCTTTCGTCTTTGCGTTCATTTAATGTGGCCTAAGTTTAGTAGCAGACGGATAAATGTTCATAATTATGATGACGATCATTTACCTACCTAACAGTGTCATTTGTTTTATTATTTTAGATCATTAATAATTATCGTATTCCGTCGTTTTCATTAATCATTAGAAATTTAACCTAAATCGAATCAAATGATAGTCGAATACCATTCTGATTTACTATCGCTTGGTCACTGCATCAAATGCAGCCATAATTTCAAAAACCTTTCGTCCATCGCCCATCTATTCTCGAAGTTATTTCCTTACTTTCTCGTCGTGGGGTCTAAATGACCCGTATACATACATCGGAGTGAGTTTACTGTCATTCCCGTGTATGTTCACAGACGCCCTCGCAATTGTGAATTCCAAAGGCGGCGAAATATCAATACTCCAAGTTGACTTCTAAGCTCAGTACAATAGGAAAAATCATCAAATATATGGAAGCCAATGCCATACAAATTGGAATATGATATCGTTGTTATATTACGTTCAATACGATTCAAGTAATTTGACATTATAAATATAAATATTTGGAAGTAAAATGATACTTGATATTTCATACTGTTTATGCTATACAGCTTTTGTGGGTTCCGTAATGATATGGCTAATACTCGGAACCTGGCCAGATATCTTTCGGATTTCCTACTAAAATTGTCCTTTGTGAACTCAGCTCTAGTTTGTCTGTTATTCTGTAAATAATATCTAATCATATTATTTGATACCAGCAAGTAATAAGAGAGAATATTCGTTGAGAAAGGCCTATGTTCAGCAGTGGATGGATAAAGGCTGATGGTGATGATTAATTAGTGAGAGACAGAGTAATAAATTATGAAACATTAATAAATAAAAACATTTTTATTCATATCATCCAACTAAACATTTTGTTAAAAAGTTTGATAGGATCGTAGAAAAAGGAAACGCGCTTTTATGCCCTTATTTCGTCCAGGAAGCAGTGGTGATATGTTTTGGAGACTGGCAGGATAAGCAGCATAATTTCTGGTACCAAGACTTCACATCTGACGTCTCCTCTTAGGCAATACGTGAATAAATTGTCACTTGCAAACGGCGGCCCATCTGCTCACTTGTATATCCAAGCAAAATAAAATAATATATGCGCATAATAAGCTCGTTGAAGTGGCATCTGATCAAACACTCCGCGAAAGCCGCGTTTAGGTAGACATAGTGTTGGTCGGCCATTAAGCAGATGGAAAGATGCGTGGTAAGAGATCGCTCGTCTTGACATTCATTGAAGGAGGCCTGTGTTCAGCAGTGGATGAAAAATGGCTGATGATGATGATGATGAAAATGTGAGTTTACTTCCTTAATTTTCGGTGCAAATATTGCATTGTACATTTGGACCTGCTATAAACAAGACCACCCACTGTTAAAATTATGACACGTTGAATTTATATGTTACATCACGCAATAAACGTTTTTGTATTTCATGTAATATTATTCATATCGAATATTCAAATGAGCATAGCATTTGTTTCATCAATTTGTCAATTGTCATAATATATGATTTATGACAAATAAATTATTGTTTACAAATACAAATAATTTGTAAGCCCAAGTCTAATAATTTATACAAATGTAAAGGTGGCATGTTCAAATTTGATCTTTTAAAACATTCGATAAAAAGAAATGTAGAGTGTGTACATAGGGTAAAGTTACATTTGCTCGTGCGATCGTCGGTACAAAGTTCAGACGTCCCTCTCTCTCCTCCTCCAAACCGTATAAGCCTTTATCTGGTATTAATTTAATCACCCGCGCGGCAAGCCATCCACCATTCGCATACATTAAAGAAATCCTTTTTTCCCTCCACTTTTCCTCCACTGAATGAAAAACATCGCCAGTAATAATATTTATTAGTTTGTATTATTATCAGTCCATCCACTGCTAAACTTATGCCTTCTTCAATAAACCATAAGGCGACTGATTCCAGTTTGAATGCGATTGTGAATCTTCGCTAGTATGGCCAAAGTCATGGGATGGCAATTCAACAATAAACAACGCATAATTTGCTGACAAATGAAGCTCCAGTAGCTTACATTCAATTACTACCCAACAAAAAAATGTTTTTAGTGATAACGTGAAGTTAAATGATGTACTTTTAAACATACATTTTATTATGCTAATTACATTATTTAAAACTTGTTTGCTACAGTTTGGTTGGCGGTAATTAAGGTTCATAAATGTATTAATGATAACATAAATTAAACTGCTTTAATTATTTTTCATAAATTCAGCCAAGACATGTCCGCTGCGGGACGTAGACCTCCTACAAGAATCTCCACAATGACCGGTCACGCGTCGCCTGCATTGAGTGGAGTCCTGCGACCTTTACCAGTTCGTCAATCCACCGAAAAGCGCTGTGCTGGTTTACTTAGGACTATTACTAAGTCCTAAGTAATAACCAGCACAGCGCTTTTCGGTACATGGTCACCATTACAAAACTCTTAGGCCCCAGCGGCATTGTTTTTTATGTTTGGTTAAGGCTATTTTTTATTGGCTATGTCAATGAATTTAGTTTGCCTGTGGATGTCGTCATTTCTGATTTTATTACGCAGGGAAACTCCAAGCATAACCCTCATTGCTCTTTAAATTATGCTATAAACCTTCTGATAAGGCCCATAGTGATAGTCCACGTTTTAGCACCATAGGTTATCACTGGCAACACACACTAATTGTCGACTTTTGTTTTCAGACACTGTGGTATTTGGGGAGATTAAATTTTAACTTAAGTCTAATAGGTTCCGTTACCTAACTAGATAATTACTGGAAAATAATCAGCGATAGAAACTCAAAACAGATTTATTTCTGCATTTGTAATAATAGTCACCTTTTGATCATTGAGGAATTTTTATCATTATAACTTCAAACAATCTCAGGTGAAAATTTTGCGAGATTTAAAGCAATAAATTTGCGGAGGCGAGCTAATAAAGGCGCGTTAAAAATACACCTCATTTTCTTTTGAAATTAGTTTTGAGACTCGATGCTTATGTGAAATTTTCTAGATATTATTATATTTCTGTTGACAACTGAAGAATAAAATTACCGGTGGAAGAGATGCGCTGTGTCGCATCACAGGCTGCGTGGGTACCGCCATCTTGTTTGTACAGCTTTGCTGTTTAAGAAGAATTAGACAGTGTAATTACTGGTACCGAGACTTAGCATCTTATGCTCAGAATAGGCAACACATAAATGAGTTAATGAGTAGCTTGTAATATTATCTTATACCTTTAAACGAGCAATTCTTGTATATATAGAATCAGGATCTCGGAAACGGCTCCAGCGATTTTCATGAAATTTTGTATACATGCGTTAAAAACGGCGATAAATCGATCTAGCTAGGATACATTTTTAGAAAACTTTTTTTTATCCGTGTTTTGAGGCATCGATAAAATAACATTAGAATACGAACGTAAATTTCGCTGTCAAACAATATGTCATGGTAGCTTAGTGGTAGAATTAGGCAGTTAAATCCGAACGAGCCTGGTTCGAATCTCCAGTACGATTTTTTTCATTTTTTCATCGTATTTTATCACTAAGGGTACCGAGCAAATGCTCGGTCAACCAGGTACTTACAATGTAATGGTAACATTATCTACTACGTTATTAATATTAATATACGTTTTGTATATTAAATTAATAATTAAAATTCGTAAAAAGTTATTTTATTATAATGAGTGGAATTCGCGTAATCATGACAAAACAATAATCTTTTATGTTTATACTAGCAGCGCCCTGCGGGTTTTTAGCCTCGTATTTTCCAATATTATGAAAGTAATAAATTATAGGCTATGTTTTATTCTGGTGTGTAGTAAAGTCAAAAAAAAACCCTAGAAATTTGTGTGCAATCTTTTGCACAAAAAGATGTATAATAATATTGTTGCAATAGTAACAATTATTATACATCCAGAAATTGTAACATTGCCGCAAAATTTTATTTGTTTTTAGATATTTTTTATATTTTTACTTTTTTATGATAGAAAATACAAAACTACATACAATCCAATTTTTTACCCCTCTACGATTAACTCCTGTTTTTTAACAGCAATATTAGAACTTTCGGCAGAACCGAGTCAGGTGGGCCAGCTGATAAGAATATAAATTTCATTCTAAATATTTTATACTGACGTTATTTAACGTTAAATAAATTATTTTCGTTTTACTTAAAACGAGATAATAATTGCGGAAACATAGCCTTGTATCAATAAAATACCTAAGCATTTAATGGAACAAAGCTAAATTCATACGAGGCTAGCCACAAAACTGTTTCCCGAAGCTGAAATCTTGGAAACAGAGATGTTAAGGGTAAAGATTCCAACTCCGGTTTACCACAGTACCGTTTACGAAATAGGACGCGCTTGACTGCAACCTTGTCAAACCAATTCAAACCACTTAAGCCGCAGAACGGATCACTGAATATCGGAAAGTTTACCGAAGGCCATTCAAATAAAATGTTTTTATTGGCCTTAATTTGATTGGTTCAAAATGTGAGGCATTTTTGCTTTTATTTTGGCAAGCGAAAAAAGAACTTTATTTGAAAAGCGTAGAAATACCGAGTAGGATCTAAACTGATAATTTGGCTATTTGCGTTCACTTTCGCTACAATTTACTTTTTTTTTTACCTTTTCCCAGGTCTTTAAAAAATATCGTATCAAATGTTTAACAAGTCTCAAGTCATTCCTTTGCATGTGCGCGATATAAAATCTTAGTAGATGACTAACTAAAAAAGTGGCCAAGTGCGGGTCGGGCTCGCCCATAAAGGGTTCCGTCAACAAAAAAAAATCATTTTATATTTGAGTTGATTAAATGAAAGGTAATTTTCGGCTTACGACTTGATACATATTTAAAAAAAAATATATATTTACAGAGTCTCTGTCATACCAATTTTCGGTGGAAGATTGCATGGTCCATCACATATATTTTTTTTTTCAGTATTATCATTCTCTTATTTTAGAAGTAACAGGAATTTTACCATTTGAGTTGTGTCTCTCACGCAAACTATAATTTAGTTTAGAAAAAAGTGACATTAGAAGCCCTAAAGTATGGGGAATCCCCAAAATGTATTGTTATTTTTCTGTATTTGTGTGAAAATCTCAATGCTGTTGACATAATACATCTACTTATAGTTCTTATAGTATCGGAAAAAATGTCTGTGACATACAGACGACCAGACAGAAATGAAATCTGTTTTTTGCCATTTGGCTACGGGACCCTAAAAACATACAGACCAATTAGGGCGTCTCTTTTTTTAAGTCGGTAAGTAATATTCGAAAGCTACTCGGTAAACCTTCCAGATCAATCCGATTAAATACACCTCATCAACTTGGTTACTACTACAAAATGAACTTGTTATACATCAAAATAGAGTTGTAATAAAAATACCGCTGTGGCAAAAGTGCAGGGCGGTTAACTTGGGCTGTAACAAGGCGGCAAGTAGCTTGGAACAATCTAACAATTTAAATTGCAGTCGTTAATCGGGCCGCGCTCTACTTGTAACTTGGGAAAGAAAAAACCACTAATTGCCTATTTCCACTAGATGAAAATTAGCTAGGAAGTGTAATTATGATAGCAACTTAAAGCTATAATTAAGTTTGGTTAAATTGAGTGAAAATATTACGTACGTGCTTGTATTTAATTAGATTATACTGAAAAGCTTCGTAGCTATTTTTTGATAATGACTTTTGCTTGATTCAAGTACCTCGGGTTTGGCTCCTGGGCGTATATGGGGACTTGCAATTAGGAAATACCTGAAAAATGAACCGAAATGAAGACCCGACTACTCCTTGTAAATAGGGACTGCTCGCCACTAAGCAGTCAACGCAAGAAGGACCTACCTGCGTTTTAACTTTTTAGAGTTATAAATATCTGCAGGATTGCTTTACTTAGCCTAGATTAAAATTCACAAAGATTTTTTTAAAGATTTTCTCTTTGTTTTTAAATTCTTGACGTTTATTTTCATATATTTGCACAAGAATCGTACACATAGCAGTTTTATTGAAGAAAAGGTCAACGTATGTCACATTTAAGTCCTAGTCAAGAAATGGGACACAATGACTCATATTATATAACTAATAATAATAATAATGATATCAACTCGTATATTATGTTCCACATCTGCAGGGCTATTCTGTAAAAACCATTTCGATCGAGCTTCATCTGAGTGATAGAGCTCACTTTACGCTTACTTCGAAATCGAACTTTATTGATATAAATTGGATAGTCGAGTTTTAAAGAATACAAATTCGACAAATTCGTAATATCACCGCGGATTCTGCTTTTAGGATTCGAAAACGACCTTACAGAATAGCCCTACAACACGGATATCCTCGAAATAAGTCGAGGAGGGTGTTGGTCATAGTACTGATGCAATAGCCTAATGCTGGTCAGATGTAATTAAGTAAATACTGAGATAGCACAATACTCTTGTCGTTTTAACATTTCATAAAATAATGACGTCATGTTTCGTCAAATTTGATTTGACCTTTATTTTCGTTTGATGTTAGAAATTGAATTATTTCGATAATTATGGTGTAGCTTATCCTGTTGTTTTCGAAACCCATGTTCAACAATTGTCGTTTGTATGTTTATATTATAAACATCCAAACGACAATTGTTGAACAATTAACTTTTTTATTTCTTTAACATTCAAAGACAATGTCGAGAAATCTAGCTCCGCGCAATAAACATAAAAATTAAAAAAATATGGCAAATATCCCATTTTAAATAGTTTAGTAATAAAAGTAACCATGCTTGTACTATTTAATATTACTAGTAGCAGCACCCCGCGATACCGCCGCGTACTTCCCAATCCCGTGGGAGTACAGGGACAAATTATAGCCTATGTGTTATTCTGATGTACGAGCTATATTATTGTAAAGCGTCATTAAAATGCATTCAGTAATTTGAACGTGAAAGAGTAAGAAACACCCATATTTACAAACTTTCGCGTTTAGTAAGAAGTAAGAAAGTAAGATTATTATGATAATAAGAATAACTAGCGGACGCGACAGACGTTGTCCTACAAATCGATGCAGCCGTTTAGTTGAATTATTGATAAATAACCTAGATACCCACTGCAGCGCCATCTGCCGGCTGCTTTGTAAATCTAAACCATCCTCAAATCCACTTGAACACACACAAAAAAAAAATCGATCAAACCAGTCAAGCCATTTAGGAGGAGTTCAATAATAAGCACGCACAGAAGAAATATATAAGTAAATATATATAATAACTAGCGGACCCCACAGACGTTGTCCTTTAGATACGAATCGATAGTGGCAGTACAGATCAATAACCTAGATACCGACTGCAGCGCCATCTGCCGGTCTGATTTGTGAATCTAAACCATCCTGGAATCTACTTGAACACACACAAAGAAAATCACTCAAATCGGTCCAGTCGTTTAGGAGGAGTTCAGTCACATACACACGCACACAAGAAATATATATATATTAAGATATTTCTTATTATTTATGAATAAAAACAATGTGTTGCTTCTGTAAACAGAGAAACGAAATTTAATGTTTATTATTCACATCAATTCAATAATTCTATTTTATTATTTAAAACATTTTTAATAATCGTAACATAATATAGTTTTAAATTTTATATGATACTAGCGGACCCCACAGACGTTGTCCTTTAGATACGAATCGATAGTGGCAGTACAGATCAATAACCTAGATACCGACTGCAGCGCCATCTGCCGGTCTGATTTGTGAATCTAAACCATTCTCGAATCTCCACGAACACACACAAAAAATTTCATCAAAATTGGTCCAGTCGTTTAGGAGGAGTTCAGTCACATACACACGCACACAAGAAATATATATATTAAGATTCCACAGACTACTTAGTATATACTATGATATTCTAATTCTTATGCTTTTGACAATACTGCCACGTCGTCCTCCTTTCTATTATGTGGCCAGACCTAAAGAAATGATTGTAATAAAGAAATGTTATAACAATTTCTTTATATCTCCCCCGCAAGGAAAGAAAATTTTTAACATAATTTTCGTGAAAACTACTCTATCCTTCACCTTCCTGATATTTAATTGCGGAAACTGGTATCAATTTTGTAATATGGAAAAGATTTGATCCAATTTTCCTGTGGCCTGTGTCTATTTTATATATTGAACTAGAAACTTTTTCTACAATCTTAAATGGCCCGATTCTAAGTTCGTCCAATTTTTTCCTGTTTAGTTTATTACCATTTCCACATCTACCATGTCTCCTACATTAAATTCATAATATCTTCAGCTTTTATCAAAAATAGTTTTGTTATAATCATGAGATTTCATGGTGTTTTCAATTGCAATTTTCCTGTCACTAATCCAATCATTAAATGTCGTTAACCTAAAGAAATTATTGTAATAAAGAAATGTTATAACAATTTCTTTATATATATTATATAATATATTTGTTTTTGATGAAAGTGAAATTGACCTTTCTTTGATGAAAGTGTCAAAGTATCGGTCGTCTTGCCATTAATTGAGCTAGGTCTATGTTCAGCAGTGGATGAATAAAGGATGATGATGATATGTGTAGCACGTATATTCATTATCCACAAGTCGTTGATGTCATTAAGTTGGTGTCCACCCGTGGCTCGCTCCGGCAGATACAATTTCACACACCACCGGTCTCTGATATTACTAACACTTCGAATCGAACACTCATATAAGTTTGAGACTAACTGATTTTAGCAGATGACTTTTAGATAAATGGACTCGAAGTTAACGAGGTTTTACACAGTGGTAGTTGGCTAACGGGAAATCTAAGTTTATACTTTGCATTATTATTAATGCAATAACAAATTCCCCATGGATAACAATCGTCGAATAGGGATGTTGACTAATATTTTTATTTGATTTTATTTGATAGATATACACCATAGGTATACACGAAAAAAAGACTTTTGTTAAAAAATATGTCCAATTTTAACGCAATATGTAATGAAAATAGTCTTAAAAATTGCCGCTAAAACGCTCCAAGCTGTCGTGTAACCGTAATCGCGTAACTAACCGATAGACAGAGCTCACGCTATGTTATGAGTTATGACAGCTTCACTGGTCAGTGACGTCATCGTCTTATACTGGCGTTTGCAGTCACGTGATAATGCCTGATAAATAACACATTAATAATTAAAAAAGCCGCGTCATGTACGTGTAGAGCTGGGCGCAAAGTTGAGTTGAACTATCTATAGGAAATTTTCTAGAGAATTCTAAATTTAGAACCTAGTTTCCTAGTCTCCGAGCTAAATAGCTGTGACACACGAGAACACGAAGAGACTGGGAGAGAAGACTTATTCATGAGAGGTCCCGTTTTATGACTTCAGTACGTCACTGATAGATTCAATCTCTAGTGGGCTAGCGGTCTATTTATTTTGGTAAGAACAAAATTAGTCATACAAATAATTAAAATTTACCAAAAAAATATTCATATTCTGAAATCGGGGATACCAATAAATATCCTAAGTTATTTTGCTTAAATTTTGACTGGGAATCAATATAATTCAAGAAATAGCACATTATTTTTGCAAGACCGGTGGTTATTTAATATGAATAATTAAAAAAAGTGATATCTACAGTAGGGATATCCGAATTAATACATGCGCTACATACCAGTGATTAGACTCAAAAATAATCTATTATTTTAAAGGCAACTGTTTAGTGTTTACACTTAAAGCAAAACCTAAAAAGTATCAACCCTTGTATGTCCTGCTGGGCACGAGTCTCCTTCTCGTAATCAGGTAGGGAGGGTAATGGCTCATACTTTGCCGATGCGCTGGTCCAATGTGGGTTTGTGAAATTCACATACCTTCAAAGACTTTTAATCGCATCAGGCATGCAGGTTTCCTCACGATGTTTTCCTTCACCGGTTAGCGAACGATGATCTCGCGTTTGGGTGCGCTTAGAAATTTAGAAAATCCCATTTCAAGGCACATACAGGTCAGAATCGAACCCGGAACCTCTCGCATAAGAGGCCGAATCCACCCACCACTGGACCATCGTCGTTTCCCGGCAAGCAACAAGAAAAAGCTCTCCTTAAAAATTCAAAACAGTTATCAAAGAGCATTTGTATGGCTAAGGTTACCTTTGGAGTAGTGGGTTTCTGAAGCATTTCAGGATAAAAACATATTAAATTTGTTATAGGATATTTGAAAAGATTAGTTCAACATATTTTATTTAGCCGGTGACCAGTACTAGTAGAGTTGACTGAGAGCCAGCGGCAAGAGCTTGTAAGAATGTATGGATGTATATTTGTTACTCTTTCACGCAAAAACTGATGATGATGATTTTGATGACACTTCACATAGCTTACTCATCAGAATAACACACAGGCAATAATTTGTCCCCGCACTCCCACAGGAATGGGAAGTAAGTGGGTTTAACCGCGGGCCGCTGCTAATAACTTAATAATAATTATAATTATGTAATTGAATTGAATCAAGATTACTTTAATTTCTTAGCAACAGCAAATAATTATAAAGGTTAATTACCTAGTATTTAACATGGTGAATACTTTTCTTTATTTATTTTTTATTACCTCTCGTTTTATATTTTTGCGTTATTGTATAATATCATGCAAATACAATAAATATTCTTATTATAATAAATATAGGAATTGACTAGGAAAACCTTGGAAAATAACCTTCATATTTTTTTAGAGATTTTATTCCTGGGCGATTATAAAATAAATGCATTTTTATGGTTTTTGGAGCATGCGTGATCGGTGACACATTTATTTCAATTAATATACAAAGTATTTCTTCAAATAGATAACAAAACCATCAAAACATAAACAAAAATATTTTTATACAATAAGCTTTCAATACTTTTAACGATTCGTGTGACATCGTGTAACATCGTAGTTTGATTTTACTCCCATAGATTTTCATATCCCGGCCTTATATTATATGAAAATCGATTCTAAAGGAGTAAACTCCAAAAAACTAAAATGCCATAATATAAGTCTTATTTTTTTTTAATACCGCGACACAAGTTATGTTATGAAACAAATTTTCTGGTTAAATAATGGTTTTCTGAATGATATGACTGTAAAGAATAAAATACTGCAAGACAGTTTCCGCGCAAAAATATTGCATTCCACTTCCACCTTCCACTTTATGTAATTTCATAATCGCAAAGTCAAAATTTGTACATGTATATACCAGACACTGCTCAAATTACTAAAATGACAAACGAACGGATAATGATACAAAGCGCATTTCGTGGAATATATGTAGAACTAGCAGCGGCCCGCGGTTTCACCCGCGCACTTCCCATTCCCGTGGGAGCACAGGGATAAATTATAGCCTATGTGTTATTCTGATGTATAAGCTATGTCATTGTAAAGTTTCATTAAAATCCATTCACTAGTTTTCACGTGAAAGAGTAACAAACATCCATACTTACAAACGTTCACGTTTATAATATTAGTAATAAGTAAGATTGATGGAAGGTTCTATGTATTATTGATGCCGTCACTGCCAGCTCGGATTGCTTGCAATGTGTGTAGTTCCAATCATTCACAGTGTCATAAAAATACACAGCATGAGCAGCTGCTGTTCACCTAAGGGCTACCGTAGACCTTCCATCTTGTAAAGAAAATATGTATTTCCATAAGCGGGATGAATATTCCTCGACAGTAGACAGGAAGCGGCAATCAAGGAAAAAGGAAGTTCAGTTGCCGCTTCCTAGCCAGTAACAGTAGACTTTTCCGCAGCTCCAGTCTCCTCTTCTAACGAAGGAGTGGTGGAAATTGTCTCTTCAGACCGATTGGTTTTGGCTCAACGGAATATGTTGGCTATTAAGTTCATAGTTTACCCTTTAACCTAAAGAATTATTGGACTGCAGTTGAGTAGTTATACTGAAAAATTACTAAGCAGAATTTGTTTTTTTTTTTTGTTCTTTTTTTAGTTTGACCTATCCTATGTCTTATCATTTAATCGATTACCATTACAATATTTCGTAACATAGGTCGAAATTCAAATATAATATGGAACAATAACCGCCACCGATTAGGCCTATTCTAGGTAGATGTCAGAGGCACAGTGCCATCCCCACCATGGGTCGATCAGGCCATGTCGCATAGGGTAGGGATCAGTAGCCCAGGGTGAGTCCTTGAGCGAAGCGAATTGAGCCGAGGGGGCTCATTGTACCTCTCTTATAAGAGGGGGCAAAAGAGCAGGGGGCAAGGGGTGAGGAATGGAACCTTACCTCATTGTACTGTCCCGACGTTGGGATGGGTGTTCTGTGGTGCGAAACAACCCCTCTGTGGAGGTGGTGTCGGTCCCCTGAGTGATTGACCGTCGAGGTACCCTGTTGCTCTAACTCTCTCTGCTCTCTGCTGTAACTCTAAAGTAACTCTAAGATCCGTGGCACCTCATCAAAAGCGGCATTGGTCGCACACGTCGGGCTTTAGTGGGTAGAGCTGCGTCAACTTACCAGCTTTTGGGCGCAGCGAGTTCCACATATACCCGGCTGGGGAGACCCACTCCCCCGCGGGATACTCAATGTTTACTTACCATCAGTTGCCACGCCTGCAGATGGGATTTCAAACTAATTACCTAAGTAAATAGCTAAATAAATGAGAATATTTACTAAAAAGGTCTCTGTTGAGCAATGGATGAAAAGATTGATGATAATAATAATGCAAATGAAAAAAAAATATATACAAAAAACATTTAAAAAGTTGTAAACTGTTAGGCCTTTTGTTCGAGTGTGCGTGCAATGGTCAATGGTGCGTGCTGCGTGACTTATTTGAATGGTGGCGTTATAAATAATAACAATCGCATTGCTTAGTAATATTCCTATGGCACTAATGTACATTAAAATATGTTATGGTACGTTTGTCAAAGTTTCAAACGTTTGGGTTCATCATAATATTAAGCTTAACACTTTTTCTATGAGTGACGGTGGTCAAGTTGCCGAGCTTGGCCTGAGCGAGAGGGTCTGTGTTTAATCATGATCCCTTGTAGTGCGCTTAAATGGTTTTCCTACATTTTTAAGCGTGCCCTTAACTCAAGACCATCGTTATAGGTGAAGGAAAACATCGTGAAGAAACCTGCATGGCTGATGAGATTAATAGTCTTAGACGGTGTGTGAAGATCATCAACTCGCAATGGGCCAGGGCATAGGTGAACAATGGGCCGATAACCTCCTCTCCTGATATCGAGGAAGCAGACCTGTGCCCAGCCGTGGAAAATTTATGATATGGATTGATACTTTTTTTTTTTACTTTTACTTTTTTCTATTATATGGAATTGATTTACAGAGATTTACTATGAAGTCATAGTTTAATTAATATTTTTCAGAAAAGAAATCATGGGAATATAATCTTATTTTTCAAATTGTAGAATGCAAAATGACGATTAACTAGATTTAATAATTGAAATGCATTTATGTTAAATTACTCAGGCCTCATATTTTTTTCTTATGTTTACGCGAATTTCACTCATTATAATGAAACAACTTTTACGGATAACCGCGATAAAATCCGTAAAAGTTGTTTCATTATAATTACTCAGGCCTCTTTCGTACAAGAGTTTAATACGTGTTAAGACCCGACGTTGGCAGGAGTTGTTAGTTCCGCATGATCAATTCGATCTAATATCTAACGCACAACGCATAAAACCTAACAGTGCTCGATAAAAAGCGTCGCGCTTTAAAATGCCTTTTGTGTGAATATACACGGTTTTTTCAACGCTCAAAAATAGATCGTGCGAACGAAGCTTCTATGCTGGTGGACTAAAAAAAATTGTTTAAAATTATTAATATATTTTATGGAGCGTGTTTTGAATTGAATTATCATCATCATAAATGTTTATTATTATTACTAGCCGTTGCCCGCAGCTTCACCTGCGTTAACTAAGATTTACAACGGCATTTATATATAGTATAGCAGCCCCCGCGTTCCCGTGGGAATACGGGGATGAATTATAGCCTATGTGTTAATCTGATGTATAAGCTACAGTTATTGTAAATTTTCATCAAAATCCATTCAGAAGTTTTTGCGTGAAAGAGTAACAAACATCTTCACAAACTTTCGCATTTATAATATTAGTAGGATTATCATCATTATTAGACGACATTGTTATAGATGATGATGATGAAGTTGCCAATCTTGATGATCATTACAATACGGCAATGACGATGAAAAAGTTATGATTACACACGGTAAAATTGCAACTTTGAGATGGTTGTGTAAAAATCTCAAATGATAAAGTAAAATGTGGGTCACAATATAAGGCCATCGCCGCCTTTCTGGGACTTAGCGGAACTCGCAGCCAATTGGACTTGTTCTTGACTATTTTTCGTTGAGATCTTGTTAGCACGCTAACAATCGGATCACGAACTGAAAGAGTCAGTCAGGATTGCGGATGACTCGCTTGTTTTTGCTTTTTCACTTTTGTAAACGTGTTTACTTTAGTGAAGTTTCGAATTTCGTTTTTTGTGTTAAATAGCAGTTGCTTATACGGCATTTAGAATTATAGAAGTTGTAAGGAGAGGAATAATAACTAAAACATAAAATATAATATCCTAATAATATTTCCTAACACGCCCTGATTCCCAGGATGAATCCCAGCATTGGGACTTATACTTTACCCTAGAAATAAACGTAAAATTGTGATAAATAAGTGATCACCATCCTTATTTTTTCCCCTCCTCTGCCAGACATTACACTCAGACACTAGTTAAAACTAATGACTGATATCCCAATAAGGTTCAAGAGTCACGTTTAGGTATATGAAATGTTAGTCAGGGAAAGGCATGACGACAATCGCCGTGCAGAGGCTTCAGCAAGGGATCAGCAGTGTTACCATTTATTGAGGGAGGCCTATGTTCCCCACCAAGGTTCAGGCCTTGTCGTGGCGGTGGGGCTCAGTAGCCCAATGTGACTCCAATACCTTTGGTGAAGCGGATTGAGCCGAGGGGGCTCTTTGTACCCCTCTTATATGAAGAGGGGACAACAGAGCAGGGGGCAAGGGGTGAGGATGGGAATCTCACCTCATCGTACTGTCCAGACGTTGGGTGTGGTTGTTCTGTGGTGTGGGGCAACCGCTGAGGGACTGACTAGCCGTCGAGGTACCCTGTTGCTTATAGATCCGGGGCACCTCACCAAAGGCGGCACTGGTGGCACTCGCCGGGTTTTAGTGGGTAGATCTGCGTCCGCTTACCATCTTTCGGGTGCAGAGAGTCTCACATACCCGCCTGGGGAGATCTACTCCCCAGTGGGATGCGTCAGTGCATTTTTCCGGCGAAAAGAAAAAAAAAACAAAAAAAGGCCTAAGCTCTGAACGAGTAGAGGTTGATGATAATAATATTATTGGTAATATGAATCAAAATAAGTACATACAATTTAAATAAATCAAAACACTTCCTAATAATTACTTTCACGGTGCAAAGATTATTGTACAGTGCAGTTAAGAACACTGCTTGGTGCTTTTTTAGCTTACTCTACCTTTTAAAGCACTTTTAAAAATAAAATCCCAACTGTGATAGTAGTTAATTAATAAAATGCATTATTAAAATAATTAAAGTGCCATTTGTTGTTCTTTTTAAAGCAAATGGCTGAGCTCTAATTACAAAAGTTACCGATAGCAGTTCACAAAGTATTGAAAAATGAAGGCAGATCTTCGATCTTTGTAAAGTAATTCCAACTCTAGCGTTTGCCGTTGGGAGGAGATTAAAAATAAAAGCGAGTGCAACCTTAAACTATAGTTAAGATAAGCCAACTCGAAGTTGCCGAGGTATAAAGTTACATCTTTTTAAATATAACATAAGTTGTAGCGAAATGAACTGTGCTGATACAAAGTTTAAATTTGTATTTAATATTTAGCGTGCAGCTGATGTTGATATTTTGTCCCACAGCCGGATATCATCATCAGCCTTTATCCACTGTTGAACATAAGCCTCCCTCAATGAACGCCAAGAGGATCGATCTCGGGTAAAGGCCCCTCTGATAAAACTCTTAGCGGCTTAAAAACTGTTGAACGCTTTAAAGTGAATTTTTCATTTACACTTTCTTATCTTCCGCAATTTTTTTTCTTTAATTCATTTAATTTATTATTAATGTTGCAGTTTCATTATATTATAAGTAAGGAGCAATCTTAGTTGCGTTTGATCTACAAACAATGTTGTTTCAAAAAGGTAAGTTCGTTTGTAGTATTATAAACTTCATCAAAGTAAAACAAACCATCAAAAGATACGATATCTAAAATATCAGTAATTTCGAATTCTTATTTGCTCTAAAAAAAATATCTCAAAAATACTAGAAACATCTAAGAGCGCAACGCAATTGTTATTAATCCAAATGAAATTGAAAACTTCATAAAAATGCGGATCGGATGCTTAAACTTGGCAGCAGTTAATTATATTCGCCAAAGTGATATCTGTGAAAAAAAATGGAAGTTTTTGTAAACAGCGCGCCAACTTTAAATTGGTTTTTTTCGCCGCCCAAGAGAAACGTTAAGAATTTTATTATTTTCTTTGAAACCATTGAAGGACTTATTATGCGAAATTATTATGTATAAGCGAGATTTATTAGCTTTGGGACACCTGGGCTTGAGTTGATCACAGACGAATAAAATTACAGCTTTTGGGAACAAATTTATTGACGCAAATTTTAATAACTTCGTTATTAATTACTTTGTCCTTTATACCATTCCGATAAGTTTGAAATTTGTTTGGCGGTTGCATGTTTATTAATGATATACATCATCATGATTGTTAATCTGAATCTCTGTTTGTACAAATTATTTGCGGACGCAGTATAACAGTTTTGTGCAGAGAGATAAAGCGGAAATCTGATGAAGCCTTCTGACAGATTTTATTTCTATAGATATACTAGCTGGCCGGACAGACTTCGTTTTGTCAAAAATACTGATATAGCTGTTGAAAAACAGGAGTTGATCGGAGAAGGGTGAATTTAAGGTTGTATGTATTTTAATGCCACATCATAAAAAAATTAAAATGGAAAATTTTGTCAATAAAATGAAAAATAAAAATTTGGCGTGGGTCACTCTTATTATTGAGGGGGATGAAAAATAGATATTTCCGATTCTCAGACCTACTGAATATGCATATAAAATTTCATAAGAATCGGTCGAATATAGTCGAAGGTCGAAGTTTCGTAGGAATATGGGAATGAACATTGTGACACGAGAATTTTATTTACCTATTAGATGAAGGTACGGTCAAAATTCTTTGACACCAACATTTACATTTGAGTAAAATATTAGGCAAATGGTAGTGCGGTGGTATTGGGGGGATAGGGAAAAGGAGGGCAATCTACATATCCTTTAATTGTGTGGATGTTAAAGGGCGTCGACAGTCACAAGGCTTCGGCTGTTCGTTTGTCCTTCTATGCTGAAAAAAAAGGTCAGTGATGTGAAGTCTTGAGCATTGAAAATTGAGGTTAGTTGATAAGCCCCGGAACCAGTGATACTTTCTGTGCGAGAAGCTTTATTCCAGCAACGGCCAGATGGACAGCATAATTGTCTCCAAATACTTACACATGACGATTCCAAATTTTAACATTATTTTCATCGACGCGCTAATCTATTTTATCTGTTTTTATATCGTAAAAATAAAAAAAAACTAACAACACAGACAAAATGAAGAAAATATGAAATCACAAGAAATAACAAAAGAAAATCGGAAACTAAGAACAAGGACGGCCATTAGAAAACAAAATGAACGATTTCGCACATGAGCGCACTTCCTATACCAACCGCGGCTTTTAACTTACCGCATCTTGTACGTAGTGGGATTCTGATTACATCGAAACCTTGCAAAGTACAAGAGATTCGAGAAATTAATACGTCGCGAACTTGTTAAGTTATTTTAATCAAATCCTACAAGTGCAATGGGATTGAATAAAGTTTTAGCGAATGTGAAGTTTTTGTTAGTGATAGAAATAATGAAACCACTTTTGATAGAAGCGCGTGAAGATTTCTTACATTTTCGACTTTTTGGATACTTTGTAGCAACTGTGGTCATTGTGATCTCCATTTTATAGGCTATGTAGATTTTCCCTTAGATGTTCTTTTAATTTTTAAAGCGTATAATAAATGATACTAACAAAACCAGGTGCGGGAAGAAATAAAAAAAACTGCATTGATTATTATCAAAAACTCGTTGACAGGTAAACTGGTCGCCACCGTTCGTAAACACAAAATAATATAACTTGCAGTTATAATGTACTTTAAAAACAATAAAAATATTGCCAGTAGGTTATATTTTAAAAAATTAGCCTCTTTTCATAAAATGGTATCACGTAAAGTAAATAAAGATTATAAAAACGACATGTTGTTTTATTTTTATTTCACGGAACTCCAGTCCAGTAGGCGAGGTCTCGATCTCTTGAATGGGAGTGTCTGTGTTCGATCCTTTCCCCCGGTAGTGCCTTGGAAGGGGTTTTTTCCTACAACCAAACACAGTACACCCAAACATAAGACCATCGCTAGCTCGCCGTCTAAGGAAAATATCATAATGAAATCTACATACCTGATGAGATTAAGTCTTTGAAGGTGTGTGAAGTTCACCAACATGCATTGGACTAGCATATTGGTAAACAATGGCCCCAACCCTCGCCCAATTTCAAGGAGGAGACCCGTGCCCAGGAGTGGAATAAGTATGAGTTTCTACTTTTTTCTATACTTATTATGTACGTAATAGTATTATAAATTTTGTATTTTGAGTAAACAAACCATATATCCCGTCAATGTCACAATATATATTTTATCTTTACTATAAATATTTCAATTATATTTTAGAGTATTCAAAAAGAGTACAATTGATTTAATATTCTGGCATGAGTCAGTGATTTTTCGTCGACTGAATTTACTGCTTGACACGTACAATTTTGTTTAAAATAATATGGACAAAAGAAATTACTCATTGGATTCCAAACGAATTTTCATTGTAAACAAAATCAATATTCTATCAAATGTATATTTAGCATCAAATATAATAATTTGTCGATAACTGTCAATGTTTCACGTTTACACTAAAAAAAAAAAACAGTTGATGCGATAAAAGCGATTTTACGGTTTTAATCGTGGGATTATTAAGATATTTCGGCCGCACTATGAAAACTTTACGTAAACTTTACGGTAATAAAAATATTTTATTTATCATAAACTAGTTTACATGTAACCAGACCAGGAACTGCTTATTGTGACTTATTGCCTATAATATAAGATGCCAGACCCTGCCAGTAATTGCAGCTTGTCAACCATGTTTTCTACTTTTCTTTAGTGGAGCATTTCGATATTTTGACTATGTGCACTCTGACTATGTGTCTCGAATATTATCTTTATCATCTTTAGTCTTTTTCCATCCACTGTCAACATGACCGTTTTAAATAAACGCGAAGATGTTTAAAAATATAATTAATTATAATATTTATGAGGCTTAAAACTATAATGATTGGATGTTAATTCATAGCATCAACACGTTATATTTTCGTTAAACCTTTAATTTTTTAAGCTCTACATAAAATGTTGTTTATGCTAATAATATTATAAACGCAAAAGTTTGTAAGAATCTATAAAACTACTAAATTTGAAGTCAACAATAGCTTACATAATATCAGTGTGGCATATTTTATTTTCTTACTTCCATGAGAATGGGAAGTAAAAAAGTAAAGTGAATGTTAAAAATGTCAAATATAAACTAATAAAGTTGAAATGTAGAACTTAATAATTTCTAATGAATATTCTAGAAACAATTTTCTAAGAGATCATCCTTATGTACAAATATTTTAAGGGCTAATTTAATATCACTATATTCATTCAATATCAAAATCATTATTTCATTTGAACACAAGCATTTCTCATAATAATTCAATAAATCTAAACATCTCTTGCTGGAAATAGGCCTCCATCAATGAACGCTCAGATAACTTGCCACTCGTAACCACGGAGTCATCCTTACTAATATTATAAATACGAAAGTAACTCTGTCTGTCTGTTACGCTTTCACGCCTAAACCACTGAACCGATTTTAATGAAATTTGGAACAGAGATAGATTATACATTAGGAAAGGACATAGGTTACTTTTTGTTGCCAAAAAAAGCTTAGGAGGGTTTAAATAGGGTATGAAAGCTTGTATGGAAGTTCGTCATTATACATAGATGACACCATGAAATTTTGCATTTAGGCCCTTGATAAGAATTAAATAACCATTAATAATTGTTCCACCGTTTTTAAGATTCTTACCCATATGGGCATGAAATAGGAGATGAAAGTTCGCAGAGTAAAAAAAAAAATCTGTCCATGTTTACTATACGTACGTACGGAACTGAACTACTCCGAATTTAACGCGAGCGAATCCGCGGGTGACAGCTAGTATTATATAAATATAGAACAGGCTAAAATCATTTAGTGAGCTAATGCAAATTCCGTACCCGTAATCCGTACATCTACAAGATGCCTGGAGCGTGTTGAATGTGGAAATTATATTGATCATTCAACCAGCTTGATTGCCAGCGACGACCCCGGTCACTTAATTAATTTTACATCTACTACCGAATAAGGGTGGAATTCCCAAATTATAAAGCCATGTTAAGGATATGTAACGAAAGGATATGAACATGTTACTCTTGGATTGCTTGTATCATGCCGACTTATATTTATTTTGTTCTGTAATGTTATTAATATTTATTATAAATTCAAAGTTCTTATAATATTAGTTGTTATCCTCGGCTTCGAACGCGATTTTTTTTTTATTTTTTAATGTATCATATACTACTTCTAGTACCTTCTACAGGTTTACAAAGTTCCATGACGATCGGTGGAGTAGTTTTTGCGTGAAAGCGTAATAAACATCTCTACTTTCACATTTATAATATTAGTAAGGATGTTTGTTACTCCTGACAACCACTTATAGGATTTCAATGAATCTTTATAGTAGCTTCCGTGTGGATTCACACTTGGGAATGCGTTACCCTACTAAAACACCTATGCCTACAGCCGCTTTCTGAGAGTCCCGGATTTACAGGCAACAGCGATAGGCTGACCTTTTGAATGAATGCCAACCACCAAACAGTCCACCTAATGTCCTGCCCAACTGGGCTTAGGATCCTAACCTGAACCCTGACACGAGCACAGAGGTATTATAGAAGGTGCATTATGTAGTCGTCCGGTGCATAACATTCTCATTTAGCAATCTGTATATTGGAATATTGAACTATGCACGAGATAAACGCATGCTTAACGATAGGATTGAATAGCGAGCGTAACTGAAAATCAACACAGGAATTTTAATGAGTGCAAAGAGAATAAGCGAGCTTTTGTTGTAAGAAAACTTTTAGGAAACTATGCTAATCACTGGACAAACGGACTGATTGCAAGCGCAAGTTGGGGAGTAAAAACAGATTCGTGGCGCAAATTCAAATTTATCATTCATTCAAAACACAGCTAATTTGTGTTTGTTTGTGATTTAAGACAGCGGACAGTAAACATGAATTGTTTTACTGCTCGACAAATATGGTGGCGTTGACGTAACGTGTTAGACAAATTGGTCCAAATTCATATCTCTTATAACATTTAGCGGCTACGGATATTAGCTTTATAAATATAAATAGTTTTTGGTTCATTGTATTATATTACATTATTTAATTGATTATTAGTATGTACTAAATTGATATTTAATTAACATAATAATAAATAATGTCCATTAATAATACCGATATCACGCGAAGAATTAGCACGTTAAAGTGGCAATGGGCTGGTCACGCACTCAGAAGAACGGATGGCCGATGGGCCATTAAGGTTCAAGAGTGGAGGCCGCGTTTAGGTAGACGAAGTGTTGGTCGGCCATTAACCAGGTGGGATGACGATCTCCGTGCAGTGGCAGGTCCGCGTTGGATGCGATTAGCAAGGGTTCGGTCGTCTTGGTGTTCATTGAGGGAGGCCTATGTTCAGCAGTGGATGGATAAAGGCTGATGTCCATTAATAATACCTTAAAGCTTAATGTTAGTAGGATCGGTTATAACGTCAAGATGACTATTTCGACTTAATCGGGAATCTTCACACGATATTCCTAAAAACTAAAACTATTTTCCACCCACAGAATACCTGTTTCGGGCGAAAATGTAATATGGCATTCCACTTCGACCTATCCAACATGCGCCGGGGAATCAGGTATTATAATGAAATTAAATTCTCTGCCCGCGTATAAACAGGCCCGCATAAATATCGTGCATATGCGAATCTAAGCTAAGGTCTAAGCATTGTTTGAAGTATTTTAAAAGAGTTCAAGTTATTGGTACGGTAAACGAGATTGACGTTTGTTATCAAGTTGAGTTGGTGCATACTTTTTAAATTGCCCATTCGTTTGTGTGCTTTGGAATTTATATAAAATACATGAGTTTAAATCAATTATTTGACGGATGGAAGAGTTTCATTGACTGACTGACTGACTGACTTCCTGACTGACTTACTGACTGACTGATTGTACTGTTTCTCAGACAATTACTGGCACCGAAATTTGCCATCTTGCCTATCCTTATCCATCATTCTGGTTGACGCAGAGTTGCATTAAAGCACTTGATAAAAAAACGGCGCGCTTTAAAAACTCTGTTTTGTTAACAAATACATGGATGTCAATTAGTCGCATACAAACGCTTTTTTAATGCTCTATGCTAATGTTATTTACGCTAAAAGTCAGTACAATATTAGGTTTAACACAGATCTATAAATATTACACCCAAAAAAAACGAAAACAAAAGGAAACCCAAAATATCGAAAACAAATAAAGTATGGGAAATATTTTTCCTATAACGAATCCGAACATAAGTAACCTTTTCCTATAATTGTGGTAAAACACCAACCAAAGATATTATACACTAACAAGGTCACCCGATCCTGTTGAAGCATACGAATACAGGTCGTGTCTTTTAACGATCTTTTTTTATATAATACTAGCTGTTGCCCGCAGCTTCGCCTGCGTTAACTAAGATTTACAACGGGATCTTAGCGGGATGATATATCTTTACCGATAAATCGGCTATCGAACACTGAAATGTTTCATTAAAATCCGACCGTTAGTTTCTGAGATTAGCGCGTTCAAATAAACAAACTCTTTAGCTTCATATCTTAAGGATTAAAAGCATGAGTAAAATAAACTCGTTTAAATGTAGTCCAAAAAAATCAAAATTTCTGAATAAAATATGGTTGTTGTGCCTCACTCGACATAGATAGGTATAGTGTGTCGCGGACTTTTTTGTAGATATTTATAAGACCTACAATTAATTACATCATTTTATGGTTCTATCTTTTATAGTTTAGGCAGCGTACGCAAAATAAATAACTTTTGTGGTTGATTTTTTACACCTTGTGTCCGAAAAACCCAAATATCTTACGGAACCCTATTTTTTTCAGAATAAAATGTAGCCTATGTTACTCGTGGATAATGTAGCTTTCGAATGGTGAAAGAATTTTTGAAATCGGTCCAGTACTTTTTGAGCCGATTCGTTACAACCAAACAAACAAACAAAGTTTTCCTCTTTATAATATTAGTGTAGATTTTTTATATTAAAACTAATTGTATGTTTTTCGATTATTCATCACAAGTGACGAATTGTAATATTTTTATTCAGAAATGGTTCATAATATGATCATATGATCGTTGATAATATAAATAACATATCTATAATTATATTATATAAATATAATCTTTTATTATTTAAGTATTGAAAGTCTACCGGCCGGTCGAGTTATCAGCCTATGCTGTTTACAGAGACATTTCTTTTCGTGATCATTGGTACTCGAAATTTGATCCCTGCAACTCTATCTCATTATTATTTTGTATACTACAGCGTAATATATTACTTTCCCTTTTGTATTATAGATAGTGAATATTATTTTGATTATTATATTGACACGAGGTATATAACATAATTATTATTATTTATTGACATTCGATATATTGACGACCTGTGGCTCAAAGGTAAGCGCGTTGGCCCTCATGCACCGAGAGGTAGCGGTTTCGAATCCTGCCTGGGAATAAAAACGTTTTTGTGTTCCTGGGTCATGGATGTATATTATATAATAATAAGAATCTCAAATATGTATTTATATTAAAAATATTAAATATACCTATAACACAAGTTCTTAGACAACTTACCACGGGACCAGATTGACGTGGTGTAAAAGCGTCCATAGATATTATTATTATTATATCATTTCACGTGCATCGTCTCTGGTTTAATTATAAAAGCTTCACATATCACATTCACCTGTTCATTACGGCGATACGGGTATCCTTTTGTTAGTTTATGAATGTGCCACAACTCACAAGCGGCCAAAACATTTACCTCCAGTTTTTGCTCTAGTGAAAAAACGCAATGAAACATCTTTCACGGATTTATCGACTTCTACCAACGTTTCATCCTCGCATAGTTGCTGCAAAGTGTTAACGTGGGATACATAAAAAACTAATTAAACTATGATAAAATACGTAATAGTTACTTCATTATAATGAGTTAATTACAAAACAATATTCAAAAAAAAAAAAAAAAACATGTGTCTTAAAACACTACGAAATAATTTCATAATCATATATTACACATAAGGATAACTCTAATTTATTTAAAATTGGTAGGCATAAATACCTCAGTGTAATAAAGCTGTCTTCCACGGTTGTGGGATAAACATAAATAAAATAAATATTATATTTTAAAAGGTCATACAGTAGATACAAAAAGCTCACTTAACACACTATTAATTGATTTGTTAAATTACTTATTTTTGGTTTTTTATTTAGTCAAGATGAGTGTTTATTTACATGTTCTGATAGTTTTGTTTTGTATATGGTTAAATGAGTTTAAATTTTTAATGGCGGGTGGTAGCTCATTATAAAGTTGTGCTTCTTCAATACTTATGATTTTTTTGCCATGATTGAGTGGGTGAAATTTTAGAAGATGCAAAATGATCTGACATCTTCAAGCAGCGCCAAAGACTATAATAGCTTATAAGAGAGAACCCTGTCATTAACGATTCGAGCTAGCCCGGTGTTGAACACAGTCAAATGGAAGGAGCTAATCTTATCCTTTAACACTCTGGCGATTTTTAAAAAATATTTTAATTTTAACAGAAATGACTCTTCTACATAATATTATATGTGTAGCCCGTAGTAAGTTAATGCGGAATTGTGTTACGGATACTAGAAACGAAAATAAAGTTTAGAAATTTATATAAATACACGTCCATGATCCGGTGCATGCATATTCATCATACAAATTATCTAAACCTGTCGGGATTTGAACTCATAACCGTTCGATGATCTCTCTCTTATCGAGCCTGACCATCTAGCCAGCCGTTGCTTATTAAATTCTAAGCCCGAAAATCGCTCGAGTACATCCCTTACACTACATCGTCCTTGACTCATTACATGAGGCTGTCCCAGTCCTCACGTTTGTTCGGAGCTGCATTTAGTGCTATAACTGCATTCACAAGAGCCTACAATATTGAGAAATACCCAGCTGCTGTTAAGCCTGATGCAAGTTTACAATTAATCTGCCTGTCCCTTATCGTCTATCGAAAGTCTAAACTAACGTGTAAAGGTGTGTTTTCACTGACATGAAAGACGAGATAGAGAGGGACACAAATAAATAAATTAAAGTGCTCGAAATCTCTAATATATCATTGAATACATTGTGATTGACCAATTCACTGTCCTGTCTACTCTAAGCGGTTTCTCATCAGAATAATAGTTATAAGCTTAGTAAGGGTAGTATTTGATGTTTTTACGTAACGAAGTGATTCACCAAAAAACAAAACGAAAACGTGAAGGAATACATTGAAATATAGGTATGTTCCGGTGAAAAAATTAAGTCTTTGAAGGTGTGTTAAATTTCCCTAGCCGAATTACAGCGGTGAATTATGGAACCATAGTTCGCCGTAGAATCCTCTACGCTCTTAGTAAGACGTTTATGGGTTGATACGTTAGTTTTTAGGGTTCCGTACCCAAAGGGTAAAAACGGTGCCCTATTACAAAAACTTCGTTGTCCGTCCGTCCGTCACCAGGCTGTATCTCAAGAACCATAACAGCTAGACAGTTGAATTTTTTACAGATTGTGTATTTCTATTGTGGCTATACAAATACTAAAATCAAAAAAACAATAATAATAATTACGGGGGGTTCCCATAGAACAGAGTAGTTGTTGACGTTTTTTTGCTGTATCTCATGAACCGTAATAGCAAGGAGGTTAAAATTTTCACAGATGTTTTATATATATTGCCACAATAATAACAAATACTAAAAATAAAATAAAAATAATATTTAAAGAGGGCTTCCATACAATTAAAGTATTTTTTTAATGTTCTGGTACGAAACCCTTCGTGCTCGAGTCCATTCGCACTTGGCCGGTTTTTTTTCCTCTGCAAGTATCAGTCAATAGGATAATATAATTTTGGAGTGTTAACTATATTTAATAATACAGGAGAACTTACAAAATATGAAAATATTTTTTTCCAGCAGTGGTCGACATATTTAGCACAATAACGGATATATAATAATTTTGACATTAATTAAAAGAAATGTGCAACATTTGTTCAATATTGACATTGTTAAAAAATAAAAACACAAACTGACCAAAACTCAATTAATGCTAAATAGATAATTATGGAGTTCTATAATGAGAGCATTAAATACTCGTTTCCTCAAAAATTGTATACAACCAGTGAGGAAGAAAATTAATCGTCCCACAGGTAATTACCATGAAAAGGTTTTTATAATTAATAACGTTTTTCCTACGTTTAAGGGTATTCGTATAATCGTTTGATGTTTCGTTTATAAGGAAACATTATTAAAAATTACGCTACCATTACAAGTTGGTTTATTGCTCGATCATTTATTTCGTAAATGTCTAAATGTTTTTGGATGAAATCTCTAACCGGAGGAATAGTATTTTGATGCGCACCTAACTGCATGGAGCTTCGATCCTATTTATTTTTGCCATCAAAAAGCTCTGCTTCGAAAGAAGGGCAAGAAGTCACACACATACTGTAAATATATAAATAACTAAATTATTTAATTTCCTTACCTAATGAATTAATTTCGTTATTCAATTAATTAATAACCTGAACGATCATACGTAGTAACCTGAATCTTAAAAAAAGAATAAAACGTGTGTGAGTTGCCTAGACTTGTTTCAGCTTTACTTATGTTCATGGGCAAGTCTAGCCACTGGTGATCACGTGGTCGCGCTGCTTTTTTGGGTATCCAAAAACAAAACCATGCATTTCTTAATGTGAAACTAGATTATGTGATGCTTATCTCGATAAAATAATTGATACTTTACACAATTCTATTTATGAGGTATTTTAAACTAAAAGTCTCAACAATTTAACATCAAAGTTAAAGTAAATTTTCTCCTAATAAAATAAATAAAATAAAAAAGTATGTATTGATTGTACATATCTAAGATCATAAGATATACATTTCTTAATAGCGCCATCTGCTATTCTCTTGTATTAACATATTTTGTACTGTTGTTAAAACAATAAAACATCAGTCTGCTGTGAAAGAAAAACGTGCAGTTCTATTTACAATATGATAGAATATCATTTTGATTCAATCTCAGAGACAGCATTTGAAGGGCGAAGTGTTGGTCGGCCATTAACCAGATGGGAATACAATCTCTTCGCAGTGACCGGTACGCGTTGTATGCGAGTGGTAAGGGATCGGTAAGAGGTCTATGTTCAGCAGAGGACGGATTAAGGCTGATGATGATGAGTCAGAATAATGTTAGTAAATATGAGATTTTCTTAATATAATTCCACCGCAATATTATTGTCAATTTTAATATGATTTTCATCACACAATAAAATTGTTAATATAAGTTGTTGATAATCTCTATACTTATTCGTAGATATGAAATAAATTTTAATATACTATTATTATTTAACTTGAACGTGTTCTTAACTTGTAATGTTAGAAATAAATGTTGAATATATTATTATTGTTAAATTTCTCTGTTCGTTTCTACTTTTATCCTGAAAATGTGTACTCTCTATTATAAGTTTTGGTCGTTTAAAGACTTCAAATAAATAATTAACCAGGTAGTACAATACAATTATAGACTTGATGAAAACGTGTTACCTCCTAAACTGTCACTGCCCGCTACTCTATTACGGCTGGATGTGATAAATAAAATCTATATAAGAACATTCCCCACACCGCTGTTAATAGAAAAATACCGCAGTTGGCACCTAATTTGTTAACCACAATAAACAAGTACCGTGAGAAGCTTATTTTTTATAGCATAAATGGGATGATGAGCAGCTGAAGCCTCGACGACTATTGACACCCAAACATAGCCAGAGGTTATGCAGATGCGATGCCCCCTATTTCCCTATCCCTCCAACCGGACACCCACAAACCACACGAAACGCGACAGCATATATGTTACTTAACGCTAGTATCATGTGAGCGAGAGGTACCACCTTGGTGGCACAACCAAGCCCGATTGGCTACATAGCAACATGTCATCATTTCTTAACAAATAAGATTACAAAGAGTTCGGTTCAAATATACTTAAAATTTCTATAACCGATACCTTGCTGCTGCAACGCGGACCGCGTTGGATGCGAGCAGCAAGGTATCGGTCGTCTTGGCATAAATTGAGGGAGGTTTATATTCAGCAGTGCACGGATAAAGACTGATGATGATGATGATATTTAAAATTAAAAATTCATTCACGATATTCATCAAATATTTATTCGGATCCGAACTCCTAGTCATACTACAGCTTATCTTCATCTGCCTAGCCTTTTACCAACTATATATTGGGGTGGGCTTACAGTCTAACTTCAGCTGAATACCAGTATTTTACATGGAGCGACTGTTGTCGGACCTCCACAACCCAGTAACTGTGTGATACGGTACCCCGCGGTTAGACTGGTTGTCCAATTCTCGGGCTTCTGACGACCCGTAACGACTGTCAAAGATCCACGAATGACAGCCGGGACCAACGGCTTAGCGTGCTTTCCGAGGCACGGAGGAGTCTCGGTATGTAAAGATGGTCACCCATCCACGGACCAACCTCAGCAAGCGTTGCTTATCGGTGGATCGATCCGCGCGGCTGTTACCACTGCGCCACGAGCTCCTCCTAGTCATCCTACAGCTATCCTACTAATATTTAGAAGCTTGTAAGTTTGGATGGATGGATGAAAGAATGGATGTTTGTTACTCTTTCACGTAAAAACTACTGAATGGATTTTGATAAAACTTTACAATAATGGCTTATACATCAGAATAACACATAGGCTGTAATTTATCTCCGTACTCCCATGGGAATTGGAATTACGCGGGGAAACCGCGGGGCTAGTCTGAAATAAAGTATATACGATTACACATATATATATTGAAAAACGTGCCGGGATTCGAACTCATACCCTTTCATAATCACCTGACCACTGAACCGATAGAGCGATTAATTTTAGTATCACCTAATAGAGATAACGACACGGCAGCCCCTATCTTCACGTTTGAATGAGCATCTCCCACTTAGACACAATCAAATCAAGCTTATGCTCTATTGACTGAATCGATTTGGTGCACAAATTATTATGTGATAAATTATATTCACTATCTGCACAACCTCACCAGTAACTTAATTTTACAGTATTAGAAATAATGATGATAATTTTATCACCCATAATATGTTAGCATAGCATTCTAATAGTGAAATAATTTTTAAAATCGGTTGAGTTGTTTTTGAGTTAGATTACAACAAAAAGAAACATTTCTTCACTATCAGCTACTGGGGCGACAATATTCCGAATTTGGTTATAGCAAATTCGGTTGGTAGAAAAAAACAATTTGTAGATATTTTTGGAAAAAAATGATAGCGGTGCTGGTATGAGCTATCACCATTTAAAACTTCAGCCTATTCGGCTAGCACTCGTATTCACAAACAATACTTGTCACAGTACTCCTGAACGCATAGAGTCATTCACACCAATTCATAGACAATACTTAAATAAAATCGGCTACTGTGCGTCTGTCAAACGTATTTAAAACGCGACTATTGACACCAGGAACGCTTTGAGGGAGCGGATTGGTTTGAATGACCCTATGCGTTCGGGAGTACTATGACACCTCAAAGTATTGTTTGTGAATAAGGGAGTTAATCGTTTTGCCGAGAAAGAGCAGCAAATAAAGGCTCCCATATCAAGTACAAGTTACCACTTATACACTACTGTATTACGTATACTGGAGCAACTGTTCACATACTTTGGTCCCGTAAAGGGGGAAGAGGGGGCATATGTGCTCTTATGATAAAGACGGCACTGAGAGTCTGATCTAGACATAGCAAGGGTACTACCATTGTTTAGTATACATTGTGTACATGCGTAGGGAACTTTACCCTTATTACAAAGGAAACTTAATCAAATTTATGATTGATACTTTGAATATAGAAACAGAAATCTCGTGCAATTATTATTTTATACAGATACGGGATAAATTGAAGACAGTAATTAAACAAAGGCACATATAATATGTCTTCAATATGTAAGTTGGGACAACTCACACACGGCCATCTGATCCCAAACTAGGCATAGCCTGTTCTTATGGTAGCCAGACAGCTGATACACTACTTATATATTTCTAAATATATATGTTGCAGTCATCTGGTTGAATCAGTCATTTGATCACTAGCGCGTTAATCGAATGACGACATTTAATTGAATGACTTAAGGACAACTCGTCAAGTTGTTGAATGTAACGTTCAACGTCTTGACTGAACGTCATTTAGCATTGTCGTTGAATGGGATATAGCCGACTTTGTAATGTTTTTTAGAGTGACCAAAGTTCGCAACTCAAAAAGTAGCTTCCTTTACATAACTAAAATGAGGAAATGACATGACACACCTTATTATGATTTTATATTGTATTTTAATAGATTTCTCTTTAGATAGGCTAAAAATATATCATAATTTTTTAAACGTAATATATGGAATATGAATGTGGAAGTCTCTCTCTATGACTCCAGAAAATTGTTAACTTAAGTCTTTGCCACCTTGTGAAATGAGAGTTTAGGTAAAAAAAGGAAAAATCTATAATCACAGAATATATTTATAGCTATCTGCGCGAGCTGTTTTACGCCAAGTTTGTTTTGGTGACTACTAACGCCGCGGTGGGAAAAGAATGAACTAAATTACAATCACCTGACTGATTTTACGTCCGCTCTGTTCAAAGGGCTATGTTTTCGCTATCTAGTTGGACGTTGAGCGACGCTTGTTCAATCAACGTTCGGCCTAGTCATTCAATTAAATGTCGTCATTTGAATAACGCGCTAGTGATACAATCAAATGACTGATTCAACCAGATGACTGCGACATATACATATTATAGATAAATTACGCCCAGACATAGAACGGATGATCATGCTCATCACACAAACGTTAATTGTCCTTGGTGGGAATCGAACCCACGACCTTCTGGTTTCCCAGTCAGGGTCACTAACCACTAGACCAACAGACCGGTCATTATTAAATAATCCCTTATGATATTTATTTAGGTTTCTTCTGTTAAGTTCTTTTGTTGTTCGGGCGAGGAAACTGCGTTACGGCGTCGCACAAGTCGGTGACGCCACATAACGCATCGTATACATTTCTGATGCATCGCTGCCTATCTACCTACAAATCGGTGATGCGACGACATCTAGTGCAGTCCATGTTAATTACTAAAACTATTTAAATCGAAATGTTAACATTGTCTAGGAATGTCTTATACACGAGTCTTGTGAGCAAGACATTCGTACACAATGTAGTAATATCCAGCTCCGCGCAATAAAGATAAAAACATAATAGATATCCCGTTTTAAATAGTTTTAGTAATTAAAATAGCCATGTTAATTTTAAAACCCATTCATCAAAATTTATTTAGTTTAGTTTTCAATCTTTTTAATGTTTAGTATAATAACATCCAATGCATTGTTTTATTACCTTTACGTTTACGTTTAATAATAACGTATTTTAATAAACTTTCGCATAATACAAAACCGTGATAGCACTAAGTCATGAAAGGATTAAGCAGAGATTCACCCAAAGATACACAGAGGCGGAATTAGATGAACAAAGACATCTTGCATCTAATAAAGGGCATTATATTCACCAAACTAATCAAGTTGAGTAAATTGAATTTAATTTTGCAAGCTTGTCCGCCGTACCCATTCGGGGCATGTTGATTAGTTTGTGTTGAGACGTAGAGGTTTGATGGGAATAATTCTTAATAATAGCTTAAAGATGTCCTCTCCTCGAAATCATTCGAGGAGGCTATAAAGTTTAACTTTAGCATAGGGCTAAGAATCTTCACAGAATCAAAGAAAGCAACCATACCTAGTAGATGCTTATTCGTATCCAAATGACAACCGATGATCTCTGTAGCTCGATGGCTAGCGCGAGAGGTAGCGGGTTCGAACCCCTCTAGGGAACGAAAAAGTTTCATCAATTCCTGAGTCGTGGATAAGTATGTGTTTACGTAGTAGTATTATATTATGATGATAAAAAGCTAAAATAATATTAATAAAAATTCCGCTGTCTGGTACCTGTAATACAAGTTCTTCGAAAACGTACCTCGGGACCAGATTGACGTGGTAGAAAGTTTCAATGGATATTATTATTATTATTATTTATTAATAGCGATTCTGCATTAACGCAGATGATAATGATGATAAATCATTCTAGTCACAAGTTAGTCATACAAGTTCAACGCCTTTATAAAGTATGCAATTGCATGCAGACTATTAATTTAAATACTAAAATGTGTATTAATTATTTTAAATTTGTATCACGATCGATTTTATCTACGAAATAAAACGTGTTCGGACTAAATTTATGCAGTTAGATTATCTTGTTTTGTATTTATGTACAATGTAATATTTTTTGTTTAAATTTTTTGATTAAACCTTTTATTTCATACCGACTTTATATAATGACGAGTTACCTTAGTAACTTTCACATAAAGGAGAAATGAAATATGAATGAAAAATAAATCTTATTCGAAAAAATAAAAATTCTATACCTACTAAAATTATAAATGTGAAAGTAGGGATGTTTGTTAAGCCTTTACGCGAAAGCTACTCAAAAGATCATCATAAAAGTTTGTACACATACATTTGTTATAAAAAGGGATTTTTTTTGTCCTAGCCCGGGCGAAGCTGTGGGTGTTGCGAGTATTATTATAATATAGGCGAAAGATTGTAAGTTTCGACGGTTGTTGTTTGCAGCTCATTCACAGAAAAACTATCTACAGAATGGATTTTGATAAATATGGACAATAATATAGTTTATACATTAGAATAAGACAAAGGCCGCGTATTTTATCCGCATGCTCTTATGACAATTGGAAGGGAAAGAAAGCGGGTGAACATCATGATCAACTCTGAGCCGTCTCTATGGATATACTTATATACTTACAAAGTTTGCTAGTATTGGACTCCTCTAAGATAAAAAAAAACAGACAACCTCTCGATTTAGGTCTCATGGTTATTGTGAAAAACAATTATATGATATAAACATTTTTTTTATATATTAGGTTTCTAACGTATTTTTTCCTTGCCTTTAAAGTAGCAGGAATAAAAAACAATTGTAAATATTCGTCTGGACCTTGAAGTGAAGTGGAAAGCTTGTTAGCCTGCACTTGTTTTTATAAAAACAGCACAGAGCGAACAGCCTACAGACACAAACTCATTGTCTTAAGTAGGGTGACCACACTAAGAAAGCATCGTAACATATTTTATTTCTCATTTACAAAGGATGTTTACTTTGGTAAATTATAAGTAAAAGTTTAAATATATTATTGGATGCGAGTGGCACGAGATCGGTTGTCTTGGCGTTCATTGAGTGAAGTCTATGTTCAGTAGTGGACAGATAAAGGCTGATTATGATGATAATGATAGTTATAACAGAACCTCTTATTGACTTATATACTACAATACTAGATTTGATATGGTCTGTGCTATATATT
Source organism: Lycaena phlaeas (assembly GCA_905333005.2). Lineage (NCBI taxonomy): Eukaryota > Metazoa > Arthropoda > Insecta > Lepidoptera > Lycaenidae > Lycaena > Lycaena phlaeas. The sequence continues at coordinate 2,702,903 of HG995174.1, forward strand.
ATTACTACATACATTATATTATAAGCTTGTTTGATTAATTAATTATTATTATTATCGACACTAGGATATTAAGAATACAAAACTTTTCCAGAATAATTTTCATCATTTATAAGAAGATATTTTAATTATCAAAATTCAATTCACATTTTAATTTAAATTCATGTACTTTTCATTCATTTTCACAGTCATGTACATTGTACATTGTCTTTGATTTTTAATTAAATTTTAGGTCAAAACAGCTCCAAAACAATAAAAGCATGTTACATCAACAGCGGAATTGATGGTCACCCTAGTTTTTCTTCTACCCCAGCATACAAGCATCATTTCAACGACCAATTATTATGACGTCTTTCGGTGTCGGTGGTTTTGTTGCAAAAAAAAATGTCCCCCTCATCTTGACATGACATCGTAATTAATTATTGTACATAATTGTACTTAATTTATTAGCTCAATAAATATTTTATAAAAGATTTACGACTTTTTTGAAACACATTCTCTTATTCTCTTATATATCTGTATAAATTTATTAATGAGAATAAACAAGAAAATCTTATATATTATAAATAGAAATAAATTTATTATATAAGACAAGGGTATAAATAAATAAAAATATACTATAGGTGCTAACGATAATATTTTGAAGTACGTTACGTTTACGTTTACGCTACGCCATGTACTTATTTTACTAAATAATCTAGATTTAAATTGTTCTTTAGTTACAAATGATAATAACTACAAGAATGTGATATTTTTAATCTAGAATAGACGTGCCCATTCTAGATTAAAACCAAAATGCTATTAATGGCCATTAAGCTCCAAAATCATTGTTAAATATCATAAGTGTAAACATTGCACAGCAACAGCACGACCATTTATATTAATAAAAATCAGTTAAAGTTTCCGAATGTTTATACAAAAATACATTTCTTATAAGAAGGATCATAAATATTACAAAAACCTATCGAAACTTTGAAACTGTGTCAAATAACCACGGAAAGGCTTACATTAATCTTTGTATTTCCATAGTTTTATGTTCTTGTTGAGTCTTATCCAAAAGTAGGTCAGATCTACAAAAATAATATTTTTTGGTTTTGAAATGAAACCCCCCTGGGATAGAATAAAAATATAACGTCAAACGCGCATTTTTATTTTTCAAAAAAGATGTGATAGAAAGTATGCACTTGGATTCACAAAAAATAATAATTTAAAAAGATACTAGTGCTACACGACGGTAGCGGTGCTACACATCGGTAGTGGTGCCACACATCGGTAGTGGTGCTACACGTCGGTAGCGGTGCTACACAACGGTAGCGGTGCTACACATCGGTACCGGTGCTACACATCAGTAGCGGTGCTATACATATTCTGTGGCGGTGCTACACATCAGTAGCGGTGCCACACATCGGTAGCGGTGCTACACATCGGTAGCTGTGCTACACAACGATAGCAGTGCTATACAACTGCACTGTTATATGCAGTTGCATATAACAGTTCTACGCAACAGTGTGCTACTGTTTGAATATTGTAGCATGCTACAAGCTAATAAGAAATATATTATTATGTAAAATATAACTTTTTAAAAATTTGCCGAGTTATTGAAATGACGAATTTAAATAAAAAAAACAATTCAACTGATAATTATGTCATTTTTCAGGCTATAATTTATCTGCTCTCCATAATCTCATCATCGTATGCGAGGCAAAAGATATTTAATCTTATTAGTAAGAACATAATAATCATTTTTAAGTAGTATCCATTTTTTTAATATTTAAATAGCATACATATCAGATGTTGTACCATAGCGACTACACAACTGACAATCCCAAGAACATTATTTCCGTTCATCTCGTATTCAGTTTAATTATATTGCTAGCAGTTCATGCTAATATAGGGTCTCATACGTTGTAAAGTGAGATTAAATACAACAGCTTTTATTAATGTTTATGCTAACAGAAAGTCCATATTATTTATTCTACTCTGGATGAAATATATTTGTATTATTGTCTAGATTTAATCGTATAAATAAAATATTATTGCCTGCAGCTAAACCTTGATTTTTTAAATACTGTGTTGCTTGCATAAAACAATTTCATCAATTTATTTTATGTTCAGTAAAATACTTTTTTTTTTTTAAAAAGTCTCAGTCAGAAATCTTTATTTACACAAAATATAAAGTCATGCCATACTGGGTCTAAGTTTCCGTGCTGAATTTGACACATGCAAAGTAGGCAGTACTAGAGATACTTTAAATAGCGCCTCCTATTCCTGGACGGCAATGGCCTCCTTCTGTGAGACAGTAATGTCCCAGAAGAAGACCGACGAACGGGTGATAGAGGAGGCGCTACTTAATGCGCTTCCAATAACGGCCCTGTGCTCGTGTCGGGCTCGGGATGGGAACCCGGGACCCGCTAGACACGACGTAGCGGGGACTGCTATATTTGAAGATGGAGTAGTGCACCCCAATGTGATTCCCCACACATGCAATTGTGCCTACCCGAGGCCCTGGTATGGTGCGAAAGCATTTCCACTACAACATCAAAAAAGCGCCTCCCTTCGTCGCAAGCAGAGGTAAGCCTCTTCGACCTCCTTCTGGGTCATTGCTGCCTCGCAGAAAGAGACCATCATAGTTCAGGACGACGATAGACGGTAGTCCTCCTCGACTCCTCAATAATCTCAATATAATAAGGATAAAAGTATAAAAAAGTAAAGTATCAACCCTTATATGTCCCACTGCTGGGCACGGGTCTCCTTCCTCGAAATCAGGCGAGGAGGGTAATGGGCCAATAGTCCACCACTCTGGCCCAGTGCGGATTGGTGAACTTCACATACATTCAAAGACTTTCAATTTCATCAGGCATGCAGGTTTCCTCATGATGTTTTCCTTTACCCCTCCCCGGTACCCCTCGCGTAAGAGGCCGAGTCTGTCCACTCTGGACCACCGTCGCATAATAAGGATAAACCATTAATTATAAGTGTGAAATAAATTGCACACAGATGATGTGGAAAATGCCTAATTTTCAACATCATCAGCAATTAGCTATATTCCATATTACCCATGGCTGAACATTGCTCCACCAATGAACGCCAAGAAGACTGATCCGTTGCCACTACGATCTACCATAGTGCAGCGCAGAGCAGCAAAATCATCTTCCCGCGTGGGTAATGGCTGACCAAAACCTTATCTAACTGTCACTGTCCACTCTTGAACCTTATTCTTCCTTTGTCAATCCATTCTCCTGGGTAGGCCTAGGTAGGTAGGTCAGCAAACAAACACAGAGACGCCTTGCTCGACATTTTTTAATAAAAATTATCAACATAGAAAAGGCCAAGAATGATTCGCTATATTTTTACAACAGTCGAAGGCATTTTCATGTCATTAAAAAAAACAATTCGAAAACATTTTATTCACATACTATCCCCGACTGAAGTGTAATTTCACTACAACATGCAGCGTATCAAAGAAGCAAAGCATGTCAGAGACATGTTCACATCGCGTCTAATCAAAGAGAGCTCCTACTAATGGCATTTTCAGCATCTGATTTACATGGAGATGCATTATCGCTGTTGTGCGTTTTATATTTATTAAAACAGTTTTTTTAATAATTCATGTAAACTCGTAAGCTGGTAAGTTTATAATCAGCATTCGGCTTGGAACACTGGTAGCCTTGTGGATACGGGCTCAACCTTTCAAGTCAGGGGTCCGATTTAAATCCTGACTTATGTGATCTTTTTATATTTCTTAGGGCATGAGACACGAGAGCATGACATGCTCATCGGTAAAGAAAAACATCGTGAACCTGCCAATAATCGCGTATTGCGCCACCGTAGCCACGAAAGTCTCGACAACAACTTCTTGTCTAATTTCGAGGAGCAGACAGACATGGGTACTTAGGTAAGGCTTGATATTAATGTTGTAGTATTCGATTCTTATTTTAAGTTTTAATTTCGTGAATACTAAAGTTGAATCCTGTGCTACTTACAATGAAAATTCTTATTAAGGTTCTCAAGGACTATATTATAATTACTTTACTGTCTACTATTTCACATGTAAGCCTTTGTTTTGATGTCGATGAAATTTTTTTAAGGCTATAAATTACATACCGCTTAATATCGGATATTTAAATGCAATACCACTGAAATATTAGGCGTAAATAGATATTATAAACCAAACTCTACCTCTAATATTATGTAAGATGGAAAACGCAGATAGATCAATCACTGAAGATCACTGAATCAAAAATAGACTAGTTATACTTGGTCCAAATAGGTTTTAAGTTATCTCACCAAACAAAACATAAAATGTTTCTGCGTAAAAATTGCAACACAAAATAATTTTTGTCAACTCTAAACGCCTGGACCGTTTCTAGAGAGCTACTGCTAATAAAGCTGCTTTAAGATCACAAAAATTATATTCAAATCGGTTCACCCATTGTAGAACCAAGGTTAATGTTAACTAGGGTTTATGTAATAAAAAATCTAAACGTGCACAAAAAACGTGTAGACGTAAGTTAAAAATCACAAATGATTGATACCGTTTACATATTCACGAACAAAAAAGGTCTCTCGGATAGAACTGATATGTCTAAGCCTTAACTTAGAATGGTATAAAAAAGTAACAAGCCTGTTTCTCCGTAAAGACCGCGTTGAATATAAATCTCGACTTCAGGAAACGAGGGTTGAACATGTTAGATTTATTTTTTAACATTCATACTCAAGATGTTTAAATAAGAAACGAGATCTTGTTTGGACTTTGGGAATACGCTTTATCCTCGTATTTTAATACTTTATTGCTGTTGACAATTTTATATTGCATATTGTTGTACCATTGTTCAATAAATGCTTGTGGAGCTCGTGGCTTAATAATAACAGCTAGTAGTTTGTCCGTGTGTGTCATATTTAGATAGCGAGACTCAGTTGATCGGGCTATTACCGGCTGTCGTTCGTGGATCTTCGACTGCCTTTACGGGTTGTAAGAAGACCGAAAATCTGACAACCAGACCTCGGACCCGTATTGCCCAGTTACTGGGTAGAGGTCAAAAATAAGTCACTCTATATAAAACACACTTAGCTAATACTAAACCCAACTAGCCAAACTGAAGTCAACCAATAATGTAGTTCGGAAAAAGCTAGGCAAAAGATAAGAACAATGCGAAGGAATGGACGAGTCATCAAAAAAAAACTAGGGTGGGGTGTAGAGGTCACATGAGTGAAGCACGAAGGATGTTAATCCTCTCCCTCCCATGTTCACGCGTTATCCCAAATTGGAATCAATTACTAACTAAATAACTGTCTCTTTACGCCAGTATTATTTGAGAAAAAAGAACCACCTTGGTGGTGTTAGCCCAAATATGACTGGTTTTTTTTATATCATTCAAGGGCAAAAGAGCAGGCAAAGCCTTTCAATTATCGACGCCCATTAAAATACACAAAACTAGAGGTTATGCAAATGCGTTGCCCTCCTGAACTGCACAAAACGTGATAGCTTAGCTGTCACTGTCTACTGCTGAACATAGGCCTCCTTCAATTCCAAGACGACCGATCCCTTGCTACTCGCATCCAACACGGACCGGCCACTGCACGGAGATCGTCTTCCCACCTGGATAATGGCCGAACGATAAACTTGGCATCCACTCTTGAACCTAAATGCCCATCGGCCATCCGTTCTTCTAAGTGCGTGACCAGCCCATTGCCACTTCAACGTTACTTACGTTACTAATATAATAATATTAAATACGTGATACGCGATATATTAAAGTTTTGTTCTTATTGTTAGATCTGTTGACGGTTAGACCCCTAATGGCAGCGAAACTGCGAAACTTCCTCGGTTCAATTATTGCCAAAGTTAATACAGATACTTCATTTATCTTTTTATTTTATATTTGTTGGATTTTTATCTAATTACTTTACTATTACTTTACTTTATTAGATTATGAGGCTACGTTACGAGGTCTCAAAGACACTTAGAAATATAGCATTACTTTGTTAGTAATGATTAATGATAATTGTAATGATAAATTTAAAGTGTATACGAATTGACTTACAAATCATTTCACTCCATAATAAAAAATTAAATCTGATGCTGACGTCACCGCTGTTATCACAGATAACAAGACAACAGATCAACGAGTCCTACGGGACCCTCTCAAGGGCAGCCTCATTAAAACTTGATCCATACATTCATATCAAAGGGTTTTAAACTGTTCCCGTAGAGGTCAAAAGGCGTTATGCTTTTAAAGGTCAGTTCGACAGATTACAACCTAAATTATTCGAGGTATGAAACCCGTATGCAAATTGAAATGAAAGGTTAGGCGAGGAAACTTGGGAATACGTAATATTAGTCGATTGGATAACCGGTCAAAATGAATGCGAGTGGGTGTCACCTATTCTGTAGCTGATAGTAATATCAATATGCAACGGAAAAAGTTGCCAAACGCCTCTGGTTTAAGCTCGCAACTAATTTCTAGAATAAAAGGTAGCTGTGGTAGGGGTGTCTTGTGCTGATCCCACGCTTTCTTCTGCTTGGGTATCACCATACTGTTCTTTTATCAAATGGATATTATGTTTCTCAAGAAGGGCAGGACAGGCTAGTTGCTGGCAGAGAGGAAATTTATGCTAATCCTTTTTTTCGCTAGCAATGCCTTAGATCCCACGGGGGAGAAGAGAGACGGATATATGGGGCTCATTGCGCCAGACAGGTAGACGTAACTCCATCCACTTTAAAAATACAATAGTATTGCTGATACTTTATTAATTTTGCCGGTCGTGCTGGCTTCAGCTCTGTGCCATAAAACTGTCTGTGCAGTGAATGCAGAAGGAAGATAAATTATAAATAATTAACAAATTATATTTTTGAATTTAAATTCGGTTACAGTCACTTTTAAATTGACGGTCCCTCGAAAACTTAACTTTCACGAAATTAAAAAAATACTTTTTAGTATACATATTTTAAAATATTTTTGCAATTCTCATTACATGTTCCCATACTGCCTAGCTCATCTACTTCTAAAACTTTACCTCGTAAAAATTATATCACACATTAGAAAGAAAGGAACAATAAAACCGTCCTATATAATGGAAATAACGTAAGATATACACTAAAACAGCGATAACACTAAAAACAATAATACTACGAAACACAAACACGCCTTTAACCTTACTAAATTGCATCCAAATGTCTTTGTAGTTAGGCCCGCATTAATAGCAAATATAGACGCCTTTGAAGCGGGTTCATTAGTTGAAGATTCTGTTTTTGTACGTTACGTATACGACATTAACTGTGACAAAATCGACCTTATTTCCAACAACGTATGTACTAAAGTAATACTGAAATGAGAAATTTGGCTATATACAAAAGCTTTGTCCATGGTTGGTTTGATTCGTCAGAAATGAGGAGTCAAACGTAAAACAATATATTATTATATTCATGCTTGTGGCGTTTTTACAAAGGCGCAAAACGCAACCTATAGCATTGTATGCTTGTAAGCTGCTTAGTGAGGTTAATTTTAGTAGTAATATTGTTTCAAATATTATAACGTGTGGGTTTTAGGGTTCCTTTAATGAAATGACAAAGAACTCTTAGAGGATCAATTTATTTGTTTGTGAAACAAAAACCTGGCATATATTAGTTCCTAAGGTAAGAAATATGTTTTAAAAAAAATCTCACATCCATTCATTTGTTGTTACATTGAGGGACAAGTTTTTGAATTGAAACTTCTTTAGAATCGTTGTGACTTCAAACCGGATGCAACGGGAAAAACGACAGGTAAGAGACACAAATACAAAAGAGCGAGAGAGCAAATGTAGGTGTGTGTGTGTATATTGCACACTGTTTAATACTTGCTTGTATTTATTGAGCATTTAACATGTGTTTCACTTCTATCGTGTGTTAATCGCACACAAACCTTTTTTTTGGAACCTCCGATATTTTTAGTTTCATATAGATAAAAATAGAAAGAAAAAAACCGGTAAAACAAAGGTTTTTAATATTAGGTTGTCAATTATATCGTCCAAGAAGACGGTTCTAGAGATTTTTTTGTTGTGCATAAGTGGATGGAGGTGTATTCTGGCTAGGCACCAGCTGCTTGCTCGTTTCTCAGATGAAACAGCTTTACATATCGGAAAAAAGGGTTAAACAGGCCGAGTAGTCACTAGTTCTGAATTCCAAATTGAACCTTCTGGTGGTAATTTAGTTAAATAAATTTAGTAGCTAGTTTAATAAATTCTATCATAAACTATCTTTGCTTCCATTCAGGCATCTGATCCAGCAATTTGATCATCAAAGTGGCTTCAAACGAGACTAAAAGTTAACTGAGTGAACAATGTTAACCCTAATATAATAAAGTTTACCTGCAATATTAACACCTTCCATAACACGTTTAACCCTTACCGAGCGGGTCGAGCCAAATTAGATTCCCTGAGTTATATACAGCCTTATTGGTGCGGACCGTCCTGATTAATGCCTCCATAGTTTACATTACGACGTTATGCGAGATATTGTAATTTTCACTCCCTATTTGTGTTATGAATAAATAAATATTAAGAAACAATAACACCGCGCCAACATAGTCCCGTGGTAAGTTCCTAAGAACTTGTGTTACGGGTTATAGGAACGGAAAATAGATTTAAGTAATTTAAGAATTTTATATAAATACATGTGTTGCGATGATGGTCCAGTGTGTAATGGGCTCAGCCTCTAGAGTGAGAAAGTCCGGGTTCGAATCTGACCTGTAGTGCCAGAAACAGATTTGTCTAAATTTCTACATGCACTCTAAACACAGACCGTTCGGTCACTGGTGAAGAAAAACATCGTGAGGAAGCCTGAATGCCTGATGAAAAGTCTTTGAATGTTTGTGAAGATCACCATTCAACCAACCGGCCGTCAAAAGGTAATAAAAAATTCTTGGTGAGTTAGCATCAAAGTTTTTTTCTCATACCAGTTGCTGAGTGTTATGTGCAGCTTTATCTGAAACAATAATGATTAATAATAATAACATTTATTTGCGAAATTGTGGGTACTGGTATTTGATTATTTCTATATATCTATTATGGAAATGTGAAAATAATCCTTATTGTTTCAGTTAATTATATAATTAAATTACGTAAAAAGCAGCCGGAGGTGCTCGAAGTGGTTTTACGTTGGGTATAATAGTGACTAACAAGAAGAATGTCAATTATTGTCATAATCATAAGCATCCGCCATCTTCCGAGTGCTGTTGGAAATAGACCTCCCTAAAAGGAGGCCAATACGACCGATCCCTTGCCACAAAGAATTTATTTTTCATAATATAATATATATCTGATAAAAGGGTAAGTAAGAATTTTGTGATTTATTTGAAGTGTTATTATCGATACGAAATAAGTACATTCGGGTTGTTCGGTGTCCATTGTGGAGATTTTAGTGGATAAAAGCTCAGCCCACATAACCTTGTATTCCCAGGTGACAAGGATCTTACGAAAATTTCCCTTGCGTCAACCAAAAAAAGGTTATGTTCTGTTACACTTATTTTTATAAAATAACATTTTTTACATAATATATTTTATAATAAAGTAGAATTAATCTATATTATTTATTCTGTTTACAGACATATTATTCTATATATTAATCTATTTACAGACCGTCTAGGTTGCAAAAAAAATTTGGTAGCTTATCCAACCATTGCTAGGCAATAAGTTTGTGATATATTTATATAAATGATTATAATACAATAAGGATTGGAAGATAAAGAAAAACCAAAAATTATATTTTTAAATTGTGTAACTGCATTATTCATATCATGAAGTTTTATGATTAGATCGAAAAACCACAATAATTTTTGTGTAAAAATCACAAAATACTTTTTTATGATATTAAATTAGCAGACGTGAGAGAAGTCATTTACTAAACATTTTATGGTGTAACAAATTGTTGATTCAAGGCATTTTCAAATCAACTTCTTTAAGTTCTGTACACAAAAGTTTTCATCAAAATCGATCAAGCCGTTTTGTAGTTCAGCTATTTGGACTTCAAAACTAATACATTTAACATGCTAAAATATTACCAGTATGTACCGTAGATATAATATGTGATTTTCTCGCTGTAGTAAAAGTTTTGTTCCTTGATGTGTTTTATGTTCGGTAGTCTCAGATATTTACAGCATGACACCCAACTCGGATCTATAAATCCGCGAGACCTACTGAGCTACATATTAGACGAGGCTTTATCACGACAAATCCAATTCCTCAAATATACTCTCAAATATTATTTTTAGTCCGCCCGTCGCTTTAAAGTAAAGATGAAAAGTAGGCAAATATAATTTTGCATATAAATATTATATGCAAAATTAATATTAAAATTAGTTAAATTGATTGAGAATAATATTAAAATGATTAGATATTATTATCCAATAGACATTTAAGCCTAGTTTTCGAAATGTTGATCGACCCAAAAAGTAACAAGTCAACTGTCAAATCTCTTTATATATTTCTATCTCTTTATAATAAAACAACTTTTACGGATTTTATCTTGGTTTATTATTATTTTTACAAGCCCGACTTCAGACTTTACTTTACAGCAACCATCACAGGAGGTCCTCCCGTGACAAAAGTTAAAGTTGTTTTATTATAATGAGTGAAATTCGGGTCAACACAAGAAAACAATATGTCAAATCTCTTGTTAAGTGTCAAATGAGTTGCTAGAAGTATGGTTAAATTACTTAATTTGATCAGCCTGCCAGTTGACATAGCTAATACAATGAAAAGCTGTGAAATTTGACTCTAGAATCGTTAGTACTCTATAATATAATATAATATTGTACTTTAATAATGGTCCAAAAGCGGAGGTCTCGTTTAGATAAACGAAAATATTATGTTGGTCGGCCATCAACCAGGTGGGAAGACCAGTTCAGCGGTTCGTGTTGGATTGGAGTGGCGAGGAATCAGTTTATTGAAGGCGGGATACATTCAAAGGGACAAATAAAGACTGATGATGATGATGATGATATAATTATATCGTATCAAGTCATCAAGTCAACATCAAGCCTCTTTCAATAAAAGATCTAATCAGGATCAATCCTCATTACATTTATATTACACAAAAAAAAAAAAACTTGAAAGATACCGACCCCTTTTATTTCAAAATAGAATTTTCAACCAAGGTTTTCAATAAAGTAACTTATTTTATAGTAAGCTTTTCTTTACAAACGATTCTGAGAAAGTTTTTAAAATTCATTTATTAAAAGGTTTTGAACGTCGCTTGCCGAGAGCTATTTTATTTAGTATAAGAATAACCTGAACGACACTATATATTGCTTCTCTTTTATTTGAGTTTCCATATGAGACGAATGGAAATTAATTAATGTAAAAGCAATATACATAATTAATATAGAGCGACGATGGCCCAGTGGGTGTAGCCTCTAGCGCGAGAGGGCCCAGATTCGATAAAAATAGGGGTTGGTCGTAGAGGGGTGAAAATTTAAGGTTGTATGTATTTTTGAATGCTGTATCATAAAAAAAAGAAATAGTAAAAAAAAGATATCGGCCGAATCTCAGACCTACCCGATAAGCACACAAAATTTTATAAAAATCGGTCGAGCAGTTTCGGAGTAGTTCAATTACGAGCAATACGAGAATTTTATATATTAGGAAATATATCAGTTGTCTGGTTAACAATAGGCTCTGTCTAATTTGGGATCAAATGGCCGTGTGCTACCGACATATTATCGTTATAATTATAATAATTATACCTCAAATAAGATTTAATAAGGAAATATTATATTGTTTTAGGCTCTCACCACGAATATCAAGCCACTGTATGCTCAATAAGGCAATCTATACTAATATTTTAAATGTGAAGGTGGGGGGTGTTTGTTACGCTTTCATGCGAAAACTAATCAACCGATCATCATGAAACTTTGCACAAATAATCTTAGAGATACTAGAAGTAAGATAGAAGTCCAAAAAAAGTATTACTTTTTGCTAGCGCGGATAAAATCGCAGGCAACAGCTAGTAAATGATTTAAAACAAGCAACACCTCGTGGTTTCACCCGTGTACTTCCTTATTATAGCTAGGCAGTATGGAATATATTATGGTGTTATTCAGATGCGTAGACTATATTATTGTAAAGTTTTATCAAAATCTATTTTGTAGTTTTTGCGTAAAAAAGTAATTACTAACATACATTCATACACCCAAGATATATCCATACATTACTTTAAACTTTCGCGTTTATAATATTAATTGTAATAGGATTAAAATGATATTGTAATAACATTTTAATCGGTAAATTTTAAGTGAAACTCGAGCAAAACAATTTCGTTTTTCTGTAACGCGATATATATTTGTAACCCGAGCTAAGTTTGTACATTTAAGTTTGAAGAACAATTCAAAATTCCTAACGCCCAAAGATTTTATGTTAATACAACGTTTGATTGTACATTTTTGTTTATATTTTTGGGCTTTATAGCCAAAGGCAAATACCCTTTTTAATCATGTCCCTCTGTTAAATGGGAAAGCGTAACCATTTTTATGAAAATGTTACTGAAATTCCTTTACGCCTGTTATAACAGCAATAAAATTTCGGGATCACTTTTCATTAAACTGACGATACCGTATGATAATTACTGTCTTTCAAAGCAGCATGACATTACCTCTTCACAATGTAGGGGGATAAATAAGATTCGCTTGTGTATGTAGTAAAGACGAAGAAGTTAAAGAATTAAATAAGATGGCGTCGAAAAGTAAATTCTTGATTGTTACATGCGTACCTAATCGATACTTCCTACTTAATTCTCATTAAGAATGATTTAATTTTATTGAAACAATATTATTATCCCTAAAGTTACAAGTTTTTAGGTACAAATTTAATCCGTGTTTCCTAATCTGGATTATATTTTACGGCTGACGTGCTGACTGCTAACACTAATTAATACATTCATTAGCCTTTTAATCATGATCATTCTATCGCCGTCTGATTTCGAGGTGGAGATAAAGGAGAGAGATATAAGGGTAATTTTACCGACAATACACTAGCACGCGTGTCCCGTGTCGCAAGATGGCAACCAGGCAATCTTGGAGCAATATTGCATCATAGAAAAAATCCGCAGGATAACAAAGCATACAAATACCTACGGATTTTCACGGCGACAGCGGCCCGTTGGTTGAGTTGTCAGCGGGCTGTATTTAATACAGCTGTCGCATGTTCGAATACAATGAAATGCAAATCATTTGTGTGATTAGGTATATCAGTTTTTAGTTTACCGTTGACTAGGTTAACGTGGTTCTATAAGCTGTTAATTTTATTCTATTAAATTTCAATATAATCATCATCAGTCTTTATCCGTCCTCTGGTAAACATATCCTTCAATGAACGCCGAGACGACTGATCCCTTGCCATTCGCTAGATGCAAGTCGGACACAAAACACTTATACGGACCTCATAGAATTATTTTATCATGCCTATTATTATTACATATTAAATGCACCAAAATTAATGTAATCAAACCACCTTGTTGCTTTAACAATTCTTCTTATATTTCTTTAAGGTTCTTAACTCTCAAACTATCTTCAACAGAATGGCCGCGTGCCACGCAATGATATCATCTTTTATACTTTTCTTACCCTCCAATTCCTAACCGGAAGTTTATTAATCGACCAATCAGATATCAGTACGTGACAGCGGATGTTGCAAGGAATAATCAATAGAATAATTATTACAACTTAAAATAAACAGTCAATACTTCGTCAATAATAATGGGTTGTAATAAAAAAGCTAACATACATTACACGAAATTTTATAAATCATATCAATTTTATTAATATTAAAAAAAATGTAAAGTACAGATTACGCCTCATTCCTCAAACCTAAATAAGATAATTTACCTATATGTATAGAATTATTAATCAGATACCAATTCTATTGTTACATTCTAGAAACAATACGAGTGAAACTGGAACACAGACTCATTTTATTTATCGATCATTCGTCATGTTCGAGCATATGTTGTGAAGAATTTATTAGTCCAGGGACGGTCCATTGGAGCCTGCGAAAATAAACGAGTATTATAGAAGATATGTTCGAATATTAACGTATTGATACTAGAATTATATGGATACAGGTATATTTTGATAATGTAATTAATGCCTGAATTCACGGAATATTTATTGTACTTTATTATTATTATTATTATATTTATATTATTATATTACTCTGTCCTTATCCAATAATAACCACTAGAGATAATCTTCTGATTTAGTAAAAGTTAATTAAAATCATTATTCCACTGAATAATTAATGGTAACGTAACAGAAGGTAATATTTTTTTCAACGGATTAAAAATTTAAGTTCAAAGTTAACGAGAAAATAAAAACCCCGCGCGGATTACTGAGGGTTGTTATTTAAAACTTTTTACAGCTTATTTGTATTAAATAAATCGGTTTAATGTTTCGAATGGTTAATAGCTTATTAATATTTAATTGACAGCCTGAAACATAACACGTTGAATTAAATAGCTGCATCCTGCCGCGTGCCAATATGCATAAGAGCCACCATCTAATTTCCCCTGAAATTCTCGTATTTTTGTTGTCATCCAGCAACAACAGCAGAAATTGAGAGATTAAAAAAAAATTTTTACTTATTGACTACTTTTTTTGACTTATTTCAAGTGTACAAGTTGCACATACGTAATAAAGATATTTTTAATTTTAGTTTAATTTTGATTTTGAGAGAAACAAAGCCATTACAAAATTATAATTATTAATATTAATATTTCATTATATTGGCATTTTTATTTATTTATTTCGTTTGCAAGCGTAAGAATTTATTTGTATAAAAACAAACATAATAATGAAATTAAATTGATGCTTTTTATACAGCGTTAATCTGGCCCCTTGGTACGTTCTCAAAAAGTGATATCAGACACAAATAATATATTTAATAGTTTAATTCTTATACATTAAGATTTTTATTTTATAAAAATTCACACAGGAACACAGAAAACGTTATGTGTTATGGATTTGAACCCGATACCTCCGTCTTAAATGCTAGAGCGCTAACCATGGAGCCATAGGGGTCGTCAGAACTCTATTACCTAAAACATTAGAATAGAAATAGGAAAATGTGTCATACAAGATATACCACTTAGCCGCTTCCCTCGCGACGTTAAAAGACATTCTCCAGTCTTATGCACATTGCAATGTACATAAAGCTGTGAAAGCGTTTGCCGCAATCTGCGTGCCGCGTCATTGTTATTTTTGGTTTCTGCACTTCTGAGATCTTTTGATCAACTTTTTTCCTATTTAAGCATACTGATTAACAAATAGAGATAATTAAGATTATAAATAATTAATGGGTTATTTTTTGTATACATAATGGCCAACTTTTTACGATTTAAAAAAATATGGGGTGATAGTAAATGAAGTAAAAAATACAACTATGTCAAGACATAGTGTGCATTTTTTACTTACACATTTTCAAATAAATCTGCCAGTAAACACTCATAATAATTTATAAACAAATCTTTTTATATCTCAAAAATTAACAAAAGATTTTGAAAACAAGTCATTAAATAATAATAAAAAAAAAAACAAAAAAATATGTATGCAGTGAAAATCTTATTGATTTAAATAGCACGCCATATTTGTTCAAGTTAAATTTGAACATTCCAGCGTAAAAATTATCTACAACGGGATAAAAACTCGTAACCATTATTACTAGTTCAGATAATTATTGTTTAAGTTAGACTATTCTACGCTTCCAATTTTCCCCACCATGGTTCAAGCCTTGTCGTGTCGGTGAGCTCAGTAGCCAATAATTGAACCCAGCACCTTGGGCCAGGGGGCTCTTTATACCCCTTTTATAAGAAGAGGGGGCAAAAGAGCAGGGACAAGGGGCGAGGACGGTAACTTCACTTCATTGTTCTGTTCGGACGTTGGGAGAAGTTCTTCTGTAGTGCGAGACAACCCCTCTGTAGAGGTGACATCGTTCTCCTAAGGGACTGACTAGCCGTCGGGGTGCCCTGTTGCTAACAGATCCGGGACACCTCACCGAAGGCGGCATTGGTGGCACTCGCTGGGTTTTAGTGGGTAGAGTTGCGTCCACTTACCAGCTTTCGGGCGCAGCGAGTCCCACGTAACTTCTTGGGGAGACCCACTCCCCCGCGAGATGTTCAAGCGCATTTCCCGGCGTTAAAGAAAAAAAAGGTTTCCACTTTTATTATTTTAGAATGAGATATTAATTTCTTTCAAAACCAACGTAAATTTCATTTATTATTATGAAACATTTCGGCAAAGTACATAGCTTTTTATTAAACAGAAACCCAAGCATGGTTGTATAGCAATTATTCCAAAACTCTAAAAATCTTAATACATTCAGATAAAACAGGTCCAAAGTTGGATGTAGGCCTTCAATTCTATAAGCAATAATAAGCAGCGTTAAAATCGGTAAAAAGTTTTACATTATAATAAATTGTATTACAACCTATAAGTACGGAATCCACCTAGTTAGGATGCGAGCGACAATGGTCCAGTGATGGGTGGACTTGGCCTCTTATGTGAGAGGCGCCGGGTTCGATCTCCCCCTTGTATGCCTTGAAATGGGTTTTCCTAAATTTCTAAGTGCACCCCAAACACGGACCATCGCTTGCTCACCGGTGAAGGAAACCATCGTGAGGAAACCTGCATGCCTGATGCCATTAAAAATCTTTGAAAGTATGTGAAGTTCAGCAACCGATATTGGGCCAGCGCATCGGTGAACTATGGCTCATTACCCTCGCCTGATTTCAAGGAGACCCGTGCCCAGCAGTGGGATATATAAGGGTTGATACTTTAATTTTTACACCTAGTTACAAGGAGACATTTTAGTGATATAATCATAAAATCTTTAATACAATTATAAAATCAATTTCTTATAGTACCAAGGGTATTCCGTCAGGCATTTTTAACGTTTTAATTAGCCCACAAAGGGAATTTTAATCGTTGCACTCTAATTAAGGCGATGTTGGAAGGCGTTGGTTTTTTGCCTTCTTTATTTATTAATTAAAGCAGCATTGTTGTAGATCAACGAATCTAGTGGATGAGATATTATAAAACATGCACATAAGGGGTAAAATAATAAATAGATGTAATCTTATTAATGTTGCAAAGATTTTTTTTATTTCCTTTTCATAATTTGTATATTGTGTAATGTAGAATTGTGAATAAAAATTTTGTATATATTTTATATTAGTAGTTTGAATTACTGTTTTAAATTCTACAAGTATTATACGGATTTATTTGTTCACTATTTAGTAAAATTAAAGTAAATTAGCAACCCATCTGTCCCACTGCTGGGTACTGGTATATCAAAGTTTTATTAAAATAATAATAATAATAATAATAATTATGGACTTGTCACTAGTAGATATCGTGGAGTGCTTTCCTGAAAATATAAGGAATCTAATAATTAATACTAACAGCGTATAAATTATCTATAAGAAATGCAGAGAATTTTATCAATAGGTCTAAAATCCTACTAATATTATAAACGTGAAAGTTTGTAAGTATGGATGTTCGTTACTCTTTCACGTAAAAACTATTGAATGGATTTTAATGAAACTTTACAACAATATAGCTTATACATCAGAATAACACATAGGCTATAATTTTTCCCTGTACTCCCATGGGAATGAGAAGTACGCGGTTGAAACCGCGGGACGCTGCTAGTGTTTAAAATAATAATAATTTAAACATATTCTTAATTATTATTATCGTTAATGTTAACGAACGTTCTTAAGCGTGTTATAATTTCGATCGACTTCCACGCATCCTCATTATAAGACTTGGTTCCCACCTTCGTGAACTTTTCAAGTAAACCATTGTTCCAACTTCGCATGGAAGTGAAGTGCTCGTCTTAATAACAAACAAATTAATGAACGGAACATGACTAGTGGATACTGTGACTTTGCAAGTCATGAGGTTGAATGTTTATAGGATCAAGTGTATTTATATACCATCATCATTACCACATAAGTAGGCCTGTCTATATGAAAACCGAGACGGTCGATCTTGCCGTTTAAAATTATACATACTTATACCGGGTGTATTGAACTGAATTAAACGCTTTGAAAGATTTAAGCCTATAACTTATTAGCACTTCTGTATTTTGCATGCCCGCGATGTATGCATACACGCTATGAACTCACGCTGACCGCGAGTTGCGCGCGGTGCGGGAGTTCGTACACCTCGCGCGACGCGGCTGTGCGTTACTTGTTACATTTCTGTTTGATTAAAAAAACGATCGTTTTAAAGCACTATCATCAAATCTTTGTTTACCAAACCGGATTGTACACAAAAAAGACAACCAAAAAGAAAAAAAAATATTTCGCGTTTTTTCACTTCTATCATGTCAGGCCACGCCTACACTATTATACTTCTTCGTTTTTCAAAGCGTTCAAAATACACCCTGTATATCAGGATATATCAGGATTTATATTATTTATATTGCAGTTTATCCCTTAAGAATCGATTTTCATATATAAGGCCTGGGTACGAAAATCTATGGGAGTAAAATCAAACTACGATGTTACACGATGTCACACGATCTCACACGAAGCGTTAAACGAAAAAGGAAGCCTGAGAAACGGCTAACACTTCCAAGGAAGGCAGCAGGGGACTTACAAACTGTATTTTAACAAATTAAATAAAAATAAATGTGTCACGTATGCTCTAAGTATCATAGAATAAACTTATAGTTTATTATAAACTTATAGCTAGCTCTACCTAAACTCGCATAAAATGGGCGAATCTGACCACTTTTCATCTGGTAGTACGTTGCTTGTTTGCCTAAACAAATACAAAAAGAAATGTGGTGTCGTGGGACACCAGGTAGGAACCTAGTTCCTTCGGCTAAAAAGAAAGGTATTATACACTACTCCCTTGTGTATGTGACTGTCGCACCTACGCACGTCTCATTTAACGCTTTTTATTCCACGCACTTTTTCCTACGGTTTTACTATCACATTTTTTTCAGTTCGGTCGCGCAGCAAAATCCCTATCCCCTCCAAGCCTGCCGTAAGGAACTTCGTTCAAATAAAAACATTTGGGAATTTTAGTTACGCAATTCGCTGGCACAGTTAACAATCGCGCCAGTATGATCACGGCATTACACGTATTTATGTTTATACAAATCAAAGTATTATCATGCAAATGGCCACTTAGTTATGTAATCTAGATAATAAGCTCGTAGGGATAATTACGGCAACCTAATTGGATTTGAATTCAGAAAATTGTATGAGTGGTATGACCCGCTTACGCGGTGATTATTGTATCCGTCTCACTCTAATCGGTGGCAATAGACAGAGATAATGTGACAATCCTATTATTAGCTATCATTGACAAGGTTTATGTAGCAGATTTGTATCAGTTTTTTATGATAGTTGGATAGGTAAGCCGTGAACGAGCCACGTTTTCAGCGTTGCTTATAACTTGAGACTAGCCTAGACAACTTGTCCATGTGTTACCTATACTATGGTAGCAATTACACAGCTGGTCGTTTCAGCTCCGAAAAACCTTCTTAGCAGTCCAAGCAGGTATCCAAGCAGAATATGGTAGCGTGGTATACGAACCCTTCAACAATATATTTATAACGTAACTTTCTTATAAAAATGTTGTAGTAATTATCTTTTATTACATTACAGATGTAAAGTATGAAAGATACGTTCTAAATTTAAACATATTTAACTATCAAATACTATGAAATATTACTTACCAGTACTTAGTTACAGTTAGCTTACCAGTAAAAAGTGATGTTATTATACTTCTTTTGTCTATATAAGGTTATGACACAATTTAACTATACAAATCGTGATTTTTATTATTCGTGAGACAAGTTCGGTGTGCTTTCAAATACTACGCAACGTTTAAGCACTTGGAGTCATTTCTGGCTCCAATTGAGATGCTACAAAATGTACACGCAGTATATTTCTATAGTTTATAATTTTATGTATTTGAATTACTTTTCAAATGTAATATATATATATATATAGTGTAAATTTAAACCGTCAGTAGACCGTAATATTATAATCATATTATGTATTTCTTTTCACTAATATATAACGTCTTTAATCAAGTTGGTAAATTACCATGTACACCACAAACAGGTATGCGGTTACCAACAAGAAAGCTCACTGACGGCTCAATTACTTTGTGGAACGATCGTGTATGAACTCCAAAGCAACCTATTAATACCAAAGGGCTGTCGATTGAGCCATGTTTATGCACTTTTGTCCAAATCGATTTTAATATCATCAACATAATTTTGTTCCTAATATTGCCACGTATAAAAATATTTTCACTACTAAAATACGGTTGGGTATTTTCTTGATTATTTTCTTCTTATTTTCAGTGATGGTTATATTAATAAATTGTCACATATATTATGGTGATTTTTGAAATATCATAAAGTATCAGAAACTTAGTATTATAATTTAAATCTAAGTACCTAATATAACGTACTATAAAATCCGTAAGGTAGAGAAAAACTTAAGTGATTATTATAATACTGCTCCCATATTCAATAACACTATCAAAATACAAACAGCGTCGCACGGTTTCACCCTCGTATTTCCCATTCCCGTGGGACTACGGGATAAATTATAGCCTATGTTATTCTGATGTAGCTTACACATCAGAATAATACATACTATACCAAATATACAAATAAAATGACATATTATACTAAAGTTTCATAATAATCCATTCAGTAGTTTTTACTTAATAAAGTAACAAACATCCATCTATCCATCCATACTTACAAACTTTCGATTTTATAATATTAGTAGGATCTAATAACAATAAATAAAAAGAGAATTTTTGTTTCTCTTTTAAGAGCGATGCTAATAGAAGACATTTTCAATTTATCTTATAGCATAAATAATCTTATATATTTAAATGAGCAATTATTGTATACGTATATACATATGTAAAAAACGGTGATAAATAGATCCACCTAGGATAAATTTTTATATTTTTTTTATCCGTGTTTTGAGGCATCGATAAAATATGATTAAAATACGAACGTAAATTTCGCTGTCAAATAATATGTCATAGTAGCTTAGTGGTGAAATTAGGCAGTTAAATCCGAACGAGCCTGGTTCGAATCTCCAGTGCGATTTTTTTTTTCCTTTTTTTAAGAACATTTTTTTGGAAGAAAAATTTTATCGTATTTTATCACTATGGGTACCGAGCAAATTCTCGGTCAACCAGGTACTTAAATTATAATATTAGAACTACCAACAGCAAATATAAGTGCGTTTTAATGCAACATCATTTTAGCTAATTAACACTCTTTTTAAAGCTAAAAAGAATAAATAAAACTTTACATTTACACTATCACAGTCACATAGAATCAAAGCACCATTCACTCAATAAAAACTAAAATCGAAGTTTCCAGAAAACCACAAATTTCATTCCCACCTCACGCGTTTCTTACATCTGAGTCGTTTAAGTTTATTGCATATAAGGCGCCGCGCAGATGTCTTCGCCTGTAATTGCTACTGTTTCTGTCGTCCGCCGTGCCAGATGTTTACAAGTGCTTCTGGTTTTGTATCGGCCATTAAAAGGTTTAAATCTAAAGGTACTTTATGATATCAATCTTATTTTAAGCTTTATGAAGCAAGTTTTACGGGTTTTATTGCTTTTTATTATATTTTGTACATGTTGGACGTTTTGGAAAATTCAATCACAGTAATTCTATATAAATTCCATAAAATTTGTTTCATAATGGGTAAATTTGTTTAAATCCTTCCTAATAATATTATAAACGCGAAAGTTTGTGAGTATGGATGTTTGTTACTCTTTGACGTAAAAACTACTGAATGGATCATTATGAAACTTTAGGATAATATAGCTTATATATCAGAATAAACACAAAGGCTATAATTTATCCCCGTAGTCTCATGGGAATGAGAAGTACGCGGGTGAAACCGCGGGACGCTGCTTGTATGATATAAGTTGTGATATTTGCACTTTTGTATGTGACTAGTAGGTTTACTTAAACATCCTTAGAATAACACCGTTATTATTCTAGATTTTTCTAAATCTTTAGATCAAATAGTATAGCCACAGCGCCAAATTAACAGCGATGATTCTAATAAAAATTAATAGGATTTGATGATTTCTCTGAATAGACCAAGAAGTCATGAGCTCTAAATACCTCGGTGTACAAGAAATATTACTTGTGTTGTTTATTTTGTTTGCACTTTCTTTACATTCAGACCAAACAATCATTAATTAGGGTCCAGTGGTAAGCGCACGGGGCGTGGTCGCCATTAATCAACCGATAGTGGAAAAACTCTTTATACTGTAGGTAGCTTGATTGATGAAAACGGATAGAAATTATCGGTGCCAAATAATTCTCTTTAAAATTTAAGAACTCAAAATAATGTACTTAAAATAATGCAGCTTACCGGTAGAAGGGATGCTTGTGCCGTAGAAGAGACGCTTGTGCCGCGCAGATAACTGCATAGGTAGGTGTCATTGTCTCCTCTCTTGAAACAGCAATGCTGTATTTGAAAAATAAATGCGGTGAGGACGCGAAACCTCACCTCATTGTAGTGTCCCGACGTTGGGACATTGGTGGCACGAAATATAAAATAAATAGCAGCCTGGCGGTTTTACCCATGTGGCAAGTATACGGATCAAATTGGTTTGTAAACTGTTTAAAAAAAATGAAAAAAACCATGTGCGAATACGGAGACAAATGATTATAGCCTATGTGTTAATGTGTAAGCTATGTTATTGTAGAAATTTATCAAAATTTGTTCATCAGTTTTAGCGTGAAAAAGTAACAAACCTTAGATCAATAATATGTCTGTCTAGATGGAGTGTCGCACTACAATCGAAACAAAAAGAACAGGCCAACATTTTCAAAGATGTGTTCGTAAATAGTGATACCAGCTACTACAGTTCTCCCAGAATCATCCTTTTTAATCTCGTTACACTTCAAAACAAACCTTCATTATAAATAGAAACAATAATGCGTAACAATTCATGCGTATTCTATGACAGTGGGGCGGATACTAAACACAGAGAAAGCATTTAGAGGCTAACAGTTGGACGCTATATTTTTTTGGACGTGTTTTCCGCGCGACACTCTATCTAGACATATTATTGATCTAAGTAACAAATATATAAGCATCCTTATATCCATGCAACTTTACTTCATGCATTTATTATATAACAGGCAGCGTCCCGCGTTTCACCCGCGTATTTTCGTATTTTCGATTCCCGTGGGTCCCATCATCATCCTAGCCTTTTTCCCAACTATATATTGGGGTCGGCTTCCAGTCTAACCGGATTCAGCTGAATACCAGTATTTTACATGGAGCGACTGCTGTCGGACCTCCACAACCCAGTAACTGGGTGATACGGTACCCCGCGGTTAGACTGGTTGTCAGATTCTCGGGCTTCTGACGACCCCTAACGACTGTCAAAGATCCACGAATGACAGCCGGGACCAACGGCTTAACGTGCTTTCCGAGGCACGGAGGAGTCTCGGTATGTAAATATGGTCACCCATCCACGGACCAACCTCGGCAAGCGTTGCTTAACCTGATGGATCGATCCGCGCGGCTGTTACCACTGCGCCACGAGCTCCTCTCCATTCCCGTGGGTCTACGGGCATAAATTATAGCCCATGTGCTATTATGATATGTAAGCTATATTATACCAAAGTTTCATTAAATCCATTCAGTAGTTTTTACGTGATAACTTAAAAACCGCTGGTTAGATGTCAATCAAATTAATAGGAGACCAATTCGCAAATATTAGATTTCAAACGAAGAAAGAATCATTCAAATCCATTCACAAACAGCGGATTAATCGTGTGAAAAACATATAAAAAAAAACATACAGACGAATTGAGAACCTCCTTTTTTTTGAAGTCGGTTAAAAATGTAACAAACATCCATACTTACAAACTTTCGCATTTATAATATTAATAGGATAAGTATGATAGACCTGTTATCGTTTTGAAATAAATACATAATCAACGTAAACACCGAGTGATGTTTTTTTTATTTGCGCATTGGCAGTACGGAACAAGGTCTTAAGCACTATTTAAGGTTGTATTCACACTTGTAGGTCAAGACCGGGCTCGGGGCATGTTGACTCTCATTCTACTGAACCTTGGACAGTTGATGAATGTACAAGCAGACTTTCTCGAATGGTGGACAAATTATTTTTTTTCGAATGGCGATTTGAATTCTGCTAATGTTTAATAAATATGTTATGTATGCCTTAATTCATAGTCAAATGTATCAAATATAATACCACCTGTAACTTGAATGTTGTAATGTTTTCATATATATGGTGTGGTTTTACCTATTATACAAAACATATGACCTTACAAATTATTGGGATTAAAATACTAATATTCCTGAGGCAGAATACTGTATATAATACATATTGTGAAGTAAAATATAAAGAAAATTATCACAACGCTTCATAGGAAATCATTAAAAAAGGCTTTTAAGATCAATGTTGGTTTGTGAATTTAAATCTGAAAAAGGAATCTTATGGCGTTGTAATATGTTGTATATTGTTATTATACATTAGACGTTAATAACGCATGACCGTCTGTGCTGGTTTTACTTAAATAGTTCTAAACGTATCCTGGTCACTATAATATGGTTTAAAAAAGAATGTCTTTTTTTCTTATAAATTGAATTTTATCTAACTTGTTAGTAAGTGTATGACACTCGCGATAATATAGATGCATGCACTCTTATAATAAATTGCTGGGCGTCATACAATAAATAAGCGATCCGAAATTAAAACGTCATAATATAAATTATTCTCTTATTATATTTTCATTGAATATTTATTGGGCAGGTTTTATATTTAGTGATATATGAAATCGTAAATAATACGCAATTTAATTAATACGCTCGGCTTATTATGTCGTGACTAAATTTACTGATACATGATCAATAGCATGTCCCATAGAATCTGCTCATATGGCCAGTATAACTAGTATAGGCAAATACATGTCTTAAAGATTTAGCTTTAAATATATTTCAATGAAAATATTAAGGCTGGTTTTACTCTTACGCTGACGACACTCGCGCCATCAGCGCTCATACCTAGTTTGTCAGCGCTAAAGCTCAGCGTGGCTTGTTTTAGTGTCGTACTGACCGTCTTACAACTCAACCTGTATCCACTTCGCGATTTACCATGACTGTACGCGCTCACGACCGACTGTAGAACGCTCACTGAAAGCATAGGCGCTCGTGTGATCGTCAGCGCCAACAGCTATGGGGCCGATGCGCAACATGTGCGGTTGCGTAGCAATCAGCGCTGACCGGTGTTTGCGCTGATAGCTAGGCGTCATTTAAAAACGCTTCCTAGAAGCTCTAGCGCTAGCGGTGCGCATGCCGTCAGCGTAAGACTACAACCAGCTTAAGGTACGTCATATTTTCTCCTTCATAATTTCTATTATTATTTTAATCAATAAACATAAAGATCCAAATAGAACAGTCGACTGGAATAGTGAGAAGAACAGATCCACTAATACTTTCATTCAGCAAAAATAAGACGAATGCTGGATATAAGGCTCCTACGCCAAGTAGTATTTTGCTTTGTAACATTATGATGGTGAATATTTTTTATCAGTTAAAATACTTTAAAATTCACTACCAACTAAATTATATTAATTAGCAGTTGCTCGTGGCATCACCTCCTTATTAAAAAAATCCAGTTTTTTTTAATGTATCCTATGTTCCTTCTAGTACCTCCGAGAATATGTGTACAAAGTTTCATGATGATCGATTGAGTATTTTCGAGTGAAAGCGTAAAAAAGTGCCTACTTTCACATTTAAATATAAGTGAGGATGTATAGATGCACTGGAAAAATATTATGTCGTCACTACTGTACACTACAGATGACAATACTAAAAAAAGACAAAAAACTTTTGCAATTTATTAAAGTACTTTAATTAATATTAAATTTAAAAAATATAATCATTTTAATAATGATCAAATAATGATAAGATTAACATTGTTCATTCCATCCTCAACTAGATTAGGGTGACAAAAACACGTTTGTTTTTGCAGCGGCCGCCGGATTCCCATTAACATTTTCTCTGGAGTTCATTTTGCGAGAATGTTTTTTCAACACCCAATTCAATATTCTGACCCATAAGCTCGATAAACGCGGGTCGGTTTAGTTTTCTCTATGTATTTTTATGGTAAGTGTAATTGAATTCTTGGGGTATTCCTGATTATCGCCATTGTAATAATCGATGTAAGGTGAAAACAATTTATATTATGTATTATACTCAGACTTAATATTTCAATTTAAAGTGCAATAAAATATTTATTATACACACTTTGATATTTAATATGGTAAGCTCAAAAAAAATGTTGCAGATTAATATAAAAAAATAATAATTGCTTATTACTGATCTTTCATTGCTTCGATACAAATATTCATTAAATTCACTCAGCAGGGATATTAAATATAATAATGATCAAGCAACAAGTTATTGTGATTATAATGAATATTGTCAGGTAACATTTTTATTACCAAAACTTTCAAGATAAGCAGAACTAGCTTCTAAGCGCAAACGTTCGTAATAAAGACCTTTTTTTTTTTTTCTTTTACGCCGGGAAATGCACTGACGCATACCGCTGGGGAGTGGATCTCCCCAGGCGGGTATGTGGGACTCGCTGCGCCCGAAAGCTGGTAAATAGACGCAGCTCTACCCACTAAAACCCGGCGAGTGCTATCAATGCCGCCTTTGGTGAAGTGCCCCGGATCTACAAGCAACAGGGCACCTCGACGGCTAGCTAGTCCCTCAGGGGACCGACGCCACCTCCACAGAGGGGTTGCACCGCACCACAGAACAACCCCTCCCACCGTCGGGACAGTACAATGAGGCGAGGTTTCCATCCTCGCCCCCTGCTCTTTTGCCCCCTCTTCTTATAAGAGGGGTACAAAGAGCCCCCTTGGCTCAATTAGCTTCGCCCAAGGTGTTGGGCTCACCCTAGACTACTGACCCCACCGCCACGACAAGGCTTGAGCCATAGTGGGGTCGTAATAAAGACCTGCGCTTTAAGAAAGCAACGATGGTCCAGTAAGTATGTGCTTGGCTTACTGAGCGAGAAGTACGGGTTCAAATCTGACCCTAGTTTTTCTAATTTTCTAAACGAACCTAGACATGAAACATCGCTTGTTGATCGGTGGAACGAAACATCATAAGTCTTTGAAGGTATGTGAAGTTCAGCAACGCGCATTAGGTCGGCGTAGGTAAACTATGGCCTGATACCCTCCTCGCTTGATTTAGAGGAGGAGACCCATGCGCAACAGTGGGACATACTATATAGATTAATCCTTTTTTACATTAAAAAAAACCGCCTGTTTGAGTAAAATAATAACCGCATTCTTTTAAAATGAAATAAAAAAAGAAAGACGAGAATCTACTCTGGTAACATTGATTTAAAAATAGTGGATTGCACAAAGAAATTGCACGTCAGAAAGTATCTTAAAATAGTAAAAGATTTATGGCTCACGTCGAAACAGTTTAAATTTATTTCTTCTTATTTCTCCAACTAAATAATGATTGATTGGAATACTAAATTTAAGGGTTTATACAGAGCTTATAGTGAAAGATTAAGACTATGTTAGTTCATTTTTTATGTTAGTTTGATTTCGTTGTTAGTTTGACGCGCCACCCGATAGTAAGTGGTCATAATCAGCTTTGAACTTAAACTAGTTTACCTGGTACTAGCCTAGACAAGTCGATCATATACCTCTCCTCGAACAAACCCGACGCCATGAAGTCGTGGAAGTCATAATCCACGGCTGGTGGGGGGGCAACCCTAACTTACTATATCACTGGCCTACCAACCAACTCACCCCACCACCGATAAAGCATTAAGGCCATTAGCCTAGCTCCAACCGAGAAAAAAAACCTCTCAGATTATCAAGTATCTATTACCAGTCACACTGAATATCCGTAACTCTCCGAAATTCTACAAAGATTTTTTTGTTTTTATAAAAGAAGCGATCAGGGAACAATTTAGACAAATTAAGTAGGTGATGCTAAGTGATAGTGACATCCCTAGACACCCGCTATACCAGAAGATTAGCAAGTTACCAGCCTTTCATATATGAGTAAATAATAAGTAGAGTGCGATTTAAATACCGCATAAAACTTGTCTGACACAGGACGCGCCGCAGATGTAAATCTTGCATGTAACTTAATGCATAATTCATAAAAATCTGCAACAAAAAATTGAATCACGACAATTTTATCGTCATGCTGTTTGTCGTCACGGAATTTGAACCAAATTTACTGATGATGCGCGCCAGGAATTTTTTTTTACATTAAAAATATTTTATGCTTCATAATATCGAAACTATTTTTAAGAGAATCTAATAGGAAATATGAATTTTCGCCTAATAGGACATGGTTCGTATTTTTTATATAGAGGGAAAAAGAGGAAAACGTAGACTAGGGAGAACTTGTATGGAACAGAAGAGAAGGTAAAGGTAGTGTCGTATCAGAAGTAGTGTATTAGCATAGATAATTAATGATTAGCGATTACAGTTTTTAAGTGGAAGAGTAACAAACATCCATCCATCCATACATTCATACAAACTTTTCATTTATAATATTAAGTAGGAAATTTATATTATATTAAGGGCCTGTTTCACAATCTCCAGATAAGTCCCGAATAGGCTATCGGCAACATATTTGACAGATACTTGACAGATACTCCATACTCTATCTGTCAAATATGTTGCCGATAGCCTATTAGGCACTTAACTGGAGATTGTGAAACAGGCCCTAAGTGAATATAAGTAACAATGACATTGTCATCCAAGGTGACATAAAAGAAAAACAAATTAGCCAAAATGTATTTTTACAACACTCAATAAAAAAAAATATAAAGCGAAAGACGTGACGTACAAACCGCGTCCTAAGTTTGATTAAGGCAATAAATATGTAAAATAGCAATTGCAAAACAATACATATTCCGCGTTTTTTCACTTAATAACAGTTATTAATATCCCATATGAAAGTTGACACAAGCGTGACGAAATGTACCGTAACATAAGGATGTATGCGCCAAACTGCTGTAGCAAAAGCGTGACGCGATGGACCGTAACATAAGGATACAAGCGCCAAACTGCCGCGACCGCAACCTTTCTGCAAATAAAAAAGTAGTGGCTAAGAACCCTTCATTAAAATAATTCATTTCATTAGTTGGACCGGACACGCGAGTGTGTTTTTAAAATTTAACCACACGCTGACCTTATTTCATTTCGTGGACTCAAAGCTAACATTGGTACAATAATTAGCAAGAATTTTCGTTTATTTTTCGTGCTTTTGACCGAGATTATGCAAATCATACTTTTTTATCATATTCACTTTTATCAGTTTTGTAAATAATTAAAGTGAAACTTTTATGACATTTTCTCAAACTTTTCGTCTGTGTGTTACATGTCGCGTGACGGTCGGCCGCGGAGTAGGGATAAAGTGAAAGGCATTCGTCAAAGCAACCAAGGACAATAGTTCCTAGACAATAGGCAGCGCCTATAGTTCGCATCAGCTGTGTGAGCGACTACTACAGTATATAGACTATTACTCATTTGTGCCAGTGGTCACACATCCTAACAGTGTGTTCACTAATTTCATTCACAGATCCTAACTTAGCTTGTGATCTTCGTGGCAATGAAGTCCTCCCGAACCCTGACTTGTACAATACTAACAATGAAATAATCATCTTAAGATATATTTTAGTACATAATATATAGCAGCGACAGTAAAGACAGTGACCGTTTTAATTTTAAATATGATTATCAGTTAATTAGATTCACCACTTGCCTCTCCCATGTAATAAACTTACGAAATGTAAATAAAATTGAAATTATATCTCCAAATGCTACTGAAAGCCACGCAATAATTTAACATTTGAAGTACATACAAATCACGAAATTTCTACTCACAAGGGCGCTAATGTTTCCGATAATCTGAAAGAAATTCATGCCGTGATTTTATTTTTGCATTAAATATATTAATTCATATTGTTAAAGGAAAAGATCAAGATATTGTTAAATGTTGTTAAATACAGGATAATATGTTTAAGCAAATATTACTGTTTTTGAAATGAAATTATGTTAACATTAATACTATAGTCCTCCTAAGAGTATTAAAAAGTTGTTTCATTGTAATAAAATCTAGGTGTTAATACGTAAAATCTAACTTTACCGAAAGCTGCAGAGTATTGTTTAGTACAAAGTTAACAATGAACGTCGAACATAACTTTTGACTTGTCTAAATTCACCCAAAGAGCGATTCGACGGGATGATTTATTGAGATCGCTAAGCATCCGAGCTTCCTAGTTACTTTACTAATTCACTGATATCGTCAGATAAATGGAAACGGAGCTGCTCATTGCAGACATTTGTTGCACGTCTTCGCGCTAGAGACATGAATTTTTCTTCAAGCAGAAAACCGAAGAAGTCATCATTATCATCAGAATTTTAGGAATAAAATGCTAACGGCACTTTAATTTACATCGTAAAACTACTAAGGCTGTATCCATCTTGTGAAACGTATGAACATTCGTTTGCATGGTACCGCGTTCAAAAGGTGCAGCTTGTCGCGCAAGCTAACTCTCAGCGAAGTCTTGTGAAAGCAGTGTATTTATTACGCGCGGCAAAATGTCAAACATTCCCCGCCGCGGTAGCCGCGTCTAGCTACGTATCGATTACGCGCGGCAAAACGTCGAACATTTCTTGCCGCGGTAGTCGCGCCTAGACATATTGTATTGATTACGCGCGGCAGAATGTCGAACATTTGCTTGCGCGGCAATCGCGACTAATAACTTGAAATGTTTGAGTTGGCTTTCGGGGTAGCTTTCGCGTAAGCTATTAGTAGATGATGATGATTAATTGATGATTTACCGCGAGAATTTGATGCATTGTGTTTAATTCCTATAAAAATGATGGTAATTTTCAGTTTGTCCAATGATTTTTTTCTTACTGACCAACTGGCATAGATATTATAGCAATGTACGCGTAAATTAAAAGAAATATATTCTAGATTTGAACTTGGACACTAAAATCCCCAGCTCGGCTATTGCTGTTTACGCCTAACAATTTATTTTTCTAAATTGATTGGTGAAATTCAATTATGGATCGGCTATTAATTTATTTTGTTTCACCAATAACTTAGTAAACACAATTAACAACAATAAACAAACGGATATAAAACGACTAAATTAATATTAAATGGCACAGGAAATGTTTTCTAAAAGTCAATTAAATCTTGGATTGTTGACAGAAAATATTAAATGTTAATTATGATAAGCAATCGACTTAAAATACAGTTCAAGCCAAGTAACAGATTATATTGAGGACATAATTTCTATGAAACATGTTTCATCTGCCTAGAACTAGATGGTAGTGCGCATAGTTAAAAGCTCAGAAGTAAGTTTCAGGAGAAATTCAGCAATGGGCTACTGATAAACACATTTTCCATATCCTACGCTCTGCAACCCGATGCAATAGGTACGCTCCACTGATATCGTCCAACGTACGAATCGCACTTTTCGCGATGTGCGTATGTACGTTAATACGTAACTACCGTCATCATCATAATCATCATCATTATTACCATCGGCATTAGCCTTTATCCGTCAATTGCTGAGTATAAGTAACTACCATATGTAATCTGAAGACCTCTGTGGCTCAGTGGTTAGCGTGTTGGCGCACAAGCCAGGTTCGAATCTCGCCAGGGAACACAAAAAAATTCTGTGTTTCTGGGTTATTGATGTGTATTAAATATGTGTTTTATATAATAAAAATCTTAAATATAAGTATTAATATAAAAAGTTTTAAAAGTGTTAAGTATTTCCGTTGTCTGGTACCCGTAACACAAGTCTCTTCGAGAACTAAGCATGGGAGCAGATTGACGTAGTGTAAAAGCGTCCATAGATGTTAAAAAAATATATGAATTCAACATTTGTATTTTCTATTATATCCTAAACATAATATCTTGATTGCATAATATTTTGAACAGTACATAAAGCCAGGCCACAAGGCCAGCAAGCCGTAAGTCAGTCCAGGCTGCAACGTATACTGCGACCGGTTGGCGTTCTACATGGTAACACGCTGGTTAACAATCAAGCTATTAACATGGCAGGTCCTAAGCCAAGCGTGGCAACGATCCAAGTAATTCTCTTTATAAACTCGTTTGAAATATCCAATTCGGTGTAATTTCTGTGGTATGTAAGAATGTCAAAATATTATAATTGAGACGTTTGAAATATTATTATTAGCAGATTTTTCTACATGCAATATGATTTAAAACTTCATGAATATAATATTATAGTGTTATTGATGACTGATATTATAGATGACTGAAAAAAATACAGCATTTAACTCATATATCCATAATCATCATTAGCCTGTATCCATCCAATGCTAAGTATAGGTCTCTCTCAATCGGTGCGACTACTTGCCAGCTTGCTCGGATATAATTAAATAAAACTCTGAATGAAAACTAATGCTCTAAATTAAAACATTGAATATCCGTCCAGTCTTTCTTGACAAAATCTTTTCTAATTAATATCATAAAACTCATTCACAAAATAAAAACATAATTCTTCATTCTTATCGTCGTTGCACAGTCGTTGTACCTCATTTGTAATTTGAATGCATTACAGGGTCGCATCGCATCACTATACGAGTAATCTCTGTATTTGTTACCTTTCCCTTTTCATTGCTGGGATATGCTTCCGGAAGTAGAGAAGGTACCCAAGCGGGTGTGTAGGACTTACCGGTCCTACAATTCCTAAAAACAAATCAAATCAAATCAAATCAAATCAAAAATATCTTTATTACGTAGGTACAACTTGTACACTTGAAATAAGTCAAAACATAAGTAGTCAATAAGTAGTAATAGTATATATAAAAAAAAAAAAAAAAAAAAAAAAAACTCGTTTGAGATGCAGGATCCCCTAAGAAAAACGAGAAAAAAACTTAGGGGTTGCTCTTTTGTCAATAAAATGAGTACATAATATTTTATAAATACAACATGTAACATCATATCTTAAGAGTGAGTGTCTTATTCCCAAGGTGTGGTATCTTCAATAAAATCTTTTATTTCGTAATAGGCTTTACCACACAAACGTTCCTTAACAATTTTCTTAAATTTATTAATGGAAAGATTTTGAACGTTTTCTGGGATCCTATTGTAAAAACGTATACATTGTCCCATAAACGAAGTACTAACTTTATTCAGTCTAAAGAATGGAACATTTAATTTATTTTTGTTTCTAGTATTTATATTGTGGTTGTCGCATTTTTTTACAAATTCATTAATATTTTTACGGACATACATCACATTAGCAAATATGTATTGAGAAGCGACAGTCAAGATGGCAATTTCTTTAAATTTATCTCTCAATGATACACGGGGGCCTAAACAATATATGGCTCGAATAGCTCGCTTCTGCAACAAGAAGATCGTATTAATATCCGCGGCATTCCCCCACAGTAGAATGCCGTAAGACATAATACTGTGGAAATATGCATGATATACTAATCGCGCCGTATTTTCATCCGTTATGATTCTTATTTTCTTAACTGCAAAAGCTGCAGTACCGAGCCTACTTGCCAACGTGGCTATATGTGGCGCCCACTGTAGCTTAGTATCTATGGTAATTCCGAGAAATTTGGTTGAATCCACCAAGTCCATCACCTCTCCGTTAAGTGATACACTAGTTTGCACCTGCTTAACATTAGGGAGCGTAAATTTTATCAGTTTTGTTTTATTTGAGTTAAGCAATAAGTTATTGGCGCTAAACCAATGCACCATGTTCGAAAGAGCATTGTTTACCTCGTCAAAGACCATTTGCTGTCGTTTAATTTTAAAAATTACAGATGTATCATCAGCAAACAATACAATTTCATGTTTATCCTTCATGAGTGAAGCCAAGTCATTTATATAAACAAGGAAGAGAAATGGACCAAGAATGGATCCTTGAGGCACCCCCATTTTTATTTTGGTACCAGAGGAACTTTTACCATTTATAATTACTTTTTGAGTTCTATTATTTAAATAAGATGTCAATAGTTTAAGTTCAGCACCCCTGATACCATAGTGGTGCAATTTCCTGACCAACGTCGCATGTTCAACACAGTCGAAAGCTTTGGACAAATCACAGAATACACCTAGAGCATCCTGGGACTCCTCCCAAGCTGTAAATATATATTTTAGAAGATCAACTCCCGCATCTGTTGTAGATCTACCTTTAGTAAATCCGAATTGCTGTTTATGTAGTAACTCATGCTTATTAAAGAACAGTAAAAGTTGATTTAAAATAATTTTTTCGAATATTTTACTGAGAGTTGGAAGAATGGAAATTGGTCTGAAATTCGAAGGGTCTGTACTGCTACCCGATTTAAAAAGAGGTAATACTTTACTGCGTTTCATTAAGTCAGGAAATTCACCACAATCAATACACTCATTAAATATGATAGCTAAAGTCGGTGCAATGATATGCACAATGTGTCTTATAATTTTTACAGACATGCCCCACAAATCTGTAGTATTCTTAACATTAATTAGTTTAAAAGCACTGATAACATCTTTTGGGCAAATATATTGAAATTTAAATACATGTTTATTTTCTTTGACACATTTTTTCAGTAATGTCTCGGCGACGGTAGGAGAAGATATAAGATTTTTAGTTGTTGTCAGTGGAACATTAGCAAAAAAATCGTTAAAAATAGTTGCTACCTCTTTATCAGTATCTATTCGCTTATTATCAATATATAAGGAATATTCAGTATTTTTGTATTTATTTTTCCCAGTTTCTCTATTAATTATGCTCCACGTTGTTTTAATTTTACAATCTGATTTCGAAATAATGTTTTTAATATGTAAAGATTTAGCTTTAAGACATACCTTTTTAAATATTTTAGAGTATGTTTTTACATATTTCTTAAACGCTTCACTAGTGTTGTACGACCTGTCATCATAAAGTTCATACAATCTCTGCCTACTTCTATGAATTCCTAAAGTCGCCCATTCATTAAAAGGTTTAAGATTTTTTGCATTGACTGTTTTTATTTTAGGTGCAAATATAACGTCAAACTCATTTTTTATTAAATAAAATAATTTACCATACAGAATATTTGGGTCTTTTTTGTTGCAATCAAAATACGAGAGTTTAGCAGTTATATTGCACCTAAGCTTCTCAATACGATTTTCGTTTACAGGGACAAACGTTACTTTCTTTTTGTTATTATTTTCCTTAGATATGTTTTTAAATGAAGCTTGCAAGCCACAATGATCTGAAGTAAGTTTATTAATAACAGATTGACTGTATGGTTTTACATTACTAAATATATTATCTATACAAGTAGCTGTGGTGCAAGTTATTCTAGTGGGTTCTAAGAATAAGTTACTAAGGTTATATGATTTAAATAATGATATGAATCTGATAGTGGTAGGATTTTTTTCTAATAAATTAATGTTGAAATCACCACATATAATTAAATATTTCTTTGATACACATAACTTGACAAGAACTTCTTCCATAATTTGTTCAAATGTATCATATAACCCACTAGGAGGTCTGTATACGCTTACAATAATAAGACACTCAAGCTCTACACAAGCTATTTCAATAGTGCGTTCAACAGACAGGCTCACAATATCTTTTCTTTCTTTAGCTTTTAGATTTGTTTTGGTTAGTATTAGGGAGCCACCTCGTATTGCATGTTCTCTGTTAAATGAGCTTGCCACCTGGTGATCACTGAGATTGATAACTTCATTTTTATTTAACCAATGTTCGGTAACACAAAGTATGTCAATACTATAACATTTAGTAAATAATTCTATTTCTAATTCTTTACCGACTATACCTTGCATGTTTTGATGCACCAGGTTAGTATTACAATAATTATTTCTATTTGTTTCTGTAACCTCTGTGGTTATGATTTTATTACATTTATTAATTTTATTGCAAGATATAATTTCTTTTGTCTTATTACCTAGTTTAAATTATTTGGAACGAATTCCAAGCTTTGTTGTGTCAATAAGTGACACTGCTCAATAGGAGCAGTGGTCTGTTTAGCCAAATCCTTGGCTGGATCTATATACAAAAAAGTGGATAGCGAAAGTGCTATTTGTCGTTTAAAATAATATGATAAGTCAAACTTATCGTTAGTCTTAAAAATAAATTTACTATTAATTATGTTATTAATGTCAATTATTTCTAACTTATTAGTATAATTATTATTTGAATTTATAACTACAGAATTATTATTACATGATAAAGTATATAATAATACATTTAATTTATGTCTTATTTTGTTTTCCTGTGGCAAAGCTTTTATATAGGGAAATGTGAACAAAATTACCCTTTTTATATTATGTAAACTATTTAATGAATCTATAAATTTTACTATTTTTTTTTGGTTCACATTTCCCCTTCTGCCAGTCATAATTATTAATGTTGTATTTGGACGGTGGGTACTACCAACAATTGCTTCTACAATTTGACTAAGAGAAGCACCGGTCATGCAGTTATTAGTTAATGACCCTCCCTGATATAACCGGTACAACAACACTCCCATATCTTTTCCTATCTCATCACTGTAGATACTGACATGATTTTTTACAGGTGAAGGAGACAGGGGGTACATTTCTTTACACACAAGGCTTTCAGGAATATGCTCTGTAGGCACCTGGTTATGGTTAGGGTTAACACTCTGCCTTGATTGGTTTGTGGGTGAACACTGACAATTACACTTATAGTTTTGCATAGATTCAACTCGTTCTTCATTATA
This sequence comes from Lycaena phlaeas, assembly GCA_905333005.2. Taxonomy (NCBI): domain Eukaryota; kingdom Metazoa; phylum Arthropoda; class Insecta; order Lepidoptera; family Lycaenidae; genus Lycaena; species Lycaena phlaeas. The sequence continues at coordinate 2,739,725 of HG995174.1, forward strand.
ATTACATAAGTCTATTAAACCATTCATTGCAGAAATGTGTCCCGCTATTTCTTTTTGTGCAATTTCATATTTTGTTGTAATTGACCTCAACGACTCATATAATGTTGTTAATTCTGTTTGCAGCTTAAAAGTCTCAGCCTCATATATGCTCTTAACATTGTCATATTGTGTTTTATAGGATATGTATTTATTCCTTATCAAACTATTATTTTTTATTAATTTTGTCACTTTACTATATAATTTTTTATTTTTAAATAAGAGGTGCTGTGTTTTTTTAATATATTTCTGGATGTTTTTGTATTTTCTTAATTTTTTTTTGCTAGGCATGTGATGGGAGGTAATCGAATCATCACCAGTCAAGTCTATAGTTGAAATATTATTATAGGTAGGATTTGATGACCTCCCAATAAGTTTGTTAAAAAGATGCCTAGATTGGGCCGCTTTGAAATTTTCTTTTTCTAATTCAAGTTGATTTATATATTCCTGTGCCTCGGTTAGTTTTTTATTTAACATAGCAGTGTTCTTTAATGTGCTTTCATATTCTTCTCTGCATTCATCAAAACTATTAACAATATGTTCTAGTTGCCGGTTTTGGTCAAGTATGTTTTCATACTTGGTTGATAGGGAGGATAGTTCACATTTTAGTTCTGTATTTTTTTTAATTATTGTTACCATTTCACATTCATTGTCATCTCTTTCTTTCAATAACTGCTCACACTGCACTTTTGACACCTTAAGCTCCTGGAGAGCCAGCCTGAGTTGTTCCTCAGTCTGGCGGGCCATGGCAGTACGGGTCTGCATGATATAACTCAAGTGACACCTAAAATGACAAGAAACAGCTGAGTATGTTAAGATAATACTATGTTTTATGAAGACTTAAGGTAAAGTAGGAGTTTAAAGTTAAAGGGAAGTAAATTTAATAAAAACAAAAGTAATAAAAAAAATAGAAGAATTTTTAGAAAAGGTTATGAAGAAAAGGTTAAGATATGGTGGAAAACGGAAGTTTAGGAATAACTATTTTACAAAATATTCTCTTGTCTCATGTGTTGAGTTGAATTTGTAGTAAATGTTGTCTGGGCAAGTGAATTCGTCCTCGATTTCGCTTCCACGGTATGTCAAGCAAAATGAGACATAAACGTAGCCGGTGAGTAGTGGATGTTGCTCAGAGCCCTGAGCAGTATTTATTGTGATGTAGTGTGATATAGTATGTCAATTATTTAACAACAAAATTAAGAAAATTAAAACAAAATACTCCCCCGGTTCGAAGAATTCAAATCCACAGTTCAAACGTTGACAGCCGGTACACTTGTCGAACTTGATATTGTTTTTAACGAGTTAATTTATTAGATATGCCACAAACACTGTGTGTGTCACTTTATACAATGATTTCAATATTAAGAGATGATTTTATTCAATCTAAACACTTTATTTCAATAATTATAAAATAAATTAACTAAGAGGTCGTTTTTAACGACCAGTCGCTAGTAAAAACCTGGCAGCATTCTCCTCGTCGTGTTGGTTTGCCACCGCGCAAGTATATTCGCCTTATTTAAGACACTGCACAGAGACACACGGAGGTCATTTAGCACAGATGATCGGTATTATAACATAAGAACCTGGTTGACCGAGCATTTGCTCGGTACTCTTAATGATTAAAAAATTTCCTCCAAAAAAAAAATGATCTTAAAAAAGGAAAACAAAATCGGACTGAATATTCGAACCAGGCTCGTTCGGAATTAACTGCCTAATTCCACCACTAAGCTACCATGACATAATATTTGACAGCGAAATTTACGTTCGTATTCTAATCATATTTTATCGATGCCTGGAAACACGGATAAAAAAAGTTTTCTAAAAATTTTTCGTAGCTAGATCGATTTATCGCCGTTTTTAACCCATGTATACAAAATTCCATGAAAATTGTTGGAGCCGTTTCCGAGATTTAGATTATATATATATATATATATATATATATATATATATATATATATATATATATATATATATATATATATATATATATATATATATATATATATATATATAAGAATTGCTCGTTTAAAGGTATAAGATATTATATCCATTATTATCAATTTATTCCCAGCCACAATTTTATTTCACTAGCTTGATCTTATTGATTATTTTTCAGGCTTAGTTTGTAATAACTTGTGTTACAGGTCTATCTCTGAACGAATACTATAAATAGAAAATATTTGTTTGTTTGTATTAAATAAACTTCAAAATTGCCGGACCGATTTGGAAAATTCTTTCACCTATAGAAAGCCACATTAGCAGCGAGTAATATATCATGCTATAAACTGTTTACCCGTGCGAAGCCTAGCTATATTCATAATTAAGTAATTCATAAAATCATCGGGACATTCAACCACGCAGATACATTTGGACAAATCTATGTATTATCTACGTTAAGATAGATTCGAATCCACGACCTCTGTAATATTTACCTCATCACTTGTCAAATTTTGAACAAAAGCGATAAATCTAATACATCATTATTGGATCAAATATTTACCAGCAAAAAATCATAAGCCAACAAATCCAAATAAATTACCACAATATAAGTTTTCATCGGTGTCCCGGTCGGATAATCTGAGTAAATCTGTGACGGAAGCCGCTAAGCCAGATGCGTTTTTATAAGACTTCTCTGGGATTTGCCGGGCGAATGGGACCTTTATTACAATATTGTTTTCTTGTTATCCTATTGACCTATATCCAGTGTATAAAATTGATTAGCTACTTTGTTAAACCGCAATGTATTATGCGCAGTGTAGTGTGATCCATTATCAATATCAGATCAGGTTCAGAGTGTAATTCTCCATTTTCTCTCTGTATGGAAGTTAGTAACTTGATTGGTCCATTTAACCGCTTAGTCTAAGATACGGTATATAAAACGACCTTCACCGAGATTCCTATTTGATGAAACTTGTTTTATATTCAATTTAATATGTCAATAAACATGTTGCATATGGGTTGCCTAAAAAAATTCAGTCCAGGATATGATTTCCAAAATTCGTCAACCGGAATTCGGAACTGATTTTTCGCAGACAACCACTTTACCACCGTATTCATAATGAAATAACCTTTAAATATATCATTTAATTTCAATTCAATAATCAGACCGGTGCAAAATGCTCTAGTATCGATTTACCTGTTTACACGTGGCAACCCGAGAGCTGTGAACAGAAAATAATAGGCAACCTAATGTCAGCATATTCTATAGGCTTCATACTTTCGATTGGTATAGAATTTGTCAAATAATGAAACCGGAGAAATGTTTCAATTATTTTTAATGATTATATTAAGTAATCATATCCTTTACTAATTTTTTTAGGCAACACATATGCAACATGTTTATTGACATATTAAATAAAATATAAAATACGTTTCATCAAAAAAGCATCTCGGTGAAGGTCGTTTTATATACCGTATCCTAGGCTAGCTTAGGATATTACGTACCTACGCACATATGGGATTTAAAAAAATATACCTTCGAAACTGCATACTATCACACCTTTATTTTAAGATTAACTGGTGCATGGTAATACTAATGATTCACAAACATCCTCATTACCATAACATGCAGGTAATTGATTGAACAATCTCACGGGATCTCAAGTATGAACGAATCTTCCGCTCGCTTTATCTTTATTCCCGGCTTAACTCCCCTGACAGTATTCTGTTATAATACAAAATATCACAATTTATGTTCCGCTAACAGCTTGTGGACACGGTAAACATGCATGCAAATTATTTCAAATTATTCGCTAGAATTTTGTACAAGTTTAAACTCGCACGACACTAGTTTCACGCTACTTTCATATATAAATTACAAATTATTGTAATAAATACCTACACTTGCAGATATTTGTAGAAATATTTTACTGGTTGTGTTATGTAGCGTTACTTTGGTCACGGCTGTTTGATTATTGCGTACAATCGCATGAAGCTTAATTTTTCGTGTTAAGCACAAATAAAACTGGCTAACAAACAGAACAAACGTTCCACCTAATAGTAAGTGGTTGACATCACCCGTGAACATAATATTAGTTTTCCGGGAAGGTCTCCCTTTGTGCACATAAATTTCCCTATTTTTCCTATTCATTAACTTGTAACAAAACTCCTTAAAAGTGCTTCTAAAGATTTAGCCAAATAATTCATTGCTACGACTAAATCTATATTTTAATTAGGACAGGTCTTAGCGCAGCACGTTTTGATAGAGTCGCCAATTTCAAAAACTTCACCGAGCCAAAATGAACAGCTTTGAGTAAACAGAACCGGAATGAAACTTCAAGATACGAAACGGGCAAGTTTTCACGTACAGAGAATTTCAACTAAAGAGTCCATTTGAAATTTAATATCCGCTCAATAAGAAATATGGCGAATTCATGAATGCATCATCATCAGCGCAAATGATGAAGAATATCCGCATAAATAAATAAAAAAGAAATTGGCAATTTTAAATTACTGCTTTTCACTAAGCGCTATGAAAATATGATTTACGGTGTTTATATATTTTTTCCTTGCGCGATGTCTGTCTATTCTATTCTATTAGTAGTATTCATATTATTATAAACGCGAAAGTTTGTAAGTATGGATGTTTTTACTCTTTCACGTAAAAACTGCTGAATGAATTTTAACGAAACTTTACAATAATATAGCTTATACATCAAAAAAACACATAGGCTATAATTTATCACCGTGGGAATCACCATCACATGGGAATGGGAAGTAAGCGGTTAAAACCACGGAACGCTGCTAGGTAATTATAAGAAAACAAATTTTATATCTTTTACTAACAGTAAAAAAGTATCAACCCTTATATGTCCCACTCTGCTGGGCACGGGTCTCCTTCCTCGAAATCAGGCGAGGAGGGTAATGGGTCAATAGTCCACCGCGCTGGCCCAGTGCGGGTTGGTGAACTTCACATACCTTCAAAGACTTTCAATCTCATCAGGCATGCAGGTTTCCTTTCGTCTCGTGTGCACTTAGAAATTTAGAAAAACCCATTTCAAGGCACACACGGACGGGTCAGGATCGAACCCGGAACCCCTCGTGTAAGAGGCCGAGTCCGTCCACCACTGGACCACCGTCGCTCATACTAACAGTACTTACACTGAATGTCCTTTTTTTTGGTAGAAAATACAGCAAAGCTGTTTTAGAGACAGCGGAGCAAGACAGCACATTTGGATATATGTGGTATCGATTTACCGGTAGTCTCCCAACTGGTAAATCGATTCCGTATCCAGATACCATTATACTTAAAAAAAATTGGTTGCCTGTAAAGTCGGTATACGGGCGAAAGTTTTACATGACAACGACTTTGAGTGGTAAAATAATTTTAATGTGAATATTCATTCACTTTTTATGTCTGTCTCTCTCGCTCTTAGGCGGGCTAACCATGCCCGAGTGGAAGGGATGCGTGCCTCTCACTCGCTCTCATTGTGAGCGCATAACGTGAGCGGAGCGTAACGCAGTTTCTTGAAGTGTCACCCGGCAAACCAATTTATAAAACGTTGTCACGTCAACAAATCATTTTAATTCTTCACCACCACACACCATGACCAAGCGATGACTTTAATCAATTGCATAACAATCACAAAACAATAATTTATGTACACTGAGAAACATATAAAGTGAAATAGTGATGAAGAACACTGGTACAACGGTACTACTTAATCTATAAGTGGAATTTCTTTCAGTAGTCCTGCTACGGGAGAATTTAATTAACAATACAAAATCAGTGTGCACATAACAACCCAATGAATACTCTCAATATAGTAGAAATAAAAATAAATACTAAATAAATACATTAAAGTAAACATGCCCCAGCATACATTCATATACACACAATCATATATATATATTATGTACACATACATACATATACATAAACCTATTTATATATTAAACATATATTACAAATTCACTACAATATACATTACAAATTCATTAAAAAAAATGAGAAGCACACTCAAAATAATATAACAATTATTATCGATATTGATTATTCAGTTCAGCTCTAAATTAAATTTGATTTAAACAATTCAACTCCAAAGCCATTTTGTCAAACACACTTCCATTGTTTGCAAGTGGATTAAAAAGCGTATACAGGGTTTTTTCTTTACACACCACATAAACAGCTCATTAATCAAAGTTTCGCACGAACTCGGTTTTGTGGATATTAAAAAACGTCCACTATGAATGCGCCCGCTATTTTCAATCACAACCAAAACGAGGAATATTGAACAAACACAACTAGACGATTTACTGCGTGCCATATTCTGTGTGTTCGTTTGTAAACAATGCACTGGTCGTTCTTTTGAATATAATGGTTTATTTGAAAATATTTGTGAATATATTTAAAATATTCGGTTCATTTAACTATATTGTTTTCTTATGTTTACGCGAATTTCACTCATTATAATGAAACAACTTTTACGGATTTTATCGCGGTTTAAGTCTAGGTCTAAGGACTAAGTCAGCAATCTGTGAACATAGCCTAGATAATGCCCGCCATTATATCAGATTTGATAAACCACAGGTCCTCGCAAAAGAACACCGATTCTAACCAAGGATGATTCGCGAGGCTATTGAAATTAAAAAACATCCTAATTTCAATAGAGAAGATGGCTGGCCACTACCATCTGCTTGGGATCCCATAATAAAAATAATAAAATCTAAATCCAAGCATAATAATATGTCACAGACTAAAGACTCAGTTAGCACCTTTTGCATAGATAGGACTAAATAAAAATATTGTTGTATCATAGGGTAGTTTCGAATAACTTTTGTAACAGAAGAACATCTGACACCTCAGTCCTCCCGTGACCATGGTTGCTGTAAAGTGTCTGAAACGTCGGGATTGTAAAAAACTAAATAAGCCGCGATAAAATCCGTAAAAGTTGTTTCATTATAATCATTTAACTAGATTTTGTATGAGGTGGTGCTACACTGCTTGCAGTCAACTTGGGCCGGCACAACAGGGTTGGTACCAATAAAGTGACAGCTAATCACATATTAGCTTATGTTTATACGTTTCGAACCCAAACACGAGACCATTTAATATTTAAACCATTTAAAATGAGATATTTACTATGTTTTTTAGTATTATTTCGCGGAGCTCGATATTCTCGGTGATGAAAACGTGACAATTTTGAAATATAGCCCGGATTATAAATTACCCGTTTTAAATAGTTTAAAAAATGAAAATAACCATGTTAATGTTTTTTATGTTTACGCGAATTTCACTCATTATAATGAAACAATTTTTACGGATTTTATGGCGGTTTATTGAGATTTTTATATGTCCGTTATTTATATGGTCACGGGAGGACCATGGTTGCTGTAAAGTATCTGAAACGTCGGGCGTATAAAAAACTCAATAAACCGCGATAAAATCCTTCAACCTATCCTATCCTATCAACAGTTCGAATCGTAAGTCATTCATTTTAAACATTGCACAATTGTCATTCACTATATAATGTTATTACAATTTTATGCTCGCAATAAACATAAAACTGTAATTTACCCGCAAGCTGAACATATCGCCAAGAAATGTTACTATTGAGCTGCGCCAGCTTAGCTGAACGAGTGGCCGGCTTAGCATAAGACAAACGACCTAAAAACACCATTCAACGTTGCGAAACATCGCACCGAACCGTTGAAACACTTGCAAAAGATCGTAATGTTAGCTGGATTAGCGCTTATACAGAGTGTGCCCAAATTAAGCTTTTATCAGACACTTGAATGAAAATATTACATCAAGCTTTTACTGGCGGATGTAAATTTTATTAATACATCAAGCTATTTGGTGCAGATCCAAACTAGTGGAAAAATTTAAAGATCACAAAAATTGGTAATTTTGTTGAAAATAGTCGTATTGAAGTAAAATACGTAATATTCATTATAAGGAAGAAGATCTTACCAAGGTAGCTCAACAAATCATTCCGGAACGATTTCTTTTTATAAGCTTAAGCTCAATCGGTATAGTAAGTACTGAAACTTAAAAGGTAGTAAAGTATCAACCCATACTGTCACAAACACACACACACACACACACACACACACATACACACACACACACACACATAACACATAACAACCCCATTTTAAGGTGTTCCCCAGTGGGTCAGTATCGAACCTGGACCCTCCCGCTTAAGAGTTTGAGCCCGTACCAACTGGATTTCGCTCGTTATAGGTAACGACATGTAAAACAGAAGCACATTGTACGTGTAGTTGCTAGCGTAGCAACATAAACTTAATTGAAACTTTGCATAACGTTAAAAATAATTCTACTGTATCACGTGTAGAGGTCAGCTAAAATAATAAAGAGCTTCCTAAAACTTATTTAGGTTTTTATCAATCTTCCTGAGATCTTCCGCACCACAGAAGAACCCCTCCCAACATCAAGACAGTACAATGAGGTGAGGTTCCCGTACTCACCCCTTGCCCCCTGCTCTTTTGTCCTCTCTTATAAGAGGAGTGCAAAGAGCCCCCTCGGTTCAATTCACCTCACCCTAGGCTACTGAGTCCCACTGCCACGACAAGGCCTGAACCATGGTGGAGAGATGAGTAGTCTGAGTTACTCCAAAGTGAACTCATTATGTTAATTGATGATGCTGATCAGTTACCACTAAATGGAAAGTTTGTGCTATTGCCTTACCAACTTGAAAAAAATAAACTTTTGCTTAAAGTTCATACACATTGTGTATATTATATATATTAGTGTATGTGTGTGTATATATTTACATAAACCGTCTGCTTCAGTTTACTGCTGAAATTCGAACCACCACCTCTGGGAATTGTAGCGGTTACTTACATAATTGTGCTTAAGTAACAAAATGAATATTTATTATCTGTGTTTAAACTAACAAAAGTAACTTCACGCAATTGTCGGTAACTTTATATTATGATGCTTAAGGGCCTGTTTCACAATCTCCAGATAAGTTCCCAATAGGCTATCGGCAACATATTTGACAGATATTTGACAGCTAGAGTATGGAGTATCTGTCAAATATCTATCAAATATGTTGCCGATAGCCTATTGGGAACTTATCTGGAGATTGTGAAACAGGCCCTAAATATTTTTTGGTATAATATATTATCAAGCCTTATATTATGTCTCACTGCTGTGCACAGGTCTCCTCGAAATCAGGCGAGGAGGGTAATGGGCCATAGTTCACTGATGCGTTGGCCCAGTGCGGGTTGGTGAACTTCACATACCTTCAAAGACTTTCAATCTCATCAGGTATGTAGGTTTCCTCACTATGTTTTCCTTCACCGGTGAGCGAGCGATTGTCTCGTGTTTGGGATGTTAAGAATTTAGAAAAATGGATTACAAGGCACACATGGGGGGATCAGGATCGAACCCGGAACTTCTCGTATAAGAGGCCGAGTCCATCCACCACTGGGCCATCGTCGCTGATTTGTTTTTTTTTTTGGTATAGAATTCATAAATTTGTGTTATGTGTATTGCGTACATAATATTATCGTTACGTGGAAACAGATAATTACCTTATATTAGTTTGAATAGAAAGTTTGTATCATATACATTATTATTAGAAAAGCCAAAGTTTGTCAGTTTGGATGTTAGTCGCTCTTTCACACAAAACCTATTATATATATTACATTAATACTTTACACATCAGAATAAGACATAACTTCGCGGCTGAAACTGCTAGAACAATATATCATATTATTGTAATATTTTATAACAATACTCTATACACATTAGGTTTACGTATATTACCCGACTTACGATTTTTTTTTCATATCCATAGCATGTTATACTCTACCGAATAACAAATTTACTTAATGTCTACATACAATCTAAATATTATTTTATTTCTATCATTATCAAGATACAAAATAAAAAACCCACAAGTTATTACAGTTAAACAACGCAACGTACAGTAATAGCTGCCTTAAACACAGAAATATGTAATTAGAGAGGGCGCCTTGTAATAATATTTCAATGTACGCTTTGTAATAACAAGAAAATTTGAAACCACTTACGTTGAAAGGTGACTACCAAAGGGCTAAAGCATAAAATAAAGAAATTCATAGAAATATAATATTATTTCTCAAATTTTAATTAACCCTTTGGCGTAGGAGTTGTTTGTTGTGACGTCAGGTCATGTATGTGGTATAAGAGACCTGAAAAATTAAAACAGTTTCTTGGCGTACAAAGTCACATAATATTATGTCAATTATATAAAATAATTATATGCAATAATATTATGCACTCGGACGCACGTTTCTCAAGCTTCGCTTTTTGCAAGATATTTGTGTGTTTGTGTTCACTGCAAGTAAGGGACACACGATGTATTAATTAACATTTTCTGTCGAATTTAAGCGTAACACTCGTGTATTAGCTAATCGGATAATGGGTCATGATAGTTCGCTGGCCCAATGCGGTTTGGTGAACTTTACATACCTTCAAAGACTTTCAATCTCATCAGGCGTGCAGGTTTCCTTGCGATATTTTCCTTCACTAGTGATCGAGTGACGGTCTCGTTTTTTGGGTGCACTTGGAAATTTAGAAATTCCCATATTAAGGTACACGTGGGGATCCTCTGGTCCAATTGGCCGAGTCCATACCAACTGGACCATTGTCGCTCATAATATCTTAAAAACGACATAAATTGCTTTAGTAGGATATTTTATCACTGTTTCTGCATGAGTATATTGTTACTTATTGATAACTTTATAACTAGATAATAGAAACAGGTAATATTGTTCAAACAAAATAAACAATAACTGTCACAGTTAATTGAAAAATGACAACGCTGTATTCATTAATGTCATTCCCTAATTACGGAATTTCGGCAACGGGTTCAAGGGAAACAATTTCACAATCTATAATACTGTATACATCTGTACAGTATGGACAGACACCAGGTATATATTATTATTTAGTTAGATGACAGGTTGAGCTGTCAGGCTAGTGGACGTTTCAGTAGTCGCGGGTTCTTATCCCGCCAAGCAGGTAGTTTAAATTATGATAAATATAATGTAATATGTCCGGTGCGGTTTACATAAATATGAAATAAAAATATATAAATTTATTATCTAAATTAAAAAGTAGACTTTGAAATATTTAAAGTACAGAAACTTGATCCGTTTTTTAACACTCAATAGGAGCCACAAATGGCTCCAAATATCGGGCTGCTCCATAGTATTGAATGCCAAAGCACTTCGAACGTGTCTCACGAATAAAAAATAATATGACGATTTGTGGGGTTAAATTATGTCAAACACATCTGTACTATCAACCAGTTAATATACTAGCAAATACACAGGTGAAGACCATTAACACTAGAATAGCCACGCTATCGTTTTCACAACATAAAATGTAAACTAGTTCGATCGTGGAATATTTTCATAGCTACGAACTAATGGCTACGCCGTAGGCGGTTACGACATAATGTAGTACTAAATACTAAAATCAACGTAGAGGCTCTACGTATGCTGTTAATTTCGAACATTATTAGACTGCATGAGGTTTTTAAATTATGTTCGCAGTAATAACTATATTTAACTATATTTACAAACTATATTTGTTTTTCCACTGATGTTCCCTAGTACGCTTTGTGAGTCATGCTTGTATCCGTAAGCAGTTTTGCTGTGTATAAAATAATATGTAGTGCTATGCTGTCTGCAGCCAAATTGGGCAAGCACGATTAAGGGACCTCCGTAATACCGGCGTAAATTGAAAGCTATGCTGCCGCGTTACGTGTGGTTCATGTGTTTCCAGTGGCCCAACCGGACAGGTAAAAGGAGGGCAACATATGGTCGATAGTCGTCAAAAGGCTTTATCTGGTAACTCAGTGTAGGTAAAGAACATTGTACACCATTTCTCCTCCCCACCACAGTATAATTTTAAATAATAATAAAAAGAGAAAAGCACACTCATATTTGAAATGCCAGCAATGTATCTGACAATCCCCTGGCGTCTGTGGATGTCGCTATCACTTGCCATCAGGTGAACCAACTGTCCGTTTGTATCATCTTCTATAAAAAAATATGATCATATAGCGGTAACCTAATCGGCTGTCGATAATGCAGATTTATTTGAGGCTATATAAACTTCAAGTTTTATTATCATTATGTGGTAAAAATAGATACAAATTTAAACAAATGAATTAAGCAAAACCATATCGTACTTTAAGGTATCCTATTGAACGTTAAATGAACTCTACTACCGATTATAATACTAGTCCGATAAGATGAATCGGCGAAAAAAACTCAGTAAAACTGACATTTTAAATATTTTACTATAAAATATGACATAATATACATAGAATTTTAAATTAACATGGTTATTTCCATTATATTTCACGAGACACGAGTCTCGTGAACGTGATATTCGTAGACAATGTGGAAATATCGAGCTCCGCAAAACAATATTAAAAACATGGTAAATATCCCGTTTTAAATAATATACATAGAAACCTCGTCGAATGCCTCAAAAACAAGGTGTTGTATCTTCAATATTTTTTTTTTAAATATCCTTTACCATGCAAACATTTGCAAACAGTTTTTTTTTTAAATTTACATTTTATAAGTTATGTGAGGGAAAATGGGTCGTATTGGCGTTCATTGACATAAGTCAATCTTGACATAAGTCAAAATTTTTATCTGTCCACTGCTAAACATAAGTTTGACTTAAGTTTGACTGCTAAACATATGTTTAGCAGTGGACAGATAAAAAGTAACTATTATTATGTAAGTTTTGTGCACTATTTTAAAAGTGATATAAACGTCGCGAGTGAAAATTCCAATGTTTTCTCAGTCTAAGACAGTAAGTATTCGCTTCGATGCATCAATCCTGGTTCCTTTATTTCAGGTCGAGCTTATATTCAAGATGCCAACTCGGGCGAAATTCTCACATTCCATAACTACCGCAGCTCCGCCGCAAAACTCCCAGTGTTTTATATTTTTCCGAATTATTCGCATTCGCAAAACGTGTGTTTCATATTTTATTTCACATACATGAAAATTCTAGTCTTTAAAATGGTTTTTAAAGAATTTATATCAGATTTGTTTGTTGCATAAAGATACAGCTTTTACATCGTAAAATTACGACCTTTCGGTTACTTTACAGCCACCATGGTCACGGTCCTCCCGTGATCTTTTTAGTTGATTAATTTTCCTGAATTCAGAGCCGATCAGGGCGTATCCTATTATTCAAGACATCGTTTAACTGCTGGAACCATTTTAATAATAATTTTATTAATTCTATCCATGAACGCTTTCACACGTGGTAAGCGCTTGAATAACTTGTATTATGAGTATTTTTGGGACAAAGGAAAACTATTCAATATTTATATTAATACATAAAAATGTTTAAGATTTTGACTATATAATACATATATTTAATACACATCCATGACTCAGGGACACAGAAAACTTTTTGTTCCCAGTAGGGATTCAAACTGCCTACGGCTTGAACGACAATTTGCCAAGCATTTAGCTATAGAGGTCTTTAAATTTAATTTTTAAAATATTAATACTATATCACTATCGTTTCTTGATTATCGACTTTATTATTTTCATTTTAATCGTGAGAAGAAGAATCTCTTACGATTAAAATGCGGAAACCGTCCTTAATATGTTTTAATGTAATGGTTGTTGCTACTTAGACAATGAAACAGTTAAACGAGGCACCTAAGATAAGTTAACGCCACGTTGACTAATCTTAGTAAGAAAACTGAGCACATTCGGGCAAAGTTATGACTCTTCCATACGCTTCCTATCGTTGCCTTCCTATAGATGCAAGATTTTAAGTTTTAGTACCAGAAATTATACTGCCAGTATCACTTTTTTCTGAAACGCAGAAAGCTGTTTTACGTAAGTAGGACCACGGTAGCTATAAACGCGTCGCTAGAATACACAAATACAAAGCTGCTACAAAGATAATATATTAATTGATAGCTGCTGTGCTACCAAGCTCTATTTAGTAGCTGTGCTACGAGCTACGAGCGTAGCATCGGAGGATTTCTAGTACATGTCAGAACCAGCTAAGACCAGAGGCCATGTTGCCATGTCTGACATAATATTATAAAATGTTAGTCAGTGAAGTAACGGCGGCAAACGCTAAGGGGCATGGCTTCACCCTTAATGTCACCATCCACGAAGTACAGATATAAGGAGTCCGAACTTAATGTGTCGTATCTTAGTACCGCAGCGCCACAGCAGCGCTATGATAGCATGCTATCGTAGCACGGCTACACCCGCGTAGCACTGTAGAGCTATAGTTTTTTTTTTTAATTATAGAGTTGCAATTTGTAAGCATAAACAATAATCACGTCAAATTCCTATTCTTCGTAAGTCAGTCTAATTAATATTTTTAATTTAAAAAATAAACCAAAAAAATAAATAGAGATTTCTTGTTTTTTACAAGCCAATATCGCAGATATTCGTAAGCCGTAAAATATTTCAAGGATGTCAAAAGGTATTTCCTTCGTCTTCAGTAAATATTTGAAAAATACAGGAGGCGTAATGAGACTTACTGTAGGCGTTATATAAAATTCCTCCAATATTAATTTTTATAAAATTAATATCTAAATGCAATACAATGTTCTGTTGCTTAGATTAGTTTTTGGTATTAATTCCACTAACAGTTTAAGTTACGAAACCGCATTGGGCCAGGGCATTAGTGGCATATGACTCAACACCCTCCTGGACTCATTACGAGGAAGCAACCCGTGTCCAGCAGTGGAATATACAAAGATTGATGATCATTAACATTTAAAGTTATTGAATTACTACAAGTGTTAAGTTACGCCAGTTTACCAATGTAAGACATGGTCTGTGCCGTGATCCCAGCTTTTGTAGCTTTGTACAATCTTGATGTCTCTCCCGCGTTCAGCTTTGATATGTTTCGAAGAGTAGGACAAGAGATAGTGCTGTTTCACACAGAAATTTTATATTTAATCTTGCCAAGCCTAGTGGCAGGGAAACTAGTTTATGTTCACGGGTGACGTTGACTACTCACCATCACATTTTCCGGTTGCCGGTTTGCGTATCCAACTAACAAAAAAAATATTTGGATTTTATTTTTTACTATTTCTAAGTAAATTCTCAGTAAAAATCTACCTTGGTAAAATAGTAAATTAGAGGACACAAAAGTGCGCTCGGTTTATCCTATAAAGTAATTTGTTCTAAAGTTGTTTCAAAAAAGATAAAGAAAAGAAGCCAAAGAAATTCTGAAAGCCACCACGTCAACGCACAGTTTAAAGTACACCAATTTAAAAAAAATTGATAGCACTGCCTAACATTTTCCACAATGTAATTTACTTCGAATTTGCAGAAGTCATTTTCTGAAATAAGGTCCTACAAAAAAGGTTTATTTTAATTAACGTGATACACACATTCACGTTGCGGTGGTGCTCTGATTGCCAACCCCACAAACCCCACAAAAATGTTTTGGTTATAAAATAATTCTTTTTGATTTATTGATCCTGAATTTTCTTTAGAATTCTTTAGAATTGAGTATCGATTTCATTCTAATAATATATTCAGCAAGCGACGGGAGAAGGTGATTAAAATAAAATTAACTATATATTTTTATGCTATTCATTTTACTTTTATTATACTAATATTTACTGTCTTAATAAAAAGTATATCGAAATTTCTAGTGCGATAATAAAAAAAAAATGTTCTTCTGTGCAAATTTAGACACAGCATTTTCTAATTGACGAATAAAAGTACAAGTAAAAAAAACAAAATTTTGTGACTATTTTCCATATCACAGAAGTCGGGATAAGGCTTCAAACAGCTGTTAAATCCGAAAAAAATATGAATTTATCAATTAACATGTTAAAATATAAAAAATATCTGACTAAAATCTACATAAAAATATGCAACTTACAATTACAAGTGGCGTGCGAGTGGCTTAAATTTTTGTGAAAATCCTCACTAATTTAACGACCGTCCGTCGGAGCGGAGGGTTCTCAAACACAAGTACACGCGTCCTTCATGAGATTGTTGATTTGAGTGGGTTCTATACTCTAGTGTCATATTGTTCTGGATTTTTTTAACACGTTTTTATTGTTGATTGGGGCGAAATGAATGTATTTATTTCGCAACGTTGTGTGTTGAAAAGCAATATTTTATTTTTCTTGTACAAATATTTTCTTGTAGTGTGTTTGTAGATTTTTAATTATTATTACAAATAATAGTTTATAATTTTGGATATTTTTAACTATATGGATTTAGAGATCATTTTTGTCATCATATAAATGATATTCCAATCGTGTTTAAGATCAGGAAGACAATATCTGTGTAGTGGTCGATGGTTTGATTTGGTTGAATGCTTGATATAGAGAAGCGGCCGTCTTAGCGTTCACTGAAAGTGTCTCTTTCAATAAACGCTACCTGCACGGGAGGGAAAGTTTGTGAATGAATTTTAAACCAAACCAATTCAATCTTAGGATTAAATTTATACTTAATCTTAAAATCACATTCATACTGTTACATAATATTATACAAAAAATATAAAAATAAATATGGTATACTAGCAGTGCATTTCGATTCCACCCGCGTACTTCCTATACTCATGGGAATAAAAATAAAAATAATTATAGTCATATTATTCTGAAATGTCACCTACATTATTGTAGAGTTTAATGAAAATACATTCAGTAGTTTTTGCGTGAAAAAGTAAGAAACATACTCGTACACGAATGTATTTTTACAACTTTTGGTTCAACCCCTATCTTTTTTTACTATTGAATAAAGGTTTGCTGCAACCAATTTACGGTAGTTTGATCTAGGGTGATTTCGATGCTACTTTGTACAGTACATTATCTCCAATTGTACAAAATCCTTTAAAAATCATAAGTATACATAATATAATGTTCTGATAAATTAATGCGAAAGCAAACATTTATTAAGTGTAACCATTGACTTTAAAATCGTTACCAACTATTATATCCTGTAATAATTCCACAAATATTTTACATATACTATATCCATAAGGGATCGGTCGTCTTGGCGTTCATTGAGGGAGGCCTATGTTCAGTTGTGGACGGATAGAGGCTGATGATGATGATGATATCAGTCATATTCCGAAAACTGTACTTGAGGCGACTAAAAGAATATTTTTTCAATATAAATTTCACCACTTTTAAAGACCAGTACCTGGTTGACCGAGCATTTGCTCGGTACCCTAAGTGATAAAATACGATAAAATATTTCTTCCAAAAAAAAAAGATCTTAAAAAAAGGAAAAAATTAAATCGGACTGGAGATTCGAACCAGGTTCGTTCGGACTTAACTGCCTAATTTCACCACTAAGCTACCATGACATATTATATGATAGCGAAATTAACGTTCGTATTCTAATCATATTTTATCAATGCCTCAAAACACGGATAAAAAAAGTTTTCTAAAAATGTATCCTAGCTAGATCGATTTATCGTCGTTTTTAACACATGTATACAAAATTTCATGAAAATCGTTAGAGCCGTTTCCGAGATCCCGATTTTATATATTAACAAGAATTGCTCGTTTAAAGGTATAAGATATGAAATGATTCTTACTGTTTACTAAATATTAAAAGTGATTTTAAAATATCACGCTGTATGTATAAGCCATAAGACCACATTCAAGATGTGCAATCACAGGCAACACTTAATTAACATTAAACAGAAACTTTATATGGATGGTACGTAATTTACAATAGAGCTTGTTGCAAAGTGCAGCCCTCGTCTACTATTTCATGCGGCTTTGCGCCTGCCACGTTCACGCTAATTAATCAAGACGAACACGTCTCAGCACGGCCGCGGTGCCAACTATGTTTTTGTTGCGAGTCACCTAACCCCTGTTGTAGTCACCTAACCCCTGTTGTTGTCGCCAAACCCCCATTGTAGTCACCAAACCCCCCTTGTTATTTTCACGGCAGACTAGCCGGGTGGATTCCATTAATGTCGGCTAACGACCGGACGCACTTGGAATTGAGGCTTAAAAGGGTTGAGTGGTTTTGTACAATCGTACTGATAAAAGGGGTTGGATGTTAGAGCTTTCGGCGATTTAAAAGATGTCTCTCGCGGATTAATTGTAACGCCAATGAACTAATAAAGACCTTGTTTCGTGAAATTCCCCCTTGTTGAACAAGATCCAACGATTCCATTTAAGATCCTTTGTGTTGTCATGTTAAAGCAATGATCGGATTGTTTTTTGTGGGTTTCCATTTCTATTTGAGTTCATTTGTTTTTATCAATACAATTTTTAGACAATATACAATGTATGAACTAAAAAGTAGGATTTCAAAATCATCAGTTATTTCTATTAAAAAAAACACTGTACCTACTAATAAATAGCACTCATGAGGAACACCTGTTATAATTAAAACAACTAAAGTATTTCTGACTTTTTAATTTCAAGCATAATAATTATAATAACAAAATGTTTTCACGAGTTGAATCTGAACATGACAGTAAGTACGAAAAAAAAATCTGACTTTTTTTCATATTTTTTACCCACGAACTCAACTGGCAAATAGCACCCAGGAGAAACATCTGTAAAAACAAAAACTAGAAACTAACTTATGAATATGCTCGTAGCTGTGCTAATGCTTGGCGCATGCGCGGGTATACTTCAACGTAGTCTCGGCTACGGAGTTCAGTAATTGGCCGACCGTCGTCCTGTGCGGAGCCAGACCTATCCGTTTCCTCACAGGGGCAATACGCGTACGTGTCATAGTGGACTTGGAACTTTTGGATAATTATGTGTAATGATAACTTTTATTGTGAGTGTTAAGTTGTAAGTTGGAACTAATCGGATAGTGTTAGTGTAATGGATTATAAAACTTTTCTGTGTGAGTATCTCTAATTTATAATATTTTCCATATTTTTTTATTTGTGTTAAAAAGTTATACTTTCGAAAGTGTAATTGGTATTTTTTATATATTTTAGGAGGCAAATAGTTCTTGTGCGTATCGAAAAGTTTTGTAAATGTTCGGAAATAAAACATTACATTTAAACGTTGTTGGTAGTTGCTCATAATTTTTAGTAAGAATTGGTAGTTTTGGAGAAAAAATATATTTATTTTACAGTTCATAAACACATCCAACTTTTGTGACTGCATTATTGTCTAGGTATTATCCTAGAAAGTATCTAATTTAAAAAAAATGTCGATTTTATTGACACACCCTAGAATTTCTTTTGACATTTTAGAAAAAAACAAAACGCTGATTTTATAATAAAATGTTTAAAATGTATCCATTTATGTATGTTTTTCTTGAGTGAAAAGTAGGAAAAGTGAAAAGCTTAGATGGGCAAATCTTATTTATATTTGCAAAATTTTGAAGAAAACTATAAACATAAAAAGGTAAAATTATTTTTGTAAATAAAAATTAATGAATTATTTTTACGTTAGTTAAAAAATATAATAAAAATTTGAGTAATATTTTCAAATGCATAAAGAGTTTATTGAACTTAAAAAAATCGATTCTGCAATAGCCGGATGTGTCATGTTATAATATGATTGACCTGAGTCATGTCATCAGTCATGGTCTGGACTGATGATAGCGATGATTATAATTCCAATGACTCTATCATTTGATTTGTTTGAGACAAACGATCATCCACTACATTGTATCGCTTATCGTGTTAAAATCAACACGCAGTTAAAATAGGTTTTATGTCAGCGAAATCGTGTCTAGATTATAGGTTTTATGTAACACTGTTCACTCGGTCTAAATAATAAACTAAAGACTTAACTAATACTGGACTAAACTAATTTCTGGTCTATGGAATAACTAGAGAAGACTAAGCCGAATAAGAAAATTTGAGCATAAGTTGGGCTGTTGCTAAATTTAATAAATTCACACCTTTTAGCCTTTTCATGATATTATCGATGATTTTTTAATTTTATTAATTAAGCTTATTATGATAAAGCTTAAATGTTAATGTTAATATATAAAATAAATAGAGGAAAAAGTGTATATAAAGTTTCATTATAGTAGCTATAACATGAATTTCCATCAAGGACCGACATTCTATCAATAATATTAAGCTTAGAAACAATATTTTGATGAGGAGTATAATATTAATTTTTATGGGTACCTGCAGACTGTTACTTGTTTAGACCCGAAAGAACTCTCAATCTTGAATTATTTTTTGTAAGCCTCTCTCTAACTTAGCCCTTTCATATAAGGCTATTTTTACTGGATAGGCTAAGTCTAGATAGTCTATGATTCTTAAGTCTATGATGTAGATTAAAATTAATATCAAATCAAAGAAGATAAGAATCTAAATGTCTCATTGGTCTGATAACCACTACACGCTAAGGCTTAAAAGCACTTTAGTATTTAGCCTTAGGAATGGGAACTATTCAAGTGATTTGTAACATAAATTATTTTATAATTCCACATTTGAATCATGCGATCTAAACTTAAAGAGTTAGATCACGAAATGTCGCAGCCATTACTTAGATTTGTATTACTTATACTATGCAAGAGTAGCAAGATTTGTTAATTTAATCATTAATATCATTTAGTGCAAATTCATTAATTTTAAAGAAACAATTTTTATGGATTTTATCGCGGTTATTCAAATAAAGATTTTTTCTTAATTTTCGACATTAGTACAATAGATAGTAACAATATTACGGTTGCTGCAAATTATCTGAAACGTTGAGAATGTAAAAACGTAACATTATCTATATGCAATTATAAATATTTTTTCTCAAGAGAATTAGATGTTCCGCGACTTCTCTTTCACGATCTTTATGTAATTTGCTTCGACTTCTATCGTTATTTTCTTTTTATAATGTTATTGCTGGTTTGCGGTTACAGATATATCGGTTATCCTCTAGGGCTTAAGATTGATGTAGCAATTTTTAGAATATACCAGGTAGGTTTTAAATAGAATATATTTATAATAGTTACTACATACATATAAAGATTTATGAACCATCTGCAGCATTGCGTGTATTTCAAAATTTTAGTTTTTTTTTTCTTTTTTGTCATGTCAGAAGAATTCCACCGAGAAATAATATGTACCTTAGTGACTGTCGACTCGTTTTTGAGAATCATTTTACCTATCCCCAATGACCTTTCGTAAGCTCCCAAGCCGCATGAAACGCGACAGCATAGCTGTCACTTCACACCGGTGTTTTCAATGCGAGGGATACCTGGGGAAAGTATCGTGCTGGCCTAATTCGGCTGCAAAATTCGGTACTACTCCGACAAAAAAGTGATTTTTTTCTTTAAAAACTAAGTAAGAAAGCTTTTTAAATTAAAGATTCACGTCAGAACCGACAACATTAAGCTATAATAAAAGCTTTTAGAAAAACACTATTTCCTGGCAGGCGGATATTGATACGGTCGTGTGCTAGACTTTTATTGTTAGAGATTTCCTTTAAGCGACAGAGACGTAATTGACCTGGAGTTTTTTTTTTATCAGTTTTATAAATATTATATCCACAACATTTTATTTTAAAACCTATTATATAGTATAAGTATTTTTTTAATATAGAGGAGTAAATGTAGTTTACCGAAGTATTATTTGAACAGAAAATAATACCACTTTAGATTTCTAGCGGACTTAGGATATTTTATGCCTACTTATAGTTATTGTATTATTAATCCCTTTATAAAGAACTATATTGTGTCCATATAGTGCTAGTTATAAAGTTCTTAAAAACTATGTTAGTATTTATTATTATTACAATATTATCATTTAATTATTAAATATTACATAAAATATCAATATCATTTTATCAATTATTTATCTAATTACATGCAATCTATCTAGCATTGTGGACTCTGCCCTTTCAGATATTATCTTCAGGACACTGTTGGATGAATATCTGCTAGGAATTAATTAAAAAATAAATACAATAAGACAAAAAACGTAACGCTTAAAATATATATTCAGCTATCCCACATTGAAATTAATAAATTTTGATATAAAATATATGTATAGTATATGTATACAAGAACAAAGATCCTAAAACTAAAAATCTAAATACATATATAAAATATAGTAACTAAAATATATTAGGAATCCATTAATATAAAGGAATCCATTTAAGCAAGGTTCCTATGATACTGGGAGCATTCCCCTTTGAATAGCTAGACTTATTCTTTGTCTAAGGTAGCTGCCAGCTCTCCGTTCTACGTTTAAATAGTAAATATTATTTAATATTGAGATAATGCGTTTAATGATTTCGATATTCAGACTTTGCAAGCCCTATTGTGTAGTTGTTCATCGTGAAAACTTGCGATCTTTCACAGGTTCGCAAAATGCAATTCCAATATGCAAAAAAGCCAATTATGGTTGTGTTATATATAATATGAAAATATATGATCTGATGTTCGGACTCTGATTCCATAAGTTCTAACAAAATTAACGTAACTTGGTGACTATTGTGTGTTTATTGCAAACATTAATATAATAGGCATTCGCTTTAGTCGACCACGGGCGGTATACCTGTCAGCGATCCAAGATTTATGTTTAATTAGTCCTGGATATGGATGGATAGCTAATAGAGCATGAAACTCATGTCCGTGTTAATGTCTTCACTTGTGAAGATGTTTGTACGTTCAAGAAGCGAATGTGAGTCAATTACACATTTGTCGGAGTAGTTTCGAATAATACGGTAGGATGACTGACTCGGTCCAAAGCAAATTATGATAAAATAATATGAATAAGCCCCTATAAAATCCGTAAAAGTTACTTCATTATGAGTGAAAATTTATCCGACGGTGGTGAGGCATAGATCCGCCACCGGTACAAACCCGACGTCATGAAGCCGTGGAAGTCACACTCCACGGCTGGCGGCTGCAATTCCCTACTTACTATATAGTATATCACTGGGTGATACCAACCGGCTCACCCCACTTCCGACGAAGCATTAGGGCCATTAGCATAGCTCCATCCAAAGAAAAGAGTGAAAATTTTAAATACTAAAAGTAAAGTATCAACCCTTATAATATTATGTCCAACTGTTGGGCACGGGTCTCTTCAAAATCAGGCAAGGAGCGTATCGGAACATAGTTCACCGAGGCGCTGGCCCAATGCGAGTTGGTGAACTTCACACACCTTCAAAGACTTTTAATCTCAGTTTCAATCAGGCATGCAGATTTCCTCACGATGTTTTCCTTCACCAATGAGCGAACGTGGTCTCGTGATCAGGTTGCGCTTAAAAACGTAGAAAAACCCATTTCAAGGCACCATGAGGGCAGGGTCGGGATCGAACCCGGATCCTCTCACTAAGAGGCTGAGCCCTTGCTCACTGGACCATCGTCGCTCGATTTATGATACGACCAATCTACAACTGAATATATTAGGCATTTTAAAGACCGCAAAAAATACTTAAATTTTGTTACTTGTAAATAGACACTAGTGTAATTTGCTTAAAAAAAGTTCGCATACGCGATAGAAAATCCAAATTATCTTTTATAAAAAGGTAAATTTAAAAAAGGTGCACTACTTTCCTATCTTTTTCTAGTGGTTTGCCCATTCATCAGGATACGGGCTTTAATCGCGGAAAAACTTTTCAATGAAACGTGGAACACTTATTTTTCCGCTAAGTTCATGTAGAATTCTGTTGTACATTTCGTTTTTTTTTCAGAAATAATATTTTCCATCTAAGTTTACAGATTTTTTTAACATTATATATTTTTTTTTATTCTTTTTATTTTATTTATTTTACATATTTACCATTTACTTTATGTAAGTCATAAAACATCAGTCATGATATACGACTTATACTTTGGAAGTTTTTTAATTATTGGTTTACTAATAGACTTTCATTACTAGATTATACTATTTAAATAATAATTTTATCACAATCATACGTACTCTTTTTTAAATTTCTGATCTCAACCTATATAAAAGTGAAATATAAAAAATATTTGAGATCAAATTAAAAACGGATGGACGACTCATAAAACAACTTTCGACATTCACATACGATGTGAATATTAATTTGAAAATACTCCAAATATTTATAACATGCATATTGATCATCATCATCAATTTTTGTATGTCCTTCTGCTGGACAAAGTTCTTGAAATCAAACTAGAAGGATTTTCGGCGTAATATAATAAGAGATGAATGCAAGGTCGTGAATTTTCTTTTTTAAATCTCATGTATTTTCGTTTCCTCGCAATATTTTCATTGATTGGTGAGTAGCGATGTTCTCGTGTATCACGAAGAAATAAAAAAAAAATAAGTGGAACGGTTTGGATCAAACCCGCTCATGAGCCTGAGCCTAAACCCACTAAAACATCGCTCTCGTATATATTATAATACCGACAATATAATATTTCATTGTCCCGTTTGTAGTGTTTATAACATTTTTTATACATAAGGTATTATTGCACGGTAGCACTGCTATAACGTCGCCGCCACACGTTGGTCCCAACGATTGTACGTGGTTTGGTTGGTAAATCACCAATGTATGGCCGAACCACCAACATTGGAAGATATTCCTTTGATCCTTTGCTAAAAACCAAAATGAGCCGGTCAATTACCAACATTCGCCCTAACGTACCAAACGCCAATGTTTATTCTAGATTCACAGTGGTGTGGGCGTGAAAGCACAATACAATGCTTTTCACTTATAAATATTGGCGATGATATTTTTGTCTGACCACTTTGACGTTAAAAGTTCATAAAATATCAAGTTACCTTAAAAATAATTAAAACACCAAAAAATCACAAAACACATGTTACTAAGCTGGATAAAAAAAAAATTTGTGAAAAATCCCACCAAAAACGCGCCCTTTGAGCGTAAGAGTTTAATGGTCGGTTCGTGCACCAGTCGCAGCCAATTCCAAATTCCTCTAACAACCGCTGTATATAAAGTTGTTAAATTTCAATCGTGTTGATTTTTTATGTTATAAAATATGAGAAAATCAATAGATGATTTACCTGGTGGATTCTCCACGAGGATAGAATTCTGAATAACATAGTATGAAGAATGATATCAATGGCGATACTAGATACTAGATATGATTCACTTTTTTATGCATATGCAATATGCACTCCGTTGAACTCTTCTCTGAACTTTACACACTGAAAAGCTTTAAATCTTACATGTCAGAACAAATTTATTATTTTAAGAATCACAAACTTTTTTTTGCGGACTTTATCGCTTTTTATTAAATATAAAATATATTATGATACTATTAATTAGATATTTTCTTAAAGGCCATCATCACAGCATACAACTAAGTTCACAATCGATGCGCTGGCCACGCGGCTCTTACTATTGACGGCACTGCCAGGTTCGCTTAGCGGTTTCATCGGTACACACATTTATGTGAGTATGAATGTGCTGTTTCGAGCGCTTGCTCATAGTTTCCGTGCTATACCATAATATATTTAGTGTGCCATTAAAAGCCTTATCTTTAATTCGTAATATAATAATATTTTAAATGTAAAAGTTGTGGGTTACGCTTTCATGCGAAAACTCAACCGTTCATCATGAACTTTGTACACAAATTCTCGGAGGTACTAGAAGTTTTGTTAACGCAGACAAAGCCGCGGGCATCAGCTAGTTAATAATAATCTAAAGCTTATCTTTATTTTCACTAATTATAATATAAATAGGCATATTTTCCAAATTCATCGCTCCCTTCCAATTATTCGTATTCCCAGATTGCTAGTTATAATATTCCTCTCAATTAAGGGTTGTATAACCCTGTCCCGGAGAGTCACTCTGTTCTGCTTACAAATTCCATTACAATGTAATTTTAATGGATTACCGGTCATTGGTGCCTTGTAAACTATTCAGGGTTGATGAGGAACAGGAATTGATCGTCTTGACGTCAAACGGTTGTAAGGTCTCTATTGTAGGCTATGCATGCTATTGCATAGAATATTGCGTATTGTACATGCATAAATGTATATATGTACTCAAACGATTTTAAGGACTCTATTGCAGGTTATGCATGCTATTGTATTTTATATTGCACCGTCCATTATGGTGAATATGCGTGCATTTATGCTATGTGTCTAAATAGGTTAAAGGTTACATATAAATTGGTTTTATATTTTGTTCCCTAAAATAACGATAGATATTACTGCCCAAGAATGATAATTTCTGATATAATATACCTACTAGTTCTCAAGCAGGGGTGCCTCTGCATTGAAAAGTAAACTTTTTTCAAAAATAAATAGCTTTAAACCGTTGTCGTTGGACTATCAAACGCACATAGAATTTGTCGAATCCTTACTGCATTGCACGGAGAGCGTCTTTCCACCTGGTTAATGGCCGACCAACACTCTCGTCTACCTAAGGATCTCCTGCTCACGCAGACCAGCTCACTGCACTACTGAGATAGCTTTAGTTCTCTAGCTGACTGACTTATAAAATATATAAATATAAATAATTAAATAAATCAACGTTTGAAATACCTATTACATTTTTAACTCTACTTAATCGACGGTATAAAGCTTAATTTGAAGGAAAATAGACGGTAAAATTTATTTCGGATAGTTCGCAAAAACCCTACCTTCACTATAAAAGATCTTTATCTGTTGGAATCAGTCAAGCCCTCAACATTCAATATAAGACATAATAGACATGTTACCTTGAAGCCAGTTGGCGCACCTCACTTCAAACAGAACTTAATATACAAAAATAGCCCACACGATCCAGTAAGTAGCAAAATTAAAATATAACTTGATGTAACACGCGAACGACTCAACAATGGTTCTGAACAATTTATCAATCTTTTTCTACTGAAATCTACTGGATTTTATGATTGATCACGACGAGGCTTCAGCATAACTAATTTGATTTCCAAGAAAATAGACTTCAGATTTAGACGTTAATTGCTTTTGTAATTTGTAAGTTTCAATGCTGATAAGTTTTTATTTATAACATGTTCATTCTTATTATCTTTAACATCTTTGCCTTTGTTATCTTTATCATAATAACTTTTTTAAAGCATATTAATAAGTATCTGCTGTCCACAGATTTGTCTTTTTTTTTTCTTTAACGCCGGGAAATGCACAGAGGCATCCCGCGTGGGAGTGGGTCTCCCCAGACGTCGGTACATACCCACCTGGGGAGACCCACTCCCCGCCGAATGGCTAAGCGCATTTTCCGGCGTTAAGGAAAAAAAAAGTGGTAAATTAAAGTGGTGGTAAGTGGTAAACTTCTCATGCCGCAGTTACAGTTTTTTATCGTTTTCTATTTTTAAGTGATTTTATTAAAAAAAATATATTTTTTATAATATCGAAACTTCGAGCTCTTCACGTAAATCATGATCTGAATCTGATCAGGAGAGTTCTCTCCTACAAAACCAAACTCTAGTTGTTTTATCTAGATTTGATAAATTACTAAAATATTCACAATTCTACATATTTATGTAGGGATGTTTTTCGTATAACCAAAAAATTGATGAATAACGTCAACACATTGAAAAACATTTATAAAAAAATTGAATTTGAAAAAAGAGCCCTACGCGACATATTCACCGGGAATTTATAAAACCTGAAACAATCGATGGGGACAAAAGCCAGTTAATAAAAAATGGTTCCGCTTAGAACAGATGAAAGGTTCATTTTTCACGCAATCCTTTTGTTTACGTTTACGCGGACACAAAAATTAATTTAATCACTATTTCGTATCTAATAAGTGATAATCTTGTTTGTACAGTAGTTAGGTTTCAAACCTTAGAGCCAAACATCATTTACAAGGAGGGATGCCCTGTGCTGCGCTCCCTTACTCGGATATAGTACTTGTTTCTCTCGTGACACAGCTTGACTGTGTGTCGGCAGGAAAGATAATGTAGCCTGGCACAGAAAATCTGATTCATCAGGATAGGCATGAATCAAGCTACCTCGGCTGGTCCGAGGATTTTTTAAAGTTTTTGGGCGACGCTGATCGCATACCATAATGTGCCTCACCTGCCTGTTTGCCTCTCAAACTATCATAAAAATGGACCCTATCCATTTGACGAAGCTTGACGAAGTTAACGAAGCTTTCTCACGATGTTATCTCTAAACGTCGTGGCAAAATTCCGTCCAACCTCTGATTCCAGCAGCCACAACACGGTAGGTCTATCCCAGCAGCCGTGACCCGGCAGAAGCAACCCGACACAAGTGACCCGACAGAAACGACCCGGCAGCCACGACACGGCATTCACGTCATTACTGCGGCTGCTGGAATCCGAATCCTTAAGAATTGCTTAAGAGATTTTCTTCTGAATTAATGTTTGCCCTATTTTAAACATCAGAAGTGAAAATGCGATTTAAATATAAACATTTATTATATTATCCATAAAAATATCAATATTAAGGTTCACAGGTACATATTTTAAGATACATTCTTACTGGGCAGTGTGGCCCATGCATTTACACACACTATCGCCATATTACACTTTACACATTAAAATAAACAATGGCTTACGTGACCTTACAATACAATTCGGGCAGAGCTTCATCCTCCTCAAACTCACAGACGCGAAATGACCCCTCTAATAATTATACACCGCTATTTAAAGGCAAACTTAATGACCTTCCTAACGCTCGGCCGTCCTACCCACACTTTAACAACGACTACGTCACGCCACGCGCAGGTAAACTGGAACTTGTTTCCCGTTTCTGACTTATAGCCGCCAGATGGCGCTACGGTTGCTTACACTATGTATATCATAATGTACCTACTTCTTACTTTTATTTCTGTAGATTCTAGAAGTCGATAAGGTTTTTCCAATCATTACAATGAGCATGTTACCAATCAACTTTTATTGGTGGGAGGATATAAGTACAACCTTGGGTGTGTTTTATTGGTCCGACTAGAATTGATTCCACCCTTCTATTTGTAAGTGTTTCAGATAACAGTGCCTGTGTTTTAAGTATAGTTGCAACAGAAAACCGAACTAATTTTGAAACATTTTCGTAAATCTTTGCAAGTGATAGTGATGACAAAATGGTGAAAAAATTGTGATTTTAGAATGGAATTTATGGTTTACTAGCATTTGCCTGCGGCTTCACTCGCGAAAATATACCTTTTTTTTAATCTAATGCCATGCTACTTCTCGTGCCTCCGAGAATATGAATAAAAAGTTTTTCACATTAATTATAAGTAAGGATTTTTACCACTTTCATCAAGTGGGTGCTTATGCGTGTCTCTAAATGTAAATATGAAATCTGTACCAGTTTTTGCTGGGAGGTGTTTTCAATTTTCAATACTTACAAGGTTGAGTTGAAGTTCAAATACCTACCTAATATTTTAAAAGGTGTATAAAAATAAAATCTGTATAGTATTTAAATTACCTATACACAAATTAGTTCAAGTGATTTAGAGAGATGAACGCATGAGTCGTTTTCAACCATGGTCCGTTAGTAACTAGGTATAAATCTTCATTTGTTTGTTGGGTTGATGAAGGCAATGCAGGCCGCAGGGATATATTACGGAGATATTTGTTCTAGCTTTATTAGTGGGTGAAACGCTTATTTGTGTCCTAATAAGACTCCGAGGTGCACTCAGATGGTCTTAACATTATTTCAATAATATCATTAGTATACTGTATAAATATTTATAAACACCACAACTGAGGTTATCACGGAAATATACACAAGAAATTTGCAAATACGCATAAAGTCATAAAGGACCTAGTGCAAATACTTTCATCACACAATTTATTATGTGGGCTATGCGAAATGCGACCTTAACGTCTAATATTTTAGAGTACTAACCATATTTTGGCTAATTAAATTTGATAATGTCCACCTGAAGATGGACAGCGCTTGATTAACGCTAAAATAAAATACGAGTAAACCAGAAATCTTCATGAGGCGCCAATCTATGAGATCAAAAGTGTTTGTGGTGTAAAGTTCGCCATCCACAATAATGCCATCCTATTTTCTAGAAGGATACCCGTATTTGAAGCGAGATGTTATGAAGATGATGATTTTTTTATGAAGAGTGGGCAAACGGACAGTCAGCTCACATGATGGTAAGTGATAGTGATATCCACAAACACCCGCTACACCAAAGGATTAGCAGGTGTGTTGCCTTTCAAATAGGAGTATGCTCTTTTCTTGAAGGTCCCTAAGTTGTATAAGTTCGGAAATACCAATTGCTGATTTCATATAACTGTCATAGGAAGCAGGAAATAACGTAAAAATTGAGATGTTTTGGATTTCCAGACATCGAGGTGGTGTGGGTGAAATTTGGAATTTTGATGTCCGGTAGTGGAATTCTACTGCAAGTATTTTATTCCAAAGACTTTTAAGCTATGTTCTTGCACTTACATAGTAAATTACAATACATTATCATACCGCGCTCACCTGTGGCCACGTCGTAAGCTTCCAAAGTTGAGCTAACAGGCACTAAAACAAACAACAAAGCCGAGACCGGCATCAAATAATAAATGTAAATGGATACTTAAATTTGGTCTCCCCTAATTTTCAGATACTTAAGTTTAGATTCAGGTAAAATAGGGTTTGATTATCATTTGCCTACATGTCAAAAGATTGTGTATCAACAGCGTCCCGCGGTTTCACCCGCGTTCCCATTCTCGTGGGCGTACGGGGATCAATTACTTATATGTTAATCAGGTGGATTAACTATATAATAGGGATGTTGACTATTTTTTTTAATTGATTTTATTTGATAGATATACTATAGATAAACACGAAAGAAAGATTTTTGTAAAGAAATAATATGTCCAATTTTAACAAAAAATTAAATAAAGAAAAATAGTTTTTAAAATTGCCGTTAAAACGCTCCAAGCGTCATTACGTCACACACCGCGTAGAGAGCTCGCGCTATGTTAAGTGAGTTTGTACTTAGCTCAATGTTCAGTGACGTCATCGCCTTATTGGCGCTTACAGTCATGTAATAATGCATGATAAATAACGCATTTTAAATTAATTTTCTAAATTTTAAGACAAATAAGTAGATAGTCCTTCTGCATAGATAGGACTAAATAAAATATTGTTGTATCATAGGGTAGTTTCGAATAACTTTGTAACAGTAGGACGTCTGACACCTCAGTCCTCCCGTGACCATGGTTGCTGTAAAGTTTCCGAAACGTCGGGCTTGTAAAAAACTAAATAAACCGCGATAAAATCCGTAAAAGTTGTTTCATTATAACAAATAAGTAGACTTTTTAAATGTTATTTTAGGTTTTCAAATACTGTATTTACCCCCGGTTTCTGAAACGTTTGTCAAAGTATACTTCAACTAACATGGCTGTTAATTTAACACAGCTGACAAATCAATTTCAGTTGCCGGAACGTCATTCAGAGCTAAATTAACTAATCTATGATTAGTTTGATTTGACATTGGGTTTGTTTTCAAATATAGCCACACTGATAAAAATCGTACCATAGTTCATTTTTAACTGTCAAAAATAACAGTTTCAAAATATGGCTGACTGTCAAATGTCGTTACTGACAGATCATTCCGAGAAATTTAAACTCAAATTTCCAACATACAAAAGTGAAATTATTTTTATCTTTATATAAAATGACCTCACGAGGGAAGAATTTTACAGAAAGGGAAAAGTATCATATGCTTTTAGAATTAGTTGAAAAGTAAGTATAAAATAAATACAATACACTTTAGCGTTTTTAAAACTTTTATTGTTTACAAAATTAAATATAATTGTTTACTTTATATGTCCCTACACCATTGCTTAAAGATGCTTGAGTAGACCCTTTGTTTTATTTCAGATACAAACACATTATAGAAAATAAATGTACTAATGCCATATCAACAACAAAGAAGAATTAAGCTTGGATGAGTATCACAACCGAATTTAACAGTACTGCGGATATACCGAGAAATCAAAAACAATTAAGCACAGCATATTATATAAATTAAAGAAGTTATGATTACATATTTATGATATTATTTTCCTTTTAATTTCCTATTATTTATATTTCTTTTCTAACATATTATATTTTACCAATAAAATAACATCATTATCACCAGTCTTTATCCGTCCACTGCTGAACATAGGCCTTTTATTTCTTTAACGCCGGGAAATGCACTGACGCATCCCGCAGGCGAGTGCCACCAATGCCGCCTTTGGTGAGGCTCCCCGGATCTACTAGCACAGGGCACCTTGACGGCCAGTCACTCGCCTCAGGGGGCCAACGCCACCTCCACAGACGGGTTGCCCCGCACCACAGAACAACCCCTCTTACCGTCAGGACAGTACAATGAGGCGAGGTTCCCATCCTCGCCCCTTGCCCCCTGCTCTTTTGCCCCTCTTCTTATAAGAGGGGCACAAAAAGGAAGGTTCTGGACTTAAAAGTTCGCCTCATTTGATCTTCATCACTAGATGAGTTGGTGCTCATGCTTAAATCCGAAACACACATCAGTGCAACCTACAACAGACAACAATACTTATGTTTAACAAGACGACCCAACTTTATACTTTTGTAAGTTAAAAACATATATTACATATTTAATACTCGGTTGTGAATATATTGTACATACCTTTATGAGTAGATTTGAAGAAAAAATGTAGTTTCACCTAACAGAATAATTATTTTCCTGACGCTAATTCGCCGATAGACACCGATTAGTCGACCAAGAACTTGACAGACGTTTAATCATCGATTAGGCCTTAAATAGCGTTTCAGAAACCCGAAATGGAGTTTAACATACGATTCTAGAGTCAAATTTGACAGCTATGTCTACTGACAGGCTGATCAAATTAAATAATTTAAACATGCTTCTAGAAACTCATTTTACACTTAACAA
The DNA here is from genome assembly GCA_905333005.2 of Lycaena phlaeas. Classification (NCBI taxonomy): domain Eukaryota; kingdom Metazoa; phylum Arthropoda; class Insecta; order Lepidoptera; family Lycaenidae; genus Lycaena; species Lycaena phlaeas. Next base: position 2,772,439 of record HG995174.1, read on the forward strand.
GAGATTTGACAGTCGATTTGTTAATTTTTGCGTTGATCAGCCTTTCGGAAACCGGGCGTTAATATGTAAAACATAACTTTACATGAAATTGTAATATGTGTCAACATCCCTATTGCAAAGTTTCATTCTAATCAATTGAGTTTTGCGTGAAAGAGTAACATCTATAAATACAAACTTTCTTGTTTATAACACAAGTAGGTCTCTAATAAAAAGAGGTTATGTCTGTTGGTTTCTATGTATCAGATAATCTTCAAAATTACTCCTTTTTTATCCTGAAATTTGAAATCTTTAGTTATTAAAAAAAATGTAATTGGTTTGATAATGCCGCAGATGGAATATTTAAATAGTAATTACACCTAATCACAGACAATGCCTTAAACATCGTTTTGTAATTTATATTTGTTCAGAGAATTATTATTAATATAATACGTTGAACCCTTATTTTAGAGGAATAAGTAAAAAATCCCGCATCTTTGGCGCTACCCCAGAAATGGGAGAATTCGAAATAAAATATCAGAATACAATGTTATAATAGCTTGGTTGGAAAATTAGGTAGTTTCGAACCTAACAGAGCCATGTTCGTGTCCTCAGTCCGATTGTTTCCTTCTTTTTTCCAAGCCTTTTGGAAAATAAACGTTATCATATTATCATCTATGAGGGTATCCGAAACAAAGCAAAAAAAAAGACCGAGCAGGTACCTTGTAGGTACATTTTTTTTTTAATTTAAATTTAAATTTTCACCATGAAAGAAATAGTTTATTAAGCTTGCCTACATTCATCGCTCGCTCTTCGCGATCACCTCTAAGAAACATCTTAAATATTATAATATTTAATTACCGAGTTAAGTAGTATTAATATTTTAAACAAAGCTATTATCACAACCCAAGCTATAAATCTAGTAATAACAGTGTTATAGCTAATATTACCAAATTGTTCTTTAATGGGCTCACTTTAGCTAATTACTGAAAGTGTGAAGTAAGCTTATTAGTACTGCGGCGAAACCTTACCTAATTTAATGATAACGTTGCGGACTTAACGAATTACCAGATAAGCTTAAAATCTTTCTTAAGCCCAATGAATTCATAAAACACTTTTTTTGATGAAGTTGCGTTGCTATATGGAGCAGTAAACTAACCAAGTATAATAAACTCAACTATAAAATCAAAATAACTTATCTCAGAGGTTTCTGAAAGTTTTAGTTAGCTTACTAGTATATTTTGTTTTTAGAAAACTAGATAGCCAAGCGAAACAGCTAAGGTAAGGTGCCCGGTAAGGTCCATCGTACCTAGGTAGTGACCGGTAGGGTCATGGCATTTTGTAGACCTTAGATATTAAACTTATAACCCTTTTCAATCTATTTAAAATACAATTCAATTAAATATGTAACATGTATTTATATTACATAGGAACTTTAAAAAAAAACATCTATCTTATCAACAAAATAATATGAGGTATCTAGAAATACAAAACAGTAGCTCCGCTAGCCGCGGCCTCCTTCATACGTGCCGTTCGGAGGTACTTGGGGTCTAATGGACCCCGCGTGACCAATTAAAGGTTAATGTGCAGAAGGCTTTGTCTTATCCATGCTTGGTGACCCGAATGATTAGAGCCTTTGGCTAGATAGCTTGAAATATAGATACATAATATTATTTACTTAAACTGTGCTTAATATTTTTATAGAGACATAATTTGTGAAATCATACGTAAAGGATACAAACAATACAATTAAACAAAATTTTCAGAGTTTTGTTTTAATATACTAACTCATTGTTTATGATACTTTATATTAAAATGCCCTTGTTTGAAATTGAAATAACGTCGCTGAAGAAAGTTGCCTCGGCTGAGTCTTAACCGTTAACTTTTTACAAACAACTGCAAGGTTATAAAGTTTTATTAACCAAAGCATTTAGACAACATTTAAAATTAATTAGACTGGGCAATACACGGAGATTGCCGGTCTAAAAGAAATAGCGCGAGTAAACTGCCTAAAAGCAAATAAAAAAATGTATATTATGTTAGATATGCATGAATGCCATTTGTCTTTTTTTCATTATGGCAAAACAATATTATATTCATAAGGCATATTAGACATAAAATACATAAAAAAACAGGTTATATTGATGGTCCTCCGAGCCGGATAGCCGAAAATGCATTGTTTCTTAATAGAAATGAGGGGATTTAAATAAGGAATTCAAGTTCTTCTATATGATTGATCACCATTCGCTAAATTGATATTCAAAAAAAGTTTTCACATTATGTACAACCGACGGTATTACGGCTCACATTGCCGCGCCCCGAGTCATTTTTCATTTCTAAATTACATTTGTACACTCATCCAGATAATACATAGCTGGATAATACAGTGGGTAATATGTTATTTATGCTGTGTAAACCGTATTTGTTCTAATAAATGATTTTTTCTCCCGCTTTTCGGTGTTTAATCTTTATATTTTCTGTTTTGTAAAGCCCTTTATATTTATTGTGGAATATTTTATCGTTTGTTATTTTTAATTTCATAACACAAATGAAATTCAAAAGGTTTAGGAAGTAGGTACTTTAAGGATGTAATTGAATTCGTATTTTTTTATTTTGGAGTACAGAATAAATATTATAATTTTAAAAAGTTTATTTATTTGTTTAAACGCTGATTTTGACAACGATTGATTATTTGAATATATCTTTTATATTTCATAACCCAATTTACTATTTAAGACAAATAAATAAGTGATCATTCATCTATTTGTAGTTGCCTATTGATTAGAGTATTATGTATTGATTGTATTTTTTTTGTGAAAGAATATTTGAAAAAACTAGTTCCACTGAGTTTGTTTCGTCGGTTCTTCTCAGTGGACTTACTTTGGAACCGGTGGTAGACTCAACTAACGTTCAAAAAGATGCTTTGATGATCAAAAATTTTTTATTGAAAGTAGTAACTTTCAATAAAAAAATTTTGATTTTGATTTTGGAAAAATAAAGCTAGGAATACCTAATAAATGTACATTTCCCTAGGCATGTAAAACTTGCAGTAGAATGTCAGTACTTTTTATACAGTTTCAAACCTGCAACGAACTTCTCAAAATTGCGCTATGACGTAATTCAACAAAGTCAACGTCAACCAATTTTTTCACGTATATCAGCACGATTATTGTATTCTTCTTCGACTGGTTCTCATCATTCTCATAGGATAACTTACAGTTATAAGAATCTCTCTTTGTAACTTTTTCTTTCCTAAGTATGTACTTTAAGCATCTAACCCTAGTTTAGACACGCAGGCAGAATTTTATAATAACGCAGGGAAATTTCTTATGTATCCAGATTACCTTGGTTAAGGTGAATGTGCAATAGTGGAACTTGCACCAAAGAGGGAACTACCCGAACTGAAACACCTGCGAGCACCATCAGCTGCTTTTAAGGGTCTCGAATCAGTATGCAACCGGATCACTTCAGCGAATACTTACACTTTTGTTTTATTGTAGCTTATATTATGTACAATCATGATTATCGTATGGCTTATCTTTGTTTCTTACTGTGTTTTTTTTTTCGAATATTAAATCTCTAAATATTAGAGTACGGATATCATGATCATCATCATCATCATCATCACATTTACATAGTCCTCCTTAAATGAACGCCAAGGCATCCGATTACTCGCCACTCGAATCAATATAGACCGATCCCTGCACGGAGATCGACCTCAAACCTGGTTCATGGCCAACCGACACTTAAGTAAATGTATATTTATATTGAAGTAAATTGAAGGTAAATCACTATGAGGTAAGATGTAACACTATAATACTATGAATACAATTCTATTTAATATTAACTATGTTATATGCACGAAATAACCATACAAACTCCAATTATTTGTTTTAGCAGGCTTTGTACAATACATCTGCGTCAGAGGTCACTTGAAAATTCCAAGTTTGCGGATTGGCTTTACGTAAGGTTGAATATTTCCTGTTTGCCCTTGTAATGAGTTATGTACTTCATACAACATTCTTGCTGATGTGAATAATTTGGTTAGGTTTAGATAATACCACACAATCAATCGTCTTCGTTTATATTAGTACAGGTTTTGGTAAGAATTCCCACCTAGGTTCAGGCCTTGTCGTGTCGGTGGGGCTCAGTAGCCTATCTTGGGCGAATTGAGCCAAGGGGGCTCTTTGTATCCCTCTTATAAGAAGAGAAGTGAAGACGGGGACCTGACCTCATTGTTATTTCCCGACGTTGGGTGGTGCGGGCAACCCCTATGTGAAGGTGGCATCGATCCCCTGAGGGACTGACTAGCAGTCGAGTCGACCTGTTGCTAGCAGATCCGGGGCACCACCGAGATTGGTGGCACTCGCCAGGTTTTAGTGCGTAGAGCTGGGTCCACTTACCAGCTTTCGGGTGCAGCGAGTCCCACATACCCGCCTGGGGAGACCAATTCTCCGCGGAATGCCTAAGCGCATTTTCCGGCGTTATATTATGATATTGAAGTGCAACTGTAAATTTATAAAAAACATTTAAGGTGTACCAGCCGCAGAAGGCTGTATTTCGGCGTCTCCCATTCTGATCGGAGCGATCGATGGTCTCGTGTTCAGAGTGTACTTTGAAATACTGAAAAATCCATTTGTCAGGATCGAACCCAGACCTCCCCCTATAGAGGTCAAACCCATACCCACTAGTTCTTCGTTGCTCAATACGATGGTAGATTTAGTCGTATATAATACACATTCTAAAACACAAAACAAATTACACCATATTCTTTACTGGCTTGTTCGCCAAGCCCGGCTCTTCCGGCTCATATTAAAACTGTTATCGGCCGATCTTAACTGCTTTGTACTCGAAACTATAGCCCACACTGAAAATGATATACTTACATTTAATCTATCAGTTAAAACCAACCTTATCGTGCTGGAATAGAACTGATATTTGGTAACCGTTTTCAAAATTGCCTGTAATTTTTCATTATTAATTCGAAAAGGGATGTATGTTATTTTGGGCTTTATTATGTGAAACAGAAGGGTTGTTTTGTTTTCGCTATCATAGTAACAGTAGCTAATTGTAAAGCTTTATAATATATTTTACAACATAATTTGAAGTTTATTAATAATTTTAATTGTTTTAAAAAATATTTGTTCGTAGCGGGCGGTCTATTAGTAGATGTTGATAGTGATAATTATTACCAAAGCACATTAATGAAGGTTGTTTTTAAAAAAAATGTTACGTTAAAAATAATTGAAGAATACAGTTGAACAAAAACACGGTAAGACGCGGTTAAAAGGCAAAATTCAAATTTTTATAAGGGGATGAAGCAAATAAAGTGCTTTTTGCTTTCGGAAGTCACTATCGCTCTACGTAGAAATGAAAGAGAAGCAAACAGACGCCGCCATATTCGTCCGAATTGTTCGGTGTATTATTTTTTTAACGAATATCTTATTTTAATCGATAATTAATATAATTAACCTTACCCCGTGTTGCAATTTTATAAATTACTGTTATTAATATTATTCAGATACGTTTACAAATAATACAGTTTAATTGCTAGAATGTAAATTTGTGTGGTTATTTTATGATTTTTTGCTATTAATAATTTATTCTAAAACGTGTCTTAAACACAACAAGTTCACTCATAAATATAATCAAGATTAACATATATTTTTTCTGCTCTCAAATCTTCCATTACATTTTCATTTTCCTTAAAAACTGTTTGACAAAGCCTTTCTGACTATTTACATCGCCTTAGTAAAAAATATAAAAAAAAACAAAAGGTGTGTATGCGATTCAAACACGATAGAAGTGAAACACATGCTAAATCAAATACAAGATACATACACACCTACATTTGCTCTCTCGCTCTTTTGTGTTTGGGTCTCTTACCTGTTGTTATTTCCGTTGCATCCTGTTTGAAATCACAACAATTCTAACTCAAAACTCATAAAGAACTAAAGAGTTTCTTGTTTACATCATTAGATAGATTAGATACATTATGACATTTAAAATATTTTCCAATGCATTAACAAGTCATCCATGTTAAGATTCACATTGAAACATTTTTTCTAACATAGTAAGATGTACTCTTATAAACAATACAATACCTTGTAATCTGAAATTTATATACGTTATACAGTAGAAAATGAAGGATAAAAACAGTATATGGGATAATGGGATAAAAATATTTTCACCCAGGAAATGAGAATCTACTACTTACATAACGTGCTTGTCTAATATTTACTGCTTCAAGTATGAGGGCGATGTCGGTACTGGAGAAATGGGGTAAAAATGCAGGTTGAATAAAAAAGAAAACTCTCAAAGAAATAGATATGATAAAACTTAACAAATATTCGGTTGCGTATTTATAAATTAAGTTCTTTACAATTTTTAAATTGTATTTAAAAATGGAATTCAAAAACAAAAGAGGTAAACTTATGACATCTAAAGACTAAACCGATTTTGATAAAGCGTGTCATAAGAACGGTCTGTCACAAGAAATCGTCCTAACAATCGTATTTTTACGCTGGACGTTACAAATTACCTAAATAAGATTTTTTATAACATAGTAATAATGCATTAATAGCAATAATTATAAAGAACAAGCAGCGCCTTGCAGTTTCACCCGCTTGTTTCCCATTCCCGTGGGAGTACGGTGATAAATTATAGCCTATGTGTTATTCTGATGTATAAGCTATATAATTGTAAAATTTCAAGAAAATACATTCAGTATTTTTTACGTGAGAGAGTTCCAAACATCCATGCTTACAAATTTTCGCGTTTATAATATTAGTAGATAGTAAGATTAGTAAGATGATTATGCTATTTATTTAAGGAAATATTTTTTTTGATTAATTTGCTACCGTAGAAACCACGAAGATATTCATTATTGTAATTTAATGAACATACAAGATGTTCATTAAATTACAATAATGAACCAAAATGATCAAAGAGGAAAAATACCTACCTTTTAAAATTTAAATATAGAATGGCTTCCAGCATCTTAAGAAAACGTGTTAATATTTAATTTGAGGCGTGGGCGGACCGCGGCGTCGTTAATTACGTATATCAATTAAACACAGAATGTGGCTTGTTTAAACTAATAAGTAAGGAGAACAATTGGTATGTTAAATGTTCTGCAACATCTTTGTTATGTAAGAAAAGTGTTTGTGTGGTTGTATAATAATAATATATTAAGACAACTTACATACAGCCATCTGATCCCAAACTAGACAGAGCTTGTTTTAATGGCAACCAGACAATTGATACATACTTATTTATAACTATCTGTTGCCCACAGCTTCGCCTGCGTTAACTAAGATTTACAACGGGATCATAGTACGCAAAATAAGTAACTTTTCTGGTTGATTTTTTACACCTTGTATCCGAAAACCCCAAATTTCTTACGGAACCCTTATTTTTAGAATAAAATTTAGCCCATGTTACTCGTGGATAATGTAGCTTTCAAACGGTGAAAGAATTTTTGAAATCGCTCAGATGGCTCAGAAAGGACTGGACAGTCCTTTCTGAACCTATATATTACAACCAAACAAACAAATAAAGTTTTCCTCTTTATAATATTAGGTATGTATTCATTAATAGTCAATTTTTTTTTTACTTTGTCTTTGACGTTCATTAATACTGTACACATATTATAGATAATTTACGCTCAGGCACAGAACAAAATTTGTTGTTGGAATGAGCATGATGATTTAATAATAATGCTCATCACACAAACGTTTATCCTAGGTGGAAATCGAATCTATGACCTTTCGGTTTAGCGTTCAGGGTCCCTAATCACTTGATCGTTGGTAGGTCAGTTGTATCTTAATAAAAATGTAAAGCTAAAAGTATATAAAGCTAAATACCATGTGTTCACTTTTTAAACCGTTTTGAAATTATCTTCTAATATACCAAGTATTTATTATTCATGACCGATTTTCAGTCATGAAATTTTGAAATATCGACCTTCACAAAATCAAACTGAAAAAATGAATGAAAATGAAATGAAGTGAAATAGGCCATGATAATTTAAATATCGTGGGTTAAACATTCCAAAAAATATTTCTGTATTTCGGATGGAAGATAGGGCAATTATCCGCTCTTCGATTGGTTACTTTTTTAGAATTTCCAAATGAACAGTCAGTTTTCCTGGTGATTATCAATGGCAGCCCTGTGCGAGTTGCTGGTACGTTGCTGATCATTATTGAATAGTGAGTAGGCTCTTTTCTCGATTCCTGAGTAATTTAGATTCCGAAATACTACAGCTAGAAGTTGGTTACACAAGACGAGTAAAAAAAATGTGGAGTTGTAGATTAGTTATACACGTGGTATTTTTTGGGAGGCAACTGGAAAACAGGACTGTAGACAACTGATCAACGTTGCTATTTTCTATCTGCTGGTCAGATTTATTTCTTAGTTGGATGTCGCCCATGGAAATAAATATAAGGCAAGAAACTTATTTTTGTGTTGCCTAAGTTAAGCCTTGGTCTCTCCCTCCCCTCTCTTCGAAACATGTTAAAACTGCACAAAAGAAACAAGCAAGATGGTGGTACCTATAAATCCGGCTACCTCAAATAAATAGATATTGACTAACCTGCCAATTTACGATGGACTTCCAGAAAATCTAGCGCTTAGCAGTATTCTTACCATGACGAATAATTTCGTTCTGATGATTTTGTAAGTACGTAAAATGGCATGTCCCACTGCTGGGCACGGGTCTTCTCCTCGAAATCAGGCGAGTAGGTGCCATTGTTCATTGAGGCGCTGGTCCAATGCGGGTTGGTGAACTTCACACCTTCAAAGACTTTTAACAGGTTACGGTCGCATGTGAGGTATTAGAAGTATAAGAAACGATTGATGGTTTTATGTTTAGGGTGCTTAGTTTGAAAAAAATAAATCGTACCCTTTAGTTCTAGAAGCCGCGCCCTTGCCTACTGACGATGGTTCACCATCGTCTACTACTATATTAAAAAGAGGAAAACTTTGTTTGTTTGTTTCGTTGTAATGAATAGGCTTAAAAAGTACTGGACCGATTTCAAAAATTCTTTCACTATTTGAAAGCTACATTATCCAAGGCTAACTTACATTCTGAATAAAAAAAATAGAGTTCCGTAAGATATTTGGGTTTTTCGGACACAAGGTGTAAAAATTCAACCCGAAAAGTTACTTATTTTGCAGACTAAGATCCCGTTGTAAATCTTAATTAACGCAGGCGAAGCTGCAGGCAACAGCTAGTCGCTAATATGAGTACGTACAAACCGATTATTTTGAAATAATTACCACACAATTATATGAGCTTCAAGGTTACCTTATATAATATTAACAATGTGGACTCATGTTCGACCTTGGGCTGACCTTGCATATCAAGAATTAATTGCCTTTGACTTTTATAACATGAATTTAAATAATGAACTAAATCTAGCGTGGTATTGAAAAGAATAAATTTACTTTTTACTCAGTACATAAAATTTACATAATGGAAATAATCAATATCACAACATTTTATGCAACATAGTTTCTCATGTTACTTTTGGTCAGTATGTGCGCGAATAACTCAAAAACTATTCAATACATTTTCATGCTGTTTCAATCAATAGATACATCAATTCCTGAAGCAGGTTTTTCGTATATAGTTTGTAAAAAGCTTGTTTAGATTTTTTGAAATGAGAGTCAGAAAATTCAAGCCGCTTCGGAGCTTTTATTGAAAACGCCGTCTTATGCCTTTGAGATCTAGGTCGAGAAAGAATCTATTTCCAAACCAGTATAGTATTAGGAACTGTCCAGAAAATTGTATTCATATTTTCAAAACCTGTCAATACTCTCCAATGATGATGATTTCAAACGGTGTCACTGTCGCGGTGGTTACTATTTGAAAGTATGGCTTTAAAGCCCTAGAGATAACGGAATATATGCTAGATTAAGGTCAATGTAGATCTGCCATCGTCACTGAGTTTGTTTCGCCGGTTTTTCTCAGTAGGCTTGCTTTGGAACCGGTAGTAGACTCAATTGACTTTCAAAAATATACTTGGATGGAGACCTTTTTTCTAACTTTAATGATGCGTTTTTTAATAATATTGATTTATAACGTTTACGCGAATTTCATTCATTATAATGATAAAAAAATTATGGATTTTATCTCGGTTTATTAAGTTTATATGCCCGACGTTTTAGATAATTTACAGCAACCATGGTTACAGGAGGTTGTTTCATTTTAAAGAGAGAAATTCGTGTAAACGTTTGAAAACAATAAAGTTTCTTATTATTTTCAACGTCCAATTCAAAAGTACGGTTGCTTTATTTTGATCGCCAAGATACACAGCAACCATGGCCATGGTGGGACAGGGAGACAAGAGTCTTTAAATATTTTTTTAAAGCCTATCTTTTACCCGTCGGTCGGTCGGTTGAGTATTTTTCGCATGAAAGCGTAACAAAGAAACTTACATTCACATTAATATTATTAAGACATTGAACGTTATTAGTATTTTTGTTTTACTGATTGTTGTAGGAATATAATAGAATAGAAAATATTTATTTCAGACACAAATATGCCCATATATTCTAGTTAGTTTGTTAGTAAAAATATTAACTTATAGTTATGTTAGTAGTGTTAATATTTGACAATTATACATTATAGATTCAAAATAACACATTTACAGTGACTACCCTTACCCAATGTTTTTGGATAGGGCAGTCAAACCTAGCCGCAATAGCTTTCCAACAGTAAGACTTAGGTTTTTTGGCATGATTATGTGTCAACGGGGAGTACCCTATAGCAACAATATTTTAACAGGCAGACATACATATAGACGGATAGACAACAAAATTATCATATAAAGTGAACCCTTTTGCAATAATATACAGGAACGGAGCGACGATGGTCCTGTGGTGGATGGACTCTGCCTCTTATGCGAGAGGTTCCGGGTTCGATCCCGACCTCCTCGTGTGTGCCTTGAAATGGGTTTTTCTAAATTTCTAAGTGCACTCCAAACACGAGACCATCGCTCGCTCACCGGTGAAGGAAAACATCGTGAGGAAACCTGCATGCCTGATGGTATTGAAAATCTTTGAAGGTATGTGAAGTTCACCAACCCGCTCTGGGCAAGCACGGTGAACTATTGGCCCATTACCCTCCTCGCCTGATTTCGAGGAGGAGACCCTTGCACAGCAATGGGACATAAAGAGTTGATACTTTACAAGAACGGAACCCTAAAATCTATCGATCTTTAGCTTTACGAATGGCCACTTTTGTTTTCTATTTGAAGGGTTCCCAAGTAACAATAAACGACAATTGAGATTAGCCATTGACCTGCCAACCTGATTACAATCAACCCTTTGGGTTATTGTGGCTAATAAATCAGTATTAACGCTCCCCGAGAACTATCTACTAATGAAAAGCCCAAACGTAGCAAATAAATTTCACTCGAAATAAATAAGACGATGTTGATAAAACTATGTTTTTCTTGAATTAAATTGGAAGAATAGCAATGGTTATGATTAAAAAGCATTTGTATTTAAATAAAATATTATCATCATCAGCCTTTACCCGTCCACTGCGAAGATAGGCCTCCCTCAATAAACGTGAAGACGACCGATCCGATTTATGTAAAAGAAAAAAAACATACATTATTAACTATACTAACAACTAATAATATAAGTTTTTGTTTCTTATAATGTGATAAACGGTTTTATTTGCCTATGCAAATATTTATTGTTTCGCTCATAAGTATGTTAAAACAGTGCTTATATCGGAATCACCACCATAGTTATTTTCATATAATATTACTCGGGTCTCCTCCTTAAATCAAGGGAGGGGTTGAAGTGGGGGGAGGCCACTTTATCATTTCATATATTTCAATCCTAGATTTCCTCACAATTATTTCCTTCACAGAAATCACCGATGCATGGTTAAACAAATTATCGAATCAATTTGATCGAATATCATAGATTAAATGTGTCTAAGATTATCCTGGAAGTTTCGATGCAGAATACGTACAAGTTTCTGCTCAGTTCCGTAACACTATATAGTTACAGTATTGGTGAGACATCAGAAATCACTTGGGAAAGGAAGCGATAGAGGAAATTAGGGTAAGTTTGACATGAACAAACTAACAAATTTAGTTTGCTCGTCACTTCGGAATTAAGGATACAAGATGCCTTGACTCATAGTAGCAAGGTGTAAAAAACTTATTATTTTCCAGTTCATCGAAGTTTGATTATACTACTACCTACAATGACCTTGGTGGCTATCATTTCTGTTACGGTCTAGTAGTGAAATTCTCCTGTCACGGTGTTATATGTACGGTGTAATAAATCTCTTCTGAAACGGCTCGACCGATTCTCATGAAATTCTGTGTGCGGTTAGGTCTGCGAATCAGCCAACATTTATTTTGCATCCCGTAAATGTTAAGGGTTCATTCCTTTTTTTTATTATTTTTGACGTGACAACGTCTTATAATTTGATGGAGCCGGCTGCACGCACGAAAAAACATGACTCATGCGGGGTCACTTCGCTCTGAGGCGTTCCATTTAAGGCTTGAAGTGCAAGCGAGAGCGCGGAATGATCGACAAAAAGGAACAATCGGCCCATCAGTATTTTCTTATGACGTTGTCACATTCAACTTTCGTCAGTAAACCGACTTTACAGACAACCGATTTTTTTTAGATTTTTTATGATACAACATTCAAAAATACATACGACCCTCAATTTTCACCCTTTTATTACAGACCCCTATTTTTAACAGCAATATTACTTTTGGCAGAGCGATGTCTTTTGGGACTAGGACGAAGCTAGTTATTATTTGAAAAATGAATCAAATTTACAACCAATATCAAAGGTATAATATGTGAATAAGTAAAGAAGTTTATTAGGTTTAAATTAATTAATAATTTAGAAAATCCCAACATAATATTATAAAACATTGCATTTTGTGGCAGCGGCTATCTTGAATTTAAAATGGTCATGGTGTATATTCTACTAGTCAAGTCCTTTTATGTGATATCCATATTGAGGGAGTTGTGATAAAATATGTAATCCACTATTTTCCAACATCTTGGAGTGACATTGATCAAACATAGATAAGAACGCTCGCAACTAATTCACCTTTCAAATAAAGAAAACAAAATCAAAATCGATTCATCCGTTCGCAAACTATGATGCCGTAGACAAACACATACACACACACACACACACCTACACAGAGACATATATAAGCTATAACACCCTTTCGTTTTTGCGCCGTATGTTGAAAACAGTGTGGTTCTTATATTTTCTTCAATCTATTTTTTCATTTTTGACTTATGGATAAGATATTGATTTCAGTTTAATTTTTTCACTTCTCTACGTAACTCTATAGTACATACGCATAAGATAAATTCGCACCTTTATCTCAATTCTCATAGAGAATGTTCAAATAAGTTTCGAGCTTGACACCGAGGTAGCTCTTTGGGAAAGAACTTAAGAGCTTTGAAGGGCTTATTGTGTCAGTAGCCTGCGGTTGGCACTACAGACTGTTGGGAATTATTACATCTGTTCTGCTGACTTATAGTTGGATAATAGTGACGTCATTGTTATTATAACCCAGTTTCAAATCTGTTATGGAACAATTGGATAAGAGAGTTTGAATTGTGAATTTAATACATCTTCAATTACAATCATGAATCAACTGAGAAGGTTCTGTGTGATTAACAAACGTCTATCTTATATTTTTGCAATTAAGGTTTGTTTTTGATTGGACTCGAATGCACGGCGTGTGTCTCCTCCTGTTTTTCTTTTATGAACAGTATGATGATAATGATGATGGTGATGATGATGATGATCATGACTCATTAGCGTTGTCCCACGTGTCACGTATAATTATTATTATGTTAAACATATTTTTCTTTCCGCATTTTGAAAAGTTCAAAATGTCGGATCTGATATAACACACGACATAATAATGTTAAAGAAGACGTCAAAATTTAATGAAATTATACATTTTTATACATATTGTGAAAAGTATAAGTTTATTTTTACCATTAGCTCCGTAATATTGGATTGAAAAAAAAAACAATTAAAAAGTGTATATATCTCTAATCACCTGCTTGAAAAATTATAACAAAAATAAGAATCAATTAATAAATAACACAAGCCCAAAACACAATACCTTCTAAGTAGATCTAACTAATTTAATTTAAATATTAATAGTTAAATCTCACACATGACTTTCTGACATTGGACTGTCTCTACTGTAAAATCAAAATCAAAATTTAAAATAAAATCTAAAAAAAATATTCAAAATAGTATCAAAGTATCTTTTTGAACGTTAATTGAGTCTACCACCACTAAAGTATTCATAACTTAAACATTAAAAACAAAATCCATAATATTCTACGCATCATTACCAGTGTCAACATTTGCTCAAGTTTTAAAAAAGGAATTTACTATTTATTTCACCATCGCATTTAAATTCGTATATATTTAAAATGGAAGGCTACAATTTAAAGTATTTCCAGTGCAGTATTTAAGCTCATTAATCTATTGAAAGAGCGGCTGTAAATCCTGGCGATCGCGCCGCTCCTAATGATAGATGAATGTAGTTTTGATGAAGCACGAACAATTCATTTCGCTGAAGTGGATCGGTGAGCCGATTATGATACGATTTGGCCATTTATCAACTGTATTAATATATCATTTAATGATATTATATTTTTGTTAATATATCATTATATAGACGATTTTCTCACGTCGTCTATACCGCAGAGTTTGAAGACGAAAGTCTTCAACCAATGCGTTCTCCCCGAGATGACCTACAGGGCCGAAACGTGGCCTCTTAATTTACGACTGATCCGCAAGTTTGCCGTAGCTCAACGTGCCATGGAGCGTGCTATGCTGGGTGTTTCTTTGGCAGATAGGATTCGAAACGAAGACCTCCGCCAGAGAACTAAAGTTACCGATATCACGCGAAAAATAAGCACGTTGAAGTGGCAATGGGCTGGTCACGCACTCAGAAGAACGGATGGCCGATGGGCCATTAAGGTTCAAGAGTGGAGGCCGCGTTTAGGTAGATGAAGTGTTGATCGGAAATTAACCAGATGGGAAGACGATCTCCGTGCACTGGCAGGTCCTAGTTGGATGCGAGTAGCAAGGGATTGGTCATCTTAGCGTTCGTTGAGGGAGGCCTATGTTCAGCAGTGGACGGATTAAGGCTGATGATGATGATGATGATGAGACGCTTTTGTACTACGTCAATCTGGTCTCGTGATAAGTTCTTGAAGAACTTGTGTTACGAGTACCAGACAACGGTTACGGAAACATGTAATATTTACTTTTATGTTATAGCATAATATTATATTATATAATACACATAATATTTAATACACATCGATGACCCCGGAACACAAAACACTTTTGTTCCCTGGCGGGATTCAAAGCTGCTACCTCCGGCACAAGCCGAAGATAGCTATAATTGTGGCTAATATTTTTATATAATGTATTAGTATTATTGAAAATTGAAATTAATATTATTGTAATATATAATCACAACTAAAACTTATTTGGTTGGATAAAACTATATTCAATAATAAAATATTAATAAATCGTACCGAACTATGGACGATATAGGGAATCAACCAGCCTTTCTGTCAAAGCCGGTGGTGAAATTTTAGTTAAAGGTATCCAAAACAATAATATTATCAAAACGAATGGAGTTTTTCTTGAAAGCAGTAATTATATTTGCGTATCTTTCAGAGGTGTACTATTATTGTATTGTTATTACTATGTATGATAAAGTTATAAACATTATAATTTTTGTAGTCTACGTTCCACTAACTATCTCACACAGCGCTTTATCTCCTATTCTGTACAAAATCGACAACGTGATGCAAAATGATTCCTCTGTAAGACTCGTCTTTGACTATTTTAACTTAGGCTTTAAAACCTCAATGATTACAATCACTATAACTACTAAAACTTATTTGGCTATAGTTTTATTAAATCCATGAGCCTAAATAATTACATTGTCTCTCTAGACTCAAATTCTTTTTTATATTTTATTCCATTGTTCAAACAAATTAAAATAAATTTAGTACAATCTGTTGATAACAACGTTATAAATATAACAATTTTTACACTTTAAATGCGTGAAAAAAGTATTCATTTAAGAGCCAAAAAAAAAAAATTCTTTAGTTATTTCACAAAATTATGAATGACAATATTATAAAAGTGATTCACAGGAAGCCCTTCATCGTTTGTCATTTTATTGTTACATTGTAATGATAAATTTGTAAACGTTAGAACTAACACAGAAACAAACACCCCTCGTGGTAGATAAGTTCAATTGCTTATACCATTAAGGTTTTATTCCGGATGGCGTGAGAGTGACATGAAGTAATGACGTCTGTAAGATCGTCGGTGAGATTCAAGGGCCCTTCACACGTTCACCATCAGTGTCGAAATTTAATCTGAGAAGGGATAAGAGGGAGGTAATCGGTTGTCTTTGTCAATCTTCCGGAGTTTTTGCGAGATTTGTCATGTGTAAATGGGATTCCTGTCATTTACCTTATGTAATATATACATATTTATCTAGAAGATGTATTTTTATCCATTCTTAAGATATATGTTATTAAACCTATGAATGTATTTTTGAAGTGAAATTCCTTTACGTAAATAAAAAGCGTTAAACTCGCGCCATCGTTGCCTCAAGCTTTATGGCGTTTTTAAATATTTTATTTGACGTGACAACGTCTTATAATTCGATGGATCCGGTTGCACGCACAAAAAAAAAGACTCATGCGGAGTTACCTCGCTCTGAGGCGTTCCATTTAAGGTTTAAAGTGCAAGCGAGAGCGCGGAACAAGCGACAAAAAGGCACAATCGGTCTATCAGTATTTTCTTATGACGTTGTCACGTTCAACTATCGTCAGTGAACTAACTTTACAGACAACTGATTTTTTTTTTAGATTTTTATGATACCTACAACATTCAATAATACATGCAATTCTAAATTATAATATAAAAAAGACGTGTGGCACTCGGGGACTGCCGCGGTAATGCTATTGCATAGCATTTTGTATCAACTTATGCAATTATAATTATTTATTTATTTTAATTATTAATGCAGTATTTCTTTTTCTTTGATATTAATTCAAGTTACACTTTTTGAGCGTGGTGACCGATAAGAAAACATTTTTTTTCCTTTATTAAATAAATAAAAAAATATAAATATTTTAAACAATATTAACTAATATTGTTTAAAATATTTTTATTATTTTACAATACATGTGTTATATTTTATTGTTATTCGTGCGAGCTTCGTAGTGTCGTACAATACGTCTAGTTGCAAGCACACAAACACCGTGTCGAAGACTGCCGAAAAGAAACGACGTTAGACGATGCATGGCCTTCAAGCCACACCTCCGTGCCCGTCGGAGTGGGGAGCGTTAGGTTTTTTTTTCGTTACGGAATTTCTCGACTCGGTCCCCGCGCTCAAGGCCCGCGATAGAAGCTATGCAATAGCTTAATAATAATATAATATCTATGGACGCTTTCTAAAGTATAGTACACTATAAAATACACTAAGAATAAACTATCACCTGCGTACTTATTTTTTACGTGACAACGTCTTATAATTCGATGGAGCTGGCTGAAAAACATGACTCATGAGGCGTTACCTCGCTCTGAGGCGTTCCATTGAAGTGCAAGCGAGAGCGCGGAAATAGCGACAAAAAGGCAATATCAGCTCATCAGTCTTTTCTTATGACGTTGTCACTGTCAACTATCGTCAGTAAGCCGACTTTGCAGACAACCGATTTTTTTTTTGCCTTGAAATTGGAAATTTCTTCATAATTATTCTCATTGACGAAAACCTATTCCAAGGTAAAAAAGACGGTCAGGATCGAACCCGGGCCTCTCAATCAAGAGACCACGTCCAGCTCCACCTACCCACTAGAGCGTAGTACGGATTAAAATAGAAGTTACAATTTTTTTTCTTAGTACTCTACTTTTCACAACGGAGTAGCACCAACCACAGCTCTACTTATACAAAGTATAACAAATTCTACTAATATTATAAATGTGTAAGTGTGTGAGGATGTTTGTAACTCTTTCACGCAAAAACTACTGAATGGATTTTAATGAAACTTCATAATAATATATCTTACCTACGCATCAGATTGACGCATAGGCTATAATAATTCATCTCCGTATTCCCACGGGAACGCAGGGCACTGCTATACTATATGTTATACTTGCCGTTAGTTCACACAGGCGAATCTGCGGGCAACAGCTAGTGTTTTCATAATACTTTGAGGATCATAATAATCACGACTTAGCCCTAATATTATTTAATCGCGAATGAAAAAAATATTATATTTAAAGGCCACAAAAGGAAAATTTTCAAACAAAATTCGGTAATGATGTTAACGTATTATTATTTCTCTAGAGGGAATGCTTTCTTAATATATTTTATTATTGAAACGCTGAAATATATTTTTTTTATTTTCTTTATTTGTATACGTTTTGCCCTGTTATTGAAAAACAGCTTTATAAATATCACTGACATTATAAAGCATTATTGTATTATTGTAGTTTACTTTTATCTTGAACTAATAGATATACTGCTTTAATATAGGACATAATATTATTATTGTCCTGTACAAATAGTTATTATTGTAAAAATAAGCATAATAATTATTATTTAACTTATTGTGTCTAGTAAAAGAACTCACAAATTCACGGGGTTATAGGGAGACATGACTATATATTATTATATCTTTATAATAAGTATATATACTTCTTCTATGCGTGTGTTTGTCACTGAACTCCTCCTAAATGTCTGGACCGATTTCGAAGAAACTTTATGTGTACCTTCAACTGGATTCAAGAATGGTTTAGATTTACAAATTAGCCCAGCAAATGACGCTGCAGTCAGTATCTAGGTTATTTACCAATACTGCAACTACACGGCTTTATCCATTTGTATCTAAAGGACATCGTCCGTTGGTTCCTCTAGTATAGCCATAAAAATTACCTATAATCTAACAATCTGCGCTTTGCTCTGCGCTTCTTTGAGTTGTCTTCAACTCTTCATTTAATTAGCACGAAAAATATCTACTTTAAGCGGTAATGAGATGTAATCATAATATGCTTACATTCAAATTATAGGTTGTTTGTATTGTCAAACCGAATTGAGCGTGAAAAATTTTTAATGGTCCCACAGAATGATTACAGAGGTCAGACAATATATTCAATAAATTACCGTGTTAATTAAAATGTCTACAGCAAACTATGAATCACGCGGTTTATAGATCCAGCTATGACAGTGCTGTGAAATTGGCTAGCTTAATAAAATAAAAGGTTTAATACATTATCACATAATGGGCTGTATGAAAACGACGGTTCGACTGTAATTAAGATAATGTGACTTGTTTATTGTTTTCCATATATACACATTTATTGGCGAGCGACGGTGGTCCAGTGGTGGACGGACTCGGCCTCTTACGCGAGGGGTTCCGGGTTCGATCCTGACCCGTCCGTGTGTGCCTTGAAATGGGTTTTTCTAAATTTCTATGTGCACACGAGACCATCGTTCGCTCACCGGTGAAGGAAAACATCGTGAGGAAACCTGCATGCCTGATGAGATTGAAAGTCTTTGAAGGTATGTGAAGTTCACGAATCCGCACTGGGCCAGCGCGGTGGACTATTGGCCCATTACCCTCCTCGCCTGATTTCGAGGAGGAGACCCGTGCCCAGCAGTGGGACATGTAAGGGTTGATACTTTACTTTTACTTTTTTTACACATTTATTATTCGTCTGTATTTAGTTCCATTTATAATACAACCACTATTAGACTATTTGTTTCAATAATACTTTGAGGGCATAACCCTTTAATCGTACACAACAGACTAATATTCTTAGTATGTGTTCAACCTTAATATAATATTATAGATTGATTAACATTGCTTTGAATGACAGGTTTATGATTATGACGGTAACGATGATGATGATGATGATGATGATGATGAAGAAGAAGAAATTACAAACATTATTGTTTGTGTAAGTAAATTTCTATAAAGTTAGTTGTTTATAAGGGTCCAACGTTAGCGCACCGTGCGTGCCAGCCTGACTTCGATCCATCCATCCTTCAATCTATCCATCCATATAAAAGCATAGATAGATATCTATGCTGCGTGAAACTGTGCCTATAGCATTCGTCGTATTTCGACATGTGAATTCCTCAAACGCGATTTCCCTATCCCATCCCAAAAACTCTTGTCCCGTACTCATCGTTTCCTTCCGTAACTCCCCTCGATTAGAAGGGTAAGCGAACCATTTTGATGATATCTGTTTTTTCATTTATATATAAACATTTCAAAAGAAAGAAATCGATAAGCATATTTGTCTTAAATTTTGCAGTAAGAAAGAGAAGGAAACATTGATCAAGCAGAATGACTACCGTGACGTTAATGACTTTTGCGCTTTACAACCTGATGATGAATAACAATTGTCTGCTTTTATGAATTTAATTTTGGAACAGAACCTACTAACCCAGAATTCATACAAGAAATACAAAAACAATTCAAGGGGTCGCAATTTGCATAAAACTGCGCTGCTACATTTTTTCACTTAATATTATTTCTGGACTAAACTCGATCAACAAGTTTTTAATTGCCCGCTAGATTGGTACATTTTCAAGCTGCCTCGTAAATCTAGGTTGAAATTCAAATAATAAAAGCCAAGCTTCGAAATACGATTTTATCTGAAATCAAACTAACGGAGCATTCGAAACTATAACAAATGAGAAGGAATTTTTTGAAATGGCGAAGACCGAGTCAGACTCATGCTATATTGTTCTGTAAATTAAAATGTAATTATAGTATATTTTTGTGAAATTATATTTGGGTATGGGCTCGGTGTCTTTAGCGATAGGGTTCGGGTCTGATCCTCCCCTATGGAGCCTTGAAATAGTTTTTTTTTAAATTTCACCCTGAACACTAGACCATCGCTCGCTCGTCGGTCAAGGAAAACACTGTGAGGAAACCTGCATGCCTGATGAGATTTAAAAGTTCAGTACCAGTTAATAGTTATTAGACTGCATGACTTGCCCTTCTCTCCGAAATACAGTAAAGCTGTTTCATGGAAGAAAGAAAGCAGGATGTGAATTTAACTTTATGCATAAAAACTTCGCGGTGTATGCATTAATATTGTTATAATATTAAAAAAAAATCAACTTAAATGTAAGTTTTTATTTCCAAATATTTTTTATGATAATTGATTATGATTGATGATTTTTTTAATATCACTTACTTCAACGTTTTGTTTCTAGATGAGAGTTCGCTCTTTTCAGAGTTGTAGATAAATGAAAAGCATTCATAGGTTTGGATTAACTTGCTAGTTTCAAAACACGATTCAAATGATCCCAAAATACTCGTTTCGAACGGAACCAGAAAAAAATATATATAACAATTTTCAACCTCAACTTTATTAGGTGAAAAGGAAAAAAGTCCATTATTAAAATTTCCAACGTTCACTCATAACAATATTCTCGGGCCAGTGGGCCGGAAGAAAAAACTGCGTTTAAATGGATTTGGCATATTTTATGTTAATATTAAGAACTGCGAACGATCTTCCAAATTTCCTCGGTTTAATCATCTGGTCGAACATTTCCGTAACATGGCCTGATTTAATAATGGTCTAAACAGACTTTATCATCTTTATTTATAATCAGAGGTAAATATTTTTGATCGATTTTTTTTTATTTTTAGTGTTAATAATAGTAATAAGTAATAATATTTTGTTTATTGCAAGATTAATGTTACAGAGATCTTAGTAATTAAATAAAAATGTTATATATTGTACATTCTGCCATACAGATAGAGTGCAATCAAAAAAAAATATTTTAAAATAATAAAATATTATTTTAAAACTTCCATGATATTATGTAAAGCTAAAAAAATGGTATGTAATTAATTTTGATTTGACTAAGCCTTATATTCACAAACCATGGAATGGTAGAATGTATGAAACTTGTTTTTAATTTTAATATCACCCATGCATTTACTACATTTATGTAGATAAATGATTGAATTGAATAGAAATTATATAAAGTGAGGTAACTATTACAAATACATAAGTTTATAACTTGGATATATTATACGGGGTATGCTAAAGAGCCTACGATAATAATATTGACATATTTACTACGAAACCCACTGAATTTGCTAAATCATGTTGTATGGTTTTAGAATCCATTTGAATAACAGTGTTGTGTACAATTTTAGCTAAATTTATTAATTGTTTTCTGTATTTTATACTTATATTTTCATTGTTATTGTGTGTTTGTTTGTTTGTTACCTATTTGTTATACATGTTTACATATGTTAATGATTGATATTTATGGTGCGCCTTGGTTTTAACTGTAAGTGCAATAAATGAAATAATGTGACCCCCTGTGATTAAAATAGATTTTAATGAGTACCTTAAAATAGATTTTTCTAAATTTCTAAGTACACTTAAACATGACACCACTACTCGCTTATCGGTGAAGGAAATAATCGTTAGGAAACCTTCATGAGCCTTTGAAGACCCGCATTGGTACAGTGTATTTGTAAACTATGGCTCAATATCCCCTCCCTTGAGTTCGAAAAGGAGACTTGGCCCAGTGGGTCAAAAGTGTCGAAACTTTACTGATTTGTATCAATAAAAGTCGACTCCTAATATGAATGAAAAATGTTACCAGGATAATAATTACGTCCTACTAAATGCTGGCCCCTTTTATAGAACATCGAACTGAAAATCAAACATTTGTACCATGAACCACCAACCAAAAGTTACAAAGCCTTAATCAATTGTAATTTTAACCCTTTAACGGCATTATTAATAATGCTATCAAAGCGAATTTATTATGAGTTCCCACAATTTAATTAAAACTGTAAACATGTGAATGAATTATTAAAATTTGTTACACGGTACGAGTATTGGAGTATTAATTTATTATATGGATCATAATACTTGAAACAAAACTAAAGGAATTATGTTATATTAATAAAGTTTATGGAGCTAGAAGCTTAATGTAATACTAGCAGCGGCCTGCGGCTTTATCCGTGTACTCCCCGGGACTGGGATTGAAGAGATTTCAATGAAACAAAAACTAAATGTAACCCAAAGCTAGCACTTTTTATGTATAAAAGCTTTACATTGGTTTTGTACTTTCAGGAACAGATGAAATCCCAAAAATTTTCAAACCATTCATTTCGATCGGAAATGTATTTTTTTTTAATTTTAAATATACGGGAACAAACCTTATACAGATTTTTGGTTTTGAGAAAGTAGGGACGTTTGTTACGCTTTCACGCGAAAACTACTCAACCGATCTTGAAACTTTGTAAACGTAATATTCTTGGATGTACTAGTAGTATAATATTATGTACTACTACTACTACTAGGAAACATTAAAAAAAGCTTTATTTTTGCTAACGCAGGCGATGCCGCAGGCACCACCTAGTTACTCATATTTAGCGATTCTAGAATACGCTAGGCCTGATCTGATCTGATCACTGATCAAGATCTTCATTTCATTTTGAACAAATTAATGTGAAACATTATTCATCTGTTCATTGCGGATAAAATTTACCAATGGGAAAGATGCCCGAGTGGAATGCACTGTACCGCGCTCCTAGCTGCACGGGTACAATCTTGCTTATTTCTTCTGTCAAACAGCTTTGCTGTGTTTCGAAGAGAATGGCAAGACAGGCTGTGCAGTTACTGGCATCGAGACTTAGCATTATATGTCAGGGTAGGTATTCATCATCATCATCATCATCGGCCTTTATCTATCCACTGCTGAACATAGGCCCGCTTCAATGAACGCCAAGACGACCCACACCTTGCCACTCGCAACCAACGCGGACCTGCCACTGCACGGAGATCGTCTTCCCATCTGGTTAATGGCCGACCAACACTTCGTCTACCTAAGCGCGGCCTCCACTCTTATTTAGGTACGTATTACCACAGATTTATAAATAAAGACACAGGTATACCGAACCCCCGAGTGACGCTTCAAAGCGAATACAAATTCTAAAGCGCTCTCAAGTCCTTGACGTAACGTCGTACTATAAACGTCTATTAGATTGTGTTCGCTTCCATCTGTCTTTATTTAAAAATCTGTGAGTAAAAGTATCAACCCTTATATGTCCCACAGCTGGGCACGGGTCTCCTCGAAATCAGGCATGCAGGTTTCCTCACGATGCTTTCCTTCATGAGCGAACGATGGTCTCTTGTGCACTTAGAAATTTAGAAAAACCAATTTCAAGGAACACACGGACGGGTCAGGATCGAACCCGGAACCCCTCGCATAAGAGGCCGAGTCAGTCCACCAATGGACCACCGTCGCTCTATATAATCTGTGAGTATTACATGCTATTTTATATTCATTTGTAAAATACAAACCTAAATATACCGCGATGACATAATAAAAGTCACTAGAGATATCTAAATTGTTCGGAAAATCCATCGATTTACATGGGTCATAGTATCGTATACTTTAAAATTTTGAATAGAAATATACGAAAACATTTTCTAAGCCGCAAGTCACATAATTATATTGCTTGTGAGCGGTGACTGAGCGCCGTAAGAGGTATTTCATCGTGAATAAAGCTAACGGTATACGATTTACTGCGGAGATTTCACAAGCGTTTAGGATTTTTGTAGCAACTGCCGCAATTTTCATCGTTTTGTTTTATATTTTCGGTTTAATGGTTGCATCTGACACCGGTGGTAATTGGTGTTGTGATAAAATTTTAAAGGAAAAAATATCTGAGTCTGAGTATTTTTTTTTTAATCTTATTTATTTAGGGGCATTTGTCTCATAAGACATGTGAGCCCCAACGTTTCCTAAACTTAGTTGCTAACAATTAATATAATATATTAATCCTACTTAATTAGGTACTTAAACAAAAAGAAAAAAATAACTAAGAAAAACAAAGGTTCACCGAAAGGTTGGGAATCATTGATGCAAAGTTATAGTCTCTACAATAAACTTAGCTGCCTCAGAAGTTGGTTCTGCTAATATACATAAAAATGCCCCTTGATCGAATTTATTAATATTAAATCGTTGCATCAAAGTTTCCCTTTCCCTTCGATACTTAACACATTCTGCGAGAATGTGTTGCACATCATCTATCCTATCACACATATCGCAATTCGGGGAATCAACCTTTTTCATTAGAAATGCGAACTTATTTGAGGGATAGTGAGAGTCTGAGTAGGTACTATAATATCTCCAATCTTATGACTTTGCTTATAATACGAAATAAAGGAAAATAAATAGAAAGACGTCGATAGCGATCTTAAATTAGCGGGTCTCAGAGAGATGCGAGTGGAAAATTACAGTCTTGTTGTTCATTAAAATCCAATGCCTTTTTGATGATTGGCTGATTAAAATACAAATAACAACAATTTCTTTGCGCAAAGTGTTATTATGTTATTATATAACGTAATGTCTTCCCAACGTTTATACAGTACAAGAGCACAGTTGCCAAAACAAAACACTTCAAGGATAAGGGATGGGACCTATCGATACGAATTTGCAATTTTTGTCGTTAGATTAAAAAAATGTGGATCGAAATATTATGTTTTTATCTCAAGTAAACGATTTAAAATATGTGACCTTGTTTTTTAATTCGATTCAATGTCGCACTATTGAAATGTATGTATCTAATATTATGATGAATTATTATGCTATTTATTATATTTTTTTTTTGAACACGCGTGAATCACTAAATGGCTTTATTTCCTAGAATAACTACAGTTTTATTTCACGCAGCGTCGCTCTCTCGTCGGCTTTGTAAGTAACGAGAAGTAGGAAGAAAGGAGCTTATATTCTTGAAATTTTTATAATTCTTCAATAAAATAATATATTTTTCACGTAAATAATATATAAAATCAGATATCGATAATAATTGTTTTAGTCACTAAACCGTTTCAACTTATTTCCTCAATCTTAATTTATAGTTCCATGAAATCGTAGTTTATAAAGTTATTAAGAAATATAAAGTTCTCTATGTAACAGTGAAAGTTGTAGAAAGATCAGATTAGTTTTGCTTTACCCGCACCATATTTTTTTTACTAAATTTAGCTAAGCTACATAAACAATCACTTGGAAATGGCCTATGCTGTTTTTTTACTCTTATATTTTTTAGTTTTTTAAGCCGTACATTATACCGCGGCGAACTGTAAAACTTCGATAGCGTGATTCAGGATTGTCGCGATTGAATTTAAAATTGCACTGAACCTTTGAAACATGCCTATTATGGTCCGGGAGCCAGGTGAAAATTTGGTCAATCATTTCCTCCCGCGAGATACTTCGTGAGACGTATCAGAGAACAGTATCATAAAGCCTCGTGAACGTCAGCTGGCTCTCGGTTGGGGGGATGAGCGGTGGGAGCCCCCCACTCATGAAGATAGATAAAATAACAATTTAGTATCTTCCTTTCAGCTCAAATATTTGTTAAATTGTAGTTAACCCAATAACTCAACGAAAAAAAAAATCTGCTGGTGACGTGGTACATTGTACGTCAGCTGGTGACTAGAACATGAATTTTTTTTTCACTTTCAGTGGAGTGGTTTATATGGATGATAGCTTAATATATAAAGATATCATCCAGCTGATTATTTATTTTTTCGTTAAGATATTGGGCTAACTACAATTTAACAAATATTTCAGCTTAGAGAAAATGACCGATTTGTTTTTTCTACATAACTGGGAGGCTCCCACCCCTCATCCCCCCAACCGCGCGCCTGCTGACGTCCACTAGGCTTTATAATACTATTCTCTGATACGTCTCACGAATTATCTCGCGGGAGGAAGTTGGTCATGAAGACCTGTTACTGGCTCCCGGGCTATTAGTATAAAGGAAATACACGAATGTATTGATAAATTAATTAATTGCAATAATGCAATTAATACATAAAAACGATGATTATACAGTTTTACTCGTAATTGTATTAAATAAATATTACAGAAAAATAAACGTAAAAAATAAGCAAAATACCTGTAAGCAATTTAAATATTCTTCAATTGCTTTTTGAGAGCCTATAAGTGGCAATATAAATTCTTACTTTGTTATATTAATAATATATTCAGTTGTTAAATATTTCAAAATTTTCGTATAGCTTAGTTTTGGTATTTCGTTGTGTATTTAATATTAATAATAATAATGATTCATAAGGTTCTTAAGATCCGATCATAAAATTATTCTATTCTATTCATATTACATTTTATAATATGTACTTTATTAAACAGTAAATCATTCATCATCATCAATAATGTGTATTTACAAAACAATAATGTGTATTTTTAAGTCTAGTAACGTAGGCGGTAAGTACTTACTCTACTTACTCTTACTCTTACTCTACTACTTAAACTAATTATCATATTTAAAAAATCTTTCGCCGTCGTTGATAAAGGTTTTTAATAAAACTCGTTTAAAGCTGAACTAAGGCCCCCCTCAATGATCTTCAAGACGGTAAACCGTCAAAAAGCTATAAATTTACTCTCAAATGAAGCTGAGAGTAATAAGCTAATAAATTATCTTTGGTATTTCATATTTATTAGACATGATATAATAAGTTATTTACTATAGTTGTTAGTTGTTATATTAACTGAGCTATTATATTAGCGTTGTTGCCGTTATCAATTTCTCTCCCCTTTTATTCCCAGTTGGACTTTTTATAGGATTTTAAATTAAGAAGGTCAGTGTCACTTCTGAAATTATTTCTATCATCATTTATGTTCTAATACATCTTTTGCCAAACTCTTCCACAAAATGTTTATCTTGTTAAAAATAACAATAATAGTAAAATCGGCCAAGTGCGAGTCGGACCACGCTTTCCGCACCATTGTATGGGTAAACAAAATAACACTTAGGCAGTTAGGTTAAGTAGGTACGTATTTATTTCTGAAGTAAATCTACACTTCTATACTAATATTATAAAGAGAAAAACTTTGTTTGTTTGGTGTAATCAATAGGCTCAAAAAGTACTGGACCGATTTCAAAAATTCTTTCACCATTCGAAAGCTACATTATCCACGAGTAACATAGGCTACGTTTTATTCTGAAAAAAAAAAAAATAGGGTTCCGTACGATATTTGGGTTTTTCGGACATAAGGTGTAAAAAATCAACCAGAAAAGTTACTTATTTTGCGTACTAAGCTCCCGTTGTAAATTTTAGTTAACGCAGATGAAGCTGCGGACAACAGCTAGTATTCAATATTCTGTAAAATATTTCTAAATAAAACTAAATATTATTTTGTATATAATATTCGTAGCATCTACCTATTAGCGTTTTTAATATCGGTCAATAATAGCACGTTTGTTGTTCGTGTAACAAATATTAAACACAAAAAAGGCTGTTTCCCTTACAAGGACAGACAGGTAACAGAAATACATAATTTGTGAAAATTCCAATAGTCTAATTATAGCGATTCTTGATATAGAGCCCGGTGACATACAGTCAGAGGGCTATACGGACAGATGGACAAATAGCAAAGTTTCAGTATTAGCGTCTCGTTTTTACCCTATGGTATCCTTAAAAAGACGCAAAAAGTGGGGTAAGTTTGAGTAGCCTTTTTCTGACGCTAATTTTTACTCATGGCTTATCAATATCTAGTTGTTTCATTACCATCCTTTTTGATATTGCGTTAAGGTTTGTTTCAATATAACTCTTTAGTTCCTTTGCACCGACCGAACCGATTGGTTTGTTTATAGTTATTCGTCATTTCGGGAACGAATGATATTCGAACATTTTAGGTATTCTTTTATTAATAAAAGTTAGGACGGTTCGCCCAACCCCTGTAATTTCCTTTGGTTTCTTGCGATTCTTTATTTGGCAGATAGAATTTTAATTTAAAATCGCACTGAGCTGACTTCGTAACTTTTTAAATCAAATGAACGAATCGGTTTTTAATCGTCTTTTTTGATGTAATAAAGTAATGTAGAGTTAATTAGAAAATACTATGAATAGGATTAATCTATGTGCAATATTAAATTTGAAAAAAATATCACGTGCAAGCTTGTACACAAATAAACTACTTTCGTAAAGAGATATTTGTAGAATAAAGCCCGGACACACGCGACTCATATTCGTTCCGGTTTAATATTTTGCGGAATAGAGCCTTGAAAAATACTTTACTATTAATTTTAAAATATAACATTATATCGCGTTGATCATCCGTCTGCCTTCATCTGTCCACTGCTGAACATAGTTCTATTTCAATGGCTTCTATAGTAAAAAAAAAACTATATTTCCTGAATTGTTCAAGAGTCTATGCTGTAGACAGATTAATAGCTAGCGAAGTTTAATCAGAAATAATCAATTGTTAAATGTATCATCATAATCATCATTATCATCAGCCTCTCACCGTCCACTGCTGAACATAGGCCTCCCTCAATGAACGCCAAGACGTCCTATCCCTTGCCACAAAAAGTATGCGTGGCGATAATTATGAAACCTCATTAGAATCCATTGTGAGGTTTTACCATCTCATAAGGCCTGTGAATTGCATCTGGAGAGATATGTCGGATATTTTCCTACAACTGATAAGAGAATTCATCTAGGTTTTAGATTGCAAGTTAATCTTCACGCACCATTTAAGAATCTTATTAGTGTCCTTTGTGGTATATTACGGGTTTACTGCTAGCTCATACATCGTATCTGCTATTTTTTTTTTTGTTTATTCGTATAGGAACAAGTCCGTAAGAACGCACAAATATTATAAATGTTGAAAAAACTATGTCTGACTGTCACCTTTATTCCAAAACTCTTTTCTTCCTTAGTTTCTTTCATTTTAGCTGGAGCTTAGAAAAATAGTCGGGCCAAGGCATCAAGACTATCCATTTTAAGGCTTAAAATATATCATATAGCCTCCAATAATACCCATGTTCGTGTCGGGTCAGTATGGGAACCGGAAAAAGAAAATTTCAAAGCGTAGCGTATCCGTAGGTTGCAGTGGAGGCAAGCACATATTTTTTACTTTCAAAATGAAACATGACATACGTGCGTAGTCTCCGTGCGCGGTAGAGCCGTGCCCTTATTTTGTGCTGATATAGCTGCCAGTATGCCTATATTAGGATAAAACACGCTGTGTTTTAGCTCCGAGTTTCATATCTGAAATAATATAAACTCGATTCTGAAAGCAATTCGTAGATCGGCTACGCACTACCGCTACGTAGTAGCTAGTATTCTCGTAGTACTAGTAGCAGACAAGTTACGAGTGCTACGAGTATACAGCGCCATCGCAAAATATGTGATCTTAGGGCGAGGCCACAATACTGTTGCGACATCACATCTACAAAACGTCGTAGCATAGTTGCACGATGCGATGTAACACAAAAAAATATCGTTATGTCGCACGAAATAACATTTCTGACACTTTTCATCACACTGCAGATTTGTGCGTTGTGTTGTGCAGCGCATCGAATTTTTCTACGCTGTGTCATCGGCGTTGTCGATTGTTGCGCGCCCACTGAAGTTAAGTAACTCGAAAATATTGAGAAAATTTATTTTATCCTAAACGAAACATGGCTTATTTTAAATAGTATCAATTATCTACAAACAATTATAAAATAAATATATTAACATGTAACCGCCGTTTCAATAGAAGTTTGTAAGAATTTAAAAGTATTGATTCATACGAAAATTATTTTTAAAAGCTGTCAACAGAGATAGATCTCGCTCGAACGGAACTTTGTCAAAAGCCTTTGACTTTTCACGTATTGCACATGAATTCTTGTATCGATGTTAACTTACAGAGGAGAGATATTAACACGATTTTAAAGCAGGAATTTCTCAGATGTCTTTCTACGAAATTGGAAAGAAATAAAACGTATTTATTTATATTTCAAATTTCGTTTATTATTTACAGAAATCAGTTTAAAGAAGATATAATGTACATTGTAAGAGATATATTACGTTCCAATTTTTTACTCTTAAGAATATTATGTTCATTAAATTTGTAGCTTTGTTTACTATTCCCAGCAAAATCTGCTTCAACTACCTTTGTGGCTCAATACATAGCGTGTTTCGTAGCGTTGCGTAGAGTTTTCGAATATAGTGAATTCTTAAATATTATATTTCCCTTCTTCCGGAACTTACCACTGGGATTGACCGAGTGTATAAAACCCCCGTAAATTTTATTATTATTACCAACACAGCATATAATATTTTAACATCCAAACTACAGGTACAGTAGGTCTATTCTGTAAGATTGATTTAGTATCTCGAAAGCGGAATCCGCGGTGATATCACAAATTTGACAAATTTGTATTCTTTAAAACTCGACTATCTATCTATATCAACAAAGTTTACTTTCGAAACAAGCGTAGAATGAGCTCTATCACTCAGGTGAAGCTCTATATCGAAATGGTTTTTACAGAATAGTCCTACAGCATATGTATTATATGAAACATTAATTAATTTCGAGTGTGGATTTTACTGTAAAAATCATAATATGTATCTCGTATAGCATTACATGTTACTGAATAAAATTCACGCCTCGTTTGCGGGCTCGGTTTGAATGACGCAGAGTTCGTTAAGCGATGCATATGCAGAGATCTGGCCTAATTTCAACGCAGCACCCTAGTTATTTCTATTTCAGCATTGAACGTAAAATTTATAATGGCTGAGGGAACTGTATTGATGTCCTGTAATTGGCGGGATTTGAGAATGAATTCGGAAGATAAATTTTGAGTAAGAGCAAATTTTGAACTATTTTCTACCGTGAACCACGGTTTGCTTTTGTTGGTAGTATCAACCTGGATGCCGTGACAGAAAACCACATGACATTATCATGCCGTTGATTCCATCTTTCATTATAGTTATGAATCAAAATTTATAAGTCATCTTTTAATGAAGACATCTCGCGGTGGCCTATCTTTGGTTCATGTAATCTTATTCTACCACTTTTTGGTCTCTATCAAATTAAGCTTTCTATTAGTATATTCCTTGATGATCGAGTATTATCTTAAGAAATTGAGTAAATGTACGAATTTAATTGAAATAAAAATTAACGCAGTGCTAATCAAAACAGAATACGGGAAAAACGTATTAAAAGTTATAGTTCAGAGCCTTGATATATTAAAATCATTCAAAATGGGATATTTATGAGTGAGTGAGGGAACAGGACATTTGTAAACCGAAATTTCGAACCCCACGAACTGTTATATGGTACCTATAACTATGCTATTTGTTTCTACTACTCTCATCATCATCATCAGCCTTTATCCGTCTACTGCTGAACATAGGCCTCAATTTTCGATATGTTTATAATTAAATATTACAAAATATGTTAGTCAATTATCGCAATAATTTCGAAATCGATTATTCCAGATTGTAATTCTGAATAACTTCAAAGGGAATAAATATTAAAAGAACATTTGATGTAACCGATATTTGTAAGTACTTTTCGTGAAACGCAAATTAGGGTCTCAGGTGACTGAGTGGTCCTTAATGCGAGAGACTAAGGGACTGAAATGATTATTTACATTTTGGAGTAAGTCCCGACGATGAATTTCATTTGTGTTTCATGTTTTCATGTTATGTGTTGGCCATTAGCGGTGAGAGACGATCTCCGTGCAGACAAAGGCTCGACCATCTTGGCGTTTTTTGAAGAAGGCCAATATTTAGCAATGAAAGGATAGAGGCTGATGAGGACGATGATGATGGTGGTGGTGGTGATAATGGTGATAATGATTATGATGATGATGATGATTTCCAAAGTTGGTAGAATATTTAAACTTTCGTTGAAAGTTCATTGTGTCAGTCGTCGATTTCATGAAATTTAGTTATTATTACTTATACTATTGTATATTATAATAAATATAATATAATATTCTTCGACCCTAATAAGATATGAATTGGTTCAAATCTAAGCTTAAAATTCTGAAGAGAAAGTATTTTGTAATAATGATTGTTTTTTTTATTCATAATATCTCAGACAATTTGACTTACAAAGTGATGTGATGCATAACAATAGAACAGAGATTTACCACGGTCAATATTGTAATATAATTGTATATTACAATATTGACTGAAACCCGAATTGACCGAAAATATATAATTTTAATTGTATAGTTGTAGTAGTCATAATTCTAAGTTAACGCAGGCGAAGCTGCGGACAACAGCTAGTATTAAATATTTTACTTAATACTTACACTAAATAGTATGCTGTTGGCACTGCTTGTCCGACAAGTGCTAGATTTTGACTTACACTTATTGTTTCACATTTATTCAAAACGATTTCATTAGATTATATTTTACTCTCATTATCAAGAGACCTAATTAAGAAAGTTGCGCTCTCATTTTTCCCAAAATATTTTGTTGTCAGACTGTATTTCACTTACATGATAATTTCTCTTTTATTATATTCATAAAATATTTTACTTACAAAGTAATTTGTATGGCAACGGAATTATTTCTTTATTATATTTAAATAAAATATTTTTTCTCCAAAAATTGGACAAAGTAATCGTAGTAACGGTAACCAGTGAATATCAACAGTGAAAGTCAATATCATTCAAATTTAAATAAGATAATTTCTTTTTGGAAAATTTAACTTACAAAGTAATCTTTAACAGGAACAAGATATGAATAGAATAGACCTACAGCATCTGTATTATATCTTTCACAGGAACAAGATATGGAGTAGTGTATTTGATTTATTTTTGAAAAGAGTGGAATAGTCGCATCACTTGCGCTTGTCAGCTTGCTGACGTTGAAATTGGAAATCTGAGATTAGCTGTTGTAGACTCGGAAATAGACGCTTTGTTATTTCGAACACCACCATATATTGACATGCTATTGTGCAGTATCCATTACTTTCATAACATCACGAAATCATGTGGATATGTTCTTTGTACTTTCCAGAATTTAACCGAGAAAGCGTAGCTACAAATAGTGGATACTTTTAACGGATTACCTAACAATCCAAGAATCATACCATGCTTAGGAGATTAAGAAATCTATACTAACTCTAGCGAATCTGACGTACGTTGTCCTGTGCAAATATCTTGGTTGGTGAATCAAAACCATTGTCGAGTCCTTGAACACACAAAAAATTCATTCAAATCGGTCCAGACATTAAGAGGAGTTCACTGACATAAACTATGATTTATTTTCGTAATTCCCAGGGAATGTGAAGGACGCGAGTAAAGCCGCGGGCCGCTGCTATACGACTACTTGTTCGATATATGAATTTTAGAAAAAACGTTTGATATTATTTAGTTAATATAAGAAAATACCCCTCTTTCGAAAGTAGAGAAGATTATAAGACTAGAGAAGTCATCAATTACAAAACATTTAACATACAATATCTATTTTACGATAAAAAAATAATATAATATTCTTTTTCATCATCATCATCATCATCATCATCATCATCATCATCAGCCTCTATCCGTCCACTGCTTAACATAGGCCTCCCTCAATGAACGCCAAGACGACCGATCCCTTGCTACTCACATCCAACGCGGACTTGCCACTGCACGCTTGCCACTGCACGGAGATCGTCTTCCCATCTGGTTAATGGCCGACCAACACTTCGTCTACCTAAACGCGGCCTCCACTCTTGAACCTTAATGGCCCATCCGTTCTTCTGAGTGCGTGACCAGCCCATTGCCACTTCAACGTGCTTATTCTTCGCGTGATATCAGTAACTTTAGTTCTCTGGCGGAGGTTCTTCGTTTCGAATCCTATCTGCCAATGAAACACCCAGCATAGCACGCTCCATAGCACGTTGAGCTACGGCAAACTTGCGGACCAGTCGTAAATTAAGAGGCCACGTTTCGGCCCCGTCACGGGAAGAACGCATGAGTTGAAGACTTTCGTCTTCAAACTCTGCGGTATAGACGACGTGAGAATATGACGAATTCTTTTTCATAAAAATGTTTATTCTGCTTATGCGTCTATAATTGTTTTTATGATACGAGCCAAATACATATAAAAGATAAACCATAGTAACACTGAAAACAAATTTAGTGCAAAAAATTTGAATTTGAAATAAGGAGTCGCATTCAAACAAAAGGTCAGAGGATTTCTAGCGACGGAAATGAAACTATGAAACAATAATTGTAAAGGCCAAGCCGTAAAATGTATTTGCATTATGCATGTACCTTGACCTAACACTTTATGGCGATTCGTATAATTCCCTGAAGTTCGTTTGTTTCAGAATGTTTATTGTAATGAAAGTTTCGTGTTACATTTTAGTTAATAATTTAAAATAAAAGCACTCTTAGGGCCTGTTTCACAATCTCCAGTTAAGTTCC
The DNA here is from genome assembly GCA_905333005.2 of Lycaena phlaeas. NCBI lineage: Eukaryota > Metazoa > Arthropoda > Insecta > Lepidoptera > Lycaenidae > Lycaena > Lycaena phlaeas. The sequence goes on from HG995174.1 coordinate 2,807,707, forward strand.
CAATAGGCTATCGGCAACATATTTGACAGATATTTGACAGATACTCCATACTCTATCTGTCAAATATGTTGCCGATAGCCTATTGGAAACTTAACTGGAGATTGTGAAACAGGCCCTTAGTAATATAGAAAGGACCAATGTCTAAGTAACACAAACGCTTTATTGAATTTTTCTTTCTTTATTAGGCCCTGTTCACACGAGCACTCTTTTAACGAGCGTTAAAAAGGCGTTTCAATGGGACAAATGGATGTCCCATGTAACCCATGTATCACGTAAGCGTTTTTTAAGCGTAGCACTTTTATCAAGCTTGCGTTGAGCGTTGAACGTTAAATCGAATTTAGCATTTAACCCGACGCTTAGTAATCGCTATTGATAACGTTACCATATAATATCGTTGTCGTGTATACCGAGCCAGAGATTAATTATTATGTCATTAATTATTATACCTTAATCTCACCACGTTTGCTTCAGAGAATCTGTGTCTGATCAAGTGAAAGATTATTAAATATAACATGGTCATTTTAATTACTCTTTTTTCTATTCAGGTGCATTAATAAAGTCACCAAGGAATATCAATTATTGCCTTTAAGGTATTACATGTCACAATTATGCTGAACCACTGAAGCGCGCGAATCAATTTCGAAGCCATTGTCTCCTGTGACTCATATTGTGTTTACGAGTAACTTTCAACTCAATAGCTACAAGAAGCATCTGTTATGTAAAATTACGTTCATACTTTTAAAAGAGGTAGTGCTATGTTGCTTTGCAGCTGAATTGGACCGGCACGACCTTAGTGGTACCTCTTGCTCACATAATACCGGCGTAAAGTGACAGATATGCTGTCGCGTTTCGTGCGGTTTGTGAGTTTCCGGTGGCCCATTGGGGGGATAGGAAAAAGGAGGACAACGCATCTGCATAACATTTGGTTGTGTGGATGTTAATGGGCGTCGATAGTCGCAAGGTTTCGGCTGTTCGTTTGCCCTCCTATGCTATAAAAAAAGGTAGCGATGATTTTGGAATGTGGATATTGTATTATGTAAACTTAAACTAAAACAGCATCAAGTTGAAATTTTGCAATCTTTTTAAAAGGAGGTTTATCTGATATTTAATACTGGCATTTCCCATAGTTCCACACGAAGTAAAACTGACAAAATATGCATTTTATAAGAAATAGGCACCTTTTTTATTTATTATTTTTAACTGATGTAGACGTCCATAGCCCGGTATAAAGACATCTATGTTCATCATACTGTCTACACTTGGCGATATTTGAACCTCACGACCACTGCGTAAAATGTCAAATAGCCAGACCACCGGACCAGATAGCCGACATATAATATGTAAAATAGTTTAGTATATGTTGGTGGTTTCTTTCATTCCTGCGTCATTATTATAAGGCGACGTCTTACGTGAACCATCAAGACGCGAACTCAAAGTGGCGTGGGCGCCGCGCGAAAAAAAAAAACCGTCAAAACCTATTGAAGTATTCTGCGTAACCAGACGCACATGGTTGAGGTGTCGTACGGCGCACCGCATTGCGTTGAATTCTCGTGTCACCTCTTCGTAATCGCGTTCGCTTTAAACTGTCTACATAGGACGGAGACTGATATTTGACTGCATACACGAATCGGTTTGAATACCGCTAAGTTAAAATGTTCCTTTCACCCGTAACAAATTCTTCGGTGTTTTCCACGAAAACCATATTTTACATTCTGCGATTGATTGGTTGTTAATGTTTATATATATTAATAAACCAATGTGTAAATGAAAATGATATGTAACGGTACTTCCATATTAACGGCATAACAATATTGCAGATGATTTCAACTGTCAAAAGTTAATTTTAGCTCAGTTTGTGGAAATTGCAACAAATTATTGTGATAATTATCTTTATCGCTATTTCCACATTATTATAGCCTTGATAATAATATGATTAGGCATTGGTATTATTTTCTGGTTAAGGCGTTAAAATGTATAACTTTCTTTCTCTGCCCACCGATATCCATACGCACCGAACTAAATGTTATGCAGACGTTGCCCTCCTTTTAAATATTATTGTACAATACTCCATTGGACAACCTGTAAATCTCAAGCCATACAAAGTGTGTGATAGCTGTCAATTTACATCAGCTTAATGTGATGGAGTGGTATCACCTAGAATTCAGGGAACCCCTGACCCCAGGGGTCATGACCCTGAGAAGGGGAAAACCCCTGACTCAAGAGGCCGTTATTATTTTTATTATATTATTTTTAAGCAATAAGCAAAAGAATTTTGAATTTCATTTTACGTGTATTGATATTCTTCTTAATAAAATGCCATAGAGTCGAAAAGCATTTTTATTTCCTGGAATGTAAATATTTCTTTCTAAGACTTATCGAAGACTTTTATTATATCAATGATACTCAAACTCCCAAGGGAAAGCAAAGTCAATATTATCGTAGTATTTTTATAGGGATTGCTTATTTTGGCGTGTCGGTTCAATTTAACTTTCGAACAGGCTTATTTGAAAGGTGAGTAAAACTCGATAAAATACAGGACATTTATTTTCCTTTCATTGAATTAAAAATCTATCTCTATTTTCTTATAATTATTATCATGTTTTTTTAAATATTATTATGATCGTGTTCATCACGATGAGCTCTCAATGAACGCAATAGATTTGATATTATAGATTTTTATGATAATGGCAATTCTTTATTTTTGATAATTTAAAAATGTTATTTTTAAAGAAGTTTTTATCCACACTGATATAGCGAATGACATCGTACCTTCTATATATACCATTTTTGAAGTCAAACTTCTTTTGACGCGACTATAGGTTAGCTATTTTTTTTTTTTTTTTCTGATCGGAAATAATGCTCAGTATTCTATATTCAATATAATAACTTGCATTAGTCGTGAGTATATTATGTCATAAGCTACGGTCTTCACGCTTCTTGCCTTAAACACCAGCTAGGGGCAAACATTAAATGAAAAAATTTCAAATAAATGAATCATGAATAGCGAAGTAAATAATTATTAATATTAATTCAATCGAGCGTTAATATTACACGCACACACATTTCTTTAAAAACATTTAAATAAACGTAATAAATAAGTATTGTAATGTGTATTATTTTTAACAATTTCATGATATGTAGCACTAAATAATTCGTTAGTCATTCGGGAGGATAAGTAGAATTCCTACATAATATAATCCTCTAACATGGAGAGTATATTTGAAACGTGTTGTAAATTCATTTGCGCGCCTGGGGCCATTTCACACACCACTAGGCACTGACCGAGTTACCTAGTGGCAAAGTTGCATTTGCATCTTGAGACCAATTTATACAACTTATATTATATATAGTATAGTATAAAGATACTCAACACAATTACAAAATAACTGATGACCTTAAGGTTGCAATGACATTACTAACGCTAATGCATTAGAACCATAGACCTCTAGTGAGTTCCAATCCCGCCAGGGAACAAAAAGTTTGTGTTCCTGGGTCATGGATGTGTATTATATAATAAAAATCCTAAATATATATGTATTCATATAAAAAAGTATTAAATGTATGTAATTCTGAAACTTACCACGGGACCAGTTTGACGTGGTGTAAAAGCTAAATTATTAAATACTAGCAGCGCCTTGCGGTTTCATCTGCGTACTTCCCATTCCAGTGGAAGTACAGGGATAAATTATAACCTATGTGCTATTCTGATGTATAAGCTATATTATTGTAAAGTTTCATTAAAATCCATTCAGTCGTTTTTACGTGAAGGAGTAACAAACATCACAAACTTTCACGTTTATAATATTAGTAAGATTCAGATTTTTAGAAAAAATATTTTTAACTCAAATCTTAAGACGAGGGGTACAAATTTAATCCTGAATTGTGTACTCAGAAATGTTTTCTAATGTATGTCGATACTTGAGCAACAAATAAAAATATAGGTGAATATCATAGACTAATTTTGCCAGTTTATGCTAACGACATGGAAGGAGTTTAAGGATCTTTCTAACCCTTAGAATTCTATTATGGGCTGTAGCGTGAGTTATATATAATTTCCGCTTTATTTAAACTTTATCAAATAAATTCAAAAGTAAACACGTGCAGAGCAAATATATTATTTTTTAGCTAAATTAAACTAGCGCACTGGGGTTTGGTTTTTTGCCTTCAAATAAGTTTGTTTGCTAAGTTAAATAAGGTTTTTACTCGTGTAAAAAGGTGTTAAGTGGACTTAAATTTTTACCTTAAATTTCATATTATGCTTTAAAATATTATGGTTACTTTTATAACATAAATTTTATCATTTAATATGGCTGTTGTTTATAGTAAAGTCAAAAAAAAAAATTACAGTTTCCAAAATTGTGACCGTACGACTTATCATTGTTTTTTTTACACAACAAACACAACACTCATTAATTATCATCATCATCATCATCATCCTTTATCAGTCTACTGCTGAATATAGGCCTCCCTCAATGACCGCCAAGATGACTAATTTCAAATATTCCTCAAAAAATCTTTTACAAAAATTGTCGTAGTTTATTAAAATTTTTACGTTTCGGGTAAAAGTTTTAAAGATAGTAAAAATAAATTCTGTAAATCGGTTTTATAATAATTATGGCCGAAGAATAGATATCCGGGAAGTTAATATAGCCTTTGGATTCATCCAGCAGTGGACAGAAGAAGGCTGATAATAATGATGAATCGCGTATAACCACGACCCCGTGAAATATGAGAGTTTTATTTAAAAATTCTTCACAACACTATTCCATAGACTGTATAAGGATTTTCGGCTTCCATTTTAACGGTTATTACCAATCGAACGCAATAGAGCGTATGGTTTTAGATTGCGGCTAAAATCTAGAGGCGTTAAGAAAATGGCCGCAGAATATTCAAAAGAACATAGGTACCTATTGAATGGCCTGTTTTCATTAACGGAATTGGCCTGACCTGGTTCATTTTCTATGAGAGCAAATAAAAATTTACAGAATTTTATTTTACCGCCTTGGTGGGATGTGTTTGATGGTTTGTCTCATTAAGGTCAAATAAACACGAATTAACGATATATTTCGCAGTAATGTAAAATAATAATAGAGCATTTCAAAAATAGCTCGGCTATTCCTAAGTGTTGCCAGACACCAAAAAAGTTCTTTTTTTACATGAATACTTTTAACACGAAGTTTTAATTTGTAGATAAAATTGACCTATTCTCTCCGTTTTAAATTTGTATACACAGAAAGTAAAGAAAGGAAATTAGGCAGTTTTGAATTTTTAGTTTATCAAACTTTATATAGATATTTTCAATAATTTTTAGGCTGAAAATTCACAAAACAAGTTCCAGCGATCGCCACTTAATCGAATGCACGATAAGGTAAGCATAAGGTACAGTTTTAAATGCATGGGTTTATGAATCTCGTATCACATTTGAGTAGTCTAAAGGCCTTACCTATACCTCTCTTTATCAAAAACCTCACTTATAAACACGGTAAGAAGTCGCTAAATAACACTCAAATAAGCGTCAAATTTAACAATGTCGAGACATAATATAAGCTTCGCTAAGATGCAAGATTTCACAAAGTGTAGCTGTTGTATTGACGAGTGCTCTCATTACTAACGTTTATCTGTTGGTTTCTCAACCAAGCAACAGCTAATCAATGTTTATAGGAAACAAAAGTAATTCATTGATTAACGATTTATAGCTTAAGAGTTGAATAACTAGCGCACTGTTTCTAAAACGTAGGTCAAAGTGTATGTCAATTAACCTGGCTTGAGTAAGAGTAAGCGTCAAATGTCACAGGTTTTCATTGTTGCTGTTATGTCAACTAACAAGCTAATTTAATTAAATAATTTAACCATCCTTGTAGCAACTCATTCGACATTTAAAAACAGGTTCGATAGTTGATTAGTCAATTTTTGCGTCGATCATCAGCCTTTCAGAAATCGGGCGTAAGTGGCTAAGTATTACTTAGTTTTATAAGTCCGTATGTGAAAATAATCAACGTGCATATCCGATAAAAACCGCAAGCCTGTTTAAAAACACTTCAATCACTTAATTCACTTTACCGCGACCGAAATAAGGATAAATTGTGTAACTGTTATTGTTCAACAAGTTTATAATTGAAAGTTAATAAAATGCGTCCCACAGTCACCAGTGCACGGAATTGGTCCATTCGATAAAACGGTTTTTTAATATCGAAAATTGCCACGTATGTTTTTGAAATGCTCTTGTTATTGGTTTACTTTTGTCCACTATTAAATGTTGAGTTTTGGTGAGATGAATATTTGAAAATAAAATATTGGTCTGTACTTTTAAAGCGCGATAAAAAAGTAAAAAGAATAAGAAACAAGAAATCCCTATTTACTACGATCTTATGTGTATAGCATAATTATGCTTCCGGACTAATAGTAAACTATTATTACTTGGCTAATAATTATAGAAGTCTGACGAATATTACAGAATAATAATAATATAATTACAAAAATATCTATGGACACTCTTACACCACGTTAATCTGGTCCCGTGCTAAGAATCCGAATAATTTGTGTTACGGTTATCAGACAACGGAAATACATATTATTATATTTAATGCTTGAATCAAGTGAACTTTCATGTAACCAAAATATTAAGCTTCGTAATATAAGCACTGACATTTTTGAGAGACCTAGTTTCTCATCAAATTTCATAGTATTCTTCTGTATTAATGGCAAGTATTCTTAAGGTTTTGTTAAACAGCACGAAATATCTAGAGAGAGACAAAAAAAATGTGATTATTTCATGGTTTCGTTTTGTTATTTTGAGGAACTAAATAATTATAATGAAACATATTTTGCCGATTTTATCGCGGCCACGGATAAACAAAGAAAACCATAGGATAACTAATTAGTCAAAAAAAGGGAACGCGTACAGAGTAGACATGACAGAAGTAAAACTTTATGAAAGTTTAATTTCTAATGTTTAACTACTAAACGAATACACCAACCAATAGCATTTCTTCATACTACATTCGCCCTTTCTTACTTACTCTCAATCGTTCTCAATTGCTCTCTCTTTATTCTTCGACCCGTTGCACATCTTCATGACGCGTTTCATCCGTTAAGAAGTTTCATTTCAAAAAGTTATAATATTATATCATTTCAAATGTCTTCTATCAGGACTCAAGCCACTTTCCGTTATGTTTATTAAATGACAAGAAGTAAGGCGATGCAAATGTTAGTAAACTCCAAAAGTCAGAGTAAAAAAAACAATGAAATTTGTAGGTACGATGTTCGAAAAGTTTTGGTCTTCGTAATGGACTTGTCAAAACTATTTCGCTACAATGTCTTAAGCTTAAAAGTTGCTAAAGTACACGCCACCGGTTTGGGCTCTTGCTTGTTTTGTGGCTATCACTGTATATGGTAGTTCTTCAGAAAATAAGCTTCGTTTTCTATTCAGGAATGATAATTTTTGTAGTGAGATATTTTTCAATTTCTAGTTTAACTTTTTCATGTATAAACGTAAATTGAAATAAAGTAGGGAATTAAAATAATATAATTGACATTTCAACTTTAAAAAATTTATGTTTATCCTATCCTAATTTACTGAAAAATATTATGAAATTTGGTATTAATATCATCGTAAGTATTAAATAGATTTTTAATTACTCTAGGATTTAAGAAAAGAACTCGTCTCTGACACTTTACAGCGACCATGGTCACGGGAGGACTCAGTGTTGTAAAAAAAAAAAAAAAAAAAAACTAAATAAACCGCGATAAAATCCGTAAAAGTTGTTTCATTATAATGAGTGAAATTCGCGTAAACATAAGAAAACAATATATTTGACAATAGGCTCAAAAAAAGTAAAGTAGCAACTCATATACATATTATATGAGTTGCTACTTTACTTTCTTTACCACTGCTGGGCATGGGTCTCCTCCTTGAAATCAGTCGAGGAGGGTATCAGGCCATAGCTCATCGAGGTGCTGACCCAATGCGGGTTGGTAAACTTTAGATACCTTCAAAGACTTTTAATCTCATCAAACATGTAGGTTTCCTCACAATATTCACCGATGAGTGAGTTATGGTCTCGTGTTCAGGATGCACTTTGAAATTTATAAAAACTATTTCAAGGCAGAACGCGGGTTGGGGGCAGGGTTAGAATCAAACCCGGACCCTCTCGCTTAATAGGCTGAGCCGACGACTGGACTATCGTCGCTCAACAATAAGCTACTGTGGCTCAGCGACCCAAAGTGGGTGTTGGTCTCGACGACGAAACGAGATACTTCCACCGGTCTCTGTCCTGCGCAACCTCTGACCAGTCGCCAACCCCGAGCTTACGCAGGTCAGCCTCCACCATGTCCTTCCAGCGATATCTGGTACGAGTGACTGGGCGCTGTCCACTCTGTCGTCCCAGATATATAATAAGCTAACTTAAACTTATTAATCATGTATCTTTTCAAATAAAGAATAGAAAAGTACGCTTCTATGACTGAATCTAATGAACTATTACGTAAGTGACCTCGAGTTAAATTATAAACGATAATTCGCTGAAGTTTCTTCACATCTAGTCACTAGTGGGCTCCAGCCTATCGATTATTCATGCTTTACATGTGACCCATTATAACTTTGAAATGCAAATTTTTCGTATAAAACCGACAATTTTATTCAATGATGAACTACTTTGCTCGTATTATCCAGCCCTAACCTACAGCTTCACTTGTGTCAACGAATTACTATTTATGGAGTTAGCGGGTTCGAATCCCTCCAGGAATCAAACATTTTTTTTCCGTTCCTGGGTCATGGATGTATACTAAACATGCGTATTATATAATAATAATCTTAAATATAGGACTGTAACGTCTGTAACATTTTATAAGAACTTTTGTTGTTTTATTCCAGAATCATTTCACAAAATTTTAATAGAAAACATTTTGTAATAGACATACTTTGCTGAGTCCGCTAGTTCTAAATATAACTTAAGCTTACCACTGAGACAAATATATAGCGACATTAAGTACACCAAATTCTATAAATTTATAAATAAAAATATCGCGTCACGTTGTCGGCCATTGAGTATTGAATCGATTTTTGTATACGACGTGAAGTGTCAAAGTTAGCAACGATTGTGCAGTTCAGCAAATAAATAAATTACTAAAGTAAAATTCTTTCAGTCTTTAGATATTTCAAATAGAACGATATATTTATTCCTATGTAATATTCATCAAAGTTTGTCTATTAATTACTTTTAGTTAAGTTATATAATTATATAATCGAGGTTCACTAAATAAATATCTTTATATATATTTATTCTGTGCATGTGTTTTTCACTGAAGTCCTCCTAAGCGGCTGGACTGATTTGAGTGAATTTTTTTGTATGCGTTTGAGTGGCGCTCTGAATGGCTAAGATTAACAAATCAGTCTGCAGTTAGCGTTAGTTAGTTAGGTTATTTATCTATACTGCAACTCAATGGCTGGATCGATTTGTATCCGTTGAACAACGTCTGTTAGGTCCGCTAGTGTTATTATATTACATATCTAAAAACGAGGAGATTTCTGAAAAGTTAACTTGTAGATATTATATCTCTCACAGTGGTGGTAAGTGGAGAGATGCGTCTGTGCTCCTGTCTGCATGGGTACCATGAACGTGCTTATTTCTTACGTGTAACAGCTTCGCTTGAACTAGTTCAAGGTGAACTTATCAATCTTCATGAGCGAGTCAGACCACTTACCACGGAATGCTTAAAACTTAGTCCATCGAACTAACATAAATATATATTCACGATCGATTTTTCAAATAATTACTAAGATATTGAAGAACTGAATTCGGTCTAAATTCTGAAGGATATGATAAATCTGTTATCTCATCGCCACTACATTTTCGTGTGAAAAATGATTCTATCTACTTCGTCACGCTAAAAATTACTGAGATAAGACTTGAGGCCATTTTCTTGTATAACCTAATCATTATTAATTTATTGTCAATATTCGCTAGCATAAGACCTCTAAGATCTTTAAGGTCAAGGTAATATGATGAACAAGCTTACATATTAGAGTGCTTAATGAGATGAGGTGTCAGGATCGTAGCATATCTTTGTGTATAAGTAAATAAATTATAATAGTTATTACTTACAACGTATTATTTTCTTTCAAATTATAAAACTGTTTTATGCATCTTATTTGGAGCGTGCTATGTAGGGTGTTATTTGGCAGATAGGGAGTGAAATAATTAATACACCCATCAATGATCAAAAGTTACCGATACACGCGACAAATAAGCGCGCTGAAGCGGCATTAGACAAGTATCACACTCGGGAGAACGGGCAGATGGGCCTATAAGGTTCAAGAGCGTAAGCTGCGTTTTGGGGACTGAAGACTGACAAAGAATAGACGTTGTCAGGACCAGCCTCAGGTGCTTAGTCTGCAGAACCAAAACCCTAAATAAATGAAAAGTGCACTACAAATTATTTGTAACACATGTTACATGGGTGACATACGAGTACTTATTAATGCGAGGTGTGTTTGCATTTTAAGTACACTAACACTACACAGGATCGAACCCGGAACCATCGCTCTATTTGTATTGTATTGTAACTTAATTGTAGAATATGTTTTATATGTTTATTATTTAATATGTTTTTTTTATAATCTTACCTCATTTAAAAAAAACCCTTGTCAAGACACGTGTACATAACAATTTTATTATATTTAATTGAATTTGATTAGGTCCGCTACATTTTTATATATTCAACGTGTGCCTACAATGTATTGTATTAAATTTAAAAATAAAATGACTTATTATACAACACGACTGTTAAGATGCCTGATGAAGGTTTAATAAAGGACCAAACGTCACAAATTAGCAAATGTGTTTGAATTGACATCTTAATGTCCACTTTCCTTCGAATTTCAGTAGTTTACTGATATTGTATTTAATTTTACGTAGACTAGCTCTTGATAGTCAGACTAGAGTCTGAAATCAATTCCAGACCTCTCAAGTCTACTAAGACATGGTCTTTCACTCTAGTTTTTGTAGGAATTCGAATACAGGAGAACGGAGTAGCTCGCCACTCACCACTGCTATGCCGACGCCAGATACATAATATACCTTTGCATATAACCTTAATAAAACTTGATTATTTTCATCGCTTTTAATGAAAGTGCATGTATTTATAGCGCTGCATTTATTATAGGCTACCCGCTCGCTTCCTAGATACTTTGTATTTTTAAGAGAATCAAGTTTGCCTAGAATAATAATTGTACATACCACGTTGAATACAAATTGATGGTGGATTTTAAACTCTCTTCTTTACCGCTCGGAGGGATGAACTTGTGGACAACCCCATTCCGCTCCTTCCGTGAAAAAACACCAGGACAAGTAGGACAGTGTAATCTGATAGACTTATCATGTATTATAATATATTGTAGTATAGTTATGTATTCAGTTGATTGGGCAAGCTCCAGATGAATAATAGGCTGACAAGACCTCCTCCTGCTAGCGATTAACAAAGGGGCGAGTAGGAGGAGGAGTAATGCACCTCCAGTATTACCGCGTTCTAGCCAAGACGGTAGGTAACTGAGGTCAGTTAGCACGACGTCGCGGGGACTGCTTAGTGGCGGCTGATGCTTTTTTATTATATTTTTACCGTATTAAGTGCTATTTGATATTGGTTCCAGTGCAGAATAATGTCGAAGCACTCTTACATTGAGCGACAATGGTCCAGTGGGTGAGGTCTCGGCTTTTTAAGCAAGAGGGTCCGGGTTCAATCCTGACCTCTTGTACCTTATGCGCAATGTTTGAAATAGGTTTTTCTAAATTTCCAAGTGCACCCTGAACATGTCAATCATTTTTTGCTCACTGTTGGAGCCAAACATTGTGAGAAACCCTGCACGTATGATGATATTGAAAATTTTTGAATCTGTGTGAAGTTCATTTGGCCAGTGCAGCGTATCGCTGAACTATGACCCCATACTATCCTCGTCTGATTTTGATGAGGAGACCGGTGCCTAGCAGTAGGACGTGTATTAAAATATTTCTTTATTTTTCACTTTCACTCTTACACTTCGTATTATTATCATAAAAAAATAATAATTATTACAACAGTAAAGTGTATATTGTTTTAAAATATGAACACACCATTTTAAAATGTTCCTACACGATACTGTACACTTGCCAACAGTTGTCTTGTATAAATTACCATCACTTACTCGTAGCTAAAACTAATTATCTAATATTATATAATATAATATTATATTATACTTTCCCAATCTTTGATTATAATATATTACTATCAAAATGAACATATTTTTGTCCAAATCATGCATACCATACATGCATGTCACAAAAACCAATACAGAGCCTCATTTTAACTATTCAGCGCTAACAACTGGCGGGGAATAATATGAACAGTGCCCATTATGTGGAACAACACGCCAATCCCGCCCTTATTCTATAGCTTTATGACCGCAAATTGCGTATATTGTATTCTTGGTAAAATTTTTGTTTCGTCCTTTAAAATGTACGCAGGTTGTAGTGTTTGTCGTTTTGTAGACTGGGGATTCGTTGATATTACCTATGTATGGCATATTTAGTTCGCTATCATTTAGCTATGCTATAGCATAGTTAGTAGTACATAATTTAGCTTTGCATACCATTGCTATTTAGCTATAGTTCTGCTAAATATAGTTTTAGTTACATTCGATTAGAGTATAGGTTACTTGTCCCAACTACATGGGTCGGTTATCCCCGTAGTCCTTGTTGGATATCAGTAGCGGGTATATGGGCTTTATGGTTCTGGGATACGGTTGGTTGTTTGGGTTATTAAAAGCTGTTTCACAGGAGAAACTTGCAGCAGAGAATTGGGCACAGCACTACCTCCGGCAAGGTAGCAATATCAATCCAATCACGTAATCAATCGATCAATGCATCAGATTTTGTTCTGGTAAATGTCTTCTATATCTAAGCTGATTGACATCAATCAAAACATGGAAGACATGCAAGGAACGGATAATATTGTCAGGAAAAATAGAGGCCTATGCTTAGCCATGGGTAATAACAGGCGAAGGTAATAGGGCTTTCAGACAAGCTCTTTAGTGCTTATAAATAACTTGTTTTATCATCAGCTGGCTAGTTTACATAATATGGCTATTTCTTTATTAATTAAACTATTTAAAATGGGATATTTAGCGAAATATTGAGCTTTGCGAAATAATATTAAAAAACATGGTAAATATCTCGTTTTAAATAGTTCAAATAATGAAAATAGCCGTGATAATTTAAAATTCTTTATTAATATTTTAACTTATCTCTTACTGACTTAGATCAAATGAAATATTAACGGGTATTGATTGAATAATTGTTAAGAAAATTGCTCGACCATAAATGATTAGAGATTAAATGGAATGCGAAATTTCCCCGAGGGAGATATAAATTCTCTCCCCTTTGAAATCAGATTGAATATCACAGCATATAAGATAATCTATGAGGAAGACGTAATATTTTGAACTTTAATAATTTTCTAAAGCAGAGATTATTTACTTCAGATATACTTACAAAGATTATTAAAAATAGAAATTGAATTTCAGCTTTCATTTTATTCTTGATTTTAGTTCCTAGCTTTTGATTTTTTTTTTTGTATAATTTATTGTGTCTCTGCAAGTTTTTTTCTGAAAGGACTTTAGAAATTTAATGTCATTTTTATGATAAAATCATACCTCATTTTATATTGTAATTTAAAAATATAAAATATGTTTGAATGAAAAAAAAAACTATAAAACAATTATTCAAAACGAGCCCAGATAAGCCCGAGTTTGACAATATAGGTGCTGATGGTTTAAATAAAACTATTTTTTTTCAATGTATCATTTAAAATTGACGGCCTCTGTGGCTCAATGGTTAGCGCGTTAGCTCTTAAGCGGAGGCAGCAGGTTCGAATCTCGGCTGGGAACAAAAAGAGTTTTTGAGTTCCTGGGTCATGGATGTGTATTAAATAATAAAAATCTTAAATATAATAATTATTATATATTTTTTTTAATAATATAATAATATGTATTTCTGTTGTTTGGTACCACAAGTACTGTAACACATATTCTTCGGAAACTTAGCACCGGACCAGATTGACGTGGTATAAAAGCGTCCATAAATATTATTATTATTAAAATGATCGGTCGTCCTGGCGTTCATTGAGGGGGACTTACATTCAGCAGTGGTCGGATAAAATCTGATGAGGACGATGATATGAAGATAACATTTCTGAATAAAACATTCATTTATTTTTGTAACTACAGAAAAAAACTTCCCGAACCATATCATGCCTCCGGAACTATCGCCATAACACGAATTGGAGATTCACACGAGATAAAATTCAGGAGAGATTGTGAGCTTGAGAAATGACATGCCATCTTAGAACATTATATTTCCAGTCACGGAGCGAATAACGTTAAAGTTTTAAAATCGGAATCGATTTTGTTGACCTCATTTGAACTATACCTGTAGAACTCAAGACTCGACCGATATTTAATTTTAAATTTATTTCTTAGGTTTTGAAAAGGTTATTTTGCTTGTTGAATATTAAGGCTTAAGTTCGGTTTTGTGATAAAATAAAACATTATAATAATATGATTATTTTTTTTATATAAATTTTTCAAAAGTAATTTTGATTAGAAATTTAATAATTAAGGGCCTGTTTCACAATCTCCAGATAAGTGCCGAATAGGCTATCGGCAACATATTTGACAGATAGAGTATGGAGTATCTGTTTTTCTATTTGACAGATAGAGTATGGAATATCTCTTAATATATAAAATTCTCGTGTCATGATGCTCGTACCCATTCTTCTCCGAATCGACTCGACCGATTTTCGTAAAATTTTGTGTGAATATCGGATAGGTCCCACCCCAGTTTTTTTATTTTACTGACTAAAATTTTTCATTTTTATATTTTATGATGTGGCAATGAAAAATACACACAGCCGATACAGAAAAGATTGAGGAAAAGAGAAAATTAATAAGAAGAACATATTTTATTGACGTAAGACGTAATATTTTGAACTTTAATAATTTTCTAAAGCAGAAATTATTTACTTCAGATACACCTGAGGATGACTTTGTCGAAACCGGTCGTGTTTAAATTGTAACTGTTAAAATATATAAAATAAATAGTGGAAAAAGTGTATAAAATTTCATAATAGTGACTATATTTTATTGAGCATATCAAGAAAAAGTCGAAGTGAAAAATTAACAGATAGGAAATCGTCTATTATTTCACTAAAAAAAAGAAGCTCCTTAATGAAGAGAAAGGAAGAATAATTTTACTTAGAAGGTACTTACTTACTTGAAGGTACATACTTCTGACAGGTACTTTCAAAAGCTTATAATAAATTTATTTTACCATCATCATGATCCGCCTTTATCCGTCGACGCCTGAACATAAGCCTCGCTAAACGAACATCAAGACAACCGATTACCGTAAATAAAATATATTTTTTTTCGATAAATGTATTTATTGCTAGGTAATTCCTAAATTTAAGTTTTTATAATGAAACAGCTTTTACGGGGCTTACCGTGTAAGCCACTGTAAGGTTATTACATTCCCGAGTTTTGGATACTTTACAGTGACTATAGTAGTACACAGCAAGACGGCAGCTCTCAGTTCCATAAGTAGTTTCATTATAATGAGTGAAATTCGCTTAAACATTAGGAAAAAAGGTTTCTTTAAAAAAATATGAGATAATTCTAGTAATTACGGAACAAAATAAAACTAACTCATCTTTGCTCTTATAATACAAAGAAACGAAAATTAAATTTTATTCAAAGCTTTGTAGATTCTCTTTTACAAATAATACTGAATTATCAAATGTAAAATTGTATAATAAAACAAAAAGAATATAATTCAAATAACAAAAAAGGTATAATAGCTTTGCATTAATAAAAAATATCTATATAACTAATGTTATTCTGAGTATATTATCGATCTACCATATCGATCTACCGGGCATGCCTACAACGAGATATATCTTGACGAGAGAGAGATTATATCTTATTATTTCAATATCTAATTACTCTAAATTGCTCCTATTTGACAGCCTTAATGAAATATAATACGGAAAATTGAATTGCTTCTTAATAAACTCTTTATAAAATATATTACACCTGACAAACATTAATACAAAGAAAATATGACTTCAGATAAATAATTCAGACGTATATATAAGAGCAGTTCTTAAGGATTTTTTGTGCCCACTTTATTGGGGGCATGTCCCCAGCGGTCTTAGTTCGCACTCGCTTGCTCTCGTCGGCTCATATGCTGGGGACATCGTTGTGTCCTTCTCGTCCGCCAAGCGGACGTTTGCGTCGCATAAAGTTTGTCCTCAAAGCGCCCATAAGAACTGTTCTTCTATATACGTCTGAATTCTTTGCTTCAGAGCATTCTCTTCAACATCATGCTTGAGGGAACGTGGCAGACATGTGATAAGTGATTACACCATTTTAACTTAGCTCCTTTTTTTTTCGATTTTTTTTTTCGAATTCGAATACAGTTGTAAATCTTAGTTAGCGCGAGCGAAGCTGCAAACACCATTTTTTTTTTGATGACGCAGCGGAAATCCTTTGGCGTGTGTGGGGACTCGCATTGGGTGCACTACCCCATTTATTTGAGGGACCCGGATACCCTCAGCGACAGACTGGTCCCGGCAAGACCAGATTCTCCACAACAGGGGGACTTCCCGGCTACGACTTGGCAGTCCCCACGACGTCGTGTCTAAAGATGGGCCCGGGTTCCCATCCCGAGTCCGACACGAGCACAGGGGCGTTATTGAAGGCGCATTAAATAGCGCCTCCGATGCACCCCCGTTCGTCGTCTACGTCAAATCATGACGCAGCGCCGCCCATCTCGGGCATGTTAACTTAGTTCCTGTTGTTGGGGAACTTGTATTGCGGGTACTAAAAAAGGAAAGTAACTTACGAAATGTATAAATATTATCAAGTCATTATAAAAACTATCTGCACATGACGGGATTTCAACCGGCGACTGATGTGTAAAATGTACTAGCCCGACACCTCTAGATACCAGTCAATTATATGATCTGAGTAGAATTTTAAGTCAGTCTTACTCTATTTATAAAATCATCATTAGCTGGTGCTAGGGATGCGTTTGTGCAATATATTTTTAACTTCCCTTTTTTGTTTTCTTTGTTGGCCGTTGGTTGAGTGTTTGCGGTTTTCTAGTCAATTCCAAAACAGCAACTGACCAACTTACATTTGATATTGTACGGACACGTGCATTATTGTGACTTTTGTCTTAAATATTGTAAAAAGTAATCAAGAATAATTACCTCAATCTAACTATTGATTTCCTTTCAAAACCGTTTAATAAAAAATGTTTCATAATAAATTATTACATAGTACATTAAACTCCTTTCTTTGAAACAAATTTATTTATGTTTTATTTTCACATCACGAAGGCTCATTATTTATTTATTCGCATACAAATAATATTCGGTTGTATATCGAGTTTTAGACCGATTATAAAATATGTCATCATCATCATCAGCTTTTATCTACTATTGAACAAGTCAATACGACAGACCCATAGTCACTCGCCTCCACTCGTAAAAAGACATTCAAGTTGAATTGAAGTTAGGCCTTAATTCAGAGTCGAAATTGTATGTGTATAAAGCTTTAAATAATTTAAAAAAGTAACTATTTTCATCTATAATCAAACATGCAACCCGATGGAACATGACAACCTCACCCATAAACTCGCTTTGAGTTGCACTAGCCTGAGACTAGCCAAGGCAAATCATGCATGCATTGTCTGTCAAGAAATGCCCCGGGGACAGTAATAATTGTGCTGTTCTTCTTTTAAAAACAGAGCGACATATTTTGAAGCGTTTGCGCGCATTCTTTCCACCAGCAAATATATCAAGCCTGTTTCACAATCTCCAGTTAAGTTCCCAATAGGCTATCGGCAACATATTTGACGGATACTCCATACTCTATTTGTCAAATATGTTGTCGATAGCCTATTGGGAACTTAACTGGAGATTGTGAAACAGGTCCAAATAACTACCGTTTATTCGCCGAAAATGAACACGCATGGCAAACCACAATTCGCATATCGCATTCAGTTCCAATCTAAGCAGAAAGGAAGAATTTTAGTTCCCGTTATTGATATACCGATGCAATTTTCGTCCGTCAACTGTGAGCTGCGGCTGACGGCTCTATTTGTCTGGCATCTAAGCATCCGAATTCAGGAACCATTGCCAAATTACGGACAGGGCATACGTAATGCTCTTTGGAATACAGTATTAGGGTATTTTAGTCAATTTCGACTATTGTGAATGTTGCATTTTGCTATATTTCTGAGTATTTTTACTTTAGTTAAAACGCTTGCGAAGAAAATCTGCCAACTACGTCTGTCAAGTGACGAAGCGTTTTAGCGCTCATCCTTTTAGTCAAGCTATAAGGATAATTGGCCCATTACTCTTCTATATCCCGTCACGAAGGTGTACATCTGACACTTATAAAGACAATCAGGTTTTAATGTTATCTCTTGATATATTATTTTACCAATGTCTTAAAATAGTGCGATGGCCATATTATACTAGAATATATAGGTAAATACAAGTCTTACTTTTTGAGGGAGAACTCTTAAGATGAAGAGAGGCCGAGTAGTCTAGTATTTGCGGGGTCAGTCTGTCGCTGAGGTGCCTGCAGATTTGGAATCCCTTTTCTTTTTGATGTCGTAGTGGAAATGCTTTCGCACTCTGTGGGGACTCGCATTGGGATGCACTACCCCGCTAAAACAGCTGCGAGCGCCTTTAGCCGCTTTGACACCTGTTAGATTTGGAATCCCGCAAAAAGTGTCTGATAATCGTTACTCAGTCAGTCATTCGTCACGTCAGTGTCAGTGGGTACACTGACACTGACCCACTTAGGGTCAGAAACCTACCTGAGGACACTGGCCTTATCCGTAAATGGTAATATTTATTTATAATTTTGATCATAATCCAGGATTTTCAGTTCCCTTAGGTATATTTAGTGGAAAAAACACAATGCTGTATATAGTAACAAAAATGAAAATGCTTGATACTTATATGTACCTCTATGTTATCAAAATTGAACACAATTTTATACAAGCAGTAAGGAAATACAATGTGAAAATGTAAGAAGCTTATATTTGTCCCGACGTCTGTCACATGACGTGCAACCTCACGAGATACGTCTAAGATCCAACCGAAATAAATGGACGGGGAAAAGTGTGGATATGGAGGTTGTGTCGCTTTACTTTTAGAATCGTAATATACAATGTTATACCATCATAAAAATAAAAGTAAAAAAAAAACTGAAGTATTAACCCATTAGTCACAAGACACGGATAGAAACTCCTAGAAGTCATATAAGGAGGGTGTTAGGCCACCACTGTGCTGGCCTAATGCGGGTTGGTGAACTTCATACACCTTCAAAGACTTTTTATATCATCAGGCATGTAGGTTTTTCACAATGTTTTCCTTCACTGATGTGCAAGTGAGACCATCGCTCGGTCTCGTTTTAAGACTGTACTAAGCAATTTAGAAAAACCCATTTTAAAGAACCACAACCATACCCACTGGATCGTCTACATTCTAAAACTAATAAAATCATTATAAATTTAATATATTCCGACTACTTAATTAAAAGTCTATTTCACAATGTGCCAGTTAAGTACCCTATAGCTATATAACACATAAATTAATTGACAGATGAATCTTCTAGTTAGTCTTGATTGGGTTTCAGCATCATCTTCCTTGTAAATTTATTTGGCAGATCCCTGTTTGGCACTTACTTGTTAGTAGGTTTGGCAACCTCGCTCAAAGTTCCTTTTTACGATTAATATGTTTTAGAAAAACATTCCATGTTGTATATTATATACATGAAAATATGTTTTTATAATTCAAACGTATGAACATGAAACATTTTTTTTTTCACTTTCGTTGCTTTCAGTTTATTTTTATTATTACTTGTATTTATGTGACCATGATAACATGAATGTAACTGGATATAGAGTTCTTATTTAGTTTTTTTTTCGCTTAATATTATATATTTTATCCGGTAATATTTATGGTAAGCTCATCGTTTATAATATAAGCGGGTGAGTGATGATCATTTTGAGCATCATGTTGGTGAAGATATTTATTAGGGCCTGCTTTATAATGTTCGAATAAAGTTCCCATTCAGCTATTTGCAACATATTTACCACATAACTACGTTTCCTTTTTACAATTTACCAATAGCGAAAAAAGTTCCCTGTAAACTATATGTCGGATCAACTGGCCATTAGCAAATTCATCTGCCAGATAAAATAATTGACAGATGTTACATACGTGGTTGACAACTTGACGACATATGACAATTGAATATTCTGTTAAACGTTCTCTTAAAAAGTTATTTGACGTCGAAGGTACGTCAAATAACTTTTTCTTTTTCTTTCTCTTTTTAAGAGCCAAAATGTATTATGTACCGCGACGTAAAGTCGGTTCTGTGCTCTGATTGGCCGAATCATAGATGATTGTCCGATAGCTAGTAGACACGGAGACACTGGTTGGTTATATTGCTATTACATAAAACAAATCACTGACTAGTTTCGTATTTTTGTGGCTCACGTTGGTACTCTATCCGGTAATATGCTTAATGTGCATGATGACAAAAACCTATTTTGATCTTAAATTGATTTCAAATTCCCAAGCCTGCTTAGCATTTGCGAATTTAATTATGAAACAGGTTAGCTGAAATAATTCGCTTGTATATGATCGTATGGTGACTTGCCGAGAAACAAACACTACGTTACTACTGAAATCATTAATTAAGCGCAAACATTGGGAGTTAGGATACAGAGTAGAATATCAGTAAGTCAACATGATTAATTGACATGTTTCGGATTGACTGTTTCAGCGTTTTTACATAAAATGTTCGTATGTATCCTGTCAATGTATTATTTTTTTATGACCATACAATGATTTATAACAAACCCGTTGGTACAATTGTAATTCTGATTTTTTACAAAAAATCTCATTTTTTTTAAAGAACTAGTCATAGATTAATTATTGTAATTCAATAAATTTATGCTCTGAAGTTGGATGACCAAAATTATGATATATTAAATCTGAGAGTAATACCAACTTCAGATGTTAAATATTTTGCCATTTATTTATACTATTACTAAAAAAAAAAGATTGAGAACATTTATATAACAAATTACCGTCACAGTACCTCCAACAGATGTCAAACATGTATGTTATTGGGTCTCATAATTACAAAAAAGTAAAACGCTTGGCTATAATATAGGTTAATGACGTATGTCGTTACTGCTTGAACGCGGTCAATTTGACGGCCAAGGCGCCACCATTGTTTATTGTAAATTCTCATACATGTTTCATAACAAAACAAATTGACCTAATTTGTATACCAACATAATTATCCTGTGGCGTAAGGCTATACGCTGTCAATTAAGCGAGGCTGAAGCGGGAATATAAGTTACCATTCGCGAACTTGAATCAGCGCACCTGCGGTTGACAGCTCAATTAGTTCGAGTAAGACGAACTTCTCATTCCTGACGCATTATGTAAACAGTACGTTGCTGTTTTGCGTGTGTGGATTGATTAAATTATTTAGCATCCTGGAAATTCGAAAAGTCGAAAAAACAAAGAAGTGGTTTTTTTAACAATATTACGTTTTGGAATAGTTTTATTAAAGTTATGAATGGAGCTATTAATCCTTACTGATATAAATGTGAAAGTAGAGATGTTTGTTACGCTTTCACGCTAAAGCTACTCAGTCGATCATCATGAGTTGTACATATATTCTCGTAGGTACTAGAACATAGGATACATTAATTGTTTTATATTTGTAATAAAATCAATTTTTAGGGTTACTAATGGACGATACTTTAACTGTAATATATGGCAACAATAGCTAGAGTCACAAAAACATTTGAATAACCTACAAGAATCCGCAAGCTCCACTACTTCCATACTCCATCCTCCATCACTCATATCTTGCTTGAAATTAATGAATAAAGATGGGGTTAAAAATCGTACGAGTGTAGCTACGGTTTTTATTCGTTACATTTCAAATCCTTTGTTATAGTTTGCCAGCAGCGCTAGGATACTTTTAGAAATATAACCGATCGCAGTGAAAATCGGGTTTCCCTTGTTTTTTCACTCCCTTTCGCGGTGTCTGTTCAATGAAAAACAGTGAAAGCGAAACAACGAAAAACAGCTTATATTATCTAGGTATATAGTTACGTATAGTAATACCAATTCTAAAATTTTTTAATTTTTTTTATATCTATAGTAGTGGAAATATTAGTGTTCCTTAAAAGAGATCTATGTCTTTTAGCGCATGTACATATAATATTAACGTGAAAGTTCATGTATCGTATAATTTAATATCGTATTGTATAATAATATTATATTCATTAAATCGATAGCAAGGAAACTATAATTTTTGTACAAATACAATGTATGCTTATAACTGGACTACAGGCTATCAAACTAATAATTACTATCCATAAACTAGCCCGCCCTCAAGTATTAGGTAAGTACATAATATGAATATTAAATTGTTTTATAATACACCGGCAAACACCGGAAAACGGGAAATAAATGAGCTTTACTGGACGCGGCGCTCGCGGGTTCGAATCCTGTCAGCTACAGTTAATTTGAAGGATATATTATTATTTGCCTGCATCGCATCACAGATATTATGACGTGACAACATCTAATAACTTTATAATACAGGCAGCACGCACGAATAAGATGACGTCATGTCGCGTTCCGCATGAGAGATCGACACGAATGAGATGAGGCATCATCGGCTGTAGTGATCGGTTAAGTTCGGTTCGTGCTGCATGTAATGTTTGACGTTGTCACGTCAAACTACCGTCCATTAACCGATTTTACAGACAACCAATTCTTTTTTTATATTGTTCATGTATTTATATATTTTTTAATTAAGTCAAGTACTTAGTATATCCGTTATACAGTAACTAATCACCGCTCTAGGTTAACGTGTTATAATTCTTGTTTTTTTTTAAATAAAAGACGCCATGAGACAATCAAAACTAAACTCAGGGAAACTGAGAGTATAATTTCATACAGCGTTTGAATTGTTAAATTCAACTTTATCATATCCAAAGTCCACGAATCTTAGTAAAAGCGAATTATAAAGACGAGAGATTACTCCGTTGTCCATAGAATTTAATGAAATCCTGACGACTGACGGTTGCACAGGTGTATTTCGCTTAATAAATGAGAAGAAAGGTCGCTCTTATCAGGTCGCGGACAAAGGCGAAACCTTTTTTGCCTTTTTCTCCTTGCTCAGATAAAACTGGATTAAATGCATAGATAGCTGTCAACCATAAAGAGATAGAAACCAAAGATAATCCACAAAGAAAGCAACGGACTGTTTTTAATAAAGGCCTTTATTCTAGAATTCTCCATTTTTATAACGCGCTTTGCACGTGATTATTATTTTAATTATGAAATTGACAAGCGATAATGTGATTTGATTATTTATTATCAATAAATATCAATAATAAGACGAACAAAAGTCTTTTCTTTTCTTTTAATAGATTGATGTGGTAACAGTGGAGAGCCCTCCAAGTCGGTTAACCTTCGCCTTGGGGAGATTGGTAGGTCTCATTTCATTAGCAACTTTATGGACCAGTAGCTTTTCCAGACTTTTTCGATACAGTGGATAGAAACTAACTGGCTCAAGTTGATATACTCATCGACATAGTGTATTAACGTCTAACCACATACTATGTAAAGAAAAAGTAAAGTATCAACCCTTATATGTCCCACTGCTGGGCACAGGTCTCCTCCTAGAAATCAGGCGCGGAGAGTCAATGGGCCATAGTTCACCGATGCGCTAGCCCAATGCGGGTTGGTGAACTTCACATACCTTCAAAGACTTTCAATCTCATCAGGAATGCAGGTTTCCTCACGATGTTTTCCTTCGCCGGTGAGCGAATGATGGTCTCTTGTGTGCTGCGCATAGAAATTTAGAAAAACCCATTTCAAGGCACACGGACGGGTCAGGATCGAACCCGGAACCCTTCGCATACTATTTTATAAATATAATTTATTTCTCATCCAGAAATCTTACATGTGAAGCTGGGAATAACGGTAGTATAGAGATATCTTAACTCTTAGTTTTAAAGCTTTAGTCCATGTGTTACTTTGTTCACACAGCATTTGCATGAACGAAATTGAACGCAAAACTTCATATAAACTTTTAACACCAAAGACTTCTTGTGTAAATACCTTGACTTTAAATATTCCAATTCAATTATTTGTCTTTGAAATGCAGTTTACCACAGAACTATGCACTTTGGTGTTTGCAGAGTCAGATAAAGCTGAAGTAGCAACGAAACTTGGATTTCTTTGCAGTTTCTGATGAATAATTTACCAAGTTATATAAATATGGAGTCTTTGTCTGTGAATTAATATTGTTTTGTGTCCTTATCACCATCACCATCATCACCACCACCACCATCATCATTATCATCATAATCTTCATTATCATCATCATCATCATTGTCATCATCATTATCATCATCGTCAGTCTCTTGATGCCCACTGTTAAGCGTAGGCTTGTCTTTTTGCCAATCTTCTATGTCCTTTGCATGTCTTATCTTTATATATAAATAAATGATTTTGTTGCTGAATAAAACTCAAAAATTCGCAATTCTTTTTTTAGTCAAAACCGAAATTCAAATCTTGGAAAACGGTGAAGTATGAGCTTCTTTCAATGAACAGCATAACGTCCGAACCCTTGCCACTCGCATATTAAAAAAAGTAAAGTATCAACCCTTATATGTCCCACTGCTGGGCACGGGTCTCTTTCCTCGAAATCAGGCGAGGAGGGTAATGGGCCAATAGTCCACCACGCTGGCCCAGTGCGGGTTGGTGAACTTCACATACCTTCAAAGACTTTTAATCTCATCAGGCATGCAGGTTTCCTCACGATGTTTTCCTTCACCGGTGAGCGAACGATGGTCTCGTGTGCACTTAGAAATTTAGAAAAACCCATTTCAAGGCACACACGGACGGTCAGGATCGAACCCGGAAACCTCGCATAAGAGGCCGAGTCTGTCCACCACTGGACCACCGTCGTTCACTCGCATATTATTTAAATAAAATAATAACATGGTTATATCTTAGGCATATTTAAACGTGTCCTGGACGGCAATGGCCTCTTTCTGCGAGACAGTGATGTCCCAGAAGGAGGCCGACGAACGGGTGAGAGAGGAGGCCGCTGACGTAGCCTCCCCCCGTAGACGACGAACGGGGGTGCGTCGGAGGCGCTACTTAATGCGCCTTCAATAAAGCCCCTGTGCTCGTGTCGGGCTCGGGATGGGAACCCGGGCCCAGCTTAAGACACGACGTCGTGGGGACTGCCAAGTCGTAGCCGGGCAGTCCCCCTATTGTGGAGAATCTGGTCTTGCCGGGACCAGTCTGTCGCTGAGGGTATCCCGTCGCCTGCACAGATCCGGGTCCCTCAATTATAGCGGCTGAAGGCTCACGCAGCGGTTTTAGTGGGGTAGGGCACCCAAATGCGAGTCCCCACACACGCCAGTGCGCCTACCCAGGCCCTGGTAAGGTCGTAAATGATTTCCGCTGCGTCATCAAAAAAAAAAAAAAAAAAAAAAAAAAAAGGCATATTTAAACGTAGTACATATTTTTATCCTATTCATTACCTATAAGTAGTCCAAGGTCAATTGAAAGAATAACTTACTGCATGTCACTACTGCGCTAACTGGCTGAACCAATTTTGATGAAATTGCGTTCAAGTGAAATCCAGAAAGCTTTAGATTTACAATTCGGTCCTTTCAGGTCCGGTCGCTAGGAATTTTTCTTTCCACTGTTTTCTTCATTGACTGTAAAACTACCTAGGCTAAGTAAAGTTAAGTTATTTATACTATAATGGAACAAGACTGGAAACAACACGAGAAGATATTGTTCACGATCTGATCTAATTATTTAATTAGGTCAGACTAAAATAAACTAAAACTTTTCGGGCTCCTCCAAGTTTGGTGAGACGTGCTTGGTATGGTGAGATGTTTTTCTTTATTTCAACCAAGACATACGTCTTAGAACGAAAGTTATCGGTCGCTAGGGATCTTTTTGACAGACATCTTCTTTTTCTTTTTAACGAACTTATCTTTAATAACAAGGTCGTGGTAAGGATTATTCCAAACATACATACTAATGTGAATGACTAGGAAAACGGTTAAGACCGAAATAAAAAAAAACTTTTGGTCGAGTATTCTGAAGAGAGCCCGTTAAGAAGACTTTGTCATATTATTATATAATATTATAGAACATACTATATTCTTAAGCGAACGCTAGGAATAGTATATAAGACCAAAATATTAATAAGCTATTTGCGGAGAAAATAATTTAAAATTACTTCCTCTTTCGTAGTCAACTATACAATAATCATCATGACCATGATAATAAAACTCTTTTTTGTCCATTACCAGACGTAGGTATAGGTCAAGATGATCAATTCACCACCCTGGTATCCAACCAAGATCGGCAACAAGATCACCGCCCCGTTTAGTTGAAGGTCAATTTATCTATCTTCACAATACGATATTTTTCAATTACATACTTCATGTATTATATTTCGCTTTTCGCCCAGCTGAAGAAAAAGATATTCCCAACAAAAAGCACATATTAATAATTATTATTTATGGACCATGATAAAAAACTTTGTCCAGGTAATAACTTGGCATAATGATGTCTTAGCACAACAACGAACTCACATTTTGGGCGGTATCCAGTTTCCTGCGTCATTAAGTTGCCGTCGCCTCTGCCCGTTAAGTGGGCCCCAGTTGGGTAAAGATAGCTTTTCTTAAATTTTTAATGTTCTCGTATTTTGTTCACTTTGATATTGATATGCTTTTACATTTAATGCTAAAATAATATTTTATGAAGAAATTTGCATAATATTTTGTATGTTTGTTTTTGTACCAAAGACCAAAAAACTTTGGTCACCCGCAAACTTACATATCCGTTCTGCTGATGTAACAACCTGATAATAATATTTAGATTAGTATAATTAAATGAATTTAGTAAGTACTAGTTATTCACTCTGAAAATATTTAAGTAATTAATTTAGCTTATTCCTTTGAAAGCTTATCACTTTATCAATTTTAAAATACGTTATGTCTAGTAATAAACCTGTTAGATAGTAGACATAAATTAATAATTCATACAAAAAATGCTATATATTTCATTATTTTCATTATTTTAGTTAAGTCTCTATACTCTAGTATGCCCTTGTAAACCTAGGCTTTATCTTTTTTTTTTAATTAATCAAATAACAATATTACCTATTTAAAGTAGACAAGAGCCGAAAGCCTTCAATCTACGGGGCCAAAACGTGGCTTCTTAATTAATAAAAATATTTTTCTTCTTCTCACAACTGGTCCGATAATTTGCCATAGTTCAACGTGCTATACTGGGTGAGTGCTAGGGATCGGCCGCCTTGGCGTTCATTGAGGAAGCGCGAAGCAGCGATTGAGAGAAGGCCCTTTGTAACCTTAAAACATAAAGTCTATTATTTATTTAATAGAGGGCCCTGAATAATGCCTTATATATTATTTATTAAATTTAATAAGCAAAGTAATAAAATATCTCGTTAATATTCCTTCAGGGGGAATTATGACTAATTAACAATATGAAATCATTATGTATTATCCACTAGTTGATTACGGACTCCAATTTCCTTAGCTGACAAATAATAAATGAATATGAACCACTAGCGTGTTTTTAATAAATAGCCTTTCTCGATAATTCAGTTATCATCTAATGTTTGACTTTAGATTCTTTGTACCTACAAAGAATATATAAATATTGTTTTATAATACTTTCGCGATTTTCACTTGTTATAATGAAACTTTTACGGCCTTTATATCTGGATATTAAGATCACATGTCATGGGAGGTGCGATCCGTAAAAGTTTTATTTTTATGCTATCTTGATGCAGCCTTGTAAACTTAAAACCTAAATGCACATTTTTTTAACTTTACTATCTCAAGCCCATTTTTCCATTCCATCCCGCAACTCTTACTAATCATAATTTATTTACATCCCTGAATCCTTTCTTTTTACAATAATTAAAAAGGTAATGCGCTTTCAGCGTTTCAAGATGCGGGCATCTGTAGGCGGTAATCACTTGCCGTCTTCAGCCGCTTTGTCGTTCTTATGCTTTTGCTAATTAATGTTGGGAATAAGTTTAATTATTAAGCTTCCCATTTAATCTTAGTTTGAAATTGTTAATTAATTTGATACTAAATTTATATAATAATACAATTACCATCATCAAGCTTTATCTGTCCACTGTTGAATACAAGCCTTTTTTTTTCTTTTACGCCGGGAAACGCACTGACGCATACCGCTGGGGAGTGGGTCTCCCCAGGCGGGTATGTGGGAATCGCTGCGCCCGAAAGATGGCAAGTGGACGCAGCTCTGCCCACTATAACCCAGCGAGTGCCACCACTGCCGCCTTTGGTAAGGTGCCCCGGATCTACAAGCAACAGGGCACCTCGACGGCTAGTAACTCCCTCAGGGGATCGACACCACCTCCACAGAGCGGTTGGTTGACAAGGCCTGAACCATGGTGGGGGTTGAATACAAGCCTTCTTCAATGAACGCCAGGACGATTCCATGCCACTCGCATCCAATACAAAAGGAAACTCTTCTCATCAAGTTAATGACTTCATCGTCTACCTAACGTGGCCAGTTTGAATCATTACAATGTATATTATTATTATGAGAGTTTTAGTTTACCTGCGATATAATTTCTTATTACTAGTCAGTAGGTCCTGGTTAAGGGTTTAGGAAAGCTAATGATTGACATTTAAGCATTGAGATTCCATGATTTTGAAGTATGCAAAAGGGTGGGAATGCTTTTTAATCTTACGCGAAAGAATCCTTAAAATATGTACAAATATAATTTGTAAAGTTCTCCTAAGTTTTGATATCATTCGACTGTTTTATTTTCTTTGTGTAATTTCTAATGCATTTAATGAAAGGAGGTTTCACACAAACATTTATTATATAGCCACTTATAGAGCGATTAAGAGTCTTCAATCGTTAGAGCACTTAGTAAGACGAATGCTTCGTGTCAATTCACGATCGAAAAATATGAAGATTGATCGTTGCTTATCTATTAACTGGAATAAATGGTCTTATGGAATTGAATATTTGTGGAAAATACGTGTATGATAAATTGTTTTCCATTCATTCATATTAATGTCATTATGATAATAAAGCCAGGTTTGGTTCTCTGTTGACTTTTTAATTTTTATATAGTTCCTCACTCGTATATAATATTATCAATGCGATCTTACTTGTTGATAAGGTCAGGGCATTTTCCCCGGATCCATAAAATATCCTATATTTTTAATACAGCGCAGCGCTTTACAATAAGAAACTCATTAAGTTACTTTATCCACGCGAACGTCATGGTTAATAGCTAGTAGATAATAAAATGGTATAGTATATATTATAATGTAATTCATCAAAATAGCATGTTTACTGTAGTCAGTAATGGGAAAAACAAAATATTGATCAGGGTGAATGACCTACAAACCATATACGATAAAGTATAGATAAATTTAATCAATCAAATGCTCATTTGAATAGATCTGCTAGAAAAGTTTTATTTTATTAGCCTTGTTGCCCATAAATATAGAATATCATCAAGCATAATTTTTTTTACTAAGCTGGTCGCGTTCGTTCGAAATCCGAATTATTTTCAAATTCTTTTCGCTTTTGTAAAATGTATGTATTCGTGCGAAATAATTTATTTATATTATAGTTCGTTAATAAAAGATCAGTAATTATCTTGGCGCTGAAAACCTATGTTCAGGAGTAGACGGAATACGTATGATGATGATGATAACATAGAGGTTTTACATCTCCGTGTCTTTTATCTTGAAA
This sequence comes from Lycaena phlaeas, assembly GCA_905333005.2. Classification (NCBI taxonomy): domain Eukaryota; kingdom Metazoa; phylum Arthropoda; class Insecta; order Lepidoptera; family Lycaenidae; genus Lycaena; species Lycaena phlaeas. The sequence goes on from HG995174.1 coordinate 2,837,671, forward strand.
CCACACTGGCCTCTTTGTATTTCAAATTTGATATTTTGAAAACACACTTTAGTTCTTTTCTGAGCCTCTTGTATTTATTGCTCACTTTGTTACAGGTAATCTGAAAAGCAAATGCGAAAAATATGATCATCCCGCATAGCTGTACTAATTAGGAATGATGGAGTGCTCCCGTCCCGCGCGAGTGCTCTCCCTGTGGACTCTGCTTATTGGAAGTTTCAATATCGCAGGTCAGTACTCATTAAATATGAAATCAAGCGTTCTTCATGGTAATTTACAGCAATGGTTTTCACGGTATATAAATGTGTAAATATTGTAGTATATATAATTGCCTCCCTATAGGTAATTTTTTATCGAGTCGTGATATCAATTACAATGATACATTTGGTATGAATTTTTTATAGCATATGAGGGCAAACGACCGGTCGAATGTCGAAGCCTTTTAGGGACTATCTAATGATAACATTTATTAAGGAATATACACACTGCTAAACGTTATTAATAGAATACAAACACACGGCACATCTACTCACTTCATCTATCACTTAGGTTACATAATCAAATTCTTATGAAATTAAAAAAATAAACGCAGTTACAAAAATAAGATTGGCAATTTTAATATAAATATGCACCGGAAAACTCATAACAGTGTTGTATAATACCTTAAAAAGTTGAATGGTCGCCAACCCACAATTCTGATTTTATGTGGTCCACAATGATCCAGATCTACACAATCAATATTTATGCAGATGCGTTGCCCATCTTTCTCTATGGGTAACCGGAAACTCACAAGCCGCACTAAACGCAACTGCATAGTATTCACTTAACACTGATATTATGTGAGTAAGATGTACCACCCCAGTTATGCCCAATTTGGCTGCAAAAGCAGTTCGCACTACCTGAAGTCAAGGCATGTCTATCACATCCCATCATGACACTTCCTGAATTTTAAATTGTCATGTAAGTCCATTTTTGATTTCGTACATAATTACTGGGAACTTTACTAACCAAACCAAAAAAATAAAACAACTAAACAGAATTTTGTTTCAAAAATCTGTTATTTTATTATTTTTTTATGGATCAGCAGTTTTTATACCAACAATTTTGCGGCTAGCCGCGCGGGTGACCGTAGAATGCGGTTGCGAAAGCGGTCAAGCGAGTTTCGGGCAGTTTTTCAGCGATTTTTCAAAGACCGCACAGTATTTGTCGCACTGTTGTCCACATACATATAAAAATTAAAGTTATTTTTTTTTGGGTCAGCCACTTAGTGCGTACAAGACCTCAGTTTTACTTGTGAGCTAGGCTGTGCGTGTGTCTGGCACCCTCTTCATATACGTATTACCATCTTTATTCCTTAAACATTTCTGAGAGAAGAACAGAGAAAGGCAATCCCACATGTTAGTCCAAGGTTAAACAACAATTTGTATGACAGTTTGACTATCCAACTAATATCATCATCATCATCATAATGATGGTTCTAGTCATAATCATCAGCCTCTATCCACTCGGACAAAGGGCATGAAAAAAGTAAAATATAATATTATGTAAGATTAAAGAAGCTGCTACACAAGTAAAGAAAATTCATAAACATTATTTCTTGGTCCGTTAAAAACATAACGACGTCTATAAAGGGTACACCATAAATAAATTAGGTCCGGTATGCACATATATAAGAAAAAAGCTATTTCAGACTCAAAAGAGTAACAACATATTCCAGGAATCCTCGGGGGGCGGACTTAACTATTTATAAACTAACTCTGTATGTACTGCTATTACAACTTTCAGGGTTCCTTATATTATAAACCTCATATTTCAATTTACATAATTTTAGCAGAACAAGATTAAAAATTTACATTTAGTAACTTGACCTGAAGCATCTATAGCTGCACGTTAAACTGATTATTGGCGTGGCGACACATACCGTGGCGACGCGAGCCGTGGCGACGCATAGCCAATAATTCATTATTATTATAATAATATGTTTATTATTATATGTTTATTGCAAGAATGTAGTGTACATTCTGCCATAATATTGTCATAGACAAAAGGCAAAATCAAATATATTAAATGTTACAGACATAATTTTATGCAATAAAGCTTTAGGGCCTGTTTCACAATCTCCAGTTAAGTTCCCAATAGGCTATCGGCAACATATTTGACAAATATTTGACAGATACTCCATACTCTATCTGTCAAATATGTTGCCGATAGCCTATTGGGAACTTAACTGGAGATTGTGAAACAGGCCCTTAATATTTTAGTTTTATCGTGACGTATATTTTAGTATTACTTGTACAAACAATTTCCCCAGGCCTCGCGCGACCGCTCCTTTTTTAAAATGTACACATGGTATAATCAAGTCAATCTAGAAAAAAAAAAAACAGTTCCAATTTTATTTTTCATAAACATATTTTATTATATTTATCACAAAGTTGGTTTTTGAACGTCTTATTGAATCTATCACTGCTCTCACTGCTGATTGTTAAGCATGAAAAATATACTACGATTGATGTCCCCAACAGTCGGACATAATATTATATTATGGCTTGATAATTTAATTTTTTATACTTAACTAGCTGTTGCCCGCAGCTTCGCCTGCGTTAACTAAGATTTACAACGGGAGCTTAGTACGCAAAATAAGTAACTTTTTTGGTTGATTTTTTACACCTTGTGTCCGAAAACCCAAATATCTTAGAGAACCCTATTTTTTTTTTCAGAATAAAATGTAGCCTATGTTACTAGTGGATAATGTAGATTTCGAATGGTGAAAGAATTTTTGAAATCGGTCCAGTACTTTTTGAGCCTATTCATTAAAATCAAACAAATAAAGTATATCTCTTTATAATATTAGTGTAGATAATTCAAAGTATCTATTTACTAACTCAGCAGTTGAATTTGGTCGAGCAGATCATTATCATCATCATCATTACCATATTCTATCGTGCACTATCCCGTTTTGCAAACATTTGACCCACATATTACAGTAATTAAGGTATAGATAATCGCGGTACATGTTGAACGATAAGATCTTTGATTTATTCCACAAAGTTATTACAGGGCAAATTGTTCATACGAGATATTTCATATTTACGTTAAGTATATTAAGTTTATGTCTGATATGTTATAATGTCAAGTTAATTAACTTTTACGATATTAATATGGAATTTCTCAACGTTCCATCTGAAATGTGAAGATGATATGCGTTCAAATTACTGTTCATTATATACCGAAGTTCAAAAATAAAAATAATGTAGGTTAGATAGTTCACTAAGCACTATAAAATAAAGTTTCCGTTACCTTAAACAATACTGATGAAAAATATCGGGTAATTTACAAAAGGAGAGTTGACATGCTGTATGATCATTTGTATCTAGCTATCGTGATAAGTCCAAAGAAATACATTTAAATTTATTCTCAACAGGTAAATTTTGTAGAAACTGATATCAAAGAAATCATTAAAGAAACAATCTTTATAAAAAAAACTGCTTTATTGAATAAAAAAATATATAAATAAATATGGAAGTAAAGTAATGATGTTTCTATAGACGTTTCACATAAAAATACAATAAATATCATACATATATACATAGTATACATAGTAGATTTTTTATATTTTTTTTATACATACATACATACTCTATTATCGATCACCCTGTATCATAAACAAACGCATACTACAACGAATTTTTATGCGTACTAGACAAACTATATCAAAGATATTATTTTAAGCACACTTGACTAGTCAACTGTATGATATGATTAAATGTCTCTGAAGGCACGTGAGCCGGAGTAGGACTATTACCCAATTCTGGCCAACAATAGGGCATGAGCGATGGGGTACAAGGGTCGAGTATGACCAAGGAAAAAATTATATTATTCCGCCATTTATACTCCAGTTCAAGTTTGAGGGGTCGGTTTTTGTACAGCTCATATAACAAAAATTGTTTTGTATTATAGATTCTTGTTACGATTGTTATGTAGAACGCTTTATGATATAATCGATTTATTTAAATTGTAGCCTAAGCCTTGTAGCTTAATAATTAATATGTGACCATACCAGTAAAGAGGGGAAACATAGTGACGCGCGCTTTTCGGGCGTGCTTTTCTCCCATAAGGAAACGTTTTTGACTTGCAAGAATAAGGACAGAACATATAAAATAAGGACGATGTAAATTACTGGAACCGAGAATGGTGTCTCACGTATCAACAACTTTGACTACTTAGCATCACGTCTGCCGACTTGCCTATCTAACAAAATATAACATATATTTTTTTTTTTGATGACGAGTGGAAATCCTTTTCGGACCATATTAGGGCCTTGGGTAGGCGCGCTGGCGTGTGTGGGAACTCGCATTGGGTGCACTACCCCACTAAAACCGCTGCGTGAGCCTTCTGGCACTATTTGAGGGACCTGGATCGCAGGCAACGGGAAATCCTCAGCGACAGACTGGTCCCGCAAGACCAGATTCTTCACAATAGGGGGACTGCCCAGCTATCACTTGGCAGTCCCAAAAAAATATATATGTATATAACATCCTGCGTTCATAAAGGAAAAAACAAAAAGTTAACATATGATTACTATACGTGATGACGTCATAGTTTGTCACTTTATAGCTTTATTCCGCGCTCTCGCTTACTCGCTTGTATAAAGGAACGTGAGCACGAGTCACGCTTTTTCGTGCGTGCAGCCGGCGTTCTACGATTTAGAAGACGTTATCACGTCGAAAACATAATATTATGAAATATAAGAGATAGATATACTGAAATTGTATTGCATTGATTGACGAATAACAAAATTCACATAATAATCAAATCAAACGAGCAAAACACATACACATCTCACTCAACGTGTACTATTTGTTCCGTAGATTGGCACAAGATGTTTGTCAATATACTTATGCCAATACGATAACAAAGGAATTCGTATACGAAGGTTGAATGCCTGTTATAAGTGGGATGAGGATATAAGTCCGCCGTACGAATTGTTTGGGGAAAAAATTCTTGGTAAGTTTTTCATAATGCGATTGTATGAGATGTTTATATAGATATCGTGTTTCAATCAAATATATATCTCCAAATATTAGTGTGATTTTTGGAGTGCTGTGTGGCAAAATGATGAGACGCTTATAGAATCACTCAATTGTCTGTCTATCAAAACAAAGCTGTATATAATATATTTCATTGAGAATGAATCAAGAAATTTGACAGAAAGTTATATTGTCTCATCATCATCATCATCATCAGCCTTTATCCGTCTACTACTGAACATCATTCTCTCAATGAACGCCAAGACGATCGATCCCTTGCTACTCGTATCCAACGCGGACCTGCCACTGCACGGAGATCGTCTTCCCATCATATCTCATACTAGCTGTTGCCCGCAGCTTCGCCTGCATTAACTAAGATTTACAACGGGATTTTAGTACGCAAAATAAGTAACTTTTCTGGTTGATTTTTTACACCTTGTGTCCGAAAAACCCAAATATCTTACGGAACCCTATTTTTTTCCATAATAAAATTTATCCTATGTTACTCGTGGATAATGTAGCTTTCGAATGGTGAAAGAATTTTTGAAATCGGTCCAGTACTTTTTGAGCCTATTCATTACAACCAAACAAACAAACAAAGTTTTCCTCTTTATAATATTCGTGTAGATCATACATGAATAAGAAAGTCTTAAGATTTGTTGTATTACATCAAAAACCTAATATGGGGCATCTCTGTTCCCTTATTTATAAAGATTGTTTTTCATAGGCTTAATAAGGGATAGTGCATACAGGCTCCTAGACGAAGTCGTTGAGGTGATCCCGTTACCTGCAGATCCGGGACCCTCACAAAGTGGCTGAAGGCACTCGCAGTGGATTTAGTGGGGTAGTGCACCCTAATGCGAGTCCCCACTCACGCCAGTGTACCTATCCAAGGCCCTGGAAGGTGCGAAAGAATTTCCAATGCGATGTCAAAAAAGGCCCTGACTGACGAAAGAGTGACTTGTGTCAGTAGTGGTGGTAATTGTATCAGTCATCAAGTGGATAGATTTTAAGAACCTGGTCTTTAGGACACTTACATATATTATGATGGTCTTTTTACCGGAGTACTATAAAATAGCCAAGCATTAGTAATTATAGACCGGAAAATAGACTCAATTTTTACAACATAAATAGAAAGCGTTTTTTTTCTGCTCAGTCAAAGTTTACATGTTTACATATTGTCCTTTTATTTCACAATCAAATGACACTTTTATCGAAATACTTGGAAACTGGGAAGTATAAAAGGCTCTTGTTTTCGAGAAACAATATTCCCTGGGGAAAATTAAAAAGTAAACAAAGTGCGATTTTACTTCAAACAGCTGTCTGCGATGGCCTTTAAACTGTGTACTTTGTTTTGTTTTGACATTGGACTGTCGCTACCCTTAAAATAATCATGAGGGTTCTTGTATATATTATACTATATTATATTTGAACATTATGTGTTAACTCTTAAGTGATGAACTAAAACCTAAATCATATAATATGTATGGTAATAATATACTCTACGTTATTGTCTTTTTTTATATTTTTTACCGTACCCTGTGTTTTCATTCGCTCCAAAATTGAAATTCTTTTAAATAAAGTAGTCAATGATTTTATTCAATTTTCTTTCGAATGAGAAACAACAAACATTGTTCCAATAAACAAATCGTCGGCTTCGTAAAAAAACCATAGATTTATTTATTACGACATTTATTTAGCACTTAATATACCGAGTGTATAAAGTGCATTACAATTTCATTTTTTTATATAAAATATATGGGGTCACTCCACCTAAACATTCGTGTCATTTTTTCATACATTTATTTTCACAATTCAATATGTATGTAAATCGGGAGACAACTCAAAATAAAAATAAAAAATAATAGACACATTTTGTCATACGTTACATCTCTTTGTTTATATAAATTGTTAGATAAATAAAAGCTACATCGAACATGAAAAGATTGTAACAAAAGGATATCGCGTCGCTTAGAGCGATCTTTGGTTGTTAGCTTTGGGTAAAAGTGAGCAATCAATTGGAAAAATGGCAGAGACACCACCTCAATAACCATATTTGTTTCGATAAAGCATTGAAACCATGATCGTAAAGGTCTAAACCCTTTTGATTTGCTCTATATCGATTTTATTGTCAATTTTTTGTAGTAATTTTATTTATTTGGTATTTATGTAATGCTGTTTTTGTCACATATATTTTTTGGCGATCATTGAGGAAGGCCTAAGTTAAGCAGTGGACGTGACAATGTCTTATAATTCGATGGAGCCGGCTGCACGCACGAAAAAACAGGACTCATGCGGCGTTACCTCGCTCTGAGGCGTTCCGATGAAGGCTTGCAAGCGAGAGCGACAAAGAGGCAAAATCGGCTGATTTTGCCTCTTTGTCGCTCGTTCCGCGTTCACATCAGCATTTTCTTATAACTTTGTCATGTTCAACTATCATCAGTAAACTGACTTAACAGACAACCGATTCTTATTTAATATTAATGATGGAGTAGATGGTGGATTTGGAAGAAGCAGGAGTATTATTTACATAATATATAAATAAATAATTACCCCTTCAAAGCTATGCAAAAGGAAAAATACTAAGCAGAATATTTATGTCCTCACAGATAATTTATAAGTTTTTAAGATCAGGTGCGGTACCTGAGTGGGGAGACTATTACTAAGTCTGAGTGAAACCCATCTTAAAGTCAACTTTCAAGAGTCACAAATTTGCACTTAACGAGTCTAGGTATCATCATCACCATCAGCCACCCCATCTGTTGAACTTAGGCCACCCCCAATAAACACTATGTAAGGCCAAACTATATTAAATACATTAACATTATACTACTCCTGTTTTTAATAATTGTCTAGCGAGAAGACGATCACGCGAGGTGTCATAAGCCAGGTCATTTATTATAATGAGAGGGATTGTGCCATATGTACCTTACAGTACATAACTACGTATTAGTAATAAAATACTGATAAAAAAACAAAATTGGTTGTCTGTAAAGTCAGTTTACGGACGGTAGTTTGACGTGACAACTGAGCCGGTTGCTCGAGCTGATCATGCCTCTCTCTCGTTCGTGCCGCGCTCTTGCTTTCGGAACGCTACATGACGTCATCTTTTTCGTGCATGCCCGTAATATCGAGTTATTAGAAGTTGTCAACGTCACGTCAAAATAATACTTACAGCGTATGATATCCGTTTAGTTTAGTGATCAGGCTACTAAGCATTATGTAGCAGTCGTGGGTTCTAATCCCGCGAATATTTTTTCCGGGTCATGTACAAATATGTATTTATTTAGATTTATTGAATTTATTTCCGTTCTTATTACCTTTTGGTACAAGCTCTTACCAACTTGCAATGTATCTGAGTTAACGCGGTGTCCTTGTTGGCTTTTCATTTATTAATGTATTTCGGAGAAAGGTTTGTGATCTTTATTTAAGAAGCAGACGTATTAACTTTTGTCTTCGGAGTTAAGCTCGAATCCTGTATCTCGGGAGACATCTACAAAGAAACATTTTAAACTTGAACAAATCATACATGTTACTCTACGACGTAAGCCGAATGGAGTCACAAAGAATATCATTTTTATATTTTATTGTTTAAACGACATTATGAAAAATTCAACTAAAGTAGCCAAATAATTTTATTGTAATGTGATGTGATCGTTGCCTTTGATGTTAAATATAGCGTTCTAGTTGGTCAAATTAAATGTTTACTGTCTCCGTATTATAATGTTTAAACGGACTATTGCCGTGTGTGAAAAACAATGTCCGTCTCTCTGTTCTTGATGATATTATGTTTGAAATAAAATACCTCTGTAATAACAATTAAATAGTTTAATCAATTTGCATTGCACACAAATCTGAATTATGTCTGTTAATCTGTTCCTCCTCGAAATTAGGCAAGCAGATTATCGGGCAATAGTTCATTGAGGCGCTGGCCTAACTCGGTTTGGTGAGCTTCACACACCTAAAAAGTCTTTAATATTATCAGGCATGCTGGCAGGTTTTCTCACGACTTTTTTCTTCACCCATTTTAAGCGAACGATGGTCTCATTAAGAGTGCACTTAGAAATTTTGAAAAGACTATTTCAAGGCATTTGAGGATCAGGATCGAACCCGGGACCTCTCGCAAGAAGCCGAGTCCACCCACTGGACCATCATCGCTTGAACCAATACGTATTAAAATAATAATAAAACTTATAACCCCGTTACACAACTATAAGATACTAATAAAAAGGTCCCGGATAGTTGGAAATAAGTTCACGAAGTGAGTTTATTATGGATATAGCGTTCCATATACTTTATGAAATCAGTTCATACCCTGGAGGCGCGCCTGGAATACTCCTGATGTAATTTTAAAACAAAACTTTATTTTATGTTATAGGAAACATGTACGTTGGAGATGAAATGTTAAATATAGGTTAATAAGTGCTTAATGTGTATCCAAAATCTTATATTTCTTCCGTGATAAAGCTCTGATCCGTTCCAGAATAAAAACCAGATAAACGCGAGTATAACTAGCAAGCTTCATCATCATCATCAGCCTTTATCCGACCACAGCTGAACATAGGCCTCCATCAATTAACTAAAAAGATATGCAAATATCGTTTAGTTTAGTTCTCTAGTGGAGGTCTGGATTGCACATATTAATAACTAAATCACATAAGCTTATAAGACAAGTTGTTAATTATCAATGTGATTTTTTTTTATCTATTTCTGTAGCAATTAAAGTGTGTCAATCAGTTGTGTATCAATTAATGTGAATCAATATTATATAAATTCCATGATATCTTTTAAGTAAGTTTGCTCACAAAATTTATATAAAATAGCAGACAATTTCTAAATCAATATCATAATTATTATTTCTCGAAATAGCTTAGGCATGTTTATGCCTTCTAGCCAAAATAGATTCTCTTTCAGAGTTTGTGTCGAGTAATTTCGCTTGTTTTCGTTAATAACAATATGTTTTAAAGATAATATTCTAATATAATTTAATATAAGCTGATTAATAACTTATGTAGGCACTTAGTGACGGGTACATCTAGAGATCTTGACTTTGAATCTCTCCTCTTGCCATAACCATATTATTTACCAATCAACAAATACAATTTTGAAAATGTTTTCACGTTTGATATCGGAATTAATAGAAAAATTTGTAGTTTTTCTTTTTTTATAGGATATTTTTTTAATATATTTTCGGTAAAGCCGCAGGGGAAAACATGTCTTTATGGTATATATTTATAAAGTGCTCAGGATGATTTTTGAAAGGCCGGAGTCCATAGTGTAAGAGCCTGTCCAAACGGAGCGCTTTGCGCGCGAGGATACTGGAGCATCTGAAAAGGCTCAGCATCTTTTAGACAGATTCATCCAAGTTCATATAATGAGATAAATTGACAAATGATATTGTTAATTTCTGTAATGTTAACTATAATGAACTAATGTTATGAGTGATGATAATGAATACTAACATAGATTTTAAGACCTTTATAAATAACATGATATGGACACAATATTATTAGTCTGAAATAAATATATTGATAGTAAATATGAATATTAAAAGTCATGTTACGATTACTAACAATACTTTTACGAGTATATTACAAATAGGTTCCTTATGGCACGTAATATATCAATATATTCTTGAACATATTATAACTTAATTTTTGAGTCTAGATTATTGATATGTCCGTAACGTACCGTATTATTTTGTCAAAAGATATATTAAAGAGATAATATAAATTAAAAATATATATTAAATATTGAAAGAAGAGAGATTGAACATGCTATAGAGCGTGCTATGCTGGGTGTTTCTTTGGCAGATACGATTCAAAACGGAGGCCTCCGCCAGAGAACTAAAGCTACTGATATCACGCGAAGAATAAGCACGTTGAAGTGGCAAAGGGCTGGTCACACACCCAGAAGAACGGATGGCCGATGGCCGATTCAAGAGTGGAGGCCGCGTTTAGGTAAACGAAGTGTTGGTCGGCGATTATCGGGTAGACGATTTCCGTGCAGTGGCAGGTCCGCGTTGAATGCGAGTAGCAAGGGATCGGTCATCTTGGCGTTCATTGAGGGAGACCTATGTTCAGCAGTGGACGGATAAAGGCTGTTGATAATGATGATGATGGTGATATTAAAGATATATATTTCATAATCATCATCAATGTAACATATTCACCTGAATACCCTATGTATAAGAGGATAGGTACTTTAAGCTAGTCTTATATAAAATTATGATAATAATATTATATAACCTAAAAAATATCTTGCTGAATTCCCCCGTGATCGAAATAAGCCCACAACCCTTACCCACATGGCATATTTTTGGCTAAAATAACTGCGAACATTTCCCGCCTGTCCTAAGGCATTCTTTTGGAAAATAACTGTAAAATATTCGCATAATTTTTACAACTACATGGGCTTGAAATTTAAAATATGCAAGATCAGACAACATTTTCGGTATAGAAAGCCGAAAAGTCATTGTGTATCAAAGCATACCTGCCTCCTCAAAGGATCACATTCTTGACAATTTGAGAGGTGAAATTCCTACCGAGATTTATCCTCACTAAATTACAGACATTAAATAGATACTGAAGAATATTTATATCGAAATGAGGATCTCGTGGCTAAGTTATAACAGCTGAGCGGATCGATCCATCAGATCAAACTACGCTTACCGGTGTTGGACCATCATAGGCTGACTATCTTGCCGAGACTCCCCCGTACTTCAGGAAGCACCATGAGCCCCCGTTCACACGAGCGCTTAAAAACTGTCGCAATAAAACCCGACGTCAGCTTGAGTTGCGAGCTAGCTGCCATTCGTGAATCTTTGACAATCGTTACGGCCTAGAGTCATCGCCACTTTAGAAGTCCGATAGACGCGGCGCTGCGGTCTCATAACTCAATGTTGCCAATTTATAGTGTAATGATTTTCCACCAAGTCTAGTACAATAAAAAATTTAAATAATTATAGGGCCTATGGTCTGTAGTGGATTGATAAAGACTGAGTATGATAATAATGACAAAAATAATTATAGCAGCAAAATAAAAATCTCCCTGCCAGGTTTTAGTAAAATAAAACATTTTTTTGTAAATATTTCCTTTGTATTTTTTACGTATAACCGATTAGTAGAATTCATCTAAAACAAGCTTCTTCGGATGTGTTCTGCTTTTGTCAGGAGTGATGATTTTCTCAGAAGTAATTGCTGCCATGTTTTACATAAACACCTGAAAATATCATTCATCTGAACAAGGTTTTAATTCTTTTACCATGTATTTATATTCATATAAAATATCATAAGATAAATGTAGGTATAGAGTTAATGATAATATTTTAACCATAAATTAGGCAAAAATGAGTGACTCTGGCATCTCTAAAATTTACCTGTCATGGCTGTGACATTTATAAACATATTATTTAACGGGGTTAATTGTTGTTTATTTTTCCTTTTTAATTCACAAAATTATTTCACTTTAACGATTTTTATACGGCCTTAAATTTTTACACCTTACTTTATATTATATGCTCCATATTTCACGTAAAACAATTTAAAATATCACAACTTCTTACTCCAGACAGATGTCAAGATGTCAATGTTGTCAAATTTAGTTCAGGCATTAGTCGCAGGACTTTAAAAGTGGCGAGGACTATATCAGAAGTTTTCATGAATATCTGACAACTAGTCTTACCATAGAGCATTGTATTACCCAGTACTGTGTTGCAGAGGTCGTATAGGCAGTCGCTTCATGGTAAATCATGATATTTAGCTACATATTCTGGAAACAGATCCCAAACATAGTTACGTCTATAAAACCTAGACAGAAGAAGAAGATTTTAATCAAAATTCTTCTATTAAGTGATACGGAGTATAGTCATAGCGTTCATTGAAAAATGTACTAGAGCGTCATCACCGCGATGCTTGGCTGTGACGAGTCCTGTACGGCAATGGTCTCTATCTGTGAGACAGTGATGTCCCAGAAGGAGTGACGGGTGAGAGTGTGGCCTAACCCCGTGGACGACGAATGGGGGTGCTTCGGAGGCGCTACTGAATACGCTTCCAATAACGCCCCTGTGCTCGTGTCGGGCTCGGGATGGGTACCCGGGCCTCGCTAGACACTACATATGGCCAAGTCGTAGCCGGGCAGTCCCCCTATTACGGAGAATCTGGTCTCGCCCGGACCAGTCTGTCGCTGAGGGTTTCCCGTGCTAGCCTGCAGATCCAGGTCCCTCAGATAGCGGCTGAAGGCTCACGCAGCGGTTTTAGTGCGGTAGTGCACCCAATGCGAGTCCCCACACATGTCAGCGCGCCTACCCAAGGCCCCTGTATGGTCCGAAAAGGGTTTTCACTGCGTCATCAAAAACAAAAGGCTGGTAACTTTTGTAACAGAAGGACATCTGACACCTTAGTCCTCCCGTGACCATGGTTGCTGTAAAGTACCCGAAACTTCGGGCTTGTAAAAAACTAAATGAACCGCTATAAAATCCGTAAAAGTTGTTTCATTTTAAAGGCTGGTAATGTTTGTTGTGACAATCTAAGCCGTAGGTGCCACATGAAGAAATAATTGGAATAAATTTCTTTCGTATATGAAAAGTACTATGAACAAGGTGACTTATTTTTGTAAGGTCTTAACTGTAGCTAACATTTAAGACGAAGATGTGGGATTAGAAACTACATCAAACTCGTCTGAATGAGCGCTAAAACTTCAAATAGAGCTAGTTATTGCTACAGCGAAGATTTTCTGAAGCTATTCAATTTGCTTTGAAAATTTTGTTCTTAGATGAGGAGTTTAAATATTATTACTCAAAATATCATCGACAATCTTTGTCAATTATAAAGATTTATATAGAACTTATCGCATTTTATCATAACAATACAATGATATTTATTACACTATTATTGGACGCAAAATAACTATTCTTCGAATATAATAGAAATAGGAAAAATGACACAACAATAAATATATAAATTCAATCCCTACCTAGCCCGTCACTTATTATCCTAGAGGTCGGCGGAAGGCGTTGATGTACACAGTATAGATAAATCATTTTAAAATTTTATAGTATATTAAATCTTATACTAATACATAAAGCTGAAGTTTATTTGTTTGAACACGCTAATAAATACGCGAAAGATTATTTCAATGTTAGATAGCCCATTTATCGAAGGCGTGGAACTTACTTTATGTTACAAAGAACTAAGACTTTTAACGTGTTATTTTACGACCGTTCAGTGTTCTGGCGATTGAACACGCTAAGTACCGGCTGAAATCTCACCAAGTACATTTATTAATTTTTATAATTGATTTTTTTTTCGGGCCCCGAATGTGTATTCCAAAAAAATATAATACGTCAAACACAATACATTCACAGTACAGGGTTAAGATTAGGTGGCGTGATTGTTGTTTTGTTGCTTATCTTTATTTTTCAAAAGATGATTTTTGTCGGGCCTCTTTTTTAATACAAACTATCAGGAACTCTTTGAAAATAGAAATAAATCCATATGTTGATTGCGAATCTCCATACCTAAATCATAAAGTCCAAATATAAATGAAATGAAAAGTTGTTGGATTATAAATTAAATCGATTTTCTTTGGTGTGTCTATTTAAGCACATCCACGCTCGCTGGATGCCTCGTTCGCACGTACGACTCTTTTTATTGTTTCCTATTGTTCCTTTTGAAAATAAATCGGTGTGTTGGTTGCGTGTATATTTTGCATGAGAAAGTACGCTGGCAGGAAAGTGCGTGATTTTTGTTGGGTAAGGTGGAAACTTTGACGTGAATACATGATAGCGTATATCTTAGTGGTAAAGTATATATTATTATGCCTTGTGTATAATAAATCTATGTTATGGATATTTTATAAAAATCACTGGAAGTATTTATTGTATGTATGTAAGTATATTCAATTATATTTATAATTATTTATTATGTGTTTAATACACTACTAGTGTTGTTAATGATTTTGTGCTGACTACCATGTTCTTACATTTTTTTATCGTATACACAAAGGTTGTCTGAAAGAAATTGCTATGCAAGCAATATGACCGCCTTTTTGTACACAAATGTGTTTGTCAGCCTTTTTTGACTGTTATTATGTACTTCTGTTTATGTGCACAGTAAAGTATAATTCATTCATTCATAATTATTTAGGGCTGGTTTTTTATATAATACTAATAAGTTTAAAAGAGAAAAGATTCACGAACGATTCTAAGAAAATATTTCATCATAAGAATGATACGTTAGCACTGGGTGACATAGGCTATAAGATAATTATTATTAATCCAGTTACAACAATAAATCAAAGTACATATTATGGTGAAAAATGTGGGTACTGGAGGTTTGTTGGAATTTGAACGAATAAGACTAGTGATTATTGGCTAGCGATGATAATTACATAACAGCAGATAGCTTATGTAATTTTTTAGTGTGATGGTGAAAGATTTTTTATTGTGAGATAAGCAAGTATAAAGTGAGTAAGATTATTTTCATATCATTGCTACTTATAATATGTATATTTTATACGCTTTTTTTTCATATTGCCATCATAGCTGGCCAGTTACAGTAGTATAGCTACTCTGCAATTTTGTTTAATCTAAAATATCAAAAGCAGTTCCAGCTTACCCTCAGTTAAAAAATCTAAGATCTTGGAACAGTAAGGAAAATATTTCAGAAACACCAAGCGTTGACTTTTAAGAGGATATTTATCTAACGAGCGAAGATGTTACTTAAGTTTAATGTGTATGGCAAATATTTTTTTATTTTAGTCACAACTTACAACTTTTTTTTTTCTTTTACGCCGGGAAATGCACTGACGCATCCCGCATCCCGGGTATGTGGGACTCGCTGCGCCCGAAAGATGGTAAGTGGACGCAGCCCTACCCACTAAAAGCCGGCGAGTGCCAACACTGCCGCCTTGGTGAGGTGCCCCGGATCTACAAGCAACAGAGCTCGACCTCGACGGCTAGTCAGTCCCTCAGGGGACTGACGCCACCTCCACAGAGCGGTTGCCCCTCACCACAGAACAACCACTCCCAACGTCTGGACAGTACGATGAGGTGAGGTTCCCATCCTCAACCCTTGCCCTCTGCTCTTTTGTCCCCTCTTCTTATAAGAGGGGTACAAAGAGCCCCCTCGGCTCAATTCGCTTCGCCCAAGGTGTTCGGGTCACCCTGGGCTACTGTGCCCCACCGCCACGACAAAGCCTGAACCATGGTGGGGGTCACAACTTACAACTATCATTACAGGCACTGACCCAATTCGATAGAGAATCACACATAACTCATTAGAAAAACAAATCTACACTAACATTATAAAGAGGAAAACTTTGTTTGTTTGTTTCTTTGTTTGGTTGGAATGAATAGGCACAAAAAGTACTGGACCGATTTCAAAAATTCTTTCACCATTCGAAAGCTACATTATCCACAAGTAACATAGGCTAAATTTTATTCTAATAAAAAATAGGGTTCCGTAAGATATTTTGGTGTTTCGGACACATGGTGTAAAAAATGTTATTTCGCGTACTAAGATCCCGTTGTAAATCTTAGTTAACGCAGGCGAAGCTGCGGGCAACAGCTAGTAAGATAATATAATGCTATTCTTAGGAATTCATTCAGTGTACATAATATTATAATGGTCTAAGAGAAGATCCTTCACCGATCTGATAACCATATGAGACGTATTTTTAACCGACTACAAAACAAGAAGGAGGTTCTCAATTCGTCTGTATGTTTTTTTAATCAAATATTTTTGTGCCTAAAATTACTTGCCTAGCCAAAAGCAAAAATAGCCATGAGCGCTTTTCCATCTTTTTCTATCTGGTAGGTCCTCATTGAATACCGAGCATCTTGCCGTTCATTAAAGAGGTCAAGTCATCTAGCAGAGGACGGAAATGGTGTGATAATAATGATGAATATCCGTAATAACAAACACTTATATAAAATAATTACGAGAAAAAGGTGCAGCGATATTTTTCTACTTTTATTATACTATAAACAAAACACTTCCGAATGCTTTTGTGTATGAAACGGTTCTGTCACGCTAGCTTCGTGCTTGCAGGACCCGTGGACCCGTGGAATAAAGAATGGGACCGAAAATGGTGGCAGTTCGTTCTCTCACTTACTCAATATAAAAAAAGAGCGAGAGGTGAGAAGACATGATTTTTTCGTGCGTTTTTTGCGTGTTCCTTCGATACGGTGGCATGATACTTATCAAAACATATCTTTATGGTACGAGTTAATATTGCTTCATTAGGATTAATAAATTACCTTCAATTATTCAAAGCATTCAAGGATAAAAGGTAACCTTGGATTTATATAAGTCAAGTACAGGTCAAATAAAAGTCTAATTGATTATAATTCATTTCTATTTTACTTTTCTTTACAATATGCAAACGGGAAGACAAACTCCTAAAGGTAGAATGCAAATAATTACGCTGGCTATCCTATCCTTATCTCAGATGGCAGAGGTGATTTAAGGAAGAATAGACATGATGGTAGCCATGCTGTAGCATGGTCCCTGCAGATGAGGACGCGGCCCAGTCGCACCCCTCTCACTGCACTGAAATCTTGCAGCTCTTGCACCATCATCATCATCATCAGCACTTACACTTTCTCCAACAAACCGTTCACTGCACGGAGATCATCTTTCCGTCTGGTTAATGGCCGACCAACACTCACCTCACTGGTTTACCTAAACACAGCTCCCACTCCTGAATCTTTTTGGCCCATCGGTCTACCGCTCTCCTGAGTGTGTGACCAGACCCACTGCATTTGGTTAGATTCATTTTATATCTTGCTACTAGTTTTGTATAGAAATCGATAATTTAATTTATAAAACAACCACAAAACAATGCAGATTTGTGGTCTATTTGCATTTCAAAGCGTGGTTTTCCTTTTATATTATCGTTAGGAAATTGATTAATACAATCAAATACATTTTTAAGCGTATAATAAAATTTATTAATTTGCAAGATTTTAAATTGAACTTTTTTTATTATTAACTTTCATTTTAATTCAATTTCTGGGTCAATCTATTATTATAGGACTCGATAATGAACGGCATTATAATAAATGTAAGCTATGTTTGATTAGAATATAATAGAAAAAATATTATATATTTTTATTTATTCTTGAAGTTGATATTACGTTATAATCATCGCTTACCTGATAAGGCTTCGTACACACGAGCGTTTTTTACCGAGCGGTAAAATAACATGGGAATGGGACCCATATTGTATCACACGAAAGCGTTTTAAAGTGGTCACGCGCTTTTTGTCAAGTGCTGTTGTATTTTCTACGTTGACTGTATAACGTCAAATTGAGCTAACGTCGGGTTTTAACGCGATGCTTATAAAGCGCGAGAATGGGGGCTAAAGGACAACATCGTTAGGAAATCTTTTTGCACAATAAAATAAGTCTTTTAAGATGTGTAATAATCTTCAAATCGCTTAGAGTCAACGCATAACAAAGAACTAATACACTAATACACAGATGGGAGATATAATATTATGAATTGCTTATTGTAAGACTAAGGAAGAAGAATAGTCCATTCTCAAATTCTATTCGTAGAATAATTAATTATTTATAGCCATCACCGGCATGAATTTGAAAATCCCAAATGTGTTGTTATTGTTGTATACACTTTATATATTTTATCTATAAATAGAAAACATTAGTCACTAATTGATTAATAGATATTATCGTATAGGAATCATTATTATACCATTACTAAAACTAATATATTATGTTCTTTATTTTCTTTAGATCGTTAGTGAATCAGCGAGCGAGTCCTTTGCGTTATGTCTATTATTACAAAGGACTCGCTAAAATGGTAGTGAGCTGACATGAATTGTTAAAGCATGAAAAAGACTCATTCTATATTTGCAATTTTTAAATGTTATTGTAAGGTAAAGCTGGCTCATGATTGACATATGTGTTTGGTGCGAATGGCAAGGGATGAGTCGTCTTGGCCTTCATTAGGGGGGCCTGTATTCAGATGTGGATGGATAGAGGGTGAAGGTCACGCCTGAATGATATCTTAGCTTTCTTTAAATAGTCGGTTGTCTGTAAAGTTGGTTTACTGGCGATAGTTAAACGTGACAACGCCATAAGAAAATATTAATGGGCCGATTGTGCCTCTTTGTCGCTCGTTTCGCGCCCTAGCTTGCACTTCAAGCCTTGAATAGAACGCCTCAGAACGAGGTAACATGAGTCATATTTTTTCGTGCGTGCAGCCGGCTCCATCGAATTATAAGACGTTGTTACGTCAAAAGATCTGTGTGATTAAAGAAAATGAGCTTATAATGAATATTGATGTTATAGAAATCAACGAAAATAATCTTAATAAGATATGTCCATTAGTCTCAAATTTTCGTACATTTACAGTTCTAGGTACTCATTATAATTTACTGTATCGTAAACTATAAGACTTCAATGACATTTAAACTATCTAAATTATCAAATTTATATTAGCTGCCAATATTTAAAAATAATAAAATGATATTAATGATTATAATTACTGTCGTTATCAAAATCTAGAAAAATAGAAATAATCTTCTGTCTTTTTTATCCAATCTTTATACTAGTATGGTATTCATTACAAGTTACTGTATCGATGAGAGTGTGTGTGAGTGTGTGTGAGATTCCAATCAATAATCTTTTATCGAATTAATCAAACGCTCAAAGGATCTCGCAATGGCGAATGTCTGACGCACAAACAGCTCCCAATCGCTATACTATTAAAGGTTTTATTGCACTATCCGCAGACTGTAACATCCATACGGGAATTTCGGGATTGGGACACTTTGACAATGATCTTATATTACACTTGTCACCAATAAGACTTTAAAATTATTTGCTATGAAGCTATTTTGTAAAAAAAAAGAAAGAAGACAAAATCCAAGAACCTAATCGCAAAGTTATTGAACAAGATGGCTTTAGAGAAATATTGTGAACTCAGTATTTACAACACTCAGCAATGTTTAGACGCTGATTTTTAGTGTCTTCTTAATTGTCACTCGCTTGGAAGGAGTTAGGAATTTAAGTTATCAGTTTTATTTTTTAATAGTCACTAAATTAATCTCTGCTATTTATTTTGCAATAAAATCTGACGATCTTAGGCTTGTTTCAAATCATCTGTTAACGTAAGAGACTTCCTTAAATTTTAACGTCTTTTAAAAACAACGATCTTAAGTAACTAGCGTTCGTTACCGCCATCTTTAACGATTACATATTCGTTAAAATGGGTCGATGCAACTCACCCTTAAGATTATTGTTTGATATATTAAATATTTTTATAAGGGAAAAATATTTGTTTATTTTCAAATATTTGTCTTTTGTGTACATAAAATATTTCATGTTTAGTATTAGTCTTTATTTATTGTTTGTGTTCATTTTGTGTATACAATAAAGTATATTTCATTTCATTTCATTCATTTATTTGAGTGGCGACTGAAGCCACAGAAAACACTGAGTCTAATACCAAGCATAGCTTTATGTATAATTTTTTCAAGTCAAGTGCTTATTTAGACTTTTTAAAGGTACTATTGTTATCGACATAATTTAAATCCTACGCTAAGAGACATCTATGTTAGGACTGTACAGAAGTAATCGTTTAGTGTTGAGTTCGATATCCCGCTTAGGTGCACTCACAGACGGTAAATGGCACCTGAAATTGATTGAATTGCGGCAAGCACCTGAAATCCCTTGGAGATAAGGAATATACGAAGAATAGTACAGTCGGACATGAAATAGGAAATCTGAACTGTAATTACTGATGAAATAAAGTAAAATTCACCTCATTTTACCTATTCCCGTTTGAATACGGGAATAAATTATAGCCTATGTGTTATTCTTATGTATTAGATACGTCATTGTAAAGTTTCATAAAAATCCACTGAGCAGTTTTTACGTGAAAGACTAAAAAACAGCCATCCATCCATACATAGTTACAAACTTGCGCATTTATAATATTAGTCGGATAAGCTGAAAAATCTAGCCCTTCAAAAAAATCTAGGAGAGCCCCTGCTTCTTACTTTCCAGGTCGAGCCTTTTACAACTAGACTGTCTTCGTTCACATACAAATAAAATACATGTAACATATAAATAAAATTATCTCCAGAAACACAAAACAAAACATACTTCAGAAATTTTGCGATTACATTATATTATAAATTAACCAATTCAACTTTATGACAATGAAATATCAACCATTTGAACATACATTGAATCGACCAAAAACAACTCTTATCTGAGGGCAATAAATTTGAAGTTGTTGAATTCGTTTTGAAGTTGATAAATTTGAAACTCCGAGTACTTCTGAAGCAACAGGACAGAGTAACTTAACAAGTTGTTCACACAGGGCCTCACAGCCAACATAAGCTTAACTCGTTTGTCATTTTCAGCTATTGTGTCTTTTGTCACAAAGTTATTAGCTTCAACTTTGAAATAAATCGTACCGGAACCTTTGAGAAATCAAAGGTAATCCGTCAACACTTATAACCTAACATAGTCTTCAAGTATTCAATTGCCCTCATATTATGCTATAAAAAGTGTTATCCTAGATATTGCTACAACGATTTTTTTTTCTTTTCCAAGTAATATTTATTACTTTACCACAGATTTATAAATAAAGACAGATGGAGCATGCCGAACACGCGATTTATGCCATTATAACTCATATTATACTATAAAAAGTGTTATCCTAGATATTGCTACAACGATTTTTTTTCTTTTCCAAGTAATATTTATTATATTACCACAGATTTATAAATAAAGACAGATGGAGCATGCCGAACACGCGAGTGAAGCCACCAAAGCAACAAATTCAAAAGCGAACACAATCTACTAGTCGTTTAGAGTACGATGCCATGTCAAGCACTTGAGAGCGCTTTTAAATTTGTATTCGCTTTGAAGCGTCACTCGGGTGTTCGGCGTGCTCCATCTATCTTTATTTATAAATCTGTGACTATTGCAATAATGTTAGTTTAATTTAAATATAAAATCATTAAGATATATAGACCCATAAATGTTGATGACAGTTATCAACAGAAGTAGGTATTCTTTTCATTGGAAAAATCTTCTCTGCCAATCGCATTGATTGTTTTAATATCAAAAAAAAATAATACAATGAATGGGCGCGAAAATGAGAAAACACAATGAAGAAATAATATGACAGATTCCAAATTCAAATGTAATATTTTGTTTCTTTTTTTTAAAGTAACAGTTCATAAATATAGCGAGACTTTTTTTATTCTAACATTATAAAACGGAAATATATTTGTAAGAGTTCATCTTAGAAGGAATTATTTGAAATCAAAATATATTTATCATTACTTCGGACACTTCTTAATTTAGAAAAAAAACACAGACGAAGTTGCGGGAATTGATAGTCTTGCATTTTTTTTAAATTACAATATGATTTTTTTAAATGGTCTTAGACAATTTAGCTTATTGGCATAATACAAGCTAAGGTACATTAAGCAAGTCGTTGCTTCTTTTATCGTATGGCTTATACCGATTGTGCTTAGCTTGTGTTTGTCTTCTTGATATCTTCTTGCTAAATCTTATCAAAACCTGAATTTCAGGTGAATGTTGAATACTCCTTTTCTGTTCATACGGCTCAGGTGTGGAATGCCCTTCCCAAAGATATCAAAATATAAAGTTCCCTATATGTATCACACGTATCATCATCATCATCATCATCAGCCTTTATCCGTCCAGTGCTCAACATATTCCTCCCTCAATGAACGCCAAGACGACCGATCCCTTGCCACTCGCATCCAACACGAACCTGTCACTGCACGAAGATAGTCTTCCTGGTTAATAGCCGTCCACTTAAACGCGACCTCCACTCTTGAATCCTAATGGCCCATCGGCCATCCGTTCTTCTGAGTGTGTGACCAGCCCATTGCCACTTCAACGTGCATATTCTTCGCGAGATATCGGTAACTTTAGTTCTCTGGCGGAGGTCTTCGTTTCGAATCCTATCTGTCAAAGAAATATAATAATATTATATATCATACGTATATAATATTATTATGATCGTTATTATAAATGTAATAGGCATAAACAATAAATAAATATAAAAAATGCAATATCTATGATTAATACAACTAACTGAAGGTATGACACTTAAAAATTACAATGATTCATTGAAAAGGAGCGAGGGAGCGAAAAGAATGTGTACACCAAGTGTTATAGGCGACGCGACGTAAGACGTGAGCTTTCTAATTGGCGTAAATCTCGCAGGCGTCTAGAAAACCGAAGCAATATGGCTCTGTGAAAAGTATGTCATAGAAGTGAGATAAAGCTTTTTATGTTTTATATTAGTTGAATAGCAGGGCTTGCCTCAATTTTTTTTTTGATGTCGCAGTGAAAATCCCTTTCGGATCTACCTGGGCCGGTAGGCACACTGGCTGGTGTGTTGGAACTTGCATTGGGGTGCACTTCCCCGTAAAAACCACTGCGAGCGTCTTCAGCCGCTTTCTAAGGGACCCGGATCAGATGTGCAGGTTTCCTCGCGATGTTTTCCTTCACCGGTGAGCGGGCTATGGTATCATGTTCAGGTGCACTAAGAAATTTAGAAAAACCAATTTCTAGACAGGATAGGAGGTCAGAATCGAACCCGGAATTCTTACTCAATAGTCCGAGCCCATACCCACCACAGCGTAAGTACTATGCTATTTCCTACCAATATTATAAAAGCGAAAGTTTGTAAGTGTGTATGTTTGATACTCATTCACGTAAAAACTACTGAATGGATTTTAATCAAACTTTACAATAATATATAGTCTATAATCTATCCCCGTACTCCCACGGAAATGGGAATTACCCGGGTGAAACCGTGGGGCGCTCCTATTATTAAATAATTGTATATTTATATTATTGTGGACAGAAAATTAAAAAGTTGGAATTTTGTTACAAAACATAAATTATTGCGGTAAACACTTTATCGCCTACTTTAAATAGATATAAGAATATCATATAAAGTTATCTCATTACAAAAATTAATTATCCACAATTAATTACTTTGTATAACATGTCATCGCTTCGAATTGTACTAAAGTCAGAAATCCCCTCAAAGTAATTACAACTTGATGGTACGAATTTTCTAACATCGAGTTTTGTAATGACACGTCTCTGGATTATTTACATTTGTATATTCGCATTACAAGTGTTTCTTTGAAGCTGACTTATGAGACTCGGAGACGGAGGCTTTCAATTTAACCTCGGTATTATGTATAACTTAATATTAAAAATGAGAATTCTTTTTGGCCATAAAACCATTTTATAATTCATTACTGTTTTATGCTACGGTTTATTACATTAATATATTTTTATTGCGGGATAGGGGGATGGTGCCGAAGTTATTTGATTCCTGGTTTCTGGATGAAATACTTTGTTTCTGACAGATATTTTCTGATCACGCTCTCTGGTCTTGATCGCTTGACCAAATTGATCTTTTATCAGACTTTTTGAAAAGGAGTTTTGGAATGTGTTTAGGAGATGGGCATTTTGAAGATTACCAAGTTACTTCAATGCACATGATAGTATTCTCATATCGGAGGCCAAGACCCACTTTGGATCGTTGACTCAGAGGAGTTAGTTTTTTTACATGATAGAGACTCAATATTTTTATAACTACTTATTATTATATTATAACTAGTAATATTTTGTAACTACTTATTATTCCTTATAATATTACTATGTTTGATCTAATATATGTAAATGTGTAAAATATATGTAATGATATTGTAAATTATTAACTGGGGCTAAAAAACTAACTTAATCTAAACTAAACCGAAAAAAGATGGTAAATATAATTATAATAGCTTTACTAGCTTTCTCAGTTCTAATGTGAAATTTGGTATGAAGGATAAATATATATAGTATGAAGATAAGATAGTATGAAGGATTAATAGATAGAGTTTTAGCACCCAACGCTATGTTACGCTACTATCGTTTTTTATTTTTGTTATAGCGATAGTGCTTTAGCATATTTGGACAGAACATTATAATAAGTAATTCAAACTAAACTACATTTGTTAAGATATTCCTTAAGGGAAAATTGAATTTATATATCTTTGGTGGTATTTCAAAAACTCCGACACAAAAATTCTTTTAGCTTCAGTCTATTCAAAGCTTTGAGAAATAAAATAACGGGCATACGGAGGTAGCACAGGAGAGCGCTTGGTTATGCTGAAGAACAATTTCAAAAAGTTATTATTTCCAATATTCTTTTCGATTCCTTTTTTCTACAATTGACTCTTCAATACACTTAAAACTCTTGTACGCGTCAGGTTGAATATTGTTTTCATTCTTATAATAATTTTTCAGATTTTATTATCATAAATAACATTATATTGCATATTGCTGATAAAGAAAGAGGTCTTATGTATTTGCAACATAACTACTGCACTAAAGCACCAATTTTAAGCCTAGTCTCCCTAAACATTCACTTTATGGCCAAGTCAGCGCTTAGCATCCGCATTCTTCATTATTACCATTCTGTTAGAGGCCTACCACACGCGCAAGCTTCACCACACTTTTGCCTGCGCAGGCCGGCTTGTACACGGAACACGGTGCGTGTGGTTGGTAAAATTGTATCCGTGTTCCGTGTACAAGCCGGCCTGCGCAGGCAAAAGTGTGGTGAAGCTTGCGCGTGTTTTAGACCCCTAACCGTTCACTAACGGCCGACGCTAAATCTTTGATAGCGTGATTCAAAATTGTGGTTCCATCTGGGACTACTCCCAGCACCATTGTACCTCACTAAAACTACTTCGAATTACCTTCCATCATTCGAACCTCTAAATACCCTATTGAGCCTATTGAAATTATGGCGACCATCGTCGCTTATCAAATTAACACATTTTCTTTTTTTGAACAATATTATAATCACGGATTCCACATTCAAATAACTCCTGACTCATTACACTCACACTAGAGACAGCTTACAAAAAGTTTCCCCTGCTATAGACATTATTTTTGGGACCTGAAATGTTGGGAATGTCCAAAAAATAATGATGATATTGTGATCCGGCTAATTACGGCCACGGCGATAGCTTCAAAGCAAAACAGCTTGAAGTAAAAAATTAATAATCTGTCATAAACTGTAAAAAGTAGATTTATTAAAAAAAATCCGATATAGAAAAATATGGATACCTATGTATATTGTGTTCATAGAAAAGCGTTTTTAAAGCACGGCGATTTTTTTACTGAGCACTGTTGGATTTTTGACGTTGAGCGTTGAACGTTAAATGCTATACGGAGCTCGCAACACGAGCTATCGTCGGGATTTAACGCGGTACTCGTGCGAAGGGAGCCTTATTCTTCCATACATTATTAGTCCTACTCACACGAACATAACAGAGAATAAAGACTACATTCGATGAACGCCGCGTATTCGCAGCCACAATTTATGTTTTATTTAAAAGTAATCCTGGCGATGTTTAAATTTGCGGAGCGGTGTCGTACTCGGGCTAACTCAAACATACACGACGGTATTATTTTAAAACAAACAGGTGGCGTGATTGAGTTTACAAAACTCCGTAACCAGTTTGCCTATAAAATATGAGACAAAAAAGCTCGTACCATATTTTAGAACTGCGAGTTTGAAATTTTTTACTAAATTTTAACAAATGGGCAAAGGAGACGGTCCATTTTTGGTCTAGTCTTGTACAGTATACTATAAATAAATAAAAATATATAGATTTCACTAAAAATTAAATAAATTAGTTTATCGTAATAAGTTACGTGCAAATAATTTAAAAAAATATGAAGTTTTTCAAATATTAGCTATTCCACACAAAGATGGCGGCTATTACTTAAACGTCATTATTGAAAAATGGCGTCACTCAATGGTACTTTCGTAACTATTTGTATCTATTTCAAGCTTTGTTATGGAGTTGTTAACTCGTGATTGTGTGTTTCTTGCATTTTTGTAGATATTTTGACGACTTGGACTTTTTATTAGGACATAGATTTATAGCCATAAACGCCAAAGAAATTATTCATACGCCAATCTTGGAAATATTAAATTATACATACGCTGAAATTGAAAAGAATATATGGATATGAACGTACTAAAACTGTTTGAATATTTATTTTCCTTCACATCATTACGTGTACAAAAGTAGACCAACGTCCCATACAGTTTTGGACCGTCTCCTTTATTCAATTATTTGACAAGTCTAGCATTTGGACATGCAGGGCTAGTGATTAATTTAAAAAAGAGAATTTAGGCATTTCCGATTGCATCAGTGCCAAACTTTCTGCTAGGAGTCATAAGTGGTTGCCATGTCCTAAATCGGACGAAAAAAGTATGTTGTGAAACCTAGTGTTGAAGAAAAGTAAAATATTATGCGTCATCATCAAATATTAATTTTGAGATAAAAAGTTACATCTAGTTAAATCTAAACATAAATATTTTTTTGACTCTTCATATAGTTAACCCCTTTTCCTTAATTATTTCATACACTAACGTTTGCTTGTTGTTTACTTTCGCCAATTTAAATTTACAGAAGATGAGTATTTACACAGCCTAAGTTACTTCTTGATATATCAGATATCTGCCAATGAAAGTGCTGCTAAAATCGGTCAATTGGTACAGAAATTTAAACCAGACCAAAATTGTAAAAAAAATGGTGTTTATACTGTGTACATAATATTCTATATAGCAAATCATGTAAGAAATCATCATCATCATAGAGTGCCATCTTCATACTGAAGTTTGGAGGTCAGCATTTGGTACTCCATCCTGTCATGGGATATACTTTTTATCTGGTAATATGTTAGTCCAGTCCACTCCTTGATATCGTCAAACCATTTTCGCCTTGGTCTTCCTGGTGGCTTTCTACCCGGTATCTTGCCCTCGAGGATTGTCCGTAGGAATTTAAAGACGGACTTTCTTTGCAAGTGTCCAAATAAATGTAAAAAAATGGTTGTTTTTTAAAACATTTTTTTTTTTAATTGTACAAACATAAACTTTTATGTGTCTGTATAATATATACAAATAATTTCAGTCTCATAGCATCATAAACATGTCTAATAAAACAAACAGCTAGAATGTTTCATTTGAAAAAGTAGTTCATGTAATTACCACTTCAAGTTATCAAGCCTTTAATAAAGCCTTTGAAATGTACTTTCCGAGGGCGCGGTATTAAAACGTTGATTGTAGGTGTTGTGGTGGATGACGGGTGGTTTCAGAGGCCGTGGCGTGACGAGTTAAATGGTCGACGAATCACGAGAACGTATATAATACGTGCAATATCGATTTCATTATTTAATACCGGGTAAACGTAATAAGGCGAAGGTCGATACTCTATTTTTATGTTAATTGGAAAAACAAAAAAAAAGGCAGATGAGCTGCACGATGTTTGGTTTCTCTGTTCCAGTGATTACATTATCTGTCCTGCTCTTCTCCGAAATATGTGATAATGATGAAATGAGTAGAATAATAATTAATAATAATAATAATATCTATGGACGCTTTTACACAACGTCAATCTGGTCCCGTGCTAAGTTCTCGAAGAGACTTGTGTGACGGGTACCAGACAACGGAAATACATATATTTAGTCTACTTTTTATATCAATACTTATATTTAAGATTTGTATTATATAAGACACATATTTAATACACATCCATGACCCAGGAACACATAAACTTTTTTGTGTTCCCTGGCGAGATTCGAACCCGCTACCTCCGGCTTATGCGCCAACGCGCTAACCACTGAGCCACAGAGGTCGTCAATAATTGATGTAGCTTGATAAAGGTTTTAAATTACGGTACCTACAATATCTACTTCACATATTACATCATAGTGGATTTAGTTCTACTGACTTTCTATAACAGGTCGGACAGGGAAAATCTTGTTAGCGCGGGTGTGAAAAACTAATTTTATACAAAAGTACGTTACATTAAATCCTATATAGGTAACAAGTTTTTCTTACAAGATATAACAGATTTTTCTGAATATATGAAAATAAAATCCTTATTGAAATGTACTCCTCATTCAGTTACAGTTATCTCTCCTCATTACAGTGAAAGCGAGACGACCGTGCTGCTCGCCTTACTCTCGGTATTAATTTTTATTAGTATAATGGACAAGACTTTTAATAATAAAACAGGAAAGATATAATTATTTTTATCCTGCTAGCTACATAAAACTTTTCAATTACTATAGCTTAAGGCGACGTGAAATCTAAATGGGCTTATTAAAATAGTTTTAAGGTAATTTATACATTTCAGAGCATTAAAAAATATATATTATGTTACTTTTTATAATATTTACGGGCAAAAATTCATAATATAATTTATATTCAAAATACATTTCTGAAAAAAAAATCTCCATAGAAAAAAAAACATAAAATAAATTTTACATTCTAGCAATTGTATATAATTGTAATACTTACTATTGTAACAAATATTTATATATTTGTTAACATATAATATAAAATGTCAATAAAAGAATCTGCTATTATTAATTTTATCGATTAAAATAAGATATTTTAAGAAATAATGTTTTTCGATTCCAACTAAACATTGTCCTCCGCGGCGTCTTTTCGTTTCTCCTTCATTTCTACGTACTCATACAGTGAATTTCGAAGGCAAGTTGTATGCAACCTCATTTGCTTTACCCCTCTTAGAGTTCTTTATTCACTACGTCTTAATAGCTAAATAACAATTCCTTTTAATATTATCATCATTAGTCCCATCGATAAAAGAAGATTGCAACGACATCTAGTGGTTGAAAAGAAATTGAATAATTTAATTGTAAAAAATATAAGTTATAAAATAAAAGTATATTTTGTCCCCATTAAAAAAATTGCACATAACACTGATGATGATAATGAAGGCAATGCTGATGATAGTAAGTCATAATAGATAGGTAATGAACTAATGAAAGCAGGAATCGAGATAATATATTATGCCCATGACAATAATATAATTATAAAGATCGTGTTGATGATCACAATTATAATAAGCAATGATGAAATTAATGATGATTATAACGACAGTGATTGTGATTATGATGTTGATGCTGAAATAGATTAACAGTGACATGATTGTTTGTATTTACGAATCGATCATTTGATAGCCAATTCCGATCGCATGTCAATAATTCCATCGCATTCCAGAAGGTTGTGCGGCATGGCGGTTGTAGTGATGAGTTTATTTGATCCGACAATAAAGATAATTATTAAGAATTTCTGGAACTTTGATGTACATATTTGATTTTTGTATTTTCTCTCTATATAAGGATCATCAAAGTTGTATATAAGAATGTTAAATTGTTATTTAAATGTTGTTTTAGTTTTAAGTTCATAAATATAATGCTGATAATATTTTTTTTTAGAAGAGTAATGATTTTGAATTTAATGATGAAAAATTCGTGCTATTTGTACTGCAACTATCTGTTTTAATCACCACTGTATAAATCTCAAAGTTGTACATTAAAATACCATATACCAATATGATAGTATTTCATTCAAACCCATAATGTTATAAATTTATTAGATATATTATAATATAATACTATGAAGTTGCCGGTCCGTGTCAGTTGAGGGCAAATAATTCGAAACCTATGTTCAGCAGTGGACGGATAAAAGCTAATGATGATGATAGTATAATAATAAATCCAATAAATTATGAAGTATCAACTCTCATTACATATTTAATACTTTCCAAGAAAGTAAGGAAATTACTTACCGGAAACCAAGTCAGATTGTTAGAGGAGTGAATTTGTAATTTTCATTTCATTCTTCAAACTCGGTATAACTAGCTCCTTGAGAACAATGTTCACTATACAATAACGCTTTGATAATACATTTATGATTTCGTCGCAGAAACTGTAATCAGCCAGAACCCGCTGCTAACTTCAAAACAATGGATCAATTAAAATTAATAAAGCCCCTTTCAATAACGTTCAAACATTATATTGGGCTGATTCAGGAAACAATAATAATGTTGGGCTTTATGTTACTTTGACTAAAATCTTTCAGTCCACGTAATTAAAAGATTATATTATGAGAATATTATGAGCTGTTGATCTTAAAAATATGAAATTTTGAAAGATTTAAGAGAAAGAAATAAAAATTCGCCGATGAAATATTACGGGATTAAGATTTAAATTAGTTTTATTTTTTAACTATCTCTCTTAGAGTTTTTAAAGCAGTTTAACCTACTGTACTAAAGGACTTTATAGGAGATTAAGAGAAAGAAATAAAAATTCGCAGATGAAATATAACATGAATAAGATTTTAATTAGTTTTATTATTGAACTCTCTCTCTCTCTCTCTCTCTCGCTGTCTCTTAGAACGTTTGAAACAGTACCTGACAGTAACCTTACTGTACTAAATGACTTCATGGATTATTGATATATTCCACCTTGGGAATAGGGCGTTCCTCACAGGTATTTCAGGTTAGTATGTTTTGTTACAGATTGTAATGATTGAGAAAATATTAGTTTCACTAAGTTTCTTTCGCTGGTTCTTCTCAGTGGCCTTGCTTTGGAATCGGTGGTAAATTCAATTGACATTCAAAAAGATGCTTTGGTAGTACAACTTTGAATATAATTTTTTAATTTTGATATTACGGAAAGAAGAGGAAGTGAATAAAGAAGTCTAAGTGTCAGTAATTAGACTGCCATAGAGGACTTACCATGCAACAATTTGCAGTAGCGCAAGAATAACTTGCGTGGGTTAGTAAAAAAGTGGCAGTTATTGGATGACGATAGAGGTGAAAAGAAAGGTTAGCAAAAAAAAAAATAAGTATCCTATGTTACTTCTAGTACTTCCAAAAATATATTGTGTTCAAAGTTTCATGATGATCGGTTGAGTAGTTTTTGCGTGAAAGCGATACAAACAACCCTAGTTTCACATTTATACATATTAGTAAGGATTACTAAGGATTTTTTTTAAATGTATCCCATGTTACTCCTAGTGACTCCGAGAATATGTGTACAAAGTTTCATAATGATCGGTGCAAACATCCCCACTTTCAAATTTATAACATTAGTAAGGATTAATATTAAATTAAAATTTTGATTAGTAAAATTTTAAAATTTCATAGTGGCGTTTAAATAATGTCACATTAGCATGCCGCTGACGCGAACCTACAAGATTTTCCCGTAATAAAAAGTGCTCAAAGCGCTTAACCAAGTTTTCACTGCATTTTTTTTGTGCTCAGAATCAAAAATGGTAGTAACACTATTATTTTATATATATTTAGTAATATTCTCCGTGCAGTGGCCAGTCCGCGTTGACTGAGAGTGGCAAGGGATCGACTGACATGGCATTAATTTAATGAATGATAATTAAAAAACGGATAAAAGCTGATGATGATGATGGTTTGGTCCATGTGTAAGTGGCATATTATGAATGGGATGGATAGGTATAATATTTGGTAGTGCATGCAAGTGTATGCATATTGCATATGCAGTGCGGTAAAGGAGAGCTTCGTGGATCATGCGTGCACTCACATGTATTATTTATAAAGTTTTTACTTCGAAAACTATACACAAAACTGCAATATCGGACACAAAATATGCTGACTACATATTTCGTATGGTACAACAACTTGCTCGAGCTTATTATATTAATTTGGAATTAATTTTCAGTTTATCGAAAGCTATTGTGGCGATAAACATTAATTAAAACTTATATTAATTAGGCATGTATGTTAGTCATAACTTGTTCTCTCTTGTTCTCTATGAACCGCTATAGTATAGTGCTATATAGCCGTGGCATAAAGTTAAAAACGGCACCTAGCTCGTACTTTATACTAATAGCTTTTGAAAGTATTATAACAATATTTAACCACCAATATATGGAATCAGCTGTCACCTAAGTTATTTTCCGAAGCAATACGACTTAGGGACCTTCAAGAAAAGAGCATTCTCATATTTGAAAGGCAACGAAAGGCAACTCTGGTGTAGCGGGTGCCTGTGAATGTTGCTGCCTTGAAATGGGTTTTTCTAAATTTATAAGTGCATCCTAAAGAGACCATCATTCGCTCATCGGTAAAGGAAAATATCGTGAGAAAACCTGCAATCCATAAATCCCACTGCTGGGAACGGCTTTCCTCATCGAAATCAGGCGAGGGCAATGGGACTATAGTTCACTGATGCGCTGTTCAAATGTAGGTTGGTGAACTTCACACACCTTCAAAGACTTTCAATGTCAGGCATGCAGTTTTCACACGATTTTTTCCTTCACCGGTAGAAAGGTGCTTAAATTGTTGGTGTGCTATTTGAAATAGATAAATAAATTTATTCGTGAATCAATAAAATACTGTCTATGATATATTATGTTGAGCAAATAAATAAGTTTTATTTGAGTTCGATTACATAAAATACATTACAACGATACGTATTTTTCACACGCGATTGTAGGTTCAGATCGCCCTAATTTGAGGGCGGTATTCCCAATAGCCTGTAGTAAAATGGCCGTGTCATACGGACGGACGGACTTGACGAATTTATGGGTCCGCCATTGATAACGAGACCCTCAGAATATATGCGCTATTATATATGAATACAGTCTTAATCCTATTAATATAATAAATGCGAAAGTTTGTTTGTACGAATGTTTGTTACTCTTTCACACAAAAAATAGTAAATGTATTCTAGTAAAACTTTATAGTAATACTTACACTCAGAATAACACATACGATAAAAGTCTACTGATAAAAGTACGGAGATAAATCATAGATTTATCTCCGTGTTTTTATCAGTAGATGGGATGCGATGTGCCGTGGATGTGGTAGACGAAGTGTTGGTCGGCCATTAATCAGATGGGAAGACGATCTAAGTGCAGTGGCAGATCCGCGTTGGATGCGAGTAGCAGGGGATCGGTGATCTCAGCGTTCATTGAGGGAGGCCTATGTACAGCAGTGGACGGATAGAGGCTGATGATGATGATGATGTGCCGTGCTCCCGTCTGCGTGGTTTTTACCGAGGTACAACATTTTGCTTGGTCCTTTCGTGGAACAGCTTTGCTGTATATTATTTTGTTATAATCACGCGAATTTCGCTTATTATAATGAAACAACTTTTACGGATTTTATTGCCGTTTATTAAGGTTTTTGAAATGCCCGACGTTTCGGATACTTTACAGCAACCATGGTCACGGGAGGACTGAGAGTCAGATGTCCTGATGTCCAGATGTCCTTATAAAATATAGTAGAACATCTGACACAGCCAAACTATAATGACCTTTAGTGTAGAGGACAATTTTCGGAGGGCTGTGCAAGACAGTAAGTGTAATAACTGTCACCAAACATACATATTTTTATGTCTTAAGACGGGCAAAACAGACGGGTCAGGACCTAGTTCCAGATAGACTAGTTAATGTTCGTGGACAACGTCGACCACTTGCCATTAAGTGGCATGTCTGCCAGTTTGCCAATCCAACCAACACACAAAATCTCCCACGAGAATGGTAAATACGCGGGTCTAAATTCTATAATTTCGTTCAAAAATTTTAATCAAATTTTTTATTTTTTTTTTTTTTTTTTTTTTTTTTTTTTTTTTTTTACATTGCAAAATAATTAGATTTTTCTGGAATACCTTCAATAAAGCAAACGAGTTTTATGATCATTATAATTATCAAACTTCTGCCGTTGCTCATTGACTCATTCAAGAACACCAAGACGACTGTTCTCCGCCATATCCAACAAGGACCAGCTACTGAACGATGACCTTCGTTATGCTTCAAGTATGGTAGTAATTAAGGATCCCATTCTTCCGTTTCAGTTTCAGTTTCAAAAAAATATTATTTTTTAATAACGTCCTTAAAATTACAAGAGCTATTCGACCAGTATGGATTGAAATAATGTAAATTTCTGGGTTATAATAATAATGTTTAAAAATCTAACATAAATATTTCAGAATATGATTATATTATAGAAATCTTTGAAATTTTATACGTATGATGTATTTGATTGGATACAAGGTCTTCATTGGACACCTACCTATCTAACCATCTACCGTATTTTATTCCGTCGAGTAATAATTGTATATGTATATATAAAAAAAATCATAAATAGAATTACTTTTCACCATTATAATATGTTGGGACTACTCACATACGGCCATCTGATCCCTAACTAGATAGAACCTGCCTTATGGCAACCAGACAACGAATACATACATAATATAATATGTTTCTAACATTAATTACACATTAGTTACACATTAATTACACTCAGACAGAAAAAATATCGCGCTCATCACACAAACCTTAATTGTCTGGGATAGGAGTCAACCCACTACTTTCTAGTTTAACGATAAGGATCACCTGCCACTAGGCCAAAAGGTCACTAAAAATAAGTTTTAGACATTGATCCATGCATTGTCGAAAATTCTAACAATTTTAAAATTTTGTAGTAAATATTTTTTTTCCATTATGTATTGGTAGAGTTGATACATTGTGCCATGCGTTGTTTCTGTTTAAATAACATTATTATACCTGTGAAACAATTTCATCATCATCATCATCAGCCTTTATCCGTCCACCGCTGAACATAGACAATTCAACGCCAAACAACGCAACGTGAAACAATTTGTCGTATTTTAAAAGAAGGAACATTGTAATTTATTATCTAGACCTAAAATAAAACATAAATAATCTTGTCGATTTAAATTACAAACTTCGTTGGTTTGAAATCTCTACGTCTGTTTCGATTATTTCAGCATCGGTCCGGTAAGTCGCATTCTGGTCTCTTGTTAGCATAAATTCTATTTTCGGTAATTTTGAAAGTAAAAATCGTTACTGGAAAATGGTTTTCCAATTTTATCAGTGTTTGGCGATTCGTGTAATAGATCCGCCATTTTTGATTCAATCGTAAATAAATACTGGCAATTAATAAAATATAGTTTTTTTTTTTAAAGAAAAATTTAAAAAAATCACATTTGGATGCTACGTCAGCCGGTGGGAGCGATGCATGGGTACTACCATCTTGCTTATTTCTCCCGTCGCACAGCTTTGCTGTCTTTCAAATGACAGGACAGAGAGTGTAATTGCTGGCACAGAAGCTTAACATCTTATGTCTCAGGATGGGCAACACATGATTGAGTTGTCTAGGCTAGTCTAAAATTTTTGTGTTGATGGTCGACGCTGACCACATAACATTATGTGGCTCAACTGCCCGTTTGCCTTTGCGACTAACATAACAAGAAACTAACATGCTATTGAATAATAATCATCATCAATTCGAATACAGCTGTAAATATTAGTTAACGCAAGCGAAGCTGCAAACACCAGCTCCTACAATATAAATTTCTTCCTATGAATCTATTTATTCCATGACACCAAACTCAAAAAAAATACTCAAAAGATAAAATATATCTGTAATAAAATTAGCCAGGTGAAACCTGTAGGTCGTTAGAATGTTTGTTAAGAACCAACCGCTGGGCTAAATTGAGAGGGCTAATAATGATGTAGACGATTCTAAAAATATACTCTTCTGAGGCGTTCATTATCAAATTCGTTTGAAATACGTACTTCATAAACGATCAAAATTGGAACGCCTCTTCATATTCGAGATCACAATGAAGCATTCTTAAAATAATCTCACATCTATAAATACTGTGATAATGAAACTAATGCTAACAAATAGCGTATTCAAAGATAAAATACAATCTACAACAATAGTAAAATGTGAGAATATTAAGCGTATAAAATTAGAAATTATGCAAAAAGGGAGCGTATGTTTAATGAGTACGGGGGCGGACTCAAAGTGAGAGGTCCG
This sequence comes from Lycaena phlaeas, assembly GCA_905333005.2. Taxonomy (NCBI): domain Eukaryota; kingdom Metazoa; phylum Arthropoda; class Insecta; order Lepidoptera; family Lycaenidae; genus Lycaena; species Lycaena phlaeas. Next base: position 2,874,438 of record HG995174.1, read on the forward strand.
ACGTTGACCCGTGCACCCAAAAAAATATTTCCACGTGTAAGAGTAAAACATTAAGCATCAACCCATATTTGTTCCATGCTGATTATAGGTCTCCCCCTCGAAATTAGACAAGATAATATATTGGGCCATAGTTGGTTGGTGAACTTTACACACCTTTAAAGACTTTCAATTTCAGGCATGCAGGTTTTCTCACGACGCTTACCTTCAGCGGTGAGCGACGATCCAATGCTAAGGGTGAACTTTGAAATTTAGAGAAGCCCACTTCAAGGCACCACAGTGGGTCAAGATTTAACCGGGACCATATAACTTAATATGAAGAGCCAGTTTCCTTGTATACAAAACTTAAATATAAGATCATCACTTGTTCACCGGTGAAGGAAAACATTGCGAGGAAACATATCTGATAAGATACAAACAAGTCTTTAAGAGTGAATTCAACCCGCATTGAGCCAGCACAAAGGTGAACCCAACACAAAACTCGCCTGATTTCGAAGATAATTATGCAGTACTATGACATATAAGGGGGGCTCATGATGATGATGATGATGATGATGTTGATGACGATGACGACGATGACGATGATGTTGATGATGATGGTGATGATGATGATGTTGAAGATACTTTAAGGTAAGCAGAGTACATAACAGGCTGATAATGATGATGATGATATAAAAGTCAACGATGATGAATATTGGTGAAAGAGAAAAAGCTTATAATATAACTCAACGGAAATTATTTTTTCGACAATAATTAAAGACCCTATAATTGAGAACGATTTAATATACCGATGTAATCCTTTTGTGCCCTTTGTTTAATTTGTGGACTTTGGGAAAAAGGTAAAAATACGTAGAAGCCCCGATTGGACCTTTCCGTTTTATCGCTGCTGGATAATGACTACGGCAGATGAGAATTTAAATTTTTTCCCACTGAGCTAGATTTTTAAATGCTTATAATTTGGTATCACGAATTAACTTTCCTAGGATATTTTGGAGAATTTTATATTAGAAACGTGTATAGTAAAACGAACAATATTAGTTGCAATTTGCACTAAGGCAACTTTGTAGCATATTGTGTTAGAAAAAAAATTCCTTGTTTATCATAACGTTTCCTAATTCTTGCTGATTTGTCTTATTCTATTAACCTCCAACGCAAATAGAGGGGTGTTTGAAGTCGATGTCTGTCTGTCTATGTGTGTGTCTGTCTATGGCATCGTAACTCTCAAACGAATGGACCGATTTCCTTGCGGTTTTTTTTTATTTGAAAGCTAGTCTCCGCATGATGGTTGTTAGGTATGTTTGGTAGGTATCGGTCCAGCAGTTTAAGAGTATCAGTGCTTTTTCAAAGTGGTTTTTGACTTTTGTCGTAGCTTATACAAAGTTTCGCGTGCTTTATGGAAACCATACTTACGAGATTTTTTTTAAAAAAAGTCATATAATTCAACCGTAAATGTTGTCGTGAAATTTTTTATTGATTCAAAAACAATTGTTTTCCATCTGAAGCAGTTCATGGTTATTTGCAACGCCATAAAGCAACCGATCATTTAGAGTTTGCCAGCTGCGTCATTATATAGGCAAAATGGAGGATCTATAGACGATAAATCGCCCAGAATTAACTCTTAAAAGTTGCCTGAAGACAAATTTTGGTTCCAAGCATTGGGGTTGTGTCAGCAGATTGCTTCTTCTTTTGTTCGTAATCGTCCATGTTCGTTGGTCACGATTATTATTTTCCTACTAATATTATTAATGCGAAAGTTTGTAAGTATGGATGGATTGATGTTTGTTACTCTTTCACGTAAAAATACCGTATGAATTTTGATGAAACTTTATAATAATATAGCTTATACATCAGAATAGCACATAAGTTTACATTTATCACCGTGCTCCCACGGGATTGGGAAGTACGCGGGTAAAACCGCGGGCGCTGCTTGTCTTAATTAATTTTACATCATTATTTGCTGCCCCGACAGACTTCGTTCTGTCATAAGTTGTTAAAAACAGGTTGATCGTAGAAGGGTTAAAATTTAGGGTTGTATGTATTTTTGTATGTTGTATCATAAAAAAATAAAAATGGAAAATTTTGTCAATAGCATATGAAAAATATATCATTAAGGGGGACTAAAAATAGATGTTGGCTTTTTGAGAATCGGCCGACCCGATATGCACTCAAAATTTTATAAAAATCGGTCAAGCCGTTTTGGAGGAGTATTGGAACAAACATTGTGACATGAAAATTTTATATACCTCTCTCTCTCTATTTAAGAGCTTCGCTCTTGTCGGTGGATTATTCGCCACTCATTCCTCCTCTCCGCCAATACCTTCACCTCCTGATACGACATAACCTGTACCTTCTCTTTATATACCTATAAGATTTAAATAATATTTTATTTCCTAAACTATATTATGGAAATAAAATACCATCTTTTAGGATTACAGTCGTATTCGTATTCGGGTATAAAGATAGTTTCTTCATCATAAATATTGTTTTATGTGACGTGGAACACATCTGTCTGACCCTTAAAATCACTGTTGGGGTCTCTCAGCTTTTAACGGCTTACCTGTTTTGAACTAAAATTCATTTGTATTATTCAAGTCGAATTACAACGTACCTTACGGATTTTAAGTTTGATTGTTGCTTAACTTTTCGTAAAGTTGATTAGAGACAGTTTGTAGTGTTCAAAATTTTACGCCAACAAATTTTGATTGATCAGAAAAGTTTAAATTACTAGATATTATTATGTATTGTTTCAGAAGATTTTTATTTTTCTTATCTAATGTAAAACCGAAATTACACTTTTATCACTCCCTTAATTTTTTAACTTGAATTTGCTAACTTGTTTTAATTATTTTAACATTATATTTCCATTGAAAACATTTTCATGGGTAAGGGTTCAAAATTTATTTAATATAATATGTGTGTATTGAAAATATTTTCTTATGTTATTATACTAAGCTTTAGTTTGTGATTAGAGTCCTTGTAATTAGAGAAAAACCTGCTTATCTACAAAAATACTTCAAACTCTTCTAACTCTAACTATACAAAGCGGGGGAAGATGCAATACTATAAAAATTTAGGTTTAAGGGCTTGTTCAGACAGAGAGCGGGAAAGTAATTTGCATTTCGCGCGTCCTGTATTTCAGTAGTAAAATTGTTCTCTAATTCACGCGGTGGCTTCCCTCTAGCTTGGCTGTATATGATAAATATAACAGACGCGTGAAACGCCTTAAGTCTGTACCATCCTTTAAAGGAAACGATCCACATAAAAACAAGCGATATTGAGACGCGCAATAAAGGACCCTAATGATAGCGGTTCTCCGGTAAGATTAGATCCAAAATATCTATACCATTGGCAAACTGGTAGTCGGACCACCTGATAAGGAGCTGTCAACATCTATAAAAATAATGATTTGCCTAGAATTAATCCAGACAACTCATATATCCCAACCATGGCAGGTCTAAATTTCAGGTCTTGTCGTGGTGGTGGGGCTCAGTAGCTCAGGGTGACCCCAGCACCTTGGGCGGAGCGAATTAAGCCAAGGAGGGTCTTTGTAACCCTCTAATAAAAAGAGGGGACAAAAGAGCTGGGGGCAAGGGGCGAGGACGGGAACCTAAGCTAGCAGATCCGGGGTACTTCACCAAAGGCGTCATTATACCCGCCTGGGGAGACCAACTTCCCAGCAGGATGCCTCAGCGCATTTTACGGCGTAAAAGAAAAAAAAGGCAACTCATGTTATCACTTACATATTATTTAGTCATATTATTATATATGTTGGATCCTGGGCCCTCACAAAGTGGGGGTGGGCACTATTAATACTTAATAAAAACCGTAACTACATACACGTATTTCACTAATTAAAAAGGTTACTTTTTAGGACTTTATTCTTTGAAAATACCATATCCAGAAATTAGGAAAGAAAACATAATATGCTTACGCTTATGAAAGCATGATTTCTGGATTTCATTTTCATTTTATTATAATAATTATTATGCAGATAACAAGGCGAGATGTAAATTACGTTTGAAAACCTATGATATGCTAATATTGCCCATAAAATGATTACCCGGTTATATTTATCTCCAGGATTAGTATCCCTAATTTTACCCAAAACATTGTTTTAATAGCATTACAATAATAATCAGAAAACTTTCACCACAAATGCTAATTTCTGCCGTCAATGAATTGAGCAATTTACGAATTTCTTCCCATTAAACCTTAAGCTATCGTCATAGGGTGCTAAATGGTTAATTTATTCATTGTACAACTCGTTCACAAAACTTTATTTTTGCTTTAGGTTTATTATATAAAAAATGTGAACTTTTATTACTTTCATCAGAACAACTATAGAACAGAATGGTGTTGGATCACTGACGAATACATATACTATAGTGAATAGACATAAACACCCACCATAATATTTAAGGTGTTATACTTCTATAGTTCGTGTATTACGTAAGTCGTTTCAAAGGTAGAGTAGAGTAGTGACACGCTAAATTTATATGGTCAAAGAATTCAGACGTATATAGAAGAATAGTTTTTATGGGAGCTTTAAGGGCAAACTTTTGCGACGCAAACGTCAGCTTGGCGGCGTGACGAGAAGGACACCGCGATGTCCCCAGCATATGAGCGAGCGCGAGCGAGTGCGAACTAAGCCTGCTGGGGACATGCCCCCAATAAAGTCGGCACAAACAATCCTTAAAAACTGTTCTTCTTTATACGTCTGAATTCTTTGATATGGTGCATGAAAACCCCCGCCTACTCGTACGTTCAGAAATCGCAATAAAATTGCGCGTTGTGTTAAAGTTCAGTCACCTGACCTGAATTCCGTGGACTTTTTCAATTAGTCTCGGAAAAAGGTTCCCAAAAAATAAGATATTGTTTTAACGCGTCCTTTTGTTGACGCGTATCATATTTTCAACAAAAATAGCAAAATATATTCCTTTTTCGATTACATCTTTTCCATATACTGACGAAATACCACGAGGGTTTTACAGTTTAATTTTTAAACTTTATATTTTTACTTTTTTTATGACTTTTCTATAGACAAATGAGCAGACGACTCATTTAATGTTAAATAAAAATTATATAGACATACACACACATACACACTTGAGAACTTTATAGTGATTTATTTAAAGTCGGTTGTTTCAAAGACTTCGTTGAATTTTAACGTCTGTTAAAAACAATCGCCATCTTTACGCGTTATATAAAAATTTTAATATGGCCATTTTAAATTAAAAACCCTGGTCACACATTAACTCAGCACTGTCTGGGTAAATAGGACTAACCAGAATAAATATGTTTTGATAGTTTCAAATAACATGTAACTTTAGGATGTCTGACATCTCAGTCCTTCCGTGGCCGTGGTTGTTATATATCTGAAACATTATAAGCTGCGATAAAATCCTGAGGCCTAACTTCAGCAGTGAATGGATAAAGGCTGATGATGATGATGATTAAAATCCGTCAAAGTTGTAATGAAAAAAACTTGATAGAGGCTCGGTTAATTTTTAGTCCGTCTTAACTTAACTATATTTTAACAAAAATGAATTGGTGTCAGGATCGAACCCGGAACCTCTCCACAAGAGGCCGAGTTCATCCACCACTGGACTCGTCGCTTTCTGTTGTATAAACATGAGAATTTTATAAAGCTTATATCAGATTTGATACCGGCATTATTATAATTGCTGGTTATAACATTAAAGGGTATCGCACGCATAACAAAGAGATCTAAGTCCTTAATTCCGCATAATCGTCCTCGCGCAGCCCTCCTTAGTCCCTCTTATCTCCACGTGCACAATAAAGTCTTAAGTCTTCCGTCTCACATGCTACGCGTTTCAAATATTAATACTGACCTTATTCTGTTAGGAGCCTCCAAGGATATGTACAATTTTAATCTCCTTTAAATGTGTTAAAGTTTGTAATAATATTGACTAAAGTAATAGAGAATTTTCAAAGTTTGGATTAGTTATAGCAATTAATGAAAGTAGCGATCGTAAACAGATCCAAGAGGCTTTGGCGATAAACGCACTTGAGGCTTTAAGCCGGTCAACATTAAACAGGATCAACACTACAGATAAGTCTAATTTTGCTAACCCCGTTTTACAACCGAAAGGTTGCTTTACAAATCTATATAGTAAAATAAAGAATGTTTTTGAATCCTACTAATCCTACATATATGGATGTTTGTCACTTTTTCTTATAAAAACTACTGAATGGATTTCAATGAAACTTTACAATAATATAGCTTATACATCAGAATAACACATAGGCTATAATTTATCACTGTACGCCTACGGGAATGGGAAGTACCGCGAAAACTGCGGGACACTGCTAGTTTGTATATATGAGGCAAAATTCATTGCTTCTGATACGAGTACAATTAAAAACACATATTTCTTGTGTAATAAAATTGAAGCAACCATCGTCAATAACAGCTGAATCTAAATTATCGAATTCAACTTTACGGACGACTCGTTAACAATAGGTAAAAAAAATACTATTTGCAAGTCAGAAATCAAAAAAAAAAATAGGTGTGTGTGCGATAGAAGTGAAACACATGTTAAATGCTCAAATACAAGCAAGTATTAAACAGTGTGCAATATACATACACGCCGACATTTGCTCTCTCGCTCTTTTGTATTTGTGTCTCTTACCTGTCGTTTTTTCCGTTGCATCCGGTTTGAAATCACAACGATTCTAAAGAAGTTTCACTTCAAAAATATTTGTAAGTAAAAAAAATAAACCACGATAAAATCCGTATATATTGTTTGATTATAATATTTGCAAGTCGTTACATGTTTTTCTATTTCATCTGGCAATATTATGTAGTATTGCGTACAAAATAACAAACTAGATCTATGCATATATGCATATATATCGCATAATATCACATCGTTTCCGTAAGTATACAATTCCTATAAAGCAACATAAACAACAAGTAATTTTATGCCTTATCTATGCTGAGCCTTAAGACGGTGGTGGTCTTGGTGGATATTATACTTTTCAGAAGAGGTAAAGCCGTTTCTCTATAGAAATAACCAGGTTGGAGGATCCAATGACGCAAGGCACAAGTACATCCTACCGCGGATGATAAATAAAAAAATTATACTTTTATTTAGGCTTATTTTACTTTTTGATTTGTTCTTTATTTCGGTTGGAACTATGCTAATGGCCCTAATGCTTCATTGGTAGTGGGGTGAGCTGGTTGGTTTCACCCAGTGATATAGTAAGTGGGGTGTTGCTCCCCACCAGCCGTGGAGTTTGACTTCCACGGCTTCATGGCGTCGGGTTTGTTCCTGTGGCGGGTCCCTGCCTCACCACCGTCGGATGACTAGGACGGACTAACCCTACCGGGTGATTCCACAGAGGCAGAAACCCGGCGAGAGGTGCCAGCAATACTGGGACCCACATCCACCGCGGTGGCTTCAGCAGTCGCCACGTGGTGTCTTGACAGATTTGTTATTTTTTTTTACTTCTTTTTACTGTGATTACTGCCAAAGACTTATATCCTGAAACAGACAATGATAACCCCAATGTAGTCCGTAACCCAAACAACAAATTTAGTGACAACGACAAATATGCGGTTGGGAATTGTTAGATTGTTAAGTTGAACTAATTAAAGCACAGCCACCATTTTGTGGTTCGATGCATGTTAGTTAAGTTAAGCCTGTATTTCCTTGTAATTAAATAGCTTCTAATCATATTATCCAGGCTTCTTCCAAATACGATTATTCGTAACCGTGGTATAGTAAGGATTATGGATTAGTGACTCCTTTGATTAGAGTTTTATTATGATCATTATCATCATCGTTGATCGATCATCATCTGTTATTATCACTACAATCATCGTCATCATTATCACAATATTTATCATCATTAGCATCATCATTATCATATGGCGGTGAAAATCCTCGAGGTATATTAGAGGCGCTGTGTCGCGGATCGCCATCGCACATTGAAGACGGCTTATGTCTAGCGAGCTTTATCACCGCGATGCTCGTGAGTCGGGAACGGCGAGTCTTAGACGACGCTAGTCTCCTATGAAGTAGGAAGGTCAAGAAAGAGATTGACGAGCGACTGAGAGATGAGGCAACTGACGATTCCTCTATATATATGCTTTTTAAAGCGCCTTCAGTAATGTATGCATTACTGAAGGTGCCCGAACCACTCTGGTTACATCCATCAAGATTTTATTCAGTTAAAAAATCATTATCACTATCATAATTATTTATTATCTATCAATGCTTCTAAGCTTTTTATTTAGACAATGATGCAATTAAAATAATAAATATAATATAAGATAAAACCATAAATGGTGGTCCATATTTTTTTGAAGTGAGTGTAAGAATATAGAACAAAGTTATATTGAAGATCTTAAGATAAGTATATTTTGCTTACCCTTTTCAAAGTTTTAATTAACTCAAGCAAGAACTTGAAGTGTTTAATTGCTGAATAATAATTACACTTGTAAGTTTTCTATCCGTTAAAAGAAAACGAACTTAAGAAATAAAATATAAAATAAGCTAATGTTCATCTTTTTCATAATTCATTGAAAATATTCTAATACAAATCAAGATACAAAGACTACAACAAACCTCAATATAAAATACGAAAATATGCTTTTTTCTTGTGATGTTAAATTTTTTGTAAACGAATGAAATAAAATTACAAGAAATACAAATAAACGTATTTCACTCTTAACTCTCTGTAACTCTTACATAGTTTTTCTTTATAAATATTGTTTTATCAATATTTTAATTTTAATTGATTACTGTGTAAAACTAAATTCATAAAAAGTTCACTGACATACACACGCCAGAAGAATTATTTAAAGAAACATTACGTATAATGAGGTAGAACGTATTTGCGAAGCTACATCAATCATTTCAGGGGAGAATAATCTCGACCATTATTTAAAGCTGTTAAGACCCTATTGAGGACGTATCTTGGGAATAGGGTGATAATCACCATAAAAACACGTTTTTTATATAAAATATATTTAATGGTCCGAAAAAGATTATATTTTGGACTTCAGATTTTGGACTTCAACTGTACTACTCGACTTAAACAATAAGGCGCATAACAGGAATGCAGTTACGACGCCGACTTAGTCCCTAATTCTCCTAGTTAGGATTCGAAACGAAGACCTTCGCCAGAGAACTAAAGTTACTGATATCACGCGAAGAATAAGCACGCTGAAGTGGCAATGGGCTGGTCACGCACTCATAAAAACGGATGGCTGATGGACCAATAAGGTCAAGAGTGGAGGCTGCGTTTAGGTAGACGAAGTGTTGGTCGCCATTAACTAGGTGAAAAGACGAACTCCGTGAAGTGGTAGGTCCGTGTTGGATATAAGTGGCAGGGGATCGGTCGACTTGAACGGATAAAGGCTGATGATGATAATGATGATAATGACGAATATACCCCATATTACATTATCAATAATATCACAATATCATGATACTATTGACAGTGCTATAGGCCGTCTCATATTATCATTTCTGGTGTGATGTTTAAATGAGTATAATATTGATTTCATTTTGAAATCCATTCTGTAATCCAACGCTTCCTCCTACGTTTAATTTTCAGCGATTGCTAGTATTATTGCTATAGCTGCTTTTTTGTAACTATACAAGGTTTATTTTAGTAAAAGTCAAAGTCAATTTCAAAAATAAATATTCAAAATAGTACCTTTCCTTTTATCTTTTTGGACGTCAATTGAGTCTACCACCGGTTACAAAGCAATCCCACTGAGAAGAACCGGCGAAACAATCTCAGTGGAACTTAGAAAAAAACACAATGAGAAATAAAAATTGACTCACAAAACATGACTTCACTCGAGTCTAGTCTAGAATCTAAGGCATTTTGATCATGATACAAACGTGTAATGGTTCCATCAATACTTGTGATACTTGCGAAACTAGGATCACGATAAAAGTAAAGTATCAACCCTTTATGTTCCACTGCTGGGCACGGGTCTTCTCAAAATTAGGCGAGGAGGGTAATGGGCCAATAGTTCACCGCGCTGGACCACCACTGGACCATCGTCGCTCACTGGATCACGATAATACTGATTAATGTACTATGCCCCATTAGCAGGGGACAAAAGCAGGGTTTGGGCGTTGTCATGCGCCTAATTGTTTTGGTCGATTAGTATTTTGTAAATTTGATATTGCTAATATCCATTTTAATACAATTAATGTTTCCGTAAGTTCATAATAAATGGCAAAGAGCTTACAATCTCTTTTTATGTTATGTGCGTAATTTTATGTCGACGTTTCGGGAAGGATCCTTTTTTTAATTTTGTGTTTAAGAAATAATGTGTCATTAAGAAGCATGATCATACATCCCTGCTTATTACCAAAACCAGTCAGCTTCGTTGTATTTTAAAAGGGAGGACAGGACACACATTATAATTACTGAAACTTACAATATTTATGCGTCGCAATGCTTAAATGAGCTGCCATGTTTGTTTAGTACTGCTAGTACTGATAGTTGTAATACTAGTACATCGTCTGCCGTTTTCCCTACCATCATCATCGTGAGTTTCCATTGCATGTTGAGCTACGGAAAACTTTCGGACCAGTCGTAGATTAAGAAGCCACGTTTCGGCCCCGTAGTTCATCACGGAGAGAACGAATTGGTTGAAGACTTTCGTCTTCAAACTCTATGGTATAGACAACGTGAGAATATGGCGAAGCCTCCTAAATGGGCGTTTCTTCTTATTCCATTTTAATTAAATCCTCCTATCGGCTTCCCTCTCAAGGTTATGTCGACCTAGCTGCAAAGTATACCCAGGGTAGACATACTATTGCACGGCTTCGAGAGTTTTTCGACGTTACCGACCTAGGGAGAACGTGCTCATTGAACATGACTTTCGTCTTGTCCAAGTTCATCCTAATGCCCACACGTCGGGACGATTCGTCTAGACGTGCAACATCTCTTGCAATCCCTCCAGATAACCTATAACCGACACAATACTAATATTATTATCTTGAATGGGTTCGGAAATTTAAAAAAAAAACGACGGAAATCGACTAAAATAGGTTATGGTGAAAGTGTGTGTATAAATGTTTCCAGCGATTTACCTCGACAATGCGCGATGTAGTCGCGTGACTCGCTTACAAAGGATAAACCTGATACGATTATTTCAACGGTAATTCGTCGGGCTTTATGCCGTGTAGGACACGTGAAAGATAAAGTTGGATAATTATCCATTAAAAAGATTATGCTGCGTGCCATTAAATAAAAAATTGCATTAGTAAAATTAAAAATTATTTCGACGTGTACACTGAGTATTGTGTACAAACTAGTATTAAAAAAAACTAAATCATTATTAAAAGTTATTATACCTTATTTAAACTATTTAAAACGGGATATTTACCATGTTTTTAGCATTATTTCGCGGAGCTCGAAATTTCGTTTTAAATAGTTTAAATAATGAAAATAACGTTATGTTAATTTAAAATCTTATCATACCTTACCTAAACTTAATAAAACTACTCTGATATTGAGATAAATAATATTAATTGCTCGTATAATTTTAAGAATTTAATAAGAAAAAAACTAATTCTAATAATACTATAAATTATGCAATCACAGATTTTGATAGTAATTTAAATCTGAAATAACTCTGAAAGATGCTAAATCCAATCAAAATACACTGATAATAAGATAGATAATAGTAATTATGACATTGATGATAGTAATGTCACTAATTTTAATATAAATGATGCAAACACAGATGTTCTAACAATTCATGTAATAGGCTGAACGCTCAAAGGTGCTAAATTTGATGAAAATGACGATAATGCTGAAGTAGATTATAGTAACTAATAAAACCCTCATTTTAGTAATGAAAACATGAAAAATGATGATGGTGATGATTAATTAAAAGCCATTACCTAATAACCAAGTCGTCGAGCGTTAGTTTTAAAGGTCAAACATTACCCATTCCGCGCACATATTACTTGCACGCGTGGGCTATTTGAAATGTATAAAAACTTTTAGTTTGCCGTAAATTATTACGTTCCATCATGAAAATGTATATAAAAGCGTATAATTTGTAACATTGAAAACTGCTGGAATATAAATATTATTAACATCTGCATTATGACATTGGCAACTCACTATCAAGTAGCTTGTCTATGACTTCTTGCTTCTTCTCTTACTTATCATATTCATCATCATCATGTCAGCCAAACTACGCCCACTGCTGGGTATAGGCCTCCCCCAAGGATCTCCACAACGATCGGTCCTGCGGTGACTGCATCCAGCGGCTTCCCGCGACCTTTACCAGATCGTCGGACCATGTAGAGTGCCTGCCCACGGAGCGTCCTACGATACGCGGTCGCCATTCAAGAACCTTTCTGCTCCAGCGGCCATCGGTTCTCCGCGCTATGTGTGCCGCCCACTGCCACTTCAACAATGCAATCTTTCGCGCGATGTCGGTTATTTTAGTTCCCCTACGGATCTTATCATTTTTCATTCGATGGAGTAGGGAAATACCAAGCATCGCTCTCTTCCTTGCTTGCTGGGTGACCTTCAGCATTCTTATGAGACCCATAGTAAGCGACCACGTCTCACTCCCATAGGTCATGACTGGCAACACACACTGGCCTAAGACTTTCTTCTTGAAACACTAAAGTATTTCGGATGCGAATATAATTTATGCTGGAGCTTCTAGAATTATCTTATTACTAATATATGAACCTGAGGAACTTGTTTGTTTGAACGCACTAATCTCAGGAACTATTGATCAGATTTAAATGATTCTTTTAGTGTAAGATAGCCCATCTATCAAGGAAGGCTAAGATCTCGCTGTAAATCTTAATAAGCGCAGGCAAGGCTTCGGGCAGCAGCTAGACCTAAATAAACATTTAAAATATGGGACGACCGACAATTGCTACAACAATCTGCGATGGTTTGATCGGGCAGGACGTGAGTAAGGAAAACGTTTCTGACTTGAATAAAACGTCTATTTTATATAGCAGTAGATGAAAAAAGTTAATTATGCGAAGTTTTTATTGTATTTACGTGAATTTCCGTTTTTTTTTGCAAGACTTGGGGGTATTCTATAGGGGACAGTTTTAACTACATCGAATTATGTGGGTGAACCTAATGTGTGCTCAGTGCTGGATTTACGTATAGGCCCGTGAGGCACGGGCCTAGGGCGGCATGATTTGATGGGCGCCAAAATTTCAGAGACGAAAAAAGTAAAGAAGACTGCCTTTGATAATGAGTTTGGATTAATTTTTGTAAAGAATTATCTATAGAATGTACCTATAACAATTCACTTTTTTTATTTACTTTTCAGTCTATGAATAAGATTATGTTTTTTTAAATATTAATTATAGTCTTTACCGAATGATATTCTTTACTTTTTGTTTCATTACTGAATATCACATGCATTTTAAAAATGACTAAATCTTAATAATTTCGTCCTGGCCCAGCAGTGGGACATAATATAAGGGTTGATACTTTACTTTTTTCTAGCATTAAGGGCGGCATCAAGCCTAAATCGGTCACTGTGTGTGCTTAAATGTATTTGGGAGTTCAGGGGACTCGAGCCATATCTCTTAATAGGTGTCTTGAGTGCATAGATGCTTATTTACTAATCGATCACACAGGGCCCTTATAGCTGCCAGATTCACACGTCTTCTATTTTAGGATACTGTTGTACCTATAAAAATAGCAATAAGAGTAATAATGGCTTATTGTCACACAACAAAAAAATAGTACAGAAATAAAAGTACAATTACAAAATTTAGGATACAAATAACAATTTTCGAGGACAAAGTAAAAGTGTGCTGGTACATCTACTCGTATATTATGTATTTGTGTTTTATAGGGCAACCAAATAATAAAAGCAAAATATCAACTCTTTATATTGTGCCCACTGCTGGGCACTCGCCTGATTTCGAGTAGGAATCCTGATAAGATTGAAACCAGATAATGGATGGTGAAAATGATAATTCTTAAATTCTGCATTATAAACTCTTCTTCTTCTGCCTATTTCTTATCATCTAGCTGGATTCATCTGAATAGCAGTATTTTAAATGGAGTGGCTGTCTATCTAACCTCATCAATACGGTGACCCGTGGTAAAGCTGGTTGTCCGACTTTCAGACTTCTGACGAGCTGTAACAACTGTCAAAGATCCAAAGATCACATCTGAAATTAACTGGTTAGCGTGCTTTTCGTGGCACGATGAGTCTCGGTATGTAGAAATGGTCACCCATCCACGGACCAACTCTGCCAAGCGTAGCTTAACCTGATGATTGGATATTTCTTTCAAGAGCTTCATAAACTGTGATATGCCATAATATTATATCTTTGGACTCTTTTACACCACGTCTGTCATTCTGGCACCGTGGTAAGTTCTCGAAGCGACTTGTGTTACGGCTAGACTACGAAAATACATACATATAATTAATACTTTTTATATTATTAATACATAATTTATTTAAGATTTTCATTACACATCACATTTAATACACATCTATGACCCAGGAACGCAGATTTTTTTTTTGTTTCCTGGCGGATTTCGAACCCGCTACCTCCGGCTTGAGCGTCAACACTCCATTAAGCCACGGAAGTCGTCATTAAACAATGTTTTTGTTTAATTGTCAAATATATATTTTAAGGTATTTATTTAATTCTATAGCACTATTATTACTCTATTATTTATACTAGACACCATACTTTAAATTTTAAAGCCTTTAAATTTCAATATCCTACAAAAAATATATCCAAGTAATACATTACCGTACAAATACGAATATCTCAACCGAACAAACCTCGGTGGAATTTTTAGCTCAAATAAACACAGGCGTACATTTTTATTGAATCAGGTGAGTTTAAATGCATGAAGTAACCAGCCGTTGGTATTCTGTTACGATCTGTTCCGTATTTAGTATTTACATTGCGCTGGGGTTAACAGGTGTAGAGAAAATAAGCATGAAAAACCCAATCACAAAAAAGAGTATAATAAGTGATGAAAGGAGTATTTAATGTCATTGTCAACTTCTTTGATGCACTGGTGAAAATAGGCACGATAATGGTGACATTTAAAGTAGTATTGTACATAAAAGAAATATTTTAACAAATTTTGTTGTTAGGAACTATGACTTATGCTGATAGCAGCTGCTGCTTAAGCGGCCCTCAGTTTCAGCTGCATTCTTATTATTTGTCAGGGATTTATTTTTTTTGCAGAGATACATTATGGCTCATGTTTTACACTAAAGTTCAAGCTATATTATTGTACAGTTTCATCTGAGCTCATTCAACCAGTTCTGCGAGAAAGGAAAACTTTTGCGTTTATATTAGTAGGGTGTCTTGTAATATGAGTTTTACCGCGCACGACCCACCTCCCCCGTCAGAGGGGGAGGAGAGGGCCGGCCCTCCGACTAGTAGTTTAACTTCATCCGCTAATGACTCGTCGACCGTATTGGATTTGACTAGCCAAACACCTACTCTCCAGAGTAGCGCGCGCGATATACCGCGCCCCCTGCGGGGCACGGAGGGGGGCGCCCCCTTTCGAATTTTACTAGGTGAGCCATCTGCTCACCTACCTACCGATTGAGCTTAAAGGCCATCTGGCCTAAAAGTCTAGACCTTTCGAAAAAAAAAAAAAATATGAGTTCTAAGAGGAGACTACGTTCTAATTGGATTCGCCAATTATTGATCCTTTTGGCGTTTATTGTAAGAGGGCAAAATTCAGCAGATTACGGAGAAGAGTAGTTAGATGATGATGATAATGATGATGATGATAATGATGATGATGATATTATGATGATAACGAAAATAGCTATAATAGATACATCTGAACATTAAAATAAATACAAAGGAGGCTTCATGTAAACTATTCCTGGAAACCTTTCCAATTATGCACACAATGCTCTAAAATTCCCTCCATTCCTATCTGTTTCGCGAACCAATCCTTAAAAAAACAGACTTCATTTTATCTATCGTGTTTTTTTGTCAAATCCTAGCAGAGTTAAAAAAGTTGCGAAGATTACGTAAATAAAAGTGGATTTGTAATTATAAGAAATATTAGAAGGATATTGTTAAAAGTTGGTACTTGTTTGGAACAAGTTCAAAGTTAAAACGAATCAGACTTGCCTAGCAAAATAACTATTAGGGCCTGTTTCACAATCTCCCTTTAAGTTCCCTATAGGCTATTGGCAACATATTTGACAGATGTTTGACAGATAGAGTATGGAGTATCTTTCCCTTTAAGTTCCCTATAGGCTATTGGCAACATATTTGACAGATGTTTGACAGATACTCCATACTCTATCTGTCAAACATCTGTCAAATATGTTGCCAATAGCCTATAGGGAACTTAAAGGGAGATTGTGAAACAGGCCCTTATACTTTTATTTTAGTGAATAATTGGTGGCCAGTGTTATCAAAGGTACTTGTATATCATAATTATCGGGGAGAGCCTAATTGCTTCAGACTATTCTAGATTAGCACGAGTACTTAGCAAAGCTGTGTCGATTTTAATGTCTTATTATTATTTGAAACTTAGACCTCCGCCAGAGAATTAAATTACCGATATCATGCGAATAATAAAGTACGTTGAAGTGGCAATGCGCTAGTCACGCATCAGAAGAACGGATGGCCGATGGGCCATTAATGTTCAAGAGTGGAGTCTGCGTTTAGGTAGACGAAGTGTTGGTCGGCCATTAACCAGATGGGAAGAAGTCCGCGTTGGATGCGAGTAGCAAGGGATCGGTTATCTTGGCGTAAATTGAGTGAGGCCTATGTTCAGCAGTGGACGGATAGAGGCTGATGATGATGCTGATGATGATAATTATAACACAATCTTCAGTATCAGATAGATCTGAAGAATTAGTTGGAACAAAACCAAACAAACTCTAAATAATTCCTTATAATCAAATATAAATTTCTAATTATAGAGGATATTGGACATTTAAATGGTTAATCAAAAAAAAAACTAAATTGATGTGCAACATCTATAGGCGCACGTAAAACCGATCGCCAGCATGGCACGTGTGCCATGGCAACGCGTCGCCAATTTTCACGATATTCCGTCATAGGCAAAATTGAATATAATATTAACGAAGTCATTAATTAAAACAAATGAGTTGTGAAGTTGATGAAAGCAGATGTTAACTACATAAATAATTATCATTTTAAAATAGAAACTCTATTAATATTTTATTTTTTTTTGCATCATGTCATGACATTTAATTCTTGTCGTAATCTGTTCTTTAATTGTGTATACTTGAAAAAATATTTTCGATAGTTCACATAATATTATCATATGTAAAACACACATCAACGTGCCTGATAGTCCAAGAAAATGGGTCTTTAAATCGAAGTTTCGAGACAAAGCTTAAATTTTAGATATGAGTTACTTTGATGAATTTAAAAACGAGGTGATATAATGTCTTAATTATTTAAGGAATACTCTTCTACCATAAACTCACATACAGCCATATTTTCTAAAAAAAACTTCTAATTATCCGTTCGGACATTAGTCAACATTTAAAAACAAACTAGATTTAGTCACGTAGATATGCTCTAAACATTACATTGATGCTACGCCGATATTAATATTCATGATAGAGAATACGCGGCACGTTAATGTCCCAGCTTAAACGCTGTGTCTGTGGTACACAGGGAAAGTGGTAGCGATTTTATTTTAAAGTCATAATATACATGCAACCTTTGTCATTCTACTGTCGAAAACTCACAAAGGGTTGTATAGCAGAAGAAAGGAAAGAAATCTTATCTTACTATCTTACTAAGTTTAATATTATAAACGTGAAAGTTTGTAAGTATGGATGTTTGTTACTCTTTCACATAAAAACTACTGAACGAAAAAACTACTAAATGAAACTTTATATTAATATTGCTACCTATATATCTAATCACTCTCAGACAACTAAGACCAGACACTGTATTATGATTGTCAACACAAGCATAATGCGATAACTAAAATAGTTTTTTGTGATGTTAGGTAATAAACATAACTTTTTTTATCTTGGTATTAACATAAAAAGATGCAATGTTTAAAGATAAAGTCAACACTAAAAAGTAATCTTCAAATTTAAAGTTAGATTTTGGATTACCTTTTTATTAAATCTTGAAAACTACGCACACTATTTAGAATACAAAACAAGTGTAATGCTACGTTAACATTAAGCGACATAGTTATTTAAAATATCGTCACTTAGGGATCATAATATCCCAGTTGCATATATGAAAGTAAGGGAGAATGACAACAGCTTACAATTTAATAGGTTCACAAAATTTATATAGGTAATTCTAATTCGCTGATTGTTATTACATTTTTTAAACTATAATTTTCATATTTTCATGATTCTAAAGACAAATTAGATTATAATATGATAAATAAAATAAAAATAACTCATAATAATGATCAGAATAATGTTGTGTTGAACACAAATATTACATCATTTTTAAGATCCTCTAAAAAATGAAACGCATTCTTTTTAGTATGTTCAAAAAGCAAACCATAAACCATTTTTGAAGCTATAATGATTATTAAAGGTTTAAAATAAAAAAGTTTCTTTTTTTTGAGCCTGCTTATTAATTGTACCACACAAGAATAAGGGCGGAGTAATCTGTCGTGTATTTCAGTTGTATGGCACCGGCTGCTTTGTACTAGCGAACACATTCAGTAGTTGCTAAATGTCTAAGACAAAAGCTCATAATAGATCAAAATTAATTTATATATTGTGTTATTATAACTAATACAGAAATTTGCAAAAAATATTGTTACACACACATGCAATACAAGACAACGAGTACATTATATTCAATTTATTGAATGGGATAAAAGTGTTTCTATTTCCATTTATAACTTACTATAGACTACACTGTAGCTATATAGTTTACATGAACGCATATGTGTATGATAAATAAACTTTAAAACTAGATAATTTTTCTTTTGAGTTTTATTACTTTTTCATAGGTAGTTTGAGCTTGGTTTATAGTAAGATTAAGCTTTGTCATTGTAATTCGCAAAAGCCGATATAAGCGCTAGCAATGGCACACCATTTTTTAAAGTATGTTTAGCAGTGGACGGATACAGGCTGATCGTGATGATGATGATGATGGTGACGATGATGATGATGGTGATGATGATGATTTTGATGATGATTATGATGATGACTAACCTAATCAAGTTTATATTAAACAAGTTTAATCAATATGTCATGTGGAACTTCAAGAAGTTTGACACGTTATTGACTTACAACTATCAATGAACATTACACGATTTGATCATGACGCATCATTTAGAATGAAAAAGTATCAATGACACAGCACAGACTAGATGGATGATAGTGCAAAAACTGCAAAATCCCGTCCCTAAGGAGAGAAGTTAATAGATTTCATTAATTAACCCGTTCACTGGGCCGGGTGATTGCTGCACAGTTCCAAGATAAAAAGTGACAATTCGTTGCTCTGGGATTTCGGGTAACAACTTTTTACGTATGGGAGAGCAAGTGTAAGCCGCTTAGGATTCACCACTGTTTCGTATCTAAAATTGGAAACCAAAAATTAAGTTCTTTACGTTTGTTGTACAAAAAGCTAGAATATAAAACAAACAATCAAGTCTTTCCACTATAACTATATAATATTATATTTGTTTACAAACCTATCTATAAATGATATTAAAGTATAATGCGTCGAAGATAAGAAGACGATCTCCGTACAGTGGCAGGTCCGTGTTGAATGCGAGTGGCAGGGGATCGGTCGTCTTGGCGTTCATTGAGGGAGGCTTATGTTCAGCAGTAGACGGATAAAGGCTGATTATGATGATAATGCGTTGGGTACGCGCACGAATCTCTTGGAAATCAAGCAAGCAGGGTATTGCGCCATAATTCATCGATGCGCTGGCCCAACGCGCGTTGGGAAACTTTGCACCTTCCAAGACTTTTAATCCCATTATAATGCAGCTTCCCATGCCACGTTTTCCTTCACCGAGCGAGCGTTGGTCTTGTGTTCAGAGTGCATTTTAAAAATTTAAGAAATCCCAATTCTAGGCACCACCGCGAATCAGGATAGGACAGGAAACTGGTCTTCATACCGAGGCTGACATACCCTCACCAATTTTTTTTTTGATGACGCAGCGGAAATCCTTTTCGGACCATACTAGGGCCTTGGGTAGGCACGCTGACGCGTGTGGGGACTCGCGTTGGGTGTACTACACCACGCAAACCGCTGTGTGAGCCTTCAGCCGCTATCTGAGGGACCCGGCTCTACAGGCGACGGGAAACCCCCAGCGACAGACTGGTCCCGGCAAGACCAGATACTCCACTATAGGGGGACTGCCCGGCTACGACTTGGCAGTCCCCACGACGTCTTGTCTAGCAGGGCACGGGTTCCCATCCCGAGCCCGACATGAGCACAGGGGTGTTATTGGAAGCGCATTAAGTAGCGCCTCCGACGCACCCCCGTTCGTCGTCTACGTTCATCGGCCTCCTTCTGGGACATCACTGTCTCGCAGAAGGAGGCCATTGCCGTCCAGGAGACGTACCCAGACTATCGTCGCTCTTAGATACCTAGATATCTAAAAAAAAAAAACTAAAAAAAGTAATGAATTTAAATGTAATTAATTTTTTTTCGTGAAAATAATTCGATTCTGCACAAGACCGCCGTTTAGAAATTAGTAAGCAGATCGCACGAGTGAGTCGTGTTTTAACACTCTCCTATTCCACATCTCAATAGCGGAGTGATGGTTGCTAAATTTAAAAAAAAAAGTAAAAAAATCACACGTAGGAAGAAATCCGTGGGAATCAAATCGTATCATTTATTTAACGCTCGGTAAAAAAGCTCTCGTGCGAACGGGGCCTAAATGCTGTCCGTTACAAATAAATTTACAGAAGTTCGTGAAGCAGTTGGCCACGTCATGTTTCATGGCGAATTTGAGTTTTGAAAATAAAACTGTTGGCCAGTTTATACTCGAGTGATGGGCGTAGGTTTTAGAATCCTTACTAATATTATAAATGTGAAAGCGTGGATGTTTGTTACGTTCTCACGCAAAAACTACTCAACGAATCATCATGAAACTTTGTACACATATTCTGGGAGGTACTTGGAGTAGTGTAGGATACTTTTTATTAAATAAAGGATTTTTTATTGTTAACGCGGGCGAAACCACGGGAAACAGCTAGTAAAATATAATGTTGGTAATATTTTAGCTTTAAAAATCCGAGCAATTGCGGGCTTTTTTTTTTTCGAAAGGTCTAGACTTTTAGGCCTGATGGCCTTTAAGCTCAATCGGTAAAACAATTGCGGGCCTTATAGGCGTTAAGGTGTGGTCTTTTCACAACCTGTCAAAGTAAACAATTTTCTCGAAACTGTTTTTTTTTCTTTGTATTATTATCGCGCTTACAGATTTATGCGTGCACTAATCAAATTAATCATAATTAAAATAATATATTCGGCACATGAAATATATTTCAATCACAAGTATTTTGTTTAGTAATTTGTCTTGTTTTTATCAATAATTTTAAAATCTGTCTGTTATCGCTATAGTTTTATGTGTTATGTTTTAAATAGTTTAAACTTTGTTTGTTTTGAACTTTAAGCTTACGTAAAATATCAATGTATTATTTTTAACTCGTGTTCTCTACCTCAATATGTACACTCCTTTATTTATATATTTCTTTATCTTTATTTTTAAGTTAATATCCTTATGTGAAATATGTTAGTTTTCTTATTTTTGATGAAACGATGTTGTATGCTTGATGTGTTCTCCTATAATTGAAGGAGCACAAATTGCCAAATACTTTTATATTTACCTTTGCATGTACTGTGTATCCTTTGTTGGAGAACCTTATAATAAATAAAATAAAAAATAAAATAAAAATAAAATAATAAGCATCAATATAATAATTCAGGATGTCGGTGTTTTATGTCTTTATGTGGCAGGGAAAATGGTCGAAAGAATTTTCATACCAGAATATTTTTTTTATCTAAAGCAACACACAGCCGACTTATCAATTAATATGATCAGTTACTGACTGACTGACAGGCATGTAGAATCAATATACAATTATTGTGGAAAACGAGGTTACGAGGTGTGCGTTTCTGGATTTTTTTATTTTAATTATTTAGTAGATTATATGAATAGTAGATTTATGAATACGTATATAGTATTTGACACATTACAAAAAAAAAATATTATAAAACGAACACACCTAAAAAAAATCTCTATTTAATAATCAATCCTTACTTCCTTGCTAATATTATAAATGCGAAAGTAACTCTGTCTGTCTATCTGTCTGTTACGCTTTCACGCCTAAACCGCTGAACCGAATTTGATGAAACTTGGAACAGAGATAGATTAGTGCTTCGGAAAGGACATAGGCTACTTTTTGTTGCGAAAAAAAGCGTATGGGGGTTATGGGCATGAAATAGGACATGAAAGTTCGCAGGGTAGTTAAAAAAAATCTGTCTGTGTTTACTATACGTACGTTCGGAACTACTCCGAATATAACGCGAGCGAAGCCGCGGGCAACAGCTATTATTTCTATAAAAAATATTGTATGCTTATTTTATTTTCGTGTTTCATTTGTACATTTATGTACATTAAATTGATTTGGGCGTGTGACTAAAGCCTTCCAAAGTGGCTGTGTCGATTTTGATGCCCTTTTCTGTGTGCATTCGAGAATAGTTCCGACTTACAATTAATCCCAGTACAAAATGGTTCAGTTCACTAGTGATATTTAAAAACACTAAACAAACATCGTCTATAGACGAATACAAAATCACACCCAATCTTCAGTACATATTATTAGGAATAATTCATTTTGCTTTGCTCGAGTAGTAAATTTTAAATTTAATTTCAAACTTGCTCCGTACATAAACCCGACCCGCCACCTGAATTGATGCTTATTTTTTATATTGTTCGTCCAGCTAAGCGAAAGGCCGTAACCAGCAACCGCTAACGGAAAATCGCCAACCTATTCTCGGCTTTATCACTTGGTAGCAGAAGGGAAAATCCTGTAAATATTTTTAAATTATTCTTACATATGTTTGGCCGCACAATAAGTATTGCCCTTTACCTGAGGGAGCTTTATACAGTTGGCCATCTGCGTGATTCAATTTGAATTTACAATGCATTTTCATAGCTAACAATGCTAATACGAATGTTTGCGATTTTTCATCAGATGCTATTCGTTATTCGAACTTATTTTTAAAAACCTAAACAGTTTTTTTTAAACGACTTCAAGGAAGGAGACGTTTTTCAATTCGACCGTATGTATGCTTTTTTATGTTTATTCAGGGCTTATTTAGTAATAAGCTCACGCTAATAAAATGTTAGGTACTTGAAGAAAACATTTATTGAGAATTATAATCATTGAATTAACCAGATCATTGTACCCCCATTTAATAACGGTGATTTCTAGATGTTAGGTGAGATATTTTGGATGTATTCTATGATTAATTTCCTCATTATCATCATCATCTTTTATCCGTCTACTGCTAAACATAGGTATCCCTCAATTAATGCCAAGACGACCGATCCCTTGCCACTCACATCCAACACGGCCCGGAAACTAAACTTTCCACCTCGATAATGGCTCAACACTTCATCTTAAACGCGGCCTCCACTCTTGACTTTTGTTGTCTAAGTGAGCATCACGTCCCCTGGATGTATATCTGGCACAAGAATTCATTTATTTATATAAATATTTATAAAATCGTCAAAAACTGGACGGCCAGACATAAGCATGAGTACTTAAACATAAGTAGGTACTAGAACTAATTGGATGCGTTGGATGCGAGTGGTAAGGTCGTCTTGGCGTTCATTGAGGGAGGCATATGTTCAGCAGTGGACGGATAAAGGCTGATGATGATGATTATGAAAACTAAATAAAACACAATATCCACCATGTTTTGGTGAAACGTAACGTATTGTTGATGATGGTGATAATATGTAATAGTAAATGAATTAACATCATACGAGTAGGTATAAGAATTAGCACATTCTTTATTTTTTTCAAATAAGTATTAAAATTCAATTTATTAATTTGCTGTTAAGTATCCGAAACATCGGTCATGTATAAAACTCGCGTCAAAACCCATAGAAGTTGTTTCATTATTATTTTGCATTAAAATCTCTGAAACATTGCTTTTAAACATGCACAGAGAATTAGATCACCAACGATTAAACGAAGCAATTTCGAACAAGAACACAATCTTCACAAAAATATACATTCAAGAAATTTCAGTACCACTTACGAAACACTAACAAAATATATCAACCTAATGTGCCTTTGTGTGAGCGTACAGATTATAAATATCTTCAAGTTATTTTTCGGCTTGCAATCTCCTCCAAACTCGACAGTTTACATCACCCCTGCGACCAATTGTTTCAACTGAGTTATTACTCCTATCCAGCTATTTAAAAAAAATGGGATTTCTTATGACATCGCGTTGTAATAACACGAATATTAAAAGGGACCATTTTTTTTGCAATATAAATCACTTTAAATCTAATATTCTTAAGAAGTTTTACATTTCAGTCAGCGAAAGATAGGAGTACTTTCAAGAGTTGATTATTAATAGTAATCACGATGATCTTTGGATTTAATATTTAAATGAGTCTCTTAAGATTGAATAAATAAAATTGACTATTTCAATGTCTTATTTAGCTCCCGCGTGTCAAGCCAATTTCAAGTATATATTTTACTTTAATAAAATAGCACATATTAAACATTTAAAAAATTGATATCGTTTGATTTGGTGTCAATAACAATGATAATAATCAAAGCAATAACCATGAAAGTATGTTTGGAAGGTCAATAATTTCTCCACCAATCGTTGGTAGATTCAATTGAAGCTTTTAGTTCCAAGGCAAGCCCATTGAGAGACACCGGTGAAACAAACTCAGTGAAACTTGTCTTTTCAAATATTCTATAGAAAATTTCACATATTGTCCTAAAATACCTGGGACAAACGCACTATTTCCTAATTGTGGTATCTTCCATAAAAACCTATGATATCTTTTATCACAAAAACGCTCTTAAATAACTTTTTGATTTTTTAAAAAGGCTTTTATCGTTTTCTGGGATCATCATATGTAACAGCGTAAATAGTTGCCTTTTAAAAGAATTGCTTAATTGTATAAGTCTAATCACTAGTACGTACTTTGTCTTATAAATTTATTAGAAAAATCATTAAGAAATGTTGAAATTTTCTTAAGCGGCGATAATCATAGCTCCTGTTTAAATTTTTCAATCGATTGTATACTAATAATACGCTGATGATACAGCAAAAATGTCAAAAATAAAGACGATGGTGATAATGAACAACTCACACGGGATCACATATCAAATATCAAGGAAATGGAAACAGTTTCCAACACGCACCTCATCGATCCTCAGACAATTCAAACGTAACGTGCCCGGAGCTTCGCAAAATTTCCACGACTCTTCGTCACGTACCGCAGGGTCGCAAGAAAAATACAGCCAGATCCTATCACACTTTATAAACAGTTCAGCCTCGATAGCAGAAATAACAAGGGAAGATGAACGGAATCAGTGGCAATTTTTTCGTTTTGTACCATCTCCTTTTGTTACAGGAAAAGCGTACCAATGACCTATTTTCAGTGTTCGATTAATTTGAATTTTTCTCGCTTCTTCGAATCGTATAAAATATTTTTTCTTGTTTGTTTACGTTATATTATAGTACTAATGATAAGGTTATCAAATCTTTTAGTAAATAAATAAAAAGACTAATGTATCAAAAATAGTTTTAAAAAATTATATTGTATCTTTAGGTTCTTAGCCTTAAGAAGCCCATATAATATTTTTTGAGGTGTAACAATTTTAAGGTGTATTAAAGAGTAATAATAATAATAATAATCATAATATCAATGGACGCTTTTACACCACGTCAATCTGGTCCCGTGGTAAGTTCTCGAAGAGACTTGTGTTACGGATACCAGACAACAGAAATACACAATATATTTAATACTTTTTATATTAAATATAAGTACACAAAAAAGTTTATGTGTACCCAGGAACACATAAACTTTTTTGTGTTCTCTGGCGAGATTCGAACTCGCTACCTCCGGCTTGTGCGCCAATGCGCTAACCACTGTGCCACAGAGGTCGTCGAAGTGTGTTACGCTGTTATGTCGTGTTACCCCCCACCAAGAAGCCACTACCCCACTCCTGTGTGTTCGCAATATAATATACTAGGTACATTTATTACCTTTGTATTATTCTTCTGTATTATCTTAATATATATAAATCTCGTGTCACAATGTTTGTCCTCAATGGACTCCTAAACCACTTAACCGATTTTAATTTTTTTTTCTTTTAAATGTGTGCTTTTCTCCAACTTAAAAGATAGGATAGTTTATTTCTCAAATTTGAGATTGCAATTTTATTTATTGCAAATTAATTGTTTTGACAGAACGAAGTCTGTCGAGTCCGCTAGTAGTATTATATATTTCTGCTGTACGTGTGTATGCCACTGAACTTCACCTAAACGACTGGACTAATTTTGATAAAATGTATTGTTTGTGATCAAGTGAATTTGAGAATGGTTTAGATCAGTCATTCCCAAAGTAGTCCAGGTGGACCCCCAGGGGTCCAAGGAAGACTCGAAGGGGGTCCAGGATGAACGTGACAAAAAAATGTCTATCGTAAGCGGGAGATCCATGAAAATTAGGAAAATGAATATGGCTTCGATAGTGAAGAACCAATGAGTAATTCAACCAAGAAGAATTTTACTATTATAATGAAATATCTTTAAACGAGTAACAAAAAGGTCAGCAAGGGGTCCACCTGATGCAGTTTGAAAGGGGTCTATGAAGTAAAAGAGTTTGGGAAACACTGGCTTAGATTGACAATTCGGTCATCAAGTATAAAATATATCGCACAAGACAATGTCTGTCGGATCCACTAGTTCATTATGATTTCATACTATAGGTATTATAGATGTTTTATAACTATCAAGCGTTTAGTGACGTTTTTTTTATACAAATGTAAACAATTTAAGTACTTCTTGAAATTTGTAGACATTTCAGATGTAAAAGTCTTAAGCCTAAGGCGTCGAAGTCCGAGAAAAGTTGAGATGCTTAAATCGTTTCTTATCGTTAGAGATCTTAAGACCGATGTAAAGTTTGCGGATTTCGGGTCCATGAAATGATGAAAATTCTTAAATATTTGAGTAAACTTACGCACCACAGGTTACAAACCTGTAAATCTTCTATCATCAGTAATAATTGATGTTGGGACATATTCGCCAAAACCCTTATATTATTTATTCATACTAAAAGTCTGCCCTTGGTGAAGAACCAATACTGTAAAAATCATGACCTTTTATAAATTTTGATTCATTTTAGTACAGTCAAGTCTTGATTCATTGCAGTTTATTTCGATTATTATTAATGCGAATTATAAAAAGAAAGTTATGGTATAAAAATTATATCATGTGAGGGAAACAGAGAGCTTAGTCAAAGTAACATCGTTTCGTAGCGGAAAGATACCGAGATTCGATATCGTCTCTGTGGCCAATAAGATAATGACAATAACGATCGATAACAAATAAACAGTTTGTGATTTTGTTACGATAATGATTGACAACGTGATTTGACGCAACTTATTTTATTCGAACTTCGCTATCGTTTTTTTAATGTTACTTTGTCTAAGCCTCAAGTTCTTGCTAATCAAAAACTCAGATATAAGAATCGTTTCCGTAAAGTAATCGAAATATTGAAAATATATACATATATAGAGCGACGGTGGTCCAGTGGTGGACGGACTCGGCCTCTTACGCGAGGGGTTCCGGGTTCGATCCTGACCCGTCCGTGTGTGCCTTAAAATGGATTTTTCTAAATTTCTAAGTGCACACGAGACCATCGTTCGCTCACCGGTGAAGGAAAACATCGTGAGGAAACCTGCATACCTGATGAGATTGAAAGTCTTTGAAGGTATGTGAAGTTCACCAATCCGCACTGGGCCAGCGCGGTGAACTATTGGCCCATTACCCTCCTCGCTTGATTTCGAGGAAGGAGACCCGTGCCCAGCAGTGGGACATATATGACTTTATACATATATAACCTTATAACACTGCGATGTTAAACGTATGCTGCGTTAAAATCCAGTTCATTTAGTTAATATTTTCTACATTTCCTTACCGGATATTAGTAGTAAAGTGAACTTTTAATATGCAGCCATCAATGGTGATGCTGAAACAGTTTGCCGTCACGTGCGGGAACAGTTGCTGCCGATGTTTGCTCGTAAAACTTATTCGTGTGCTAACGCTCGCTCCAAATAAACTTTGAGCTTGTGAAATAAAATTTAAAACCTTTATTAGCTCAACTTTGGCTATAAATGTATATTGCGTTTCTAGGTTCTACTGTAATGATGGGGATTATAATATTATTGTTTTATGGGCGTATGCATGCATGGTTTTAATGATAAAAGATAGATAAAGTTTGATATCGTGCATGTTTATGCCTGCTACTACCTTCGTATTTACTTCCGCTTTACCGTTTCTATCCTATACTAATTATTATAAAGATGAAATATTTGAATGTTTGTGAGCATTAAATTTTCTCTGGAACTACTGGATAATTTTAATTTTTTTCTGTTGATGGAAGTCACATTATCAGTGAGTAACGTAGTGTTTACCCCTGCGAAGTTTTCTATAATCTATTAAAAGGCTAGTAATCTTTTTCTCTCTAGCCTTTTGCCAACTATATTTATACAACTATATTTTAACTATATAAGAACATGACCTTCATAATCCAGTAACTGAGTTGTTGTATGGTGTACCCCAAAAACTATGGTTTACAAAAGTTATATTATGCATATATATTACGTATAACTGAGCGGTTTTGTTATACAGGCTGTATGTAGACTGATGGGAAGGCAGCTGCTTTGGTACCGTTAAGCTTATTAATATCGTGAAACAGCTTTGCTGTCTCACGTTTCGACGTGTTCAATATGTCCTTAAGAACAAGGACTATCTGGCCATTCTCCTTGAACTAATTAGATCTTCACTTCGGTCAAAAGCTCTTTGCCGCCTTTTGTTCAAGTTGATTAATGATTTTTTTAACATACACCCATACGTCGAGATACGGATATTTAATTCTAGACCAAAAAACTGGGCCAACACACTAGGTCTCATTCATAATAAGTACAACACTATTATATCGATCTATATACCGCTTCTATACGAATACGCTACGAGAATATTATGTAAAAATCTTCAAGATTTTTTTATAAAATAATAGTAATATCTACGAACGATTTTACACCACCTCAATCTGGTTCCGTAGTAATATTCTTAAGAACTGTGTGTTACGGGTGCCAGACAACGGAATACTTAATATATTTTATTGTATATTGCACATATTTAATATACACCCATGACTCAGGAACACAGAAACTTTTTGTTCCCTGGCGGGATTCGAACCCTCTACCTTATGGCTTGAATGCTAACCATTGAGCCGCAGAGATCGTCATTTATTTTGTAGTACATCATATTACTTCTTGTAAGATCATACATTTTATGAATGTAGAAACACCTGTTTTATCGTATTTCGTTTTTGATTTTTTCATTGATCACATTACGACGACAAATTGAATTTTTAAAAAAATATTCATTTGTCAAAACGATATTGACAAACGGAATATACGAAACGGCTATTATCCAGTTTGATGGAAATATTACAATATAACAGGGATTTGGCAAATGGAATTCGCCGGTAACACGGGTGAAGTACAACGTTTGGATTATTTAAAATGTTTTAATCTGACTGAAATCGTTACGTTAGTTTAGTGTGCTTACGTAGTTATTATAGTTCTCGAATTGGTGGAAAAGTGTTACCACTTTGTTACGACAATTGTGATGTATTACTTAATTTTTTATGTTACGCGAATAGCCTGAATGTGCTTGTCACCGGCTAGACGGATGTGAAATACGAATACAAGACGGATCTATATGAAAACTATAGTGAGTCGGTTTCCTCGTTTTAGGGTTCCGTACCCAAAGGGTAAAACGGCACTCCTTCAGACTCCGCTGTTCATGTATCTGTCAGGCCGTCTATCAAACGTTGTATCTCAAAAATAGGTTTTGAGATATATAGACTCATGAAATTTGTAGTATAATATTTTAAATTAACATGGTTATTTTCATTATTTAAACTATTTAAAACGGGATATTTACCATGTTTTTT
Source organism: Lycaena phlaeas (assembly GCA_905333005.2). Classification (NCBI taxonomy): domain Eukaryota; kingdom Metazoa; phylum Arthropoda; class Insecta; order Lepidoptera; family Lycaenidae; genus Lycaena; species Lycaena phlaeas. The sequence continues at coordinate 2,904,642 of HG995174.1, forward strand.
ATCATTGTTTCGCGGAGCTCGATATTTCGACATTGTCTACGAATGTCATGTTCACGAGACTCAATTAAAAAAAAAGAGAGTTCTCGTGAACATGACATTCGTAGACAATGTCGAAATATCGAGCTCCGCGAAACAATGATAAAAAACATGGTAAATATCCCGTTTTAAATAGTTTGTAGTATAAGTTTAAATACATAATGGTATGAAACCCTTCGCACCCGAGTCGGACTCACACGGTTTTTATGTTCACTCGATAGGCGTATTGGCAGTTTCGTGCACAGCGTTGTACACAAATGAGTTCATACCTGAATAACTCATGCAAGTAATTCCTTCCCCACCATGGTTCAGACCTTGTCATAGCGGTGGGGCTCAGTAGTGCAAGGTGTGCCCAACAACTTGGACGATGCTAATTGAGCCGAAGGGGCTCTTTGTACCCCTCTTATAAGAAGAGGGGGCAAAAGAGCAGGGGCCATGGGGTGAGGACGGGAACCTCACCTCATTGTACTGTCCCGATGTTGGGAGAGGTTGTTTTGTAGTGCGGGACAACCCCTCTGTAGAGCTGGCGTCGGTCCCCTGAGGGACTGACTAGCCGTCAAGGTGCCCTGTTGATAGCACATCCGGGGCACCTCACCAAAGGCGCATTGGTGGCACTCGCCGAGTTTTAGTGGGTAGAACTGCATCTACTTACTAACTTTCGGGCGCAGCGAGTCCCACATACTCGCCTGGGGAGACCCACTCCCCCGCGAGATGCCTCAGCTCATTTCCCGGCGTAAAATAAAAGAAAAAGAAAAAAAAGGCATGTAATTCCATTGCTACCTATTCTACGATTAAGCAATTATCCTGTGAAGTATATCTATGAATGTATGTGTACTAAACACAACGATAAAAAAATCCTTCTGTAGGAAAAAAACATGGAATAAAAAACATACCAACATAACTAGTCCTGTTCCACTGAAACAAGCGAGAAAATTCGATAGACCGCACTTCATATGCTGCGGCAGACGGAATGGCCTTTATGTCATCATTTTGAATTACACCGTTTAAAATGAACATACATTTGTACGCAACTGTTTCAATGAAAGCTGATTTTATAACTAAAAGTAAGGGTTTTTAAATTAAATGCTCCATATATACAATTAAAAACCATAGCAAAATTATCTTACTAATATTAAAAACGTGAAAGTTTGTAAGTATGGATGTTTGATACTCTTTCACGCAAAAACTACTGAATGTATTTTAATGAAACTTTACAATAATATGGCCTATACATCAGAATAGCACATAGGCTATAATAATTTATCCCTGTACTCCCACGGCAACGGGAAGTACGCGGGTGAAACCGCGGGATGCTGCTAGTAGTCAATAAAACAAAATATTGATTTATATATAATTCATCCTATAGCAGTGATACATAAGGCCTGATATTAGCTTAGCGATAACTTAAACATGATGTGGGTTTATGATAAAAAATACAAAATAAACGAGCGTAATTATCTTATAAGAAGCATGTTAAAACATACCTTATTTTGTATTCTAACTTAAAGACAAACAACAGTTTTCCAGTCACATACTAAGTCAACTTAAGCACGTCACTAAAGTTGTGTTACTGCCTGATCGATGTCTGTAAGCGTGCACATGAACTAAAGTGCCCCGACTGATAATGTCAAAGGTGTTTGCTCAAGTTTGCTGGAACTTTTACATGAGACAGAAATATAATCAAAAGTTTTTTCTCAAGTTTACTGGAACTTTTTACATGAGGCAGAAATATAATCAAAGGTTTTTCTCAGGTTTACTTGAACGTTTCACACGAGACAGAAACGTAATCAAAGGTTTTTGTCTCAAGTTTTCTGGAGCTTTTTACATGAGGTAGAAATGTAATCATAGGTTTTTGTCTCAAGTATGCTGGAAGTTTTTACATGAGACAGAAATGTAATCAAAAGTTTTTTCTCAAATTTACTGGAACTTTTTACATGAGACAGAAATGTAATCAAATGTTTTTTCTCAAATTTACTGGAACTTTTTACATGAGGCAGAAATATATTGATCCTACTTCCTATTAATATTGAAACGTGAAAATTAGTAAGTATGGATGTTCGTTACTCTTTCACGTAAAATCTACTGAATGATATAGCTTATACATCAGAATAGCACATATACTATTTATCACCGTACTTCCACGGGAATGAGAAGTAAGCGGGTGAAACCGCGGGGCTATAAATTGTAATATTAAGATAAATTATTTGCATCTGCTGTATGTCCCGAGTCTATGAGTTACTTTTTTTTACCAAAGGTATAAAATAATGGATCTTTGCGCTTACTGCACACACTAAGTAGATTTTTTTGACAGTTGAATACTTTAGGCAGTTATATTATACTAGCTGTTGCCCGCAGCTTCACCTGCGTTAACTAAGATTTACAACGGGATCTTAGTACGCGAAATAACATTTTTTACACCTTTTGTCCGAAAAACCAAAATATCTTACGAAACCCTATTTTTATCAGAATAAAATTTAGCCTATGTTACTCGTGGATAATGTAGCTTCCGAATGGTGAAAGAATTTTTGAAATCGGTCCAGTACTTTTTGAGCCTATTCATTACAAGCATACAAAAATAGGTACAAATCTTTCCTCTTTATAATATTAGTATAGATATAGATATAGATAGATAAAAAAATCCAACAACAATTCTGACTTTTTTAAATCATAATTTGCAGGAGAAATATTTTTTATGCTCAGAAATATCTGATTTACGATAAAAAGCTAAAATCACATTAAATTTATCACTGCCTGTTTTACAAGGTCTCATGTTTTCTACATAGTAGAGTAGTGATTTCTGAATGAAAGCCGAAATCCGAGCTTTCTGAAACTTTTAGTTTTATAGCAAAAATATAATAGTTTAATATAATGTGATGAAGTTAATAATTTACTAATTCGTGAGTGATGTATTCCCTTACCATACTGTCTATAAAAACAATCTAAATATCTATATCTAATATATAAAATTCTCGTGTCACAGTTTTCGTTGCCATACTCCTCCGAAACGGCTTGACCGATTTTGATGAAATTTTTTGTGCTTATCCGGTATCATTGAGAATCGGCCAACATCTATTTTTCATCCCCCTAAGTAATAAGGGTTGTTCACCCTTAAATATATTTTTTTTTTAATTTTTGGACGAAATTTTTGGTTTTTATTTTTTTTATGATACAGCATACAAAAATACATACAATCCTATATTTTCATCCCTCTAACATCAACCCCTTTTTTTGAATTGAATTTTTAATTTTGGCAGAACGAAGTCTATCGGGACAACGCAAGCAACGTGGCACTACCTCTTACAAAATTTATATTTTATAATTGCCTTGTTACTGTTTTTACGTCTAGCTTAAAAGAAAAAATAATCACATCATCATGAACGCCAAGACGACCGATCCCTTGCTACTCGCATCCAACACGGACCTGCCACTGCACGGAGATCGTCTTCCCATCTGGTTAGTGGCCGACCAACACTTCGTCTACCTAAACGCGGCCTCCACTCTTGAACCTTAATTATTAATTATCACATCAATTTGTACAATAATGTTCGATACCTTTCAAAGACAAAGGTATTAAAAATAGAGACATTTTTCATCAGCACAACCTGCCTCATTAATAAACAGGAAATTACTTCAAAGTCTCGTCAGCGCTGGAAAAATCCTTTGATATATTGGCTCGTTATTCGCGCCATCTCCTTCGTCGGGACTAGGATTGTTAATCGGGCCATTTGTCACGATCGCGCTTGGTATTCACTGCGAACGAACGATTCAAATTTCGCGAACAATTTCGCACGAGAATCGCCTCGGACGGTAAGAATAATAATCGAGTAATGCGACCCAATGCTCCGCAAATCCTATTGTCTGATCCAAAACATTGCACCGACTGGGTAAACTATTTTCGAGCTTCGAGTTGTCCCACCAATTCGCTTGATTCGTTGTGAACTACGAAATTTTCAAAGACTACTGTTTATATGAAGCTGTTGAGAAAACTCATTTTAAGTCGAAGTTATAATTACATCGTTAGATGTTATACATATGTGAGACAACGGACCTACTAAATTTCCAATCCGTTTTCTCATAGCTTAGTGACTTACTGGCATAATATCACGTTTTTGTTCTTAAAAATAATATGACAAAAAGTATGGACATTAGAATTTTTTTTTTAAATAATAGATATTTTGTTATAGCTGGTCTTCAAAATGCCACATGCATTTATGGATTAATCCAATAATTTAAGAGTTCTCACCGAATTTGAAAACATGAAAACAGAAAATAAAAGATGTGATTTTTTTTCCAAATAATGGTCTCAAAAATCTTTGCCAGTGCATAGTTTCCGAGAGATCGGCCTTTTTATTCATAATGACGCTTAAAGCTCTACCTGGATCTGACATCGTTTGTACTTTTACGCTCAGCAAGTGACCTTAAACCTTATAAAGAATAGATCGAAAATTTTGTACGTCAAAAAAACCGGCCATTTTTAATATACTGATAGACACCAATTTTATTTCATGTTAATAAAATATGTTCACTTTTGATTCACGAACATGTTATCAACAGGTCTCCGCCCAGGGCCGATTGTGTGGGCCGAGTCGCTGGACGCGTCAAACCTGTCAGCAGTGGCGGGGGGTGACGCGACGCTACCCTGCGACACACGCTCGCCGCAGCCGCCCGACGCCTTGTTGCTTGTAGTGTGGTACAAAGATGACGTGCCGATATATAGGTAAGTGTTTTGTTGCACTCTTTTGGGTTCCATTCCTGAAAATGAAAAAAAGAAATCATATTATATCTATTTCTGTTTCCATTCATTTCCGGGTAACTGAGTTATATTATGTTGAGTAAGGAGAGTTGATTTTAAAACGAATCCATTTGCTGTAATGCTACCATGTTCGTTTCTTATAAAACATTCTTAATATATTTTATTTACAACACTTAAAACTATAAATAGAAATTATTAACACTCAAAACGAGCGATGACATGTGTTCTTGGTTTGCTGGTTCACCAAACATAAAATTACAATAAATAAATAAGCCTAAGCCAATGGTTGGAGCGACGATGGTCCAGTGGGGATGGACTGTCCACTTGTGGCCGAGAACATCTAAATACAAGACCATCGCTCGCTCACCGGTGAACGAAAACATATTGAGGAAACATGCATGCCTGATGAGATTGAAAGTCCTTCAAATATGTGAAGTTCACCAACCCGCATCGGACCCTCGCTTTGGTGAAGTCCCAATACCTTGCTCGCCTGATTTCGAAGAGGAAAATAGACCTAAAGGCTATAGACTCCTAATGTTTGATTTTTAACTAGCTTTAACTAGCTGTGGTGAGACGAAAGTGGTTGCAATGCTTATATTAGCTAATTCAATGTCATACATAATCAATCACGGAATGTTAAAAAGAAATGGATATATTTCGCAACGGATAAGAATGAGACGACGACGAGTACATTGTTTACGGCTTACATCGGAACTATAAGTCAGATGTGTCGCCAGAACTCGTTCCCCTGTTATTAGGAGTCTATGGGTTATGTGGTCGATGCATAAATGTTATCTTTTTATGTCACATACAATTGAAAATATAAATAACATTATTGTGTATTTAGGACTTAACAATATAATACGCAGGTTAACTTGTAACTCATACATCAACGAATCCATTATACTGTAGTTCCCGTATTTGATGGACACGGGCTTATAAGGTATATATTCATAATACCGTTATATTCTTTACAACCTAGGCGTAATACCCTTCCCTATATTATAGGCCTATTCATAAAAACGAGGTGTAACAATAAACCTGTTATTTAATATTGTTTCGTATTATTTAATACGCAACGTAAAATTGAGCTCTTTCTCAATAACCCAAGGTCGATTTTAGCGAGAGAAATTTAGGCTGCCGTTGGGCTTACAACGAGATTACTAAAATAAGTAGGCCAATCGTCAAAGTTGTAGCCGTTCTTAAACCCGTCTTTATTAAAACCTCCAATGCTGGCTTCCTATTTTATTCTGTAAAATAGAATTCGCTCAATGTTTACCTAATTTCTGACGACGGAGAATAGGTACCTATCACATTTTAATTAATCTTATAGCGAGATTGAAGTAGACATGAATATATTTGTTTTGAACTGAATTGTAGTAGCACATTCAGAACTTTTCTATAATGATATGGTGGTTCGGTGCCCGGGCTTTCATCATCATCATCATCAGCCTTTATCCGTCCATTGCTCAACATATTCCTCCCTCAATGAACGCCAAGACCGATCCCTTGCCACTCGCATCCAACATGGACCGGCCACTGCACGGAGATCGTCTTCCCATCTGTTTAATGGCCGAACCTGAACCTTAATGGCCCATCGGCCATCCGTTCTTCTGAGTGCGTGACCAGCCCATTGCCACTTCAACGTGCTTATTATTCGCATGATATCGGTAACTTTAGTACTCTGGCGGAGGTCTTCGGTTTCTTCTTCGTTTCGATTCCTATATGTCAAAGAAACACCGGACCAGTCGTAAATAATCAAGAGGCCACGTTTCGGCTCCGTAGGTCATCACGGGGAGAACGCGCTGGTTGAAAACTTTCGTCTTCAAACTCTGAGGTATTGAGTTTTAGCATATTGTAATAATATAAAAAATCTACGCTTAAAGGACTTCGAAATAACATGAATAAGCAAATAAGACGCAGAATATTATATTATAGAATATTCCTTAGGTCCAATATTTTATTTAAATTATTATTTGTATATTTTTTTTATCAAATTAGTATTGCTTTGTATATTTTTTGTATAGCTTGATAATATAATCAATTTTAAATTATTACAAGTTGATGAAATACGATACAGGCATAGCAAATATCGGCGACGATAAAGAAGATACAAAAAATAAACAAAATTTGATCTCTGTGAAAAAATGGACATTGCAATGAGATTTAAAACAATTTTGACAAATATGTAGATAGTAGCAGCGACCCACGGTTTTACCCGCATACTTCCCGTTCCATGAATACGTTCCATGGGAGTACGGTGATAAATTATAGCCTATGTGATATTCTGATGTATAAGGTATATTGTAAAGTTTCATTAAAATTCATTTAGTAGTTTTTACTTTTAACTTATTTTCTGTTTATAATATTAGTAGGATTGATATCTTTTTTTTTTTTGTTTTTAGTAACAAGCATCGGTCGCGCAGCGAGCAGCCCGTAAAGTTTACCCCACTATGACTCCCCGTCGACACATCAAAAATGTAGCATCCACTTATATCTCAAACGTGACTTACAAAGTTTAATGGTACTACACACGAGTTGAATAATCTCAAACATATCCTGCTGAAGTTGATGGCTAAATTTCTTGAAGTACTTATAAAAGCATCTTGTAACTTTAGCTCTTATACATATGCGAACGATTTAACGTTTTATAGTTTCAAAGGTTACGAGCCTAAATGACTTTTCTAAGCCACGTCGTCTGTCAACGTCTTTCTCCTGTCCTATCATTACACGGCTCGAAATGTTGAGTTGGGTTTTTCGTTAGACACTAGGATAAAGGTTTTAAACACGATTCTTGGCTCTTTAAAAGAATATTTCGGGCTTGCTCGTTCTTTATCTATATTCTGGTATTTATCTTAAATCCCTCTTTATTTAAGAGCTTTGCTCTTGTCGGTGGAGTATTCGCCACTCATTTCTCTTCTCTGCCAAAACCTTCACCTCCTGATACGACATAACCTGTACTTTCTCCTTTATTTTTCCATATAAGTCCACCTCGGTCTACCTCTTCCTCTTTTTCCCTCAATTTTTCCCACTATGATTTTTTTATCTTAAATACAGATATTATATTTTGAGGTTCTCTTTTTCATTGAGTGATAACAATTCGAAAGTTTCCATTTCGTGCTCTTTATTGATTTTTTATATTAGATGAATATTTAAACTCTTAGATTCGTTGTCTAATAGTTTGTCTATTATAGGCTTGTAAGTTTGCACTATTTGGGTTAATACTAATTCTATGCTCCCATCCCTAGGGAATCTGTCCTTGACTGAAAAAGTCTAAGATACAAAAGTATCTTATCCTAGGTATTGGTATTGTTAAATTACTATTTTTTTACTATCAATTAATAAATATCAGTGTTGTTCTTACTTACTTGTTCGGGCTAACTGCGTTTTTATTTTTATTGACGTCTTAATATTTCGACAATGATTCAATTCGTGTAAGTATCCAAATAAATATATATTTAAATATAGTATTTTACTAATAATGATCGCAATAGTTTAAACAATATAATATTATGCTTGTACTTGTATAGACACGATGCACAAAACCCATTCCTTTCGGTGATAAATATACCACGTTTTACGTTAAAGCTTCTTCCAAAACATATACCGAAATACATGTCTCTTTTATTGTGTATATTTTTGTAAAAATAATCGCAATTTCTAAACAAACTCACCCTTCGCATGGGGTGCGAAACTCATGTGAAGCATTAAGTACAGTCTATGTGCTCTCAATCGCCCTTAGAATAGGGATGAAGGGGGTTGACACTTTCTTTGTATTTTACTAATTTTCACCAGAGTACTTGAGGGTACTTAGTATGAACGTATGACTAAGATGGAGCTGTTTATTTACTACTTGAAAGTAAGGAATAAAAATAGAGACATCAATATAAAATAGCTCAATAAAACATACTTGTAATTTCATCATCATCATCATCAGCTTTTATCCGTCTACTGGCTGGGCTGGTCACGAACTCCGAAGAACGGATGGCCGATGGGCCATTAAGGTTCAAGAGTGGAGGCCGCGCTTAGGTAGGCGAAGTGTTGGTCGACCATTAACCAGATGGGAAGACGATCTCCGTGCAGTGGCAGGTCCGCGTTGGATGCGAATAGCAAAGGATTTGTCGTCTTACTGTTTATTGAGGGAGGCCTTTGTACCACACATAGGCCTCCCTCAATAAACGGTAAGACGACAAATCCTTTGCTATTTGCATCTAACCAGTGCTAAATTTACGCATAGGCCCGTGAGGCCCGGGCCTAGGGCGACATGATTTGAGGGGCGGCAAAATTTTTGAAATTCTAAAATTTCAGAGACGAAAAAAGTAAAGACAGTCAGACTCCCTTGAAAATGAGTTTAGATTAATTTTTGTACAGAATTTTCCATAGAATATTCGTAATAATTAAATTTTTTTTATTTACTTTTCAGTCTATGAATGAGATTTAAATTTTTCACAGATTAATTATGGCTCTTACCGAATGATATTCTTTTTGTTTCATTACTAAATCAAATATATTATGCTCGTTTAAAGATATAAGATGTGTCTGAAATATTTATTAGTTATGACTAAAAATTATATTCGAACGAAATTAAGTTATTTTAAATTTAAAATAAAAATATTGCATCAAGATTAATTAAATTTATTCTAACAATTAGGGCGGCGCGATAAACAGGGCCTAGAGCGGCATCAAGCCTAAATCCGTCACTGCATCTAACACGCACCGGCCACTGCTCGGAGATCGTCTTCGCATATGGTTAATGACCAATCAACACTTCATCTAACTAAACGCTGCTTGCATTCTTGAACCTTATTGGCCCATCGGCCATTCTGATCCTGAGTCTGTTTTCAGCCCATTGCCACTTCAACGAGCTTATTCTTTGTCATTTATCACAATACAATTATAGCGATAAAACACCGAGTAAAACCTAAGGAGTTAATACGGGGACTAAAAACTTGGTGTAAAAGTGCATTGTGACATCTGACTAAATCTTCGAACAAAGTTCGATTAGAGCCCCACAGGTCCCAGAACTCACTTTAGTTTGTAAAAATTTATCAAGACGTTCATCCGAATCCGATCCGGTCAAACTTAAGTAAGCTTTATGCGGATAACCGCAATCACAAGTTTTCTGTTATCCGCAAACCGACCGCAGAGCGGTAGTGCGGAGTCACAATGAGAAGTCAGGATTACTTTAGACGTGTTAGTTTAGAATATTTTTTTACGTAAATGTATAGTTTAATTTTTTACAACTGTTCACATTTGATATTAAAATTTAGAACTATCCGAAAACATCGCAACACTTTTTAGGCGAACGGAGCTTATTCCGTTTGCACGGGCGCCTAAAAAGCGCAGCGGTAGAACCGGACGTTGGCTCGAGTTGCGAGTTTGGCTTGATTAATATAGCATACATGCTTGCTTAGCCAATGCTTAGTTCAATTTAACGGCAAATACTCAACGTCTTAAATCTTACAGTGCTCCATAAAAAAACGTTGCACTTTAAAAACGCTTTCGTGTGATCAGATACATCCGTCATCATGTATCCGTTTGTCCTTTTTTAGCGCTCGGTAAAAAAACCCTCGTGCGAACGGGGCCTAAAACGTACTTATTATGACTTATGTTAAAAAAGGAAGGACAAAAACGATTTATTAACAACAGTTATATCTGCCCTTTCTAACTTAAAAAATGGGGTTATCATTATCACCGATTCCGATTCAGTAATCAATAGTCGACATAATATTTCATATATTAAAAATAAACATCTCGTACACAAACAAGCACTTTTAACAAGCACTTCCACGTTAAACACGTTCAAAAGGATCAAATAAAGCATCTCATCTCCCCCAATATCTTTGTTTCGGATTCAAAGAGCGTTGCGACAGCCTGAATTACAGTCTGACAATGTGTGCATATTTTATAAATCGCTCATGCATGCTACGTTATGCATGTACTCGTGCGGATGTCAAATTAGTTTCTGCGTCGTGATTAAATGGCCGTGTCGTGCCCATCATTGTTTTGGAATCATGCATGGCTTTAGAATCAAGAGTTAAAGCACGCATGGCCTTAGAATACATTCGTATGGTTTTTTGTAGAAAGTGTTTTTGTTTTGTATTCTGATAGCGATTGTACCTTATATTTTGCATTTGTTTCGTACATTTTTTGAATTTATGACAAAGTTTTAAGATCAAACTCGAGTAGCAAAAAAAAAGTAAAAAGTAAAGTATCAGCCCTTTATGTTCCACTGCTGGGCAAGGCTCTCCTCCTTGAACTCTGAAGTGTGACACTTGGTTAGTGCACACCTAAACTATTGCGAACGCCATCAGCTGCTTTTTGTTACCGCTAAGCAGTCCTCGCGTGATCATACCATACTAAACTTGATATAAGTAGTAACTCCCACGCATCCCCGTTTGTCACTTTCAGGGGAGTCCTCGTCAGAAGCCTTCTTATGAGATATAACTGCCACTCAGGAGCACACCGCGATAATGATGCTCGGCGGATATAAATCTTGTAGGATGACTCCCATTGCCATCCCATCATCTGGGTCTTTCGTAGTCATAGACATTTGTCCATGTAATTTTAATAGCGTTCCCGCTTTTTAAAATAAAAACCAGCCCCACTAGACAAGTGGCAAACGCTGCGTAATTCAGTTGCGATAAACGCTTCAAAAATTTTGCAACCCTATGGAGTTAGCGAGAAACAGCAACTGCATAGAATCGGAGCGTTTGTCTCTTGTCTAGAGGGATTGAGTACACTATTTAGTGTCTGATTAAAATTTCAAAAGTAGATGTTACAAGAAACTTATCAAATATACATTAAAGGGCCTTTAAAGTGAGTATACTACTTCACTTATTCATTTCATACTTAAAACTGTAAAATTAATTACATTACTTAATCACATTTGTAATTTATATCAAATCTATTTGAAAATGAGTTGACACAATCTAATATTTAAACTAAAATATGGCGCTAATAATATGAATCCCAAACAATGTACACAAAGCTATGAGATTAATTTCATTTCAAAATTACTCGCTTATTAAGTCTCTTATAAAGTTCATCGCACACAATACACGTCAACATATTATCAAGTATCAATAATTTAATAGTAGTCGTTTAATTAGTATTAATTACTAGCTATTGCCCGCAGCTTCGCCTGCGTTAACTAAGATTTACAACGGGATCTTAGTACGCAAAATAAGTAACTTTTCTGGTTGATTTTTTACACCTTGTGTCCGAAAAACCCAAATATCTTACAGAACCCTATTTTTTTCCGGAATAAAATGTAGTCTATATTACTTGTAGACAATGTAGCTTTCGAATGACGTAAGACTTTTTAAAATCGGTCCAGTACTTTTTGAGCCTATTCATTACAACCAAACAAAGAAACAAAGTTTTCCTCTTTATAATATTAGTGTAGATGTAGATGTAGATGTAGATAATAATATAGGACTCGATAGATGCGGTAAACAAAAAAATGTAGTGAAATGAATTTTGAATCAAATCATTGTCGAATACTTTTAATTAGATACAAATATCATTAAAATCGGTTAAGCCAGTGGATGCAGATTAGATCACAATCTGAAAAAGAGGTTTTTTTATTGGATTTGCAGATAATATATTGTAATTTATATTGTTTTAAACGCAATTTAACTGAAAGAGAAAACTGAAAGTCTTTTGGGAAGGATAGTCATCACTGGTACTAAGACTGAAGACCCTCGTCCTTTGAAATCTCGCCGTTTAAAGTGGGCCGAAGAAGTCTTTTACAAACATACAAAGAAATATACGATAACATACAGGTGAAGCTAAATAAAAAGCGTGTAAAATGTACAAACAATATGAATTATTATAATGTTTTTTTTTTACAATATTTATTTATTTATTTATTTATGGATATTCCACATATATTACCTCATGCTATATTTTAAACATCAGTAATAATAAAACTAAAAGTATCTATAACAACGGAATATCACCCCTTGCCAGTGTGAAACTATACAATGCAACACTAAGGTTAAATTAATAACAAAAAACAAAGAAATATTTGTAAATTGATGTTTTAAAACTTAAAGAAAAGAACATTTTCTAAACTTAATAAAAGGTGCAAACGTGTGCGTCTGCGTGTGTGTGTGTGTGTGTGTGTGTGTGTGTGTGTGTGTGTGTGTGTGTGTGTATTATATGTTTTTGTTATTGGTGTTTATTATTAATATATAATGTGCGATGATCCATTGGCTCGATGTGTTAGTTGTACATAATTCAATTTGGTTAATGTACCGGGTCAGGTACGATAAAGGATATTATAGTTTCACTAAACAGACACACTTCAATGTGGAACATAACTAATTTTCATTAGGTAATTGCTGAAATAATGCATAAATTCCGCGGCAATATTAGTCGGGACTTAGAGAGAGTCTTCGGACATTATTATAGCATAGCTTTAACTTCGTGAGCTACTTGCTGTCGTGGAAATGCCAACATTATATAGTATTAGTAGCGTCCCGCGGTTTTACCCGCTTATGTCCCGTTCCCGTAGGAGTACGGAGATAAATTATAGCCTATGTGTTATTCTGATGTGTAAGTGAAAGAGTAACAAACATCCATACTCACAAACTTTCATGTATATAATATTATTAGGACTAAAAAGTTTGATCATCATCATCATCATCATCACCCTATTATAAAAATAGTAATTTAGGACTTTTAGACTGAAACAGTACTATGCTCTTAAGGTTACTTAATAAATATATTATATTTATAGAAATAATTTGATATTTCACTTAAATATCCCTAAAACAGTCCGCTTTAAGAAAATACTATTTGCTCAGTGCTCAGTACAAAACGTTTATAACTTGAATTAAAATGAAAACATTATTCATGAAAGCATACGAACGATATTAGAACTGCTTAACTCTCAAATTGCTAAGACGGCAGAGACGTTTTTATGAAACTAGCATTCAAAAAACGCTTTAGATTTTGGAATGAAATAGAATCCTTTATGAATCCAAGCTATAATTTATTTCTGCAAAAGGGTTTAAATACTATTAAGTAACGTGCACTTGAGATATTATCATCATCAGCCTTATTCCGTTTATTTTACAATTCTCTATACCCACTGAAGTTGACTGCTGGATGCATTTTTCTATTTTATGTCCTAATAAAAACCAGGTACTTGGAAGTATTTTATTTATTTTCTGACCCACTACGGCAAATTCGAAAGAAGTATTATATGTTTTTAGCGGACGATGTATGTACATAGCTAGCAAGCTAAAACAATTTATAATTTATTTTAATAGGTATTAATTGATTTGTTATGATACGTGTTACATACGCTACATATAAACCAACTTACAAAAAATAGGTACTTTTTGTACGTGTAAAAATTTTAAGGATTTTTACTTTTCTTTAATAGTTAAGAGTAATTTGGTACGGAGAAATCGTTGATCACAAACCAGATAAGATACAAATTATATGCAGACGTGGACGGAATTGTTCGACATTTACAGAAATGCTCAAATATAATATGATAAGCAATAAAGAACAGTATATCCAATTTAAACTAGGTACTGGTTATTTGGTCTTGTCGGGACCAGTCTGTCGCTAAGGGTTTCGCATTGCCTGCAGATCCGAGTCGCCCAGATAGCGGCTGAAGGCTCAAGCAGCGGTTTTAGTGGGGTAGTGCACCCAATGCGAGTCTCCACACACGTCAGCGCGCCTACCTAAGGCCCTGGTATGGTCAGAAAAGGATATCCGCTGCATCATCAAAAAAAAAGTGCTGGTTATATGCTGGATGGCAATGGTCTGCTGCTGCGAGGAAGAAGGAGGCCGACGAGTGGTTGAGAGAGGTCACTGCTGATGAAGGAAACCCTCGCGGGTGAAAACGTGGGTGCGTAGGAAGCGCTACTTAATGCTCTCCCAATAACAGCCCTGTGGTCGTGTCGAGCTCAGGTTGGGTACCTGACCCTCGCTAGACACAACGTCATGTGGACTGTTAACAGTCCCCAAAGAGAAGAATCCGGGCTTCCGGGGCCAGTCTGTGCTAAGGTAATCCTGTTGATATTACGCTGCAGGTCCCTCACAAAGCGGCTGAAAGCGCGTGCAGGTGGTTTAGTGTAACACTACCCTAACGTTTCCAACTGTGAGTGTGAGTTCTCGTAGGTCACAAGTATAGTTGTACTTACCAAAGGTCATGGATTATGCGAAAGCATTAACCCACCTTAAAAAATGGTACAATACATGTTAACATAAAAACGAAACGCATAAGTGACATGAGGCAACGACGCAATTCAAATAACAAATAGTCAGTAGGTCAGGACCCCCCTCCCCTTCATGTGATAGGGACTGAAACAATGAGAGATGCGACCCTCCTGTCTGTCCGTCCATTATGGCAATCAATTATGTCGAACAAGCACATTCTCGAAAAGAATATAGGTATAAATACAGTCATTTGGCATTGTATAGTTTTTTTGTATTACATTGTAATATATTTACGTTTTGAGCGACGATGGTCCAGTGGTAGATGGAGTCGGCCTCTTATTCGAGAGGTCCGGGTTCGATCCTAACACACACGTGGGGTGTGTGCCTTGAAATGGGTTTTTCTAATTTCGAAGTGCACCCCAAACACGAGACCATCGCTCGCTCACCGGTGAAGGAAAACATCGTGAGGAAACTGAATGAAGTTCACCAACCCGCACTGGCCAGCGCGGTGAACTATTGGCCCATTACCCTCCTCGCCTGATTTCGAGGAGGAGACCCGTGCCCGGCAGTGGGACATAAAGGGTTGATACTTTACTTTTTTTTATATTACGTTTGTAGTTTCAGTTATTCATTACAAATAAAACTGCAATCGTAATAATGATGATAATGTCATTATTGAACAGTGGAAGCCTTATGACCACTTACGCCCATATTCATCCGTTCAAGCAGAGGTTATGCAGCTCCTTTCTCCTTTTCCCTAATCTCTCTCCGACGGGCCACCGGAAACTCACAAACCTGCTATTATACAAGCGCACTATCCCGGTCGTGCCGGCTCATACAGATTTGGAGCCAAATTGAGCCGTCATGGTTGGAGTGGTATCCCTCATTTACATGATGATGGTTGTAGTTTTCGGTGACCCAGTTGGGGGGATAGCTTTAGGGGGGGTTAAAAAAAAGAAACGCATCGGCATAACCTCTGATTGTGTGGATGTGTGTGTTGTGTGTAGTCGCCATTAGGCGACTCTGCGTTTGCACTCCTAGCATAGGGGGGATAAAAAATATAATCCATTTTATACTTAAATTTGTTTTTAATAATATTTATAAAACTTACTGTCAACGATTTTATCGTTGGTCTGTCTTTTATGCCCATCTCTAGACACTTTTGCAATTTTTTTTTATATTTTCTATGTCTATAATATTATGCCAGATAACAAAGTGAGATAAAAAACTGCTAGATGTGAGCCTCGTCTTGAATTCCAAGGAAAATAAGATAAAAAATATAAAATAGTAACTTAATTTGAAGTCTAAAGTCGACTAAATTTAAAGAACTAGACCATCCCTATTTTTACCTAAAACAAGATTTATACATACACTTCATATTTTGAGTAATGCTAAAACCAATTACATTATCGCGGTATTAAGACCGGGGTACTCAGTTGGGGCACAGCATTGACGGATTATGACGAATTTATACCGAGTAGGTAAAGCCTTCCATATTGATTGATGATGCTTTAGTAAACTAGTAACAGGTAGGGTTGCCACATACATCAAAAGGTTTAGATGAAAAATATTTTAATAATATTGTTTTCTAACATTTACGCAAATTTCACTCATTATAGTTTTTTTTTCAACGTGGTCGCTCACTATAGGCCTTATCAGAAGGCTTAAGATCACCCAAAGAGCAATTGAGAGGGCTATGCTTGGAGTTTTCCTGCGTGATAGAATCAGAAATGAGGACATCCGCAGGCGAACCAAAGTCACCGACATAGCCCGACAAATTTCCCTTATTAAGTGGAAATGGGCAGGGCACATTGCTCGCAGAACTGATGGCCGCTGGGGCCGAAAAGTTCTGGAGTGGCGACCACGTACCGGAAAATGCAGTGCTGGTAGGCCTCCCACTTGGTGGACTGACGACCTGGTAAAGGTCGCAGGAATCCGCTGGATGCGGGCGGCGCGCGACCGGTCGTTGTGGAGATCCTTGGGGAGCCCTACGTCCAGCAGTGGACGTGTTTTGGCTGAAAGTAAGTAAGTTTTTTTTTTCGAATAGACCTATGCTGTTGGCGTTAAGGCCTTTAAGATTCATCAGAACAGTAGATGAGCTCATCTAAGAATAACTCATTACAGTGTAACAGCTTTTACGGATTTTATGGCGGTTTAAGATTTTTATATGCCCGACATTTCAAATCAGTTTTTATCGGCGGACATGTAAGTTTTTAAATACATTTTGAAAATTCACCGTGTTTTAAAATGTTAATTTGTTTTTGTAACAAACAAATTAGGCGACGGAAATTCTGCAAAAAACAATCAACTCGTTGTTATCATAAACTTGAAAACAATTACAGCTAATAATGACTATGAGAACGATCGGAAATTCTTAGACATTATTTGGATACACAATCCACGCATACCCCACGCTCCTATGTCTGGAATTCATGTTCATAAATGCATACTTTCGCACAGCGCTGAGTATACGAAAGCATCATCAATATGATAGCTTTTATTGTTCAATCACGTCTAAGCTATTGAGCGAATTATATTATTGAAATGTACACGCACATATAAAATAGCATAAAAGCACCTATTTATTTAAAAAAATCTCAGACATAGCTAGCTTTACTCGAGTGCTGATAGTTCCGCAAACTTTTTTTTATGCAACTTAGCAGTTTTAAGATTTTTCCCCTTACTTATTTATTTATTTTATTTATTTATGTTGTCTAGCTTATTAACACATTTTATGATTCTATGTCTATTGGAAGACATCCTATAGGCTTAGGTTTTATCTAAACTAACAAACAGACAATTGAACTACTAGGTAATCCTATAAGGGTTCCGTTATGTCACTTTACGAGACGGAACCTTGAAAATTCATTGTTCTATTAGAACTAGTTGTTACTAATCACTTTTTGTTATAACGAACATAATAATATTATCTAATAACAACTTGTAATGTTAATGTAAAATTTCGAACAGTAGATAAATATATATTTTGAATACTAATTGGTATAATACATTGTTCTCTTATATTTACGCGATTTCACTCATCATAATGAAATAACTTTTACGGATTTCATCGTGGTTTGTTAAGTTTTTTACATGCCCGACGTCACGGGAGGAGTTATGTGTCCTCGGGCCCGGGATAGGAACCCGGGTCCTGCTAGACACGACGTCGTGGGGACTGCCAAGTCGTAGCCGGGCATCCCCCGTATTGTGTATTGTGGAGAATCTGGTCCTGCCGGGACCAGTCCGTCGCTGAAGTTGCCTGCGATCCGGGTCCCGCAAATAGCGGCTGGAGGCTCATGCAGTGGTTTTAGTGGGGTAGTGCACCCAATGCGAGCCCCACACATGCCAGCGCGCCTATCCAAAGCCCTGGTATGGTCCGAAAAATATTTCCACTGCGTCATCAAAAAAAAGGACTTATGTGTCCAGATGTGTCTGAATGACAAAAGTCCTAAGGTTATACAAAATACAAAAAAGTTATACAACACTCCCTGATAACTTAAAATTTGTAAAAATTGCTTTATTATAATCCTTACTCATATTATTATAAGAAAATACTTTCATTCAAAAACTACTCGATGAATCATCATGAAACTTTGTACACATACTTTGCGAGGTACTAGAAGTGACATAGGATACTTTTTATTAATAAAAAAGAAAAGATTTTTGCTAACGTCGGTGAAGCCGCGGGCAACATCTAGTAAGTGATATTCGCGTAAATATTAGAAAACAATATTCAGTAAAACATTTTTATTTCTGAAAATATTTAAAAGTCGTATTTGTTTTATTATCGTCTTAATACGACGTAACAACATTATCATAATATATCGTGAAAGTTTGCGTATTGTTTATATAAGCTTATTAAAATTATTCCAAACATCTTGTAAACTTCTTGAACTAAATAGCGGTATGAATGTTCAAGTTTTCCCAGTATATTCTCGTAAACATTGATCCCTCACGATCGTTTAGGAAAGTTATTCTATTGATATAGTGTATGGATGGTCTCTTATTCAAACACTAGAATACATTGCCTTTTTAAGGTTCAGTTCCTCAAAATAAAAATAAAAAATGGTTGTCTGTAAAGTCGGCTTACGGACGGTAGTTTGACGTGACAACGTCTAATATTACATACAGCACGAACCGAACTGAGCCGATCGCTCTCTCTCGTTCGTGCCGCGCTCTCGCTTTCGGAACGCTACATGACGTCACCTTTTTCGTGCATGCTGCCCGTAATATCGAGTTATTAGACTTTAGCACGTCAAAAAAAGTTTTGTAAATCCCTCCGTCGTATATCAAATCAAAACCTACGAAACTTTCAATAGAATCATAATTTTGACTAGGTCTCAGAAAAAAGTAAATGCAAAATCTAAAAAACGGGTTTTCCGGAGCCTTAACGTTCCAAGCAAATAAGCATTAGTTCTTGTCTCTTTTCTTAAACCGTATTATAAGTTACTACTAAATCAATTAATAATTTTATTTAATTAATCATTAAATTATTTTATTTTAATCTTAATTTATTAATGAAGTATTATACTATGATGAAAAAATCTAAATGTGAGATATTCATTATCAAATATTGAGATTAATAAATATCTGACAATTAGATTTTTTTAATGTTAACGAATTCATATTGTTTTCTTATATTTACGCGAATTTCACTCATTATAATGAAACAACTTTTACTAACGAATTCATATCACTTTCAACATGTAGTTATTTCAATTTTTCAATTTCTATAACATGTTACAAAATATTCTATGAATCCTGTGTTGTAGTGGTATGAAGTTAATCCCTTGGTAAACTTTATCCGAATCCGCTACCTCCGGGCTTAAGCGCCAACGCGCTTACCACTGAGCTACAGAGGTCGTCAATACTATAAAATATGTAAATAATAATTACAAATTCGTCTGTACCAATATAGGATATCTTAATGTGACAGTGGCATTACTGTACAAAGTACTTGGAGTTAGGAAGGCACCTTAAGCTCGCTTAGTTATGAAATATTTATGAGAGAACGTTTTCATTTCAAATAGAGCTGCCATGCGAATTTCAAAGGTAACTTTTGAAGGAAATAAATGGTTCGTAATTATGTTCGGGGCAACGTTGAGAGCGTTGTAAATGTTTTGAAAGATTACTTTTGAGTTAAATGAGTGAAACTCTTTAGTAATTTGGACACGTGTATTTGTGTATATAATTAAATAGTACAATAGTAAAAAAAAGACGTGTGACACTCGGGGACTGCCGCGGTAAAGCTATTGCTTAGCATTTTGTATCAACTTATGCAATTATAATTATTTATTAATTTTATTTATGCAGTATTTCTTTTTCCTTGATATTAATTCAAGTTACACTTTTTGAGCGTGGTGATCGATAAGAAAACAATTTTTTTTTTTATTAAATAAATAAAAAGTTAATATTGTGTTATAAATAAGTTGCACGCACACAAACACCGTGTCGAAGACTGCCAAAAAGAAACGACGTTAGACAATGCACGGCCTTCAAGCCACACCTCCGTGCCCGTCGGAGTGGGGAGCGTGAGGTTTTTTCGTTACGGAATTTCTGGATTCGGTCCCCGTGCTCAAGGCCCGCGATAGAAGCTATGCAATAGCTTAAAAACTTTTTTTGATGATGTAGGAGCTCATGGCTAAGTAATAACAAGCCGCGCGGATCAATCCATCAGGTTAAGCAGCGCTTGCCGGGGCTATTCCGTGGGTGGGTGACCATCTTTACATACCGAGACTCCTCCTTGCCTCGGAAAGCACGTTAAGCTGTCCCGGCTGTCATTTGTGGATCTTTAACAGTTGTTACGGGTCGTCAGAAGCCCGAGAATCTGACAATCAGTATTGCCGTGGTACCGTATCACCCTGTTACTGGGTTGTGGATGTCAGACAGTGACTCTGTATAAAATACTGGTGTTCAGCTGCATCTGTTTGGACTGGAAGTTGACCCTAAATATATTTGGAAATTTCCTATGTATCTTAGTTACACGAGTAGGTATACAAGTATCTTTTTAGCTTAATTCTCATCTGTCCATATAAAGCTAACGATGTTTTTTTATACTGTGTATGGATATATAAACGGGCAGGTCATTGACATGATGATTGCTGGCCAGCATCTCCTGTGAATATAAATAAAATAAAACTATTTAATAAAAAATGAAATAAAATCTATTTAATCTGAGGTTACCTATAAAATGCGACATAAAAGATGAAGCTTAAAGGCCTTATGGCCAACAGCATAGGTCCATTCGAAAAAAAATCGACATAAAATGTAAAGTCTTGATCTGCTTCCACTGCTCTTCTCTATAAAACACAGCAAAACTGTTTCACGGAAGAAAAAAGCTGGCTACTTGGGTAGCCAGCTTTTTTCTTCCGTGCAGACTGGAAAGCTGCACAATCGCATCTCTCTCCTCTGATGAAGATGATATCCAGCGTCTACTATTTCTTTAAGACGTTAATCTTACCCTAAGGTTAAAATGCTGACGATAAAACGATTAAAATTATTAAGAAATGGCATTTAAAAGGAAACTTCAATAGCTTTGGGAAGAAATAGATATACCATTGAAACGAGATCCTTTGGATCAATTTTGTGTGACCCGGTTTACTTATTGTTAGAAGGAATGTAGATAAACTTTTATCTACATTCCTTCTAACAATATTTTACAATATGTTTGGAAAGGACGTATGAATATTACATTGCCTGTTCAACTTGTTGCTTTTTTTGTTGTTCTTTTCTAACCCCCAACCGAAAAACGACTAGATAATAGTATTATAAGTTTTATAACGCGCGTGTGTGTGTGTGTGTGTGTGTGTGTGTGTGTGTGTGTGTTGTGTGTGTGTCTGTATGTGTGTTGTTTTTTTGAATATTGTTGAATGATTTGTTGAAAATTTGATTGGATTAGATTTGAAATTCTATTATTAAATCCCTTTTATTTAATACCCATCTAACGGAATTGTAAAAAAACATGTTGTCCTTCATGTTGTTAGTACGCTATGACGGCTTTTAAGACAATCTACATTATGATAAAACAAATTTACGGATTTTATCGCGGTTTATTAAATTTTTTACAAGCCCGACGTTTCGGATACTTTACAGCAACCATGGTCACGGGAGGACTGACTGACTTTAATTTTGACTTGACTGATTATAATGAGTGAAATTCGCGTAAACATAAGAAAACAATAAATTGACATTATGTTTCACATAAAAAAATATACACATAAGTATAAAGTGGCCCGGGAAAAGATCGGTGCCTAGCCATTTATGAATTTAATGTCTTGTAATAAACAAAAGTTTGTTCCATTTTGTTCTTCATTTTCAATATACCCACAACTTTAAGTCCAATTTACCTTAAACTTTGCTATTACTCAGCACGAAACAAAAAAAAAACTTAATTTAGGTGGATCGTAATGTAATAACCATAATGGAGTTTTTATGAGGTGGCAAAAAGGACAGCGTTGTATATTTTTATCTTGTTCCGTTAATTTTAATAACCTCTCGTATTATATTTCGTAATTTAAGCGTTGGGTACAATTACTGAACTAACGAAGTAAGATATACTTTTGGACGTTACAGAGACAATATCATCATCATCAGCCTTTATCCGTCCACTGCTGAACATAGGCCTTCCTCAATGAACGCCAAGACGACCGATCCCTTGCTAGTCGCATCCAACGCAGACCTGCCACTGCACGGAGATCGTCTTCCCATCTGGTTAATGGCCGACCAACACTTCGTCTACCTAAACGCGGCCTCCACTTTTGAACCTTAATGGCCCATCGGCCATCCGTTCTTCTGAGTGCTTGACCAGCCCATTGCCACTTCAACGTGCTTATTCTTCGCGTGATATCTGTAACTTTAGTTCTCTGGCGGAGGTCTTCGTTTTAGTGACAATATGTTATTTATTAAAGATTTAGTTGTCTGTTGTTAATTTTTCCTTAAAAAATCTATTAAATATAACTGACTGGCCTGTTGGTCTAGTGGTTAGTTTACTAGTTTATCTTTGCTGTTAAGCTAGAACGCCTTTGGATCGATCTTCGAATCTTTTGTTCTGTATCTGGTTGTAGTTTATCTATAATATATATGTATTTAAATGCATATAAGTATATATTACATGTATAGTTGTCATAGGTTCTACCTTATTTATAATCATATGGAAATTTGTAAGTTGTCCTAACATAGAAAAACATGAAGCACGAGCAACGATTTTTCATATTATCTAAAATAAAATTTCAATGTTGCCAAATGTTCTATTGTTCAGCGCTCATTAATAGTAACAACATGCACGCACCCTTGATGAGAGCGTTGCCTATCTCCGTGACAAAAATTGACTATTTAGAGTAACTTCGCTCAGACAAATAAAAAACACAATCATTTGTCTAAAGAGTGAAGCTGTAAAAATATACTCAATAAAGGTGCTAAATGTAGTATTTATAAAACAGTTTCCAGTTTGACTTTAAAAATGCAGAGCAATACAATATAACAGTATAAGACTCATTCAAAATAAAACAAGTACTGTTTAAATAAAACGCAATGCTTGGTTCCAAGCTCTTGTTGTCCGTGGAGATTTCTAACAAGGCTTTCGTTTCAATTCGAATTTTCTAGAGAGTGTATTGAGTTCCATTCAAAGAAAATACAGGTTACTCCGCCTTTTGCTTTTATCTAACGTCAGCTGAGACCATTGAATAAGATAATGTAAACTACATAATGGTAAAGTCATGTCGTGTCTTAGTTGCAATATAAGGTGTAAATACACTTTAACTCTTCACCTTGCTGTGTTAAAAGGTTTTATACCTTGTGCACTTGAGCGTGATGCAACGGAAAAGGATAGAAATTCCTCACGCACACATACACTTATTTTTAGGTGGTACTAGGGTAGAATATTTTGTACACGCTAAAAGAAAAGAAAATAAAAGTAAAGTATCAACCTATATCAACGTATCATAAAGTATCAACATATAGGACTTATATGCACGACTCTCCTCCTCGAAATCGGGCGACAAGTGTAAAAAGTAAAGTATCAACCCTTATATGTCCCACTGCTGGGCACGGGTCTCCTTCCTCGAAATCAGGCGAGGAGGGTAATGGGCCAATAGTCCACCGCGCTGGCCCAGTGCGGATTGGTGAACTTCACATACCTTCAAAGACTTTCAATCTCATCAGGCATGCAGGTTTCCTCACGATGTTTTCCTTCACCGGTGAGCGAACGATGGTCTCGTGTGCACTTAGAAATTTAGAAAAACCCATTTCAAGGCACACACGGACAGGTCAGGATCGAACCCGGAACCCCTCGCGTAAGAGGCCAAGTCCGTCCACCACTGGACCACCGTCGCTCTCATTTTTTCACATTGTGTCATAATTCATGCGGGTTGGTGAACTTTACATACTTTCAAAGACTTTCAATCTCATCAGGCATGCAGATTTCTTCACGATGTTTGACTTCACCGTTGATTCTTGATATCTTGTGTTTAGGATGCATTTAGAGACATTAACATTAGTATCAGTAAACTAAAAATAAAAATATACACACTTGTAAAAGGAAGGGTAAAAGCCCGAAACCAATCGAGGCATAACTGTAAAAGGCTTGTAAATAGAGTGTGTTGGATTTTGACAATAATAGTGACTATGATAAAGTCCGATTCCGATCCGATAGCGTTCACTTTTTTTCCTGGTCATGTACCTATGTTCGATAGTAATGACTTACCTCTTACGTCTCTTTTCATCTCAGACAGCATGATATTAACGAGTTGTCAGGGCTAGTCCTTTTTACGTAACGCTCGGAAATTAATTTCAAGTATAACCAGGTTACAGGGTAGGCTTTTGGGCTTATAGAGGTTATTTGATTTCCAATCCTATATCCTGGACCTTAAGGGCGAGTCTTAGGCGAACGCGTTTCAGCTCAAGAGCGATATTGACCTATATGTACATAGGTTGTCCATTCTTTTGCCTTACAAATTTAAATAAATACGAGGGACTCTAAGAGTGAAATTACTTACACATTAGGTGTCCTACGTTTTTATATATTAGTATACTAATATTCGATGGTCACACAGGCAAAACTTACCTTGTATGAAACTAGGCAGTTTTTTCATTACTTCTAAGGAAGTAAGGGTAAACGTATACAAAATGTAACCTACTTTTTATTGCGGCGTTTAGGTATAATATATGTGCACGTCGAGGTTGACCCCATTCGAGTAGCGTACTATAACTAGTTAACACAAAAAATTTATTAACGTAAATATAAACGAATATGGTTAAGTACTTTTTATATACCAAAAAGCTGGGAAGGAATAAGGAAATTTATGTGTAAAAACCCATCAAAGATGAATGAAGAGAGAAAGAAGAAAGGCTCGGGCCGAGACCATCTCCAAAAGAAGAAAAGTGACTTGTCCAAGATATTTGCGTAGTACGGTCTGCATATTAATATGCAGAAGACAAAATAGATGCGCATTAATACCAACAACTTAGAAAAAATCTGTTACCTTTTAAGCATGGCTGACCTGAATGGTTGTACAACGAGAACCATCGAGAACCATCATCAAAAACAGAGCTGTGTTCAGCTAACTCTCTCTTTTGGCGCCCAAAATAGGTGTCGTGTCATAAAAAAAGAGTATTTAATTATGACTTAGTATCTGTCATTTGATTTAATTTAATTACAGATCTTGGTGAGACTTGGGTCATCCGCCAGAATATCACTCACAAGTTTTAAATGTTTGCTAACAAGTCCCTCATAGAAATACCAGTAGAAGAGAAGCAGTATTTGAGCAAAATAGTTATAGTTAGGTAAATACTATTTCCAATAATGACGTTTGGAAATTGACGATCCATCACATATTACAGCAGGACACACTTTATTATTTCACCTTTAATCAATTTTGATTGCAATCGACAGTTTAAATACCTATTTCTATACTTCTAAGTCTAGAAATGATATAAATGCATAATATATTATACTTCATAGATTAAAATTTGAATCGATTTTAAATTCAATTTAAAAGTTCTATTAATTTAAAGCCACGTAGTTTAGCTTTCTTAATATGATCGGTTATTGATTTTTTGTTCTTCAAGGATTATGAATGAAGCAGTGCCCCGCGGATCCCGTAGGAGTATGGGGATTAAATTATAGCCTATGTGTTCTCTAATGTGAAAGTTATATTATTGTATTAGTTCATCAAAATATATATAGTTTTTGCTTGAAATATTAACATTCATCCATATATCCCTAGTTTCTTACAATCTATCGCGTTTATAATATTATACTAGGAGGATAAAAAAATTGCTCTTTTTTCCGTTAGTAAAATGAAACGGCAATAAATTATTTCTGATAGTGACAGCCGCCAGGTGTAAAGGAGTGGCTGTGGAATAAGTTTTACAGATACGCAATAATATTATGTCTTAATATTATATTTATAAAATTTATGTATAAGAAGGCAATCGGGTAGCCGAAGCCTGATTGCCGAAGCCGAAATTGGTGATTACTAAAGCAGAACTTAAGATCCGTGTCATTTTTTTTTCCTTTCAGGACATTGCTCTCTCTCTCTCTCTCTCTCTCTCTCTCTAATTATGTAACATTGTATTTTTAATAATAATAATCATTGTTCCAGCTACGACGGCCGGGTCAAAGGGCCGTCAGCGCACTGGGCCGATGCATCACTGGCGGGGCGAGCGCGATGGCATGCATCACCACACTCGGCCCTTCGCATCAGAGACGTGATGCCAACCGACCGAGCGCTCTACCGATGTAGAGTCGACTTCAAAGTATCGCCAACAAGAAACTACAAATTCGTCTTACACGTGATCGGTAAGTTCAGCAAAACTAAAACTACAAGAAAGTTAGCCAAAGAAGCCGAGCGGAGCACGTATTGAAGTTTTACTAAATGAATTAAATGACTATCATGTTCGGTGTTGGATATATTTTATAAAGTTATGATATATGTAGTTCGATTAGGACTCTATCTGCTCTTGATTTGCTGGTTTGGTTTAGCATACATCACTCGAACTAGTTTTGCTAAAACAGAGTTATTTATGATCTGGAATAAGGATTTTACAGTGATTATTATCAGCCCGTATGCTATGCCCATTATTTATAAGTAGATATTTTCAACCTACTAAATGATTAAAATTTAATTAACAGTTTTCACGGCTTTACTATAAACATTCTCTAGTCTATAACGTTTAGTGTGATATACTGATTTTTATGAAAATATCAGTAATTTCCACACGTGCATAGAGGATGGATGATAAATCTACATTAAAAAAATACGATAACTAGCCTTTGCCCGCAGCTTCGCCTGCATTAACTAAAATTTACAATGCACCTTAGCGGGACGATAAACAACCTTCCTCGATAAATGGGTCATCTAACATCGAAAGAATCATTCAAATTTGGCCAGTAGTTCCTGAAATTAACGCCTTTATACTGTTAATTAACAGTTTTAACACTTCAGTTTTGGATATTATATCATAAGATACAATATTGCATGGCCACGCAAAGTAATTACTACACCGGTACATCTATTTTATGAGTAATATCATTATCAGTATTGAGTTACCGAGCTAAAGCTTGCAACAAAAAGACCATCCTCATTTATTTCAAATAAAGGAAAAAAAGAAATAAGAAAATAAAAAAAGTATTCACTAAGGACTGTTGCACGTTACGAGCGATATATAGGATTTAATTAAATTGGAATGTTAAAAGTCGGATACGTAGAATCTTAAAGAACGTATTAAATATGATATTTAAAATACTTTTTCGCTTTAAGGTTGCAAAATAAAAATGAGACCTATCCGAATTTCAAAGAAAATCAGCAATTCTTGCCATTCGTAAACATCTAATAAAAGATTTATAATATCTTAATGAAATCCTATTTCACGTTTCCCTTTTACAGTCGAGATATTGGCAAAATGACAGACGAGCTAGAGAAAGTGTGTGCCAAAACTTAACACCAAAACATTTTAGGCTACTTAAATTAATAACATAAAAATAGTTAGTTGCAGTTTTGATGTGCACGAAAAAGGTTGCAACATGCGAGTCGGACTCGCACGCGAAGTTCTTTATGCCTTACAATATTCAACATTACGCATACAATTATGTTTCTATAAAAAATGATTTGATTAAGAACTAACAGCTCCTAATTTTAGAATCATTCGGAACATTTCAAATTTACGAAAATAGGGTTCTACTGGAATCAGTATGAGACCTAATGAGAAATGGTACAAGCCTCAAAAGTGCGTCAAAAAAAATCTATAGCAAGCAAACAAAGATACCAAATCTTGAAAATCAAACCCCATAAATTTCATTTAAAACAGATCATTAAAGACAAAATTCAAAGAAAACGCGTATAAAAAATATTTAAAAGTATTTATGAATACGCACACAACACGTACAAAATGTACAATTGATAATATAATTCACTTTACAAAAGAAACTCGAAAGTATCTCGCCACGGTTCAACTGGGACGTTTCAGTATCTTTTCATAGCTAGCGGGCATCATTAGGTACCAAGAACTATTTTTAGCTAACAGGCTACTTCTTGGATTTTTTTGTTTGAACACTACAGACCTTTGTCCTCTTTCATTCTGGGTCGCTGGTTCACGCTTAAAAAAATGTGTTTTGTTCCATGTGAATGTGAATACTTTTTAGGTTAAATACTCGAAACTTACAAGAAAAATACTGAGTATTTTATTACAAAATTAATTATACAAAAGTTAAAAAAGTTATCGATATCACGCGAAGAATATGCACGTTGAAGTGGCAATGGCCTGGTCACACTCAGAAGAATGGATAGCCGATGGGCCAATAAAGTTCAAGAGTGGAAGCTGCGTTTAAATAGGCAAAGTGTTGGTCAGCCATTAACCAGATGGGAACACGATCTCCGTGCAGTGGCAGGCCCGTGTTGGATGCGATTGGCAGGGGATCGGTCAACTTGGCGTTCATTGAGGGAGGCCTGTGTTCAGCAGTGGACGGATATAGGCTGATGATGATGATGACGATGATGAACAAAGTTAAGTAGCTACCAATATATGTGTCACTGCTGGTGACGGGTCTCCTCCTCGAAATCTATTGCCTATTGGGGCCATAGTTCATTGGCTAAATACAAGTGAACTTCACACGCCTTCCAAGGCTTTTAGTCTCATGAAAGCATGAGGGTTTCCTCACGACGTTTTCTCTCACCTTTAAGCGAGGGATGGTATTATATTAAGGTGCACCTATAAATTTAGAAAAGCCTATTTCCAGGCCAAAGGAGACTTAGATCGTAGCCGTAACCTGTCACTCAAGAGGCAAAACCTATAACTATTGGGGCATCGTGGCTCACCAATATAATTACATTATAATATTATTACATTATGTTGTAATATACTGTAAGTATAATATGTACCTATCTAAGAAAATATGTAATTAATTAATGTTATTAGTCTTGGTATACATTTTTTTAAATAAATTGATAGAGATGATATAAAAACGCAATCATTTACGCCTCCGAATTTTACGCTGAGGAGTCAAAGTCAAAGTATTTAGAGTCAGTAAAAGGTATTATTTTATAATAATAATATCTATGGACGCTTTTACACCACGTCAATCTGGTCCCGTCCCAGAAAATTTTTTTGTGTTCCCTGGCGAGATTCGAACCCGCTACCTCCGGCTTGTGCGCCAACGCGCTTACCACTGAGCCACAGAGGACGTCAGTTTTTTTTGTTTATCATATTTTGTTTGTTTTCGGATTTTTTTTCTTTCGTGTTATACAAATAACAGAGTATGGCACTTAAGGCACAATTGAGGCACAAAATGGAAAATATCAAGGTCAATAAACTCCGACACAGGGTGACCATTTCAACAAAATGGTATTTTTTTCTATGGAAGTTTTTCTGCCGAAGTTTTTTTAGAAATTTTAATATACATAATATGGCAGATAAACTCGGTTGGAGTTGTTGGTCAAAGCTAGTTCATATTTCATCACTCAAATAAGAATATATTCGTGGAACTAAACCAACTTTCTGAAAGTTTGACAAAAGCTCTCTGATTAAAACGAATATTATGTATTATTAAAATGTAAAGTTTTTTTATTAGAATAAATTTCATATAAACTTTAAGTTAATTTTGAGTACAATTGCTATTAGTAAGACTAAGGTTTCCGGACAAACTTTGACAGACATTAGCTAAAATGAAATATGTATCAATCAAATATGGTAGAATTTCATTTAAAAGAGTATAATAGTATAATAATACTACTAGCTGTTTCATGCAGCTTTACCCACGCTTACTTTTATTTGCGGACATACCCGGACTAATGATGACTAATTTCCTACTTTAGTTTTTGGTGTACTATACTATACTCTTAAGGGAATTAGGCCGCGACTTCAATGTAAGTCCTGGAGGGGCTTTACTTTTTTCTTACAATAATTATATTTGTATTATTCACCAATTTACATAAAATTGTATTTATAATTATAATAAAAATTAAAACATAAAATTGTATTGTAAATTAGACATTTACTTGCTAAAGACAGTACTGTTAGTTTTATGGTTTTTATAATGTATCAAAATTAAATAGAATCTAGTGTTACCATCTTGTAAGATGTATAAGTATATTGTCTATTAATGTCAATGTTGCAAACCGTTAAAACGTGCTTTTCAATTAGTACTGCATCTTACGCTGAAAACAGCATGAAAATAAATCTAGTAGTTTATTATTTTATCGCATACAGACAGTCTAAGAGATAGACTGACAGCGGAGGATTTGTTTTTTAAGCATGATAATAGATTTATACCTTACAATAAAAGATAAAAGAAAAGATTTTATTGAAGATACCACACCTTGGGAATAAGACACTCACTCTTAAGATATTATGATGTTACATGTTGTATTTATAAAATATTATGTACTCATTTTATTGACAAAAGAGCAACCCCTAAGTTTTTTTTTAAATCGTTCGCTCGTTTTTCTTAGGGGATCCTGCATCTCAAACGAGTTTTTTTTTTTTTTTTTACTATTACTACTTATTGACTACTTATGTTTTGACTTATTTCAAGTGTACAAGTTGTACCTACGTAATAAAGATATTTTTGATTTGATTTGTTTAAATAGCTTTTACTATTACTGCTTTATAATTATAATCGTTCTATGTTTATGTTATTTTAGCATTTTTCAGCTGACATGTTTCTTGGACTTGAAGCCTTCAGTAGCCTGAAGTATTCAAGTCCAAGAAGGCTTCAGGGCTTCAGATAATATATAATTATCTACTTATATATTATTAAAAAAAACCTTTTAATCTACTATGCTATTAAAAATTCAATATAATCAGAAATGAAAATTATCTTTTATTACAGTTTTTATGTAATAACTTTATATTAAACAGCTTACCATAATCCTCAATCATGTTCGCTAAGTATTTTGTTTTCAAAACAAAATTAATCATTTCCAAATTTTTTTATACAGAGATTAATTTAGATATCCACTTAAATGTAAGCAAGAACAAAGATCCGAGACGATGTTCCCGTGATAAATAACCTTTTAGTTAAAAACGAATCAATCACTCCTTAAAGAGCTGACGACGGAGAAAAAGTGGTCTTTCGTACCTCGGATCGAATCCATTAGCCTTTTTCTGATAGCCATTGATATAATGAATCATTTAAGTGGAGCAGTTTTTAGACAATTAGCGATGTTGCTTCCTTATGATAACGCGTATTTCACTCATTATAATGAAATAACTTTTTTCGGCAAGAAACCGTGGTCACGGAATGACCAGACGTTTGCGGTTGCACCACTTTATATATACTTACCGTACATAACTCAAATACACGGTAAATAGTATTATGACGCATAATCCTATTTACCGTATATTTGAGTTTTCATATTTAAAACCGTGATATTTTGAGTAAAAGTAAATTATCAACCCTTATGTCCCACTGCTGGACACGGGTCTCCTCAAAATCAGGCGAGGAGGGTTATGGGCCATAGTTCACCGTCGTTCAGCGTCACGATGTTTGCCTTCACCGGTGAGCGAGCGATAGTCACGTGTTTAGGGTGCACTTAGAAATTTCAAGGCACGTACTGGTGAGTCAGGATCGAACCTGGAACCTCTCGCATAAGAGGCTGAGTCCACTCACCACTGGACTATCGTCGCTATGGTAAATGGTAATTGAACGTAATCATATTTTTAAGTATCGTAAATCAGGTATGAAAACCAGGTAATTAATTTTAGATGATAATGAATTATCATCTAAAATTAATCACTACATATTATAAAACAAAGTCGCTTTTTCTGTCCCTATATCCCTTTGTACGCTTAAATCTTTAAAACTACGCAACGGATTTTGATGCGGTTTTTTTTAATAGATAGGACAATTCAAGAGGAAGGTTTATGTATATAATTTATTAAGTTTTTATATACATTGGCTAAGATATAACAATAATTGTTGAAGGTGTCGGGAAAAAATAGGCCGCTTGGGAGTTTTCAACGAAAACGCTGCCTAAACCCTTTGAGATATAACAAAATAATGTATGGTGGAATTGTGTATCTTAAATAGGTCTACAAAAAAGTCCGCGATGGCATATGTTTATCTCTTAGGGATATCATACTATATCCATTTAATACTTAAAAAAATGGGCAATTATAACGTGATAATTTGAAAGTTATTTACACAAATACGGTATGAATCCTTATCATTTTAAATCAGTTAATTGGCATGTGCATTTTAAGAAGATTATTTTTGCCCTTTACATCATGCAAATTAAATGAATACTTTAGGAGATATGGCAAAATCAAAATAATGCAGAAGAAAATAAATCGTGTTGCTGTGATACGAACGGGCGCGGGCGGTTGTCTGGTGTTTAGGGCATAGTGTATCAACTCACCAGAGTAGACGTAATAATGTGATCAACGTATGGTGGAATATATAATAATAGTATACTAAATATACCTAGGTATAGAAAATCTGCGAAGGGATATATGTCTTTATGTTCAAGATAACATATATTCATTTTAATACAAAAACTTAGTCATTATTAAAATAGAAAATGATCATCATCAGACATGATAAATCCGTAAACCTAAGTTCACGCGGGCGAAGCTGCGGGTAACAGCTAGTTACGAATAATTTTCTATCAATCAAATATTAGCATTTTAAAATAATAGGCAAACTAAAAAACATCACATTATTGTGATGCAGGGTTTTCTAATTCTTTTCATTTGTCGTGATATAGTTGGATATTTTTTTTTCATGATTCATAGTGCATATGTTGTCGTGGATAACATATGCACTATGAAAAAGGCACCTCGTTTTCCATACTGCATATGCGAGTGGCATGTACAACCATGCAGTAAACTATTCTAAAGTTCCTATTCATCGTAACCAAAATGAACTCTATAGCGTAGTCATTTAAAATTTATTGGCGGCTATTTCATATTTCTATTTGAATACAAACTTGCACTCGCTCGCCCGAACTCATTCTAATATGCAACGAAATTTCTGAAGTGAAACCTATTTAATACAACCTCTATAACATTATAGAGGCTGTTGGCAAATGTATTATTAAAATGATCTGTTTGTTTGTTGGCTTTAGGCTATCTACTTGTAGGCATAGACAAAATAGATTTTAGAAGGGAGGTTAAACTGACAAATGGTTTTACCTACAGATACAAGACATTCATAGACACTAGTTACACCAGAGAATAAGCTGGTCCCCAACACGGTTGAGGTCTTGTCGTGGCGGTGTGGCTCAGTAGCCTAGGTTGACCCCCACACCTTGGACGAAGCGAATTGAGCTAAAGGACTCTTTGTACCTCTCATAGAAGAAGAGGGGCCAAAGAGCAGGGGCCATGGGGCGAGGACGAGAATCTCGGCTCATTTACTGTCCCGACGCTGGAACGGGCTGTCCCGACGCTGGAACGGGTTTTTTTGTGGTGCGGGGCAACCCCTCTGTTTAGGTGGCGTCGGTCCCCTAAGGGACTGACTAGCCGTTGGTGCCCTATTGCTTATAGATCCGAGACACTTCACCAAAGGCGGCATTAGTGGCACTCGCCGGGTTTTAGTAAGGAGGTCTGCGTCCACTTACCAGCTTTCGAGCGCAGAGACTCCCACATACCCGCCTGGGGAGACCCAATCCCCGCGGGATGCCTAAGTGTTTTCCCGGCGTTAAAGAAAAAAGGCATAGACTAGTTAGATTTTAGAAGAGAAGTTAAACCGAAAGTTGGCTAAATGGTTCACCTAGAGACATACAAGACATTCATAGACACTTTTACTCCAGATGATAAGCCGGTGCGTTGCTAACCTTTCAAATAGAAGTATTTTTTCTTGATGGTGCTTAAGTAGTATCAGTGCATAAATACGAGTGGCAGCTAATCCTATACGTCGGTGGTGCGAGGCAGAAAATGCCATAAAAATTGACTTGTGGATTTTAGACATCGAGATGGTGCGGGTGAAATTTGGAAGTTTGACGCGATATTCGTACTCATATTCTCGAAGGTAGTAGAAGTAACAAAGGAAACATTTTTAAAAAATAAAAAAAATCTTGCTAACGCGGGCAGAGCCACGGGCAACAGTGTAATAAAAGTCCTAAAGAAGTAAAGTATCAGACCCATCAAATATAACGCGCTGCTACACGTACACGATTTCCAGACATCGATATGGTGTTGGTGAAATTTGGAATTTTGACGCTATGTCCAGAGGTGGAATTCTATAGATACTAGTCCTAACAATTCCTCATAGCACTTACCTTGGATGAAATATGCCGAGAAAAACACAGAGTAAGTCAACTTCTCTACGCAGCGCTAAACAATAAAACCGACCTGAGTGAACTTTCAAGGCGAGTAAGCACAGTGCGGTAAAAATGTGATTCACTATTCCTCAAGCATACAGTTTTTAAAAACCCACCGATACATTACAAAAGCGATATATTAAAGTTCGGGATTCCAGGTCGAATCTGGACCCGTTCCAGAATTATGAAGGATAGACTATAAATTGGGTTTCAGGATGAGTTAGAACTTAATTGCGATGCGCCGCCAGAATAAAGTGCATTTAAAAAGGCTTATAAGCTACATGTCTAGTTCTATATTTTGGATGACAATGTGATGGTACATTTTCATCATCATCATTATCGTCGTAATTTTTGATTTCGGTACTGGATATAAATATAATATTATGTCAATGAATAACGCTATATCTATATCGCACACGGTGAATGTGAAAGTAACTTCATTCTTTTCTGTCTGATTTAAATTTATTTATTTATCTCATTTATTATATTATTATTTATTGTCTGTTATCTACGACCGAATTCCTGATCAGATTTCTATAAACTCCGATTTGATCCCAAATAAGGTTCAAATTTTTATGATTTGACTATCCTTACTAATATAAATATGAAAGTAGGGATGTTTGTCATGCGAAAAATAGTTAACCGATCATTATGAAACTTCGTACACATATTCTCGGAGGTACTGGAAGTAACGTAGGATAAATAATTTATAAAAAATAAAAAGGATTTTTTTTGCTAACGCGAGAAAAGTCGCGGGCAGCAGCTAATGTGTTATAAAAAAAGTTCTGTACTTTTATTATAGTACCCTACGAGTAGCTGTTCTAAGCTAAGTCATAATTAAAGTATCAAAGCAATATATTATGTTCCACTGCTGTGCAAATCAGGCGAGGAGGGTTCCCAGGTATGCTCGCGATGATTCCCTTCACCAGTGACCGAGTGACAGTCTAATGATCAGGTGCCCTTTAATATTTAGGAAATCCCTTTTCTAAGCACCAAAAGGGGATTAAGATTGAACCCGGAGCTCCTACTCAAGAGCTCGAACCCATACGCATTTTTTTTTGAGGTCGCAGTGGAAATGCTTTCGCATCATATCATGGTCTCGGGTAGGGACACTAACGTGTGTGGGGACTCGCATTTGGGTGCATTACTCCGCTAAAACCACTGCGAGCGTCTTCAGTCGCTTTATGAGGGTCCTGGATCCGCCACCTCAGCGACAGATAGACAGACTCTTCAGATATAGGGGGGCTGCCCGGCGAACCCATACGCACTGGACCATTGTCGCTCACAATAATCATCATCATCATCAGCCTCTATCCGTCCATTTCTGAACATAGGCCTCCCTCAATGAATGCCAAGACGACCGATCCCTTGCTACTCTCATCCAACGCGGACCTGCCTCTGCACGGAGATCGTCTTCCCATCTGCTTAATGGCCGACCAACACTTCGTCTACCTAAACGCGGCCTCCACTCTTGAACCTTAATGGCCCATCGGCCATCCGTTCTTCTGAGTGCGTGACCAGCCCATTGCCACTTCAATGTGCTTATTCTTCGCGTGATATCGGTAACTTTAGTTCGGTAACTTTAGTTACCGATATCGCGCGTTAAGTAACGCTCACAATAATGATCTACAATAATTAATTCATATGATGCGATGAATGACTTAATGAAATGAATGAATTAAGTAATGTTGCATTTGTTAATTGTTGACAATACCGCGAATGATTAGTCAGTAAGGTTTGGTAATTGTAATGCAGTCTTCTGTTGCATGTCGTATGTATTTTCGTACGGGCAATTCCACAAACCGTGTCACCGTTTGAAGGCTTTACTGAAAATTGCCGTTGTGTGATTTGAATGAAATTTGAATTAATAACACGTTGGAACGCCGAATCGAAATTACGTTTGATATATGTATGAAAATGTTTTTAAAATATCATACGCTGTCCCATATTGTTTCAACTCTGTGGCTCAATGGTTAGCAAGTCACCGCTCAAGTCAGAGATAGCGGGTTCATTCCGCCAAACAACTAAAAAGTTTTTTGTGCTTCTGGGTCATGGGTATGAATTAAATATGTATAATATGACAGTAATATGTATACTATATCTACACTAATATTATAAAGAGGAAAACTTTGTTTGTTTGGTTGTTATGAATAGGCTCAAAAAGTACTGAACCGATTTTAAATTTTTGAAATTCGAAAGCTACATTACCCCCGAGTAATATAGGCTAAATTTCATTCTGAAAAAAAAAAAGGTTTCCGTAAGTTATTTGGGTTTTTTCGGACACAAGGTGTAAAAAATCAACCAGAGAAGTTACTTATTTTGTGCACTAAGAACCCGTTGTAAATCTTAGTAAACGCAGGCGAAGCTGCGGGCAACAGCTAGTTAAATATATTTTGTATAATAAGTATATGTTTCGTAGAGAAGGGAAGATAAGACATTTAGTGTATTTACAGGCACCAAGACTTAGCATCTTAGTCTCAGGAAGGATAACCATGGATGAATTCATCATCATCAGCCTTGCACTGCATGAATGAATTGCCTGGTCTAATTCCGGATAAAGTAGTTTATGTTCATGTGTGATCTCGAACACTTACTATCAGGTTACACGTCTTTCAGTTTGCCTATAATACTATCCTATATATAATAATCTATATAAATAAATATGAACAAGCGCGTAACTCGAAAATGGCTCGACTAGTTTGGCTAATCTTTTTTCGTATGTTCCTTAAGGCCCACAGAAGGTTTTTATATGAAAAAAGGTGTGTGTGCGATTCACACACGATAGAAGTGAAACACACGTTAAATGCTCAAATACAAGGAAGTACAACATTTGCTCTCTCGCTCTGGCTCACTAATTACAGGCGATTATATGGGACAAAGAGGAGAGATCGTTAATATTAAATAGTATGTATGTTTCTGTCTCATTCTTTTCCTACACATTTTTGTATTTGTGTCTCTTACCTGTCGTTTTTTCCGTTGCATCCGGATTGAAATCACAACGATTCTAAAGAAGTTTCACTTCAATAGATGTCCAAAATATCCATGGCAATTAGAAGCAGAAACAATAATTACCTTGAACGATGGCTATCCACAATCGACTGAAGATAATGGCTACCGTACATTTATTACATTTTTAATATTAACAAGCAGCGTCCCGCGATTTCATCTGCGTATTTCCCATCGCCGTGGTAGTATGGGCTGAAATTATAGCCTATGCCTTACTCTGATGTATAAGCTACATTATTGTAAAGTTTTACAATAATCTATTCAGTAGTTTTTACGCGAAAGAGTAACAAACATCCATACTTACAAACTTTCGCGTTTATAATAGGTATTAGTAGGATGTTTGTCAGGACAAAGTATATCCTGGCAGCTAATATTATAATATAATTTGTATTTAAAAAATCTATGAAGCAATAAAGCATTTGTACAAAAAAAATATCTTTTGAAAAACTTTATGTGCCTGTTACTTGGTTACGTGAAAGACAAAGAAAAACATTTTTACATTAATTATAATATCCAATTTCTCCCTTTGCCGTTTTTGTAAATACACTGAAATATTAATTCGTGTAAGATTTCGTATATTTTATACAATTCAATTTCGAATATCACGGTTTCATGAAAAACAAAGGTCTTAATTGTCGTAAGGACTTATTTTATTTGAAAAAAGAAGAGTTGGTATAGAAACCTATCCACGTGTAAGGTGAAGCCTTTTTTTGGTTGCAGGAAATAAAAGCCTTCAAATTAATACGAGTATTTCTAAAATACTGCTTGTAATAGTGTATTTGAATAGTTGATAGAATTTCGTAAAATATTTTTTCGACGTAAAAATGCTATCGGAAAAAACGTTTTGTTTTGAATAGAATTTCCCTGAATATATTTTAGTAATTTTATGAGTTAGTACTGAGATCATATTCTATATTGGCGAGAAATATAAACTTTATACCCAGGTAACGGGGTGGTCCTCGACCCTATATATTATTCATACTTGGACATACTTGATACATACACAAACTAAAACCTCTGCGAGCGCCTTCAGCTATTTTTAAAGGATCTGCAAAGATAAAAACACCTCAGCAACAGGCTGTGGTAAAGGCCAGACTATTCCTCGGAAGGAGGATACCAAGATGCTACATAGCAGTCCCCGCGACGTCATGTCAACTGGGCCCAGGTTCACAGCCTGAACCCAACACGAGCACAGCAGCGTTACTGCAGAAGTATTAAGTAGCGCCTCGTACTCATATCCGTTCATTCCCTGGGCTCTCCCAGGGAATGAACGGATATGAGAACGGAACGGCCTCCTCTCTCATCTGAACGCTGGCCATCTTCTGGGACATCATTGCCACGCATCGACCACATAACCCATAGACTCCTAATAACAGAGGAACGGGTTCTGGCGACACATCTGACTTATAGTTCCGATGTAAGCCGTAAACAATGTACTCAAACTATCGTGTCGTCTCATTCTTTCCCGTTGCGAAATATATCCATTTCTTTTTACGTTCCGTGATTGGTAATGTATGACCTTGAATTAGCTAATTACAGCATTGCAACCCCTTTCGTCTCAGCTAGTTGCCAGAATGCATTTAATACGAAAAATCAAACATTAGGAGTCTATATAATGAATGTGACCATCGACATTCGTCTTCCTCGAGAGTTGAGATGGCAGAGACCCATCCAATAAAAAACATTCAGCTATAATCTAACTCAGGTCGATAAACTCATGCCAAATTCATAGGATTTCTCCTCCTAACAAAACTACCTTATAACCCACAAAACCCTAATTACACTAACGATTTACAATAATTTTATCTTGTATACTATATGAATAATCTAATGCCAGTGGTGGAGAAACCATCTTGGTGTACTTTCAATAAGCTAATATCCGGCAATGAATGGAAGAGGACAATAAGAATGTTTTCCATTAGTAAGAGGTAATGCAATTCTGCTTAGTAGCTGATTTGGGCAGACACGACCGGGGTGGTCTTCGCTCACATGGCACACAAGCTTAAAGGCCTAAGAGTCTAGACCCTTCGAAATAAAATCACATAGCACCGGCCGGCGTTAAGTGCCAGCAGCTATGCTGACGCATTTTGTGCAGTTTGCGAGTTCGCAGTGGCTTGTTATAAGAAAAATAAGGATGGTTGTTTGGGTACCTACAGGCGTCGGTAGCCACAAGGCTTCGACTGCTGGTTGCCTACGTATGACAAAAAAGTGTGCCTATAAAGCATTCATAGGAAGATTATACGAAAAAAACTGAACGTATTATTGTTAATGACGAATTTATTCCACAGAAATCGCGTACAGACAACAAATTGCTAACATAGCGTTAATAGCAAAGCTGAAAAGTTTTGCCGCAATATCTAATATTTCATTCATAAAATTAGCAAACAATATACAAATCATCGGCTAACCGCGGCACGTTAGTATACGTATAATATTTCAATTGCGTTTGTGGTTCCCCGCAATGTGAATAGATTTCTGTGTAATATTTTATTATTTAATTCACTTAACTAAATGCACATTGTGATTGCAATTGTAGTTAATATATATTACACACATACAAAAAAAAAACATGTCAATTATGCTAAAATATTTTTCAAACTTGACTGCTCAGTACTCATATGTAATCTCATTAGAGATTCATCTAATCGGTTCGCCAAATTAGATCAGCTTGGCGAGGACTGACTTCCCCCGATACGACGACCCCAAAGAGCGACGGTGGTCCAGTGGTGGACGGACTCGGCCTATTACGCGAGGGGTTCCGGGTTCGATCCTGACCCGTCCGTGTGTGCTTTGAAATGGGTTTTTCTAAATTTCTAAGTGCACACGAGACCATCGTTCGCTCACCGGTGAAGGAAAACATCGTGAGGAAACCTGCATGCCTGATGAGATTGAAAGTCTTTGAAGGTATGTGAAGTTCACCAATCCGCACTGGGCCAGCGCGGTGGACTATTGGCCCATTACCCTCCTCGCTTGATTTCGAGGAGGAGACCCGTGCCCAGCAGTGGGACATGTAAGGGTTGATACTTTACTATTTTTCAAACAATAGTTTTTCGATATAAGATAATTTTAATAGCTTTCATATAGGAATGTTGATGTCCGTGTGTTGTATTTATTTAAATTATTTTAAACAAATCAGCCTTTACAATTTTAGATCTTAAATACGCTTTTCTACGCATCCACGATAACTTTCTTATACAAAATCATCAAATAAATGACATACATATAAGTAAAGTTTTATTGAAGTCACTATGTAAACTCCAAGCAAACACATAGTTTCAATGAGATATATACTTCCGTGTACTAGCAAAAGAGACGAAATACTAATGAACACAAACGCGTATGCGGCATATGCGGCGAAAGTATAAAATAAATCATATCAAATAAACTACACAAGTATATGATATGATTTTCACCAATTCACTAGATAAAATGCACTGCTAT
This sequence comes from Lycaena phlaeas, assembly GCA_905333005.2. Lineage (NCBI taxonomy): Eukaryota > Metazoa > Arthropoda > Insecta > Lepidoptera > Lycaenidae > Lycaena > Lycaena phlaeas. The sequence continues at coordinate 2,945,814 of HG995174.1, forward strand.
TGTTCCTTTAAATTTCAATTAATAAATACTTAATAATATAGTTCCGTTATGGGCATAGAGGCATAGTACGATTTTTTCAATCCACTAGATAAGTCGCATTACAATTGTCACTGAACATTTCTAAGTATGATACATGTAGTTCTGGAATAAGAAGCAAAATAGTAAATAAAGAAGGAAAGTTCTTTGGAATTAAAATACATCGAGAAAATTTTTACTAATAATCATGTTTACCTATCGTGGTTCGTTAGAATAATAATATAGGTATAAGTACAGTGGACGGTCTTCGAGGCGAGTGGCAAGGCATCTGTCAACAGTATTGACGTTCAATGGGGAGTAGTCAGCAGCGAATGGATAAAGGCTGATAAGCGACTTCCATAAAAACCTAATACAGCAGAGGATTAGCAGACACGTTGCCAGCCTATTAAATATGAATAAGCTTTATTCCTGAAATTTGCCAAGTCGTATCTAAGAATAATAATAATTGCTGATTTATATTTCGATTCTATCAGAGAAGCTCGTGGCGCAGTAGAAATAGCCGCGGATCGTTTCACCAGGTTATGCAACGCTTGCTGAGGTTAGTATGTGGATGGGGACCATAATTAAATACCGAGACCCCTCCGTGCCTCGGAGAGCACGTTAAACCGTTGGTTCCAGCTGTCATTCGTGGATCTTCGACAGTCGTTACGGGTCGTCAGAAGCCCTAAAGGGTGTCAACCAGTCTTACCACGGAGAATCGTATCAGCCAGTTACTGGGTTATGGAGATCAGATAAGCAGTCGCTCCTTTTAAAATACTGGTATTCAGCCGAATCCACTCAGACTGGACGCCGACCCAAAGATTTAGTTGGGAAAATGCTAGGAGATGATAATTATGATATTTCAATACTGTCTATAAACGCCATGTATTAATAAACAGTTTAAATAGATGCTACGAAGCGATAAAGTAAAAACGGCCATAAAGCAACATGAATTTCCTGTATCATCTGCCCTAAGCACCTGGCCCAGACGTCCAGAATTTAGTATCAGGCGTATCGGAACGAAGCCAAATAGTAGCGGTTTGGTGAGCTCCTTGCCAATATCAGCTTGAAATAATGTACTTCATGAAATGTTTATGAGCTTACAAATTGCCGTTGTTTAAATTTGATTACGTCTTTTTGTTCTTAAGGTTAATACGTCGATTTCTGAAAACGATGTTTTGTATTTTAAAATTATTAGAGCTCTTTTATGAAATAAGAAAAAAAGATTTCTATAGCATCGAAATGCTCTTTTGACCTTTTATGTATTAAAACAAAGGGCACTTTCATTGAAATCATCACGCCATGACACGCTAAGACGACCGATACTTTGACACTCGCATCATGGACCGGCAACTCAATGGATCCATTGAAATATAATCATAAAATTCTAATAGAATCTGGGTGTACCTACATTCGTATCGAAACAATTTGCGATGCTATAACAATATCACATTTTTACGTTTAGCGGAACTCTTAGCGCGCCCTTGTCTGGATTTTTCCAACATGAAATTTTGTCACTGCCGGTCTTGGGATCTTTATAAAGTGGAAAGCATTGAAGTAGTGGCTTGATTTTAGGAACAATGGTACGGGTAGATAGTTGTAGTAGTATGAGTAGAGTTGGTCTTGTCATAGATGACATTTGTACATAATGCATACACGAAATTGACTACTGATCAAGCACCAATGATGCTGTAATTGGTGGTTGATCAGTGGTCTTAGCTTGTTTGTTCATCTGAATTTAAGGCGCCGTTCACAAGAGTTCTTTTTTACCGAGAGTTAAATAATAATAATAATAATAATATTTATTTGCTTCAAACATGGTATAAAAGATGTTACAAATATTATAATGGCACACATGTTTGGCTACGTTTAACAATAGCATGCAAAATCATTATAAAAGTAGAAATAGCATATTACAATATAAATTAAAAATATAACAAACATCCTTATATTAATAACTGATTTTGGTACATTATTCATTTAATATTTTTGTCAATTACATCTTTAATATTATAAAAATTATTCTGTAGGACCCACTCATATATTTTTGATTTTAATTTTCTGACTGTTAGATTTTTTAATTATTAGGTAGTCTGTTAAAGAGAATTACGCACATATTTAGACAACTTCGGGTATATTTACTTATTCTAAAAAAGGATTTAAAGGAGGCTAATGGACACCCATGTATTCGTTCACATGAGACCGTTTTTAAATCGCGGCCCTTTTTTATTTAACACTGTTGGATTTACACAGCATGAGACGTCAAATCAAATATAGCATGCGGAGCTCGCAACTCGCCCAATTTCGGAATTTAACGCGACGCATAAGCGTCCCCGTTCGCATGAGCGCTTAATAATAAGCGCTCATGCGAACGGGGCCTTAGGTTTTGTAACCGTAACGTTTAAAACAAAAATACTGCATATGTTAATTTAAAATCTGGCATAAACAATATTTGATAAAGATATACCCGACACAAAAGGGACACGGACAATTATCACAAACAAGAGTGTTAATTATAATACGTAACCAACACCGGTCGGGCAAAAATGGGAACCACCTCGATATGACCAAAAGTAATTACAAAGTTCGGGATTTAACGAAATTCATTTCGCCCTATAAAACAACGAAATGTGGTATTTAAATGTGTAGCATCATTTAATATATTCTTGTGATGTGATGCTTTAATTTGTAATTTAATACCTGACTTTAATGTTTGTAATGAACGCGAGTATTATGCATTCCCGTACTTTGAGGAATAGCTGAGAGAATTGTGTCGTACAAGTTAATGGAATTAACACTTTACTTTTGCGGTTTACGCGTGTTTGATTTATAACTTTGTGCTTTGAGTGTATTTGTAGATAGATGGTATGTTTCAAAGTTAGTATGTTCTTTATTTCACCTTCCTGTTGATACTAGAATTAATATACTAGAAAAGGATGTGCAAGTGATAAAAAGTATTGTAATTTTTATTATCTGTAATACTTACTTACTTATTTTATAAATTCGATTACGCGACAAAAAAGTTGTTTTTTTTATTCAGCCTTTTTTTGGCCAATGCATCAGTGAACTATGACAGTGAAATATATTTCCTTAAATTTATTTTTAATACAAATTCGAGATTAATAGTTATTAAATTTATTATGTAAATACAAAAGAAATACAATTACTAATAAATCAATTGGTTGGTTTATTGATTAAGATACAAAAATTATGTCTGTCCAAAAAAGATACTTTAGAAATTTCACCATTCAATTTTGGAATGGTGATTTAAATTTCATTCGATTACGTGGGTTTTAATGCCAGTAAGCAGGTAATTTAAACGGTCAGCGACGCACCTGTTAATCCTCTGGCTACGCGGTTGTCTACAGATGTCGATGATTGCTTACCTTCAGGTGAGTTGACTGTCCGTTTTCCCCTTCAGCTATGAATAAATTTAATTGATATCTTCCTATATTTATATGTAAATACTAGCTGTACCCTGCCACGCTTCGCTGTGGTCGATTAAGATTGTCGTGGATATGTGACTGATGCAAAAATAGATAAAAACAATCCTTGATGCAGATTGTATATCATGCTAAAATTTCAGCACAACCGGTGCAGAACTTTTTGAGTTTTTGAGGCGTGCACAAACCAACATTACATTTTTATATTTCATACTTTTAAACTCATAATTAATTTCTCGGCCAACTTCATAGAAAAAGTCTTACTTCATATGTTAATCAAAACTAAAAACAACCATAAAACAGTACATTTTGCTAAAACATTTTAACATACAATATCACTTCTGATTTTCCCAGTCTCCAGCCAACTCCAATAAATGTTTATCTTCACTGTATACCATCTAGGAAAAAAGTACAAATGATAACTACTTTTAAACATAAAAGAAAATGGCCGTCCTCATAATGTAGCGTCGCTGAACCACATATTATATCCTGGCGCTCGGCCAATTTGGCCTTTATTATTGCTGCCTATATCAATCTTTTTGATATTTATTTGAGGCCTTTATGTATGCGGGATTTTGTGTTAAAGATTTAAGCTGTTTAATGTGGGGGTTTTTGGGAATTCATTGTGTAATAATCGTTTCCTTTTTTTCACACATGGCCATCTCATCATCATTTGTATCAACCAATCCAGATAGAGCCTGTGTCATGGGCACCAGGCTAGTGATAAATATCCATATAAACAGTGTTTAAACAAATATTCATGCCCATTACACAAACATTTGTCCTAAGTAGGAATCGAACCCACAACCTTCTTTAGCAGTCAGGGTCACTAACCATTAAACAAACAGGCTAGTCTGTTAATTCGTAGTTGGAACTCAGCTGCAATTTCCATACATCTTATTTTCACATTTTTCGTCGCCTATTGGAAATACGGTTAAAATTTATATAAATTATTTCTTAAAATTTGTAATTGTTCCTAATGCAAGCATAAAGTATTTAATTGTTTCTAGATTTAATTCGAATTTGCATCTCTGGGCGACCTCTAGTAATGTTAAATAGCGATTTAAATATGTTAATATATTTTTACCCGAAATACAGCTTGACACTTTGTGTTATTGAATAACGTATGACGCAGCAGATCTGCTCGGAGGTATTATGTCTGCGGGATGACATCTTGATATTTGTGAGAAATTCACGCCATACACAGCGACTTTAGTAATACTCTTCCTTAAAGGTTTTTCGTTTTTGATACGTAACAAATGTATACGATATTCAAAAGGTCTTTTTAGAATAAACCAAATATTACACTTTAACCTCACATATAATTTTGATATTTACTATTTGAAATATAATATCATCATCATCATCATCATCATCATCATCATCATCGTCATCATCAGCCTTTATCCGTCCACTGCTGAATATAGGCCTCCCTCAATGAACGCCAAGACGACCGATCCGTTGCTACTCGTATCCAACGCGGACCTGCCACTGCACGGAGATCGTCTTCCCATCTGGTTAATGGCCGACCATCACTTCATCTACCTAAACGTGGCCTCCACTCTTGAACCTTAATGGCCCATCGGCCATCCGTTCTTCTGAGTGCGTGACCAGCCCATTGCCACTTCAACGTGCTTATTCTTCGCGTGATATCGGTAACTTTAGTTCTCTGGCGAAGGTCTTCGTTTCGAATCCTATCTGCCAAAGAAACACCCAGCATAGCACGTTGAGCTACGGCAAACTTGCATACCAGTCGTAAATTAAGAGGCCACGTTTCAGCCCCGTAGGTCATCACGGGGAGAACGCATTGGTTGAAGACTTTCGTCTTCAAATATGGCGAAGCTTCCTAAATGCTGCCCATCCTAATTGAATCCTCCTATCGGCTTCCCTCTCGAAGTTATGTCGACCTAGCTGCAAAGTATGCCCAAGGTAGACATACTCTTGCACGACTTCGAGAGTTTCGCCATCGACGTTAACAGGCCTAGGGAGAACGTGCTCATTAAACATGACTTTCGTCTTGTCCATTTCATCCTGAGGCCCACCCATCGGGAGGATTCATTTAGACTGTGCAGCATCTCCTGCAAACCCTGAAATTTAATATGATTTATATTATTAAAACATATCAAACTGATTATTTATTGTAGATTTTAAAAAATCACTGGGACTACCCTTGCCATATTTCACCACAAAAAAAAAGTTATAAAATAACACGCGTTTAATCATCAACTACGAATTTCACTTAAGATTAGGTGACTTAGCTTAAAGTTTAATAATATTTAAAAATATGTTTATGTCATATTTAATTACTGACTCATAAATATAATATATCAAAGCGAGCACAGACAACGAAAAGAATTTAATTACTTATTTTGATTGACAAGATAACAAAGAGACGTTTCCTTATTCTTATTCTTTTGATAAAACTCATAAAATGTCACTTAACGGAAAATAAAATTAAAAAAATATATTTTTTTTTGTTCGAAATTTGAAATTGCGAATTCGCTAACCTATTTCTTGAGTAAGGATTTCGTTCCACGAATAGTTATTGTTCTGTACTTTTTCATTAACTTCCTTGCAGGCCTTTAGTTTTGCTGTTTGAGCAAAATGGATGTTTTTCATTAGCGTTCCACTAAAATGTCCTTATTGCGAACTTTTTACGACTTTTATAGGTCACAATGTCTGCATTTAGGACTTGAATGAACAACGAAATTATTCCTAACTACAAATAAGCCTCATTTACCCAAAATCTACTTGAAACAACAGCATAATATGCATCCACCTATTGTATAAGGCACACATAATAATATATTATACAACAATATAATATATTTATATTATTATCATTTAGAATTTACAATGATGCCCCAGGTGTAACATTTATTTATTTACTATTAGCACCCCGCGGTTTCACCCGCCTACTTTCCATTCTCGTGTGAGAACGGGCAATAGTCTATAGCTTATACATCAGAATAACCATTCTGATGTAAAAGCTATATTATTATGAAGTTTCATCAAAATCCAATTAGGTAGGTTTTACGTGAAAGAGTAATAAATATCCATACTTACAAACTTTCGCGTTTATAACATTTGTAGGAAGTAGGATTTAGCAAAAGGTTGCCTTTTACGGTTATCGTGCCATGGCCTTCGTTGAAGAAAGCCTATGTTCAACAATGGACGGATGATAATCCGCATCGTATACATACACAATCAATCTTATTTCTTTCATGAACTAGTTTTCCTGCATTTGCAAGAAGGATAACTATTTACCAACACCGTCAAGTAGCACGCATTGTTTTAATATTTAATTATCAATTGTTTTTTAAGGCAAAAGACTTGTATTCAGGTTTTAATAAATAAAAAAAATCAAACTTACATTAAAAATAGCGCAATGAGTTGTCTGGGCATAGGCCCAGTTTAGTAAAGAAAGTAATATTGAGTGGATTGTTGTTGGTGCCATAGTTACCGCAACTAAGCAATCTACTACTTCAGGCACGGTTAGAACGGCGCGGTTTCAGGATCGCACTGCTTGTAATCGCACCGTTCCTGCGAGTATGAACGAGCCCTAATTAAAGACCTACAGATATAAGAACCGCGCGGTTTCTGAAACTGCGTGGAGCCTGTCGTGTGCTAGAGCTTAAGGTAGTAAAGTATCAACCCTTATATGTCCCACTCCTGAGCACGGGTCTCCTCCTCGAAATCAGGCAAGGTCGCTTGATTGAGGCAAGGATGCGCTGGCCCAAGCGGGTTCACATACCTTCAAAGGCTTTCAATCTCATCAGTCATGCAGGTTTCCTCACGATCTTTTCCTTCACCGGTGAACGAACGATGGTCTCGTGTGTGCGCTAAGAAATTTAGAAAAACTCTTTTCAAGGCATACACGGACGCATAAGAGGCCGAGTTCACCCATCACTGGACCATCGTCGCTTCAAGCGTCGCTCGAGCTTAAGGTAGATAAAATATAATCCCGTCTGTCAGTTGGTCCATAAAATACATAAATATCACAGTGAAAACGTTGTCATATCATCCCCAATAAATCCGATCCAAAGGCAGACCATAATTGAGTTGCGTTAAACTTTCCGAGCGTATGTGATAAAGCCTCCCGTCGCAAATTACTTTCGACCCAAAGCAATCTCATCACCGTTATTGTGAACTTTTCAATGCGGATTTCATTTAGAAAAAACCTTTGCTTTGTACCGTTGCTTATTTTTAGACATTTCTGAAAGATATACCTTAGAATTGTATTTAAAACGAGACAGTATATTATCTTGACTTTTTCCACTCTTGTCCCGTAATATCTACGTAATGTAAATCCTGTAATAGATATAATGTAACCAAAACGTCGAGATTGCACACATAAAAATGTTGTCAATAGAATATGTCTATTATAATCGTTCTTCGCGTTTAATATAGGTGTTTGTTCACGTTTAAAGAATGCTGTGGTTATTAAATATCAATAAGTTTATGTGCAATTATGTATATATCATATGTTTGATGTTTTTTTTTTAAATGTTGATAGTTAAAAAAAAATGGTTAATAAATCGGATCACAAATGGCAGCGTAATCGGTGTACATACATTAAAAAAAACCTATCGAATTGATAACCTCCTCCTTTTTGAAGTCGGTTAAAAACGTTGAAGACACAAAGCACACTGCAAGTGTATATAGTTCACATTTCAATGTCTTTCTAACATGTAACTGAAACTGAATTTAACGTCAGCTTGGACAGCAAACATAGATAGGCCAATAAGTTTTAAGAGTAGAGGACGCGTTTAGGTGGACGAATTGGTTGGCTATTTACCATTTTCCCTTGCATCCAACATGGACCGCCGTAAGGAGATTGTCATCCCATCCACAACGTGGATTAAATAGCTCTCCGTTTTTACAAATGTATATTATATCACATCCTATATATCCCACTGCTAGAAATAAAAATTGTGAAACTATATTTTGAAAAGAGCAACCCTACAGTGTTTCTTGCTAGATTCTTCTCTGGGGAAAAATGCTACTTTTGCGAACCTAGCATTGGCTTTTGAAAAAATATTGACATATTTTAAGTGCTATGTAATTTGCCTACAATATAAATATTATTCGATTTGATTTGATTAGAAATAGCGGTTAGTAGTCAAAGCAATACATGCGTAAAAAAGTTCAATAGAATTTATGTAGTCGGAAACAAAATAATTTATTGCCTCAGTTCTATTAATTACACTACATATTCTGCTCTCCTCAGAAAAAAAAAAAACAGAAAAGCTGTCCTTTGAAAAAAAAGCTGGATCATGGTATGAAAATGAGAGGACTGTACAGCTTCTCTCCCAGCGTCGCTAAATATAGTATCTTTTCCAGTGCTGCCTCTACGATTATTTTAGGAGCTCGCCGATGAAAGCCTTTTCGATTAAAATGGTCTCATCTGGCCGTACATTATAAACGTAATAAAATTTTATTGTAAGTACAATGTAGTGAGGCACTCAGTTTGATGAAGTCACTTAAAACATTAAACCCAGTAAGATAGGGTATCGTTCACATGGCGTGTATTTTAAATTGACAGCTATTGCGATGCATACTCTGTTGTTTTTGTTATTTAGAAGTGAAAATAGTTTTTCTTTTGTTTTACAATATATTCCTTGCATTTAAGTTTTGGTCGGCCAATTACAAGTGGAAAGACGCTCTCTTCTTTGAGGGAGGCCTATGTTGAGCACCGAAGCCTTTCTTTTCCACAGGGCCGGGCGGAAAGGACCCCCATCGGGAGCTCTGCAGGGTAGCTGCAGATCCAAGGGGTGAGAGTCCAGATGCACATCAAATACTTGGAGCTCTGTTGTTGATTCCATGTAGGTTGGAAGGGGTCAGCGTGTCTGAACAAGTTGAATTCCATACCAGCAACCGGTCCATAAATTATCAAAAAAGTAGCGTTATACATTACTTTACATTGGAAGTAGATCGTTACACTCCGATATAAGTAATGTAGAGTTTCAGTCGGAACAAGAGCAATCTTGAAGTTCGTTAAAATTATATTATTAATTCGGTTGTATATATATTATAATATGTTACTTCAAAATTCCCCACCATGGTTCATGCCTCTTTGTGGCGGTGGGACTCAATAGCTCTGGGTGACCCCAACACCTTGGGCGAAGCGGATTGAGCCGAGGGGGCTCTTTGTATCCCTCTTATAAGAAGAGGGGATAAAAGAGCAGGGGGTAAGGGGTGGGGATGGGAACCTCACCTCATCGTACTGTCCCGATGTTGGGAGGGGTTGTTCTGTGGTGCGGGGCAACCCCTTTGTGGAGGTGGCTTCGGTCCCCTGAGTGACTGACTAGCCGTCGAGGTGCCCTGTTGCTTGTAAATCCCGGGCACCTCACCAGAGGCGGCATTGGTGGCACTCGCCGGGTATTAGTCGGTAGAGCTGCATCCAATTACCATCTTTCGGGCGCAGCGAGTCCCACATACCCGCCTGGGGAGACCCACTCCCAAGCAGGATGCGTCAGTGCATTTCCCGGCGTAAAAGAAAAAATGTGTGTGTGTCAGCTCCGACGCACGACTGGAGTTTACTCCTCAAGTACGAGTATCTAACCATACGCAAAAAAATTATAACTTCACAATTACAATGTTAATTATTGATATTTATAACAAAAAAAAATAGCAATATAAATACATCGACACTAATAGAAACAAACAAGCCCAATAACATATAGTATATAGGTATAGTCGCCTATACAGCATACCCTATGTACGTCTCAATACACTCACAGCTAAATTAGAAAGTTGCGCACTAAAGGTGCGCACCAAAAACGTGACACTTTTTCGTTAGTTCAGTTGGTTTTACCCCTCGGATTTTTCTCATACCGGGCGCCTTATATATGAAAATCGATTCTTAAGGAGTAAACTCCAAAAAAAACGGGTTACTTCAAAATTCATCAAAATAAACGGTTTTCAGTTTGATGAGTTTAATCTTTATTCGCGATGACATGCCTATATTTTGTGGTTTCGTCGATAAAGTCCTGTTTAAACTTTTACTATACATATGCGGGCTGTTATTGATGATAGTGATGTCGTTTATACATGGTGTATTTTTTTTTGTATGATAGGAGGGCAAACGAACAGTCAAAGCCTTGTGACTATCGGCGCCCATTAACATCCACACAACCAATGTTTATGCGGACGCGTTGCACTACTTTTACCTATCCCCCCCCCCCCCGACATGCGACAGCTTAGCTGTCACTTTACGCCGATTTCATATGAGCGAGAGGTTCCTCATCGGTCGTAACGGCCCGATTTGGCTGCAAAGTAGCATGGACCACCTCTTACTATGTATTTTAATAATATTCGTATTATTGTATAAGGCAGCAAAAACAAAATATCAAGTAATAATATTTGTTTATAATATTATGTAACATAACATTCACGACAATGTATATTAAATTGAGCATATTATTATTAGCCAGTTACTATTTATTTACACGTCGATAATAAAACTATATAATGTGACGAATAAAAAAATTTCAGCCGAAAATACATGTGGTATTTTATACCTTACTAAAAGTGATAGAAACGTAATTTATGTCACCCTACTATAATAACGAATCGAATGACATCTCATTCATCTGTATCTGATGCTAGCCGTAGGCGCTAGCGGAACACACGTAAATACCTTGGATTAAGCATCAAATGGATTTAACAAGCAAATAATAATACCGTAATGGAACGGGAATATACGACACCGAATATTCGAGAAACTTCAAGAGTGACAGAGACAAAATTTCTTTTGTCTTTGTTAGAATATGACATTTTTTGTTGGTCACAAAGCAAACTTGTGCCCAACGCTGTATTAATCGACATATTTTGAATGTTATAATAAATATTTGTTAAAAATGTCCGCCATTTTGTTTTACTTTATTTTAAATTGACTACTTTTTAATTTGGCTGGATTAAAATTTCTGGTGAACCGGTTCTGTTATTAGCAAATTTTCCAAGAATACTTCAAAAACAAATAACATAAAAAGTATAATCGCATAAAAAAGTTTAAATATTTTTGTAAGGACTAAGTATATAAAGTTTAAATGATAAACAAGTTTGATATTTTTTAAAAGCTATAGGTACCAATTACTATAGCAGCTAATGCCTAACTTTGGGGCATCAAAAAACATGCCTTTAATTTGGATTTAAGGTGTTTGACTCTAAAGCTACTCGGAGCGGTTATTGGCCTTATTTATTTAACATTTATATTAATTTATAATACAACTATCTAAAATCACACTAAATGTTAGGCAGCTATCCACCATTTAACTTTTGTTTTCATTTTATTACACTTGCTTCACTGCAAAAAGTAGGCACAATATGCAACCTTTTGGGTGTACGCGAATATCAACTCCATTTTATACTTCCTTCGGTAAAAACAGTTCATAGACTTCTAAATAAAATTAAACTATCTTTATTGTGAGCAACGATGGTCCAGTGGTGAACGGACTCGGCCTCTTATGCGAGGGGTTCCGGGTTCGATCCTGACCCGTCCGTGTGTGCCTTGAAATGGGTTTTTATAAAAATTTCTATATGCACACGAGACCATCGTTCGCTCACCGGTGAAGGAAAACATCGTGAGGAAACCTGCATGCCTGATGAGATTGAAAGTCTTTGAAGGTATGTGAAGTTCACCAACCCGCATTGGGCCAGCGCATCGGTGAACTATGGCCCATTAACCCTCCTCGCCTGATATCGAGGAGGAGACCCGTGCCCAGCAGTGGGACATATAAGGGTTGATTTATCTTTATTGTGACAAGATTTTAATTCCATGATTACATTACAATGATTAATTATAGATCGTTGCAAAGCCTTCCATGATAGACATGTCTGAGTCTTGCAAAATAATGATTGCGCAAAGAATTCATAGTATAATATTATATAACCAATATTCCCTGATTTTATTTGTTTGTTACAGAGTTGCCTGAAAAGCCGAAAATTTTTGATGAAAGTGACAAGGAGATTATCGGAGTAGCAGGACCATACATAGAAGATACAAGCTTGAAGCTCACCTGCGTTGTTAGTGGAGGTAAAAATTGATTTACTCTTGTTAAAGTTTTTCCGGGAAAAATCGTCACATGAAAAATTGACAACTTGTATAACCGGCTTCGATGCAGTTGGGTAGAAAATATGTATTTGTAGAAAGAGTTTAGACGTTATTCTCTCATAAATATCTAGGCTATTAATTAAATAAGCTCTGACATATCAATTATATTTTCGAGTAAACGAAAACTAAACGATGTAATGAAAAAATATTGAATACGTAAAAACATCATGTAAACAGTATGAAATGTTTTAATGAGCGTTAACCTGTGTATCATTAATACATGGCCTGATTCTATTCCTTAGTGTTTTGTAAATTGGGGTTAATTTATAAATTAATGGAACCAAGTGAACTTCGTGCATAATGTTAGATCACTAATAGAAAAAAAATGTATATTATGTCGATCTTTGAAATATTGTAACTTCAATTTATTTTATGTGACAATATAATATCTGAAGTGTCCCTTAATTTGACAATAATTGTTACCTTATTACCTGTGTCATGTCAAATATATTCTGAAGAAATGTATTATATAAAGAACCAAGTTAAAAATTATTTTGTATTTTATTCAAAAGATACTTTTTTCATTTTATTTTACGTATAGTGGTGTACTACCACATATGTAGTTAACATACGAATTATGAAAAATAATTATTTATTATTAGTATCATATCCATGAGATAGTTTTATGTTATGAGTTAAAAAAAGTAAAGTAGCAACCTATATATTAGTATGGCCCACTGCTGGGCACGGGTTTCCTCCTCAAAATCAAGTGAGGAGGTGTTGGCCCAATGTGGATTAGTGAACTTTACACCTTCAAAGACTTTCAATCTCATTAGGCAAGCAAGTTTCCTCACCATGTTTTCCTTTACCAATGAGGTATAAGTGATGGTCTCCTGTTTAGAACTCCTTGGTAATTTAGAAAAACCATTTCAAGGCACCACGAGTCTAGATCGAACCTGAACCCTCTTAATTGAAGCGTTATTGGGGAAATATTTTTTTTTAAATCGAATGGTGCCGAATACTACTACATGTCAAAGCTCATCTACATAATTTACCAATAAATTACATTTGAAATATACTAGTCTCTATATATAAATCTCGTGTCACAATGTTTGTCCTCAATGGACTCCTAAACCACTTAACCGATTTTAATGTTTTTTCTTTTAAAATGTGTGCTTTTCTCCAACTTAAAAGATTTTAGAGTTTATTTCTCAAATTTGAGATTGCAATTTTATTTATTGCAAATTAATTGTTTTGACAGAACGACGTCTGTCGAGTCCGCTAGTATAATATATGATTTTGAGATTGGCTAACTGACAAGCGAGCCATTAGTGGTCGACGTTTTCCGTAACATATGTAAGCATACTTGTGTTGAAAAGCGTTAAAAGCCCTTATTGTGCCAGGCTTGAGTGTTGTCTTGGTGACATTATATTAATTACACTGTTTGACTTTCTTTCTGGATTGTTCTTTTCCTGAAGAAATTCTGTATGCTTACGATATCGATTTGCTGTTGTAAAAAACTAGTCAATTACACGCTATAATACGAGTATGTTATCGTGTTCCCGTTTCACTGTGTTTTATTTGCTTGTGTAATAAAGATCTTTGAATTCCACGATTGTGTAATTTGACATAATTTCAACAAGGTCTTAAAGCATTATTCACTTTTATATTTCAACTATCTATTTAGTGAGGGGCTTGTGCTTATATAACTATTTTTTTCAACAGGAAAGCCGATGCCAAGATTACGATGGTGGAAAGATGATAAAGTGATCGCGAAGTTAGAGCCAGTGGAAGATGGCTCCAGTCTGAGCCTGCTAGAGTTGAAGATACCGAAGCTACGGAGGGAGTACTTCGAAGCAGTATACACGTGTACAGCTGATAACACCGCTCTGGTTCCACCTTTAAGGGTCAATGTACAGATACAATTATACTGTAAGTACCTAAAAAAATATAATTAGTATCAATCCATATATTATGTTCCACTACTAGGCACGGGTTTCCTCCACGAAGTCAGGCCTAATGTGGATTGGTGAACTTCACACACCTTCAAAGACTTTCAAACTCATCAGGCATGCAGGTTTCCTCACGATGTTTTCCTTCACCGGTAAGCAAGCGATGGTGTCCTGTTTAGATCATTAGCATTTCTTTCACCAATGGTGTCTTAATAATAAACATAAAGAGTTTGTTTTAATGTTTTGAATTCAACTGCTACCAGTCGAATTTTGAAAATCTATTTTTACTTTCGTACTCCTTATTACAGATTTAATTTTATCAATTTCAGTGAATATTATCGTAGAGAAGAGCTAGTTAATATAACACGTATTTTCACTTTGAAATATGTCTAGAGAAACTGTTTCATTTCGAAACAATAATTCACATTCCTCTAATGTTATTTCAGGCCGAAGGCCTTAGGTATCTTAACCTCGCTTTTGCTAACATATTTTGTACTTCATAAGAAATGTTTTGGTACATAATTAAATTACAATATAATCCAGCCTCCAAATTATGCTATTGCGAGCTACCATTACGGATTTTTTTTTCAGAAGGCATTAGAAAGTTGGTTAATGTGCGATGACTAACTTGTTTAATTTTTATTGCCTAAATGCTGCTAACCTTGGTAGTAATCTTTTCATAGTATAAAACAAAGTCGCTTCCTTTGTATGTATGCTTAATTATTTAAAAGTACGCAACGAATTTTGATGCGGTTTTTTAAATAGATAGAACAATTTAAAAGAGAGGTTTATATGATACATGCACAATATATTACCCCGCTCAGATTACGTTCTAAGTCTTATTTAACTCAAGCGATTATAATGTTGTCTTTAATAGTAGCTTTAGGAGAACACAAAGTTAACATTAGATTGGATTTACATGAATATTCTACTAATATTGTAAACGCGAAAGTATGTTTGTTACTCTTTCACGGAAAAACTACTGAATGGGTTTTAATAAAACTTTTCAATAATATAGATTATATAACCGAATGAAACAGACTATAATTTATCCTCTTACTCCCACGGGGATAGAAAGTACGCGAGCGAAATCACAGGGTTTTCTTGTTTATTGATACAAATAAAAACATATTAAACAACGAATTCAACTTAATATATTCAATTGAACCGTTATTATATGCTTTTTAGGATAAAAAGGTGTGTGTGCGATTCACACACGATAGAAGTGAAACACATGTTAAATGCTCAAATACAAGTAAATATTAAAACAATGTGCAATATACATATACACCGACATTTGCTCTCTCGCTCTTATGTATTTGTGTCTCTAACCTGTCGTTTTTTCGATGCATCCGGTTTGAAATCACAACGATTCTAAAGAAGTTTCACTTCAAAAAAAAATAACAACCTAAAAACAAGAGGTTCCTCATGATTTTTCCCCATAAGACTAGTATCTCCGGCGGATAGACCTGTCGCTGGATATGAGCCATCCATCATTCCTTTTCATAAGGAAAATACCAGACAAGGAAAATCTTATCCCGTGTAATTCATACGGGACACCTCCAATCAACTGAAGCGTTATCATTGTTAGCTCGCACGTACGTATGATACAGTGGGCTGTCGCCCTTCATAATACCCTGGTAGTTAGACAAATGTATAAACATAATTCAAGGGACAAAATGACGACTTTCTTTCCTAATTGCTTTATTTCTCGCTATTATCCAAAGATCAGAATTAATATTATTTGTTAATTAATATTTAACTATACCAGATAAAACCTATATGTCTATATAGGTTTTATCTGGTATAGTTAGAGGACAAACACTGGGTATGTGACGTCTTGACATATTTTAAGGAAACCTATGTTCATCAGTGGATAAAGTCTGATAATGATTTTGATGATGATAGTGATATTCTACCATCAAATCAATACCCATACAGGTTCAGCAGCAGACCAATAAAGGTTGATGATAATGTTGATGATGATGATGAAAAGGTTCTGTCATCAAATCGACACACTTACCTGTAATAAAAATGGTAGATCAAAATGCATTAACTAACGAATATAATATGTTTGCCTTGGTCACAATATAATGAGAAATATATCAGGCCAATAAAAAAGAATTAACTTAAAACCATGCACAGCATATTATCCATCCGTGCAAAGTGCATTTTTCATATTGCTTGGATAGGAAAACTGGCATAGACACCTGATAGTAAGTGGACGACGTTGATCATAAACTAGTTTATCCGAAACTGGAATCTTTATGTGTTCCTGAGACATAAAATAATGTTTGCCAGTAAATTACACTGCTCTCCCTTATCTCGGAAACACAGCAAAGCTGTTTCAAAGGAGGAAAGCAAGTAATATGATGGTGCCCATACAGCTGTAAGACAGTGTATCCATCACCAGTAAAAGACAAGATAGGTATCGTCTATTATAATGAAACAACTTTTACGGATTTTATCGCGGTTTATTTAGTTTTTTACAAGCCCGACGTTTCGGATACTTTACAGCAACCATGGTCACGGGAGGACTGAGGTGTCAGATGTCCTTCTGTTACAAAAGTTATTCGAAATTACCCTATGATACAACAATATTTTTATTTAGTCCTATCTATGCAAAATGTGCTAACTGAGTCTTTAGTCTGTGACATATTATTATGCTTAGTTTTAGATTTTATTATTTTTATTATGGGATCCCAAGCAGATGGTAGTGGCCAGCCATCTTCTCTATTGAAATTAGGATGTTTTTTTTTAATTTCAAGAGCCTCGCGAATCATCCTTGGTTGGAATCGGTGTTCTTTTGCGAGGACCTGTGGTTTATCAAATCTGATATAATGGCGGGCATTATCTAGGCTATGTTCACAGATTGCTGACTTAGTATAGCGACGGTGTTTTAAGTCAGCTATATGTTCTTTAACGCGAGTTTTAATTGTAATTGTTTCATTATAAAAAGCCATTAAGCCATTCGATTTGTACCAGTTTTCCTATTTTAATCAATATAAAAAAATACCTATATATTGTTTTCTTATGTTTACGCGAATTTCACTCATTATAATGAAACAAATTTACGGATTTTATCAAGGCTTATTAAGTTTTTTACAAGCCCGACGTTTCGGATACTTTACAGCAACCATGGTCACGGGAGGACTCCTGTAAACCGTGATATATAGATATTATAGTACCTATAATATATTGGTAGTACGATATAGGACAATTATGTCCAGGCAACCGCTGAACCTAGTTGAATACGAGGGTTGGATCAGCAGTCTTGGCGTTCACTGAATAGTCTATGTATAGCATTGAACGGAAAAGGGTCGGTCATGACAATCATATAGAGTATATTATACTGTGAATTAGTATTCCTAACGGAACATAAGATACAATATGAAGCACTTTTGAGAGTATTATCTCGTTGGCTGCTCATATTGTAATATCGCTTGAGACGGTGCTCATATCGAGTCTGCTTCTGAATACGTTGCACCTAATTATGTTTTACAGAACGTGTCTCTAGACTACACTAGTACGCGTAGACTACAAGCGAAAAAGTCGTTTGCATTCTAGAATGTATTCAAAAGATGGCTGGTTTTTTTATCATAGCGTACATAGATAGTAAAATTGAGTTGAATCCGTCATTATATTATATGCTTTAATTTTTTCAAAATTTTGTAAATATTTAAATAGTTCATCATCATCATCGCCCTTTATCTGTCCACTGCTGAACACAGGCCTCAATGAACGCCAAGACAACTGATCCCTTTCCTCTCGCATCCAACGCTGACCTGCTATTGCATGGAGATCATTTACCCACCTGGTTAATAGTCGACCAAAACTTCGTCTTCCTAAACGCGGCATCCACTCTTGAACCTTAATATTGGCTCCTTGGCCACCTGTTCTACTGAGTGCGTGACCAGCCTACTGCTACTTCAACGAGGTTATTCTCCACGTAATATCGATAATTTTAGTTCTCTTCGTTTTGAATCCTATCTGCCAAAAAAACACCCAGCTAAATAGTTAGCTTTAAAAAAATAATTGAAGACAGCATTTCCGAATTAAATTTGAGTTTAGTTTATCGTTTTAGTAATTTTATTGCCGATCATTGACATTTTTATTTTCGGAGTACGGTGAGCTTCCTCTGTCGAACACAACATCGAGTGTCGAGTGTACGTGATACAAGGAACAGCAGTAGGCGTGAAAATTACAATGAATAGTGACCAGTAGGTATTTACGTAGAAAATGTACGAGATAAGAGGTAGTCCTTTACGGTCACTTCTAATGCCGTCAACATCTGCCTTCATATTCGTTTCGTCTCGTTGATAAGACATTCGTAGATAATGACGAAATATCGAGCTCCGCGAAATAAAGTTAAAAAATACAGTAAATATCCCGTTTGAAATCGTTGTAAAAAAAAGTATTTCAAATGACTAAAATAATATTATATTGTCAACTACAACATTTATCTGATAAAATAAATTATAGAAGCTTTGACTTATTTAATCAAGACCAAGGTCTGACGAACAATTTTTTTTATTCTATAACACAATTTTATTTAAGCGGATATTTTTTAAATACCTTTCCCCGAGTAGGCGTATGTATCGCAGCCCACGCGTTCGATGAGCTAATAACCCTCTCTTAAATTTCTTCTTATATAAAGATAAAACACGCGTATTTTTATCAAAAGGTCATGTGTAATTTGAAACTAGGAGTAAATTAGACTTTCATCACTATCAGTAGGTATGTCGTCTGAGACAGAGATCAGAATCTGATAAATGTTTGAATAACGGTTGGAGGGTCACCCTGCGCCGCACTCCGTGTTCTTGGGTACCTACCATGAAAATAGATTCTGATACGAGTCGACACAAAACCAGATCGCGAAAATACCGGTAGCACTTCGCAATCCGTCGATTGTTCGGGTTCCGCGCACGAATCACCTCCCCCGTCAAAGGGGGAGGGGGCGGCCTTCCGACTAATAGTATAACTTCATCCGATTATGACTCGTCAACGGTATCAGATTTGACTGGCCAAGCTCCTACTATCTTGAGTGACGAGCGCAAAACTGTGGGGCACATTATTGCGCAGGGCATGGAAAGGGGCGTCCCCCATTCAAATAATTTCTAGGTGAGCCATCTGCTCACCTACCTACGATTGAGCTTAAAGGCCATCAGGGCTAAAAGTCTAGACATTTCAATAAACCTACTACCATCGTGCTTATTTCTTAATCCTCTCGTTTCCAATAACACAGCTTTAGTTTGTCGAATGCAAAAGAAAATACAAAGTAATTAGCGGCTCAGAGACTTTTTTTTTTTTATGTATGCAACGTGAATAAGCTACCTTTGCTGATTTCACCTAAACACATGGGTGACGCTTACCATCACTTACCATCACGTGAAACAATATTTCCTATAGTATTGACAAAAAAACTAACTAACCATTGAACGAAATAAAAAAATTGCTTTGCCTGCAGTAACAACATATAATGGTGCAAAAGAATAAAAACATATAAAATTAACAGCCATAATATAATTGTACTTATGTTTTATCTCAAAACGGATAGGACTGGACTAGCATGATCATAGGTAGATCTAATTGCTTATTTCTTTATCATTATCAGCCCGCATCCGTCTACAGCTGAGCCAAAGCTTCACTTAACGAACGAAAAAACGGCCGATCACGGACCGGCCACTACACGGAGATCGTAAATTGCTTATAAGCAACGCTATTACTTTTTATGAACATTCATTCATATTTTTTACATTATGAGAAGTTGATCTAGCAGCTGGAACTTTATTATTACTACCACCGCTCATAACAACATTTGCGCAAGTAGTTATGCGGATGCGTTGTTCTTTTCCCTATGTTCCTATAGGCCACCGGAAACTCACAAACCGCACGAAACGCGACAATAAACCTGTCACTTTACGCCGCTACCACCGTGGTCAAGCCAGTCCAATATACCTGCAAAGTAACATGGCACTATCTAACTAAGTAATAATAATAATAATAATAATAAACGTTTATTGTAGAACATACACTTTACTTAATTTAATACGTACACACACACAAGGCACATAATTATATAATAAATAAATAAATAAATTAAAAAAACAAGAAATAAGAAATTATAATTAACTAAAACATAAATATGAAAAAAATTGACAGTGAATTATGTATATGCGCCGGAAAATGCACGACAGTGTAATGTTCCTCAAAAGGTAACCACTCAGTGCTGTGGTTGTGGCATCCGGAGAAGCCACAATCCTGATATTACGTGGTTCCTCATAAATATATATTGTTGAGACAGTTAGACAACCAATTAAATATAATATAATAAAACATTTAACATAATTTAACATCACCATATTTTAAAGTATTTAAATGGAGAAAAGAGAGAAAGAAAACTTCCTGTCACTCCTTGCTCACAAAATATTCTTCTCATATTATCTTCATTGTTTTATTTTCCTAACAGTGAAGCGCACATTAAAAATTATTCCACCAACATAATTTCACATTAAATATAAAGCTTAATACCTTATTAAAATCAAACAAGGAATGATCCTCGAAATTCATAACCAAGACAAAACCGTTTTCATTTACCCGGTATCTTTTATTACGGTATAAAATCCAAGAAAATCCGTGCGATTAACCTAGATGGAATCCTCACCCCCGGATTACCTTAGCTATGATGACAGTTTACAGATTCCTTTTGTCCCTTCCGCGCGGTGGACCATTAGTTTTTATTTAGCTTCTTTGTACCGCAACAATATACAATATGGAATTACTCTCTGTTATCGTTACAGGCTGTGTTTTGATCATCAACTAGAAGCTGTTCGTCCCGCATTTGCACCCGCATACTTGTCATTCGATATATTTGTAAATCATCAAACTCCCTTAATTTTGCGTGAAAGTTACAATAAGTTACAATCATACATTTTTGCAAACTTTCGAACATAAAACATTAAATGTCGGTTATTTCAAATCATCTGTTAACGTAAGAGACTTTGTTAAATTTTAACGTCTGTTAAAAATAACCTTCTTTGGTCATTAACATATGATACCGCCATCTTCAACGATTACATATTCGTTAAAATCGATCGATGCAACCCGCCATTAAAGTGTCACGATTTGTCGTTTCGGAAAAAGTAATTTGCTTTAAATTAGAAACATAAAAATCGGTGTGAAAATAAAATATTCAAGATGCAAGTTATATACACCTGAGATCAAGACGCATCTATGTTAAGGACAGATTGTATGACCAATAATAATTGGATTTTATTATATTCATCCGAGGAGAGTTTCTTACATATAAAGATAAATAATATCAAGGAAAAAAAAATAGCGATACCAACCTCCATTTGGCTTCAGCCACCATAGGCACCAAACACATGTAATATAGCTGTAACTTAAAAAATATGAGTGAGAGGTACAGCCCTGGTCCCCGAGGTCGACTGTAATGCAATAATAAGTGATAAAATTTCATTTCAAGGGTAATTTATTCATCAATTTCTGATACACATTTTTTTTTCACTACACAATATATTTCAGCATATCGTATACATGATAAATTTAAAATAAAAATTAAATGTAAATTATAAAGGTACAAAGCTTTCAGAGTCGAAGGTTTTGCCCTAAAAGGGGATTTGGTAACCTATTTATTTGGTCAGCTAAATCGAGTCAGTACATTTACGAGATTGGTGTGACCCTAAAAAAATCTTGTAAGAGTCACTGACAATTTGATAAAAAGTGATTTCAAGTTCTTAGTATTTTTAGACCATTCATGAATTTAATATGAATGAATTAATTAATATTCTTTATTGTACACTCACAAATTTATAAATACAAGATAATGCGTTAAAAATTTACAAAGATAGTGCAGGCAAAAAGGCGACTTTATCGCTAAGAAGCGATTTCGAATATAGTGATTGTGGTGTGTTTTTATTTTTTCTTTATTAACTTTTGGAGTTCGCAGAGTTATTACTAAAAATATACAATAAATATCCTCAATAAACGTCTATCATTCTTTCGGAAGTCGTTTTTTTAAATTAATATGAGAGTAAAACCCATTTCATATAATAACGTCTATGTCACCCTCTTCTAAACTCAGTTGCCCTAGTCCAGGTTGAGATTGGACTAAGGTGACTGGTTTATTCGTAAACGCAAGCTTACTTACACCCTTTTAATCCTGTACGAGTATCTTATCCTACATAATATATACTAGCTTCCTTCCCTTTTAACAGATAGAAAAGCTGCTGCAAAATAATCAGAAAGGTGATAAAAAAGTATGCTTTACACGTATGGCTATTCACCAGTAAATTTCTGTGCACGTAATAACACAATCTTTATTGTTACAGTGCGGCCATTGCTAGTGGAGATACTAGCGCGCGAACAGCCGCTATCAGTGGGGCAACCTGCTGAGCTGGCGTGCCGGGCGGTTGGCGCCAGGCCCCCAGCCATCATCACATGGTGGCTGGATGATAAGCAGATGACAGTCGCAGACCCTCAGACTGTAAGTTTATATTACATTAGTAAAATTAAAAAAAAAATACAAGACACAAAATACCATAAAGCATCTAACCAGAGCTCTTAAGCTAATACCCATAGGTTTGAAAAGCCCTGTCCTGTCACCTGATGATGACTTTGTCGAAACCGGTCGAAAAATTGTAACTGTTATTATATATAAAATAAATAGTGGAAAAAGTGTATATAAAGTTTCATTATAGTGGCCATTTCAGCATTGTATCAGGATAATGGTTTCAGTTCAATCGAATTTCTAAAACGTCTTAAAATACCTATATCATTATTATTTCTCGACTAAACACTCATGTCCCTGTTACGTTTGCAGAACTCTGAGGACCGCAACGAGACGACATCGTACCTGAGATGGACGCCGCGTATGGAGAATGATGGTCACACTCTCACGTGTAAGGCGACGCACGAGAAACTAGAACATTCCAAACTAGAAACTTCCATGACATTGAATTTACATTGTAAGTGTAAAAATACTGTTTCCAGCAGTTTTCATCTCGAAATTAACCAATGGACATGCGTTTTTATCTACTACATTTTTTATTTTTGTTATTTTAGTTTTAATGTATGTTGTATATATATTGCACAAATAAAGAATATTCATTCATTCATTACATTATTAAATGTGAAAATGATAAATAAAAGCTGTGTCGTAGATTTACATTTAAAGAGTCTCTGTTTCGCCCGGCACTCTTTCCCCCAATATTAGAAATTAACATATTTTCACACCTGAGTATAGTTGAAAACAAACAACGTATCCATCCAACCGCTACAAAGTTTAATTTAGTTCAGTTTAGTAAAGAGATTTCTTGGAAAAAAAAATAAAGAAAACTAAATATGCCTTTTTTAAATTGACATTATAATAAAGGTTTATTCGTCGTAATTTTATTAATGCCCAATTTTGACCTTGAATTCTAAAGTAAAATAATAAAAACATTTTAACAGAACCATTTTTACCGCTCTTAATACAATTATTGTAATAATATTATTTCTAGTGAATAAATTATATGCGTAAAAGCTGTTTTATAATAATGAGTGAAATTCAATTTTCTCATAAAATATTATTTCACTTTACCTCAATTTCTCAATTAGATATTCTAGTGAATTAAATTTCAATATTATTAATATTGGTCAGTGTCTAAAACTAACTTCATTTCTGTGATCTTTGTGCTATTACGTTGGCGTTCATTGCAGGTTGTAATTAAGCGAATTTAATTTCTCTTGACGCTGGGAATCTTTGACGTCATGACATCTTACGGCGGCTTTTAATATCCTATCTATCTTAAAATTTTATTATCTATCTTGAAATTTTGACACATTTTCTTACAAAATCTTTCAAAATTTTAAGATAGATAAGAAAATTTTAAGATAGATAGGATATTGAAAGCCGTCGTTAAACGATGATATCAATCGTTGCATATTTGAAGTTAACTGTTTTTGAAGTGAATACTTCTTTCACGCTGAGCATTTTTTATATGAATAAAAGTAATAAAAATCGTGTCATCCTTACCGAACGCTTCCAATATGACATACTAATAACATACAATAACATTATGACGCAATTATGAAATTTCAAATATAGTCATAATTATTCTAAGTTAGGTATAAGCTTACACTTCTATCGGCAATCCATGTGACAATCCGATTTTTTTAATATACTCTAATTTTAATTAGCTTTAATAATATAAAACAATTATAATATTCTTTACATTAATTATAAATTTAACAAAGTTTTATCATTTACAAAATAGATAATTTAAAAATAAAAAGATATTTTTTTTATTCGAAATTCGTGTTTGTCAAACTGAGTTTTTAATGATGTCAAAGACAAAGTCAAAGTCATTTTTTTATTAAAATTAGTACAATCAAAGTATCTTTTTGAACGTCAATTGAGTCTACCACCGGTTCCAAAGCAAGCCTACTGAGAAGAACCGGCGAAACAAACTCAGTGGAACTAATCTTTAAATGATGTGTGATCATGCAGATGTACCAATAGTGGAGCTGCAACTGGGCTCCAAGCTAAATCCGAACGACATAGAGGAAGGCGATGATGTGTACTTCGAGTGCGTGGTGCGAGCAAATCCTCCCGCTTACAAAGTTGTTTGGGAGCATAATGTGAGTACAATTGCGAAATTCGTTTTGCTAGGGTTGCCGACTGGCGATATTTTGTTAAAATACCATATACTGTACTATTTCGTTGTTTCTTTTTTGTAATTTTCTACGTTATTTAAATTGGTCTGCTATGTTATCTTATCATCTTGTAGGCTCTGCGTATTTACGCAGATCCTACCAGATGATAAGCCAGTAAGAATTAAAACAAGTTTATCTAAGACTAGCCCTAGTAAATTATACATTGCGTTTCTTAAGTCCTAAGGTTTTGTTTATTCCGAAATACAGAAAAAATGGTGGATAAAATCAGAATGATTTAAGAGTAAATTGACGGTGGTACACGTACAGATGGGCGCGTGATAGCGCATTCCTCTCCTTGTGTATAGCATAATATGTTATTAATTAAAAATAATTATTTATGCTTATTAGGTTTGGATGATTTAACCACGGTAGTCTAGTGAGCGTGGACTTGACCTCTTTAGTGAAAAATCCAGGATCAATCCTGACCGGTGACTTGAAATGGGTTTGTGTACAAAGTGTACACTGTACAAGCATGCATGTTTGAAAATGTTTGAAAACATCGCATGGAAACGTGCATGCTTGATAATAATAAAAATCTATGATTGTGTGAAGTTCACTAAACCGCATTGGACTAGAGCATCTGTGAATTACAACCCAAAACACTGCCCGCCTGATTTCGATAACAATCGTTCCTATTAATCATATAAAATTATCGTCGGTAAGATTGAATCTTAAATATCACATTTTTTGTTTCAAGTTAAAATCCAGCCATAATGTATGATTTATATAAATTGAATATTTTTTTTCCCTTTTTTACCTTTATCCGACGGTGGTGAGGCAGAGATCCGCCACAGGTACAAACCCGACGCCATGAAGCCGTGGAAGTCACACTCCACGGCTGGCGGGGGGCAACCCCCCACTTATTAAAGTCACTGGGTGGACCAACCGGCTCACCCCACTTCCGAAGAAGCATTACGGTCACTAGGACCATTAGCATAGCTCCATCCGAAAAAAAAAAACCTTTTTTACCCGTAACACAAGTTCACACTTGCATAAAGTATATTTTGTTTGTTACGTGCTAATATTTATTTGAACAAAATATTAATGGCAACCCTAAATTTTAAGCACTCATCTAGTTCATGACTGTAATAGTTTCCAGTATAGTATCACGAAAGTCTTTTAGCGCTGGAATATTTCCACCAAATGTGGTACACTAAATAAAATGAATAATAAACTTCTGAATTATGACCCATTGTTTCCGTACATATTTATTTTATATTCTGTGGCTTACCGAATTGGGTGACAACTGAGCAGTGAATAGCCATGTTATTTTCATCTTATATTTGATTGAAACTCTAGTAATTGTAAGACGACTGTTCACTGTACGGGATGACCTGGGAAATGGGTTCGAGTCTGAAAAATGCACCCAAAAATGGGTTTTATAATGACAACTGTTATGAATTTTATCGCGGTCTATTCAGTTTTTTATATGCCTAACGATTCGGATACTATACAGTAATCTGTGGTAACGCGAATCACTTTCATAATGAAACAATGAATGATGATTGAACAGCTGACTGCTTGAACAGTTTGATGATTAGTTAATAAAGATTACGCTTGTATGTTTTAAGGGAATAAAAAGATTAAAAAAAAACTTTAACAGACAGTCACAGAATTGTCCTCGCGTGACCATGATTTCTGTAAAGTATCCGTAGCGTTGGGTATGTAAAAATCAAAATAAGCTGCTCTAAAATATCCTTAGTTTCATAACACAGCTAAATCTTTTAAAGAAAAAAAAATACGATGACGTACTTGGTAGCGCACAACTCGAGCTAAAATTAAAGTGGAATTTCCTGAACGCATTTGTCTCGTTCTATATTTAAATGTAGTTAAATAAAAAGAATGGCAATTCAAAACGTAACAAAAAACGTTTTCGAGCGAAAATTTCAGTTCCCTCAGCCGTAATTGATTTTGTAATTATGACGTAACAAAAGGCATGCAACAGGTGCAGAGACATTAACAATAATCTTGCTTAGGGTAATGACGAGAAGAATCATGGCTGCCTTGCAATTAGCATTGCAAAAATAGAGTCGAATGTTCATTTTTAAACAAAACGTTTTACCGTCACATGATGTTCCTGAAATGTGATTTTTGATCATATA
This sequence comes from Lycaena phlaeas, assembly GCA_905333005.2. Lineage (NCBI taxonomy): Eukaryota > Metazoa > Arthropoda > Insecta > Lepidoptera > Lycaenidae > Lycaena > Lycaena phlaeas. The sequence goes on from HG995174.1 coordinate 2,973,097, forward strand.
ACATAACCTAAAGAATTCATGAAGAATTAAATATGCAACCAAAAACAGAGTAAAATTAATAAATACAAGTATACATGCACGTCACGACAGCATCATGTCGTTTGATGTCACGGCATTATAATTGATTTTACTGAAATAGACCATCAGTGGGTTTTCACATCAATAGAGTGAGAGTTGGGAGATAGATGTATTGCAGCCGTTTAGATCAATCTCCGTCTGGATTCTTTAGTGAACCAGCTGTGATGTGTTTAAAAAAGCCTTAATTAACTAAAAAAGAATATTTATGATTATTCTTTTTTAGTAAATAATGTTGAAAAAATAAGGCAGCAACCAATATATTATGACACATTATGTCCCGGGGCACCGCCCTGGCCCAATGCGGTTTGGTGAACTTCACACATCTTCAAAGACTTTCAATTTCATCAGGCGTGCAGGTTCCCTCACGATGATTTCCTTCACCGATGAAGTTAAATATTTCACATTTATAATATTCAAAAGGATTATGATACTTTTATGAATTCTATTATAATCAGCATCTTGCTCAGCAGGGTCAAGTGATGACGCACAACCAGCGGGCCGGCGTGATAGCGGGCTCCGCACACCTGGCACTACAAGGGGTCTCCCGGGAGCAGGCTGGGAAGTACGTCTGCATCGCCTCCAACGTGGAAGGAGACGGAAGATCAGCGCCAGTTAGCTTGCAAGTCATATGTAAGTGGTTTTTAGCTAAGCAACCATGTTTCTCACGTATTCAGCTGGGAAGTAAAAGATTCCAAAGTGAAAGTGAATTGACAGTTTATAAGACTAATTTAAGTAGACTCAATATTCCTTCCGTACTATTGTGATCAACTTTTTTGGAGTTTGGAATCCATGACCAGTGGTTAATCTTTCGCTTCACTTGATCTAGTGTTGATATAAGACGGAGGGTATGTCGTCCAACTAGTTGAGGACGATCCATGTGCAGAGGTCAATCCTAGTTAAACGTATTTGGAAAAGGTTATTCCGGATATTACTATAGAAATACAGAATTTTTTGTTCCCTGGCGAGATTGGAACCCGCTACCTCCGTGCTTGAGCGTCAACGCGCTAACCATTGAGCCACAGAGGTCGTCATGTGTCAAGAAATATGCTAGGGTACGAACAACGAACAAACGATCGAAAATGAACACTTACACAACATGCGCATCGACGAAATCTTGAAGTGACCTCGCTCTATAGTAAGGGCCGAAACACATAACCGCGTTGCGGCTCAAATCCCAGCATTATGACGTCACACTTGTTGACAATGATTCAGTTTGTTTCTATCGCTTTTGCATTTTTCTGTATATATTTTGATAACCCGCTTAATAGCTCTTCAAATGATGACATACTCATTCTAAAGTAGGCGAAAATTTTTTTTTCGTCTTTCTTCAATATTTTGTATTTTTGAGAAAAGTACTCTCCATTGGGATTCATAGCCTTATTAAATGTAGTGCAGTATCTTCTGTGTCGTATACTTAAAACCGAGTAATGTCTTCTTAATAACAAATAAGCAATAAGTTTCTTTCGACGATCCATGCCAGAGACACTTCCATTCACAATAAAAAATCAGGAGGAACTGGTCACCCTGCCAAAACGCTGTTTTACGCGACGCCGCGGCGCCGCAACGCAAACTGCCGATATTTTCAGCGGCGCGGCGTCGCAACGCGGTTATGCGTTTCGGCCCTAAGTGCTGCGCGGTGAGCGCGTCGCGCGTGTGTGCCGGTTAATCTGTTTGTTGATATTTTCCTTTAATTCGTTCGTCTGGCAGAATTAAGCGCTGATGATGATGATGATGAAACGTTAAAATCACACTTCCATTTCGCAATTCCCAAATGTCCCAACTATGAAAAACTTATAAAGATATTTCGAGCCGAAATTTCAAAACGCAAATGTTAGCTGGTGAAAATTAAAATGGAGTTTTTTATTTGGCCGCACTAATGAACGAGGAAGCTTTAAATATAGGCCACATGCCATTATAATTTGGGCTCCTTTATAATTTACGAAGGGAGGTTTGACAAGTGACGTTGAGTAAAGGCAGAAACATACTTACGTGTCATGTCGTGTCGTGACGCGCCAGAAGCATATCGGTTTCATACATTTAATATGGTTAGGGACATATTTGCAGGTCGTGTCGTGTCGCAACGACGCGTCGTGCTTCTGGCGCGTCACGACACGACACGACACGTAAGTGTGTTTCTGCCTTTAATGTAATATCATGGAAAAATGGCTTAAGCGCCACTACGTCTCTCGGGTACACAAGTTCTTTCGCTCCTTATGTTTTTTTTTAGTAGTACCTTCTCCTACCATCACCACCTGATGGTAAGTGATAGCGACCAATGTCATTCGCTTCACCAAAGGATTAGCAGTTGAGTTGTCGGTGTTTCATTACCAAAGAATTCAGACGTACATAGAAGGACAGTTCTTATGAGCGCTTTGAGGACTAACTTTTTGTGATGCAAGCGTTCGCTTAGTGGCGTGACGAGAGGGACACCGCGATGTCCCCAGCATATGAGCCTACGAAAGCGATCGAGTGCGAACTAGGAACGTGTCCCCAATAAAGTTGGCACAAAAAATCCTTAAGAATTGTCCTTCTATGTACGTCAGAATTCTTTGGTAATGACGAGCATCATCATCATCAGCGTTTATTTATCCACCGCTGAACCTAGGCCTCCCTTAAGTAAAGCCAATACGACCGATTCCTCGCCAAACTTGCACAAAGATCTTCTTCCCACCACAAAGCATTATGCTTGGGAGAAAGATTAATTCCTACATCCAAACTAAGTTCGATACAACCTGACGACCACTGTGGCTCAATGGTCAGCACGTTGGCGCTCAGGCCGGAGCTAGCGGGTTCGAATCCCACAAGGGGAAAAAAATGTTTCCGTGTTCCTGGGTCATGGATGTGTATTAAATAATATGTGTATTATATAATAAAAATCTTAAATATAAGTATTAATGGAAAAAGTATTAAATATATGTATTTCCGTCGTCTGGTAACCGTAACACAAGTCTCTTAGATAACTTAGCACGGGACCAGATTGACGTGGTGTAAAAGCGTCCATAGATATTATTATTATACAAGAGGTTATTGAGGACATAAATTAAGTATTCGAATATAACTAGTATGTTGATATGACCTCATTACTACAACACTAGGCAGAGTAGTTTAATGAGTTTTAATTATGTATGCGGACACTGCTAATATCATCGTGTAAATAGGTTTTTACTTTGTGACATGACAAAATACATAACAAACTCCACAAATAACGTCGCCATGTCACTTTCGAATATTGTTTTTTTTTAATAAAATCCCTGACAACGAGCGTAAATATCGAAAAACAACTTTTATTAGTTCATTTTGAGCATGTAAATGAAATTTTTATTCATTTCTATTACAAAGTGTACAAAAAACGTGGCTGCGGTTATTTCATCAGCTGTATCTGGGCCATCGCGCTATTGGTGTCTTGATTATATTCAAACCGTTTCTATTTTTAAATTTTCATTCGTTTTAATGTTTTTAATTTTTTAAATCTCATTGTAAAAGGAGTCGTAAATTTACTTACTTCCTATTGACTATTTTTTTGAGTTACTTATTTTAAATGTGCAAGTTGTTTCCTACAAAATAAAATTTTAATTTAATTCGATAATAGAACAATAATCATCAATCCTGATACGTCTGTACAAATCTAAGCTAAAACTGGTGAAGCTGTATCATCCATCATGTATTATCCGTCCACACACACAAGCCTTTTTTTTTTCTTTTACGCCGGGAAATGCATTGACGCATACCGCTGGGGAGTGGGTCACCCCAGGCGGGTATGTTGGACTCGCTGCGCCCGAAAGATGGTTAGTGGACGCAGCTCTACCCACTAAAACCCGGCGAGTGCCACCAATGCCGCCTTTGGTGAGGTGCCCCGGATCTACAAGCAACAGGGCACCTCGACGGCTAGTCAGATCCTCAGGGCACTGACGCCACCTCCACAGAGCGGTTGCCCCGCACCACAGAACAACCATTCCCAACGTCTGGACAGTACAATGAGGTGAGGTTCCCATCCTCACCCCTTGCCCCCTGCTCTTTTGTACCCCTTTTGCGGCTCTTTGTACCCCTCTTCTTATAAGAGGGGTATAAAGAGCCACCTCGGCTCAATTCGCTTCACCCAAGGTGTTTGGGTCACCCTGGGCTACTGTGCCCTGTGACAAGGCCTGAACAATGGTGGGAACACACAGGCCTCCCTCAAAGAACGCCAAGACGACCGAACCTTTGCCACTCGCATCCAACACGGCCTGGCCACTGCACGGAGATCGTTTTCCTAGTATAACCGTATTCTTAAGTCTAATATTTAATTATATTAGCTTTGAGAATACGGTATGATTATATAATTTATTATTCTCACGGGCGGTACTTTTACGTTTTATCTATTTTCAAATCACAACGTTACAATGTTGACTTCAACACGGTGTTATATCTAATTTGCATCGCTAATTTGTAACAAATTAAAACTTATACAAACAATAATTTAAATCAGACATTAAGGAATGTTAAACTATTCGCCTAATATCAGAAGATATAAATTGTTGGAAGCAAGCTGTATTGTCGTTGAACCGTAAGTTGGGCATTGTTCAAAGTAACAATGTTCGAGTTATCGTATTGGCAGGAAGTTTGCCCTAACAACCGCGAATATTCAGATGTATAGGAATCATTTGGATAAAACAGATGCAGTGATTTTGACAATCGTTGTCACATTATCATCTGACTTGTCAAAACTTTTGGCATAATATAATAGACACAATATATCGATCTCATGGGCGTATAATAAACTATGCTCCTTAAATTCACTTACATGTGAAAAAATATAACCTTTAAAGCGTTTAAAAACAATGTTGATAAACTAAAACTGCTAAACCGGTTCTGATACAACATATTATATAAGAACCACCGCTACAGATACAGAATATTGTATAAAAGTATATTGTTTTAAGTTATCAAGATAACATATAACTTTCTATTACAATATAATATGACACTTGAGATAAAGAGATTATATTATATATTTTGTTCGAGTGCTTACTGCATTTCTAGCTTTATTGAGGCCCCGATATTTTGAGACAGAGTCTTCCCGTGATCATGCACCCGAAATATCAGCACCTCAATAAATCAATAAACTCGGTAAGCACCCGAAAACACTATATAAATGTCGGTCATATAAAAAAAAAATAAACCGCGACAAAATCCGTGAAAGTTGTTTTATTATAAAAAACTTATTTTATCAATTAATAAATCCATTTTTTTTACAAATGATCGCAATAATTATTACGGGGCTATAGTAATTTATTCAATTATTCAAACGGTCCAGTGATGGATCGCTTTTGAAGAACAATTTACAAGTCTTAACTTTTGGTTATTTCGAGGTACTCCCATCAACTCAATTATTCACTCGACCTTCGTTATGATCGACGTTTGAGTTATCTTACTAGAGTTTATAAAGTGTAGCTATCCCCAATGGTATCACCCGCCCGAAACACAAACTTTTCATTATTAATGTACTAGGAAATGTAAATATAATATATTATTATGATAAGTTCGGAGATCAGTTAGTCGCGGTATAAACCTTTATTTAGTTGAGGAAATCATCACAATACCCCAGTCCGGGGGAGTTTTGTGGTCAATATAAGGTATAATTATACCCTCACTAAAACCCCGTAAATTGTAATTAATATTGTCGCTCCGGCCACTGTGCTTCTTTGCACTTCCCGCCTTGCAGATTAGACCTCACGCGTGGCTCATCTCCGCCAGATGACAACTTGTCACCGCCTCTTCTCCCCACCTACAGATTCCCACGTCAACTACTCTTACAGTGCTATGGATACTTTCTCTATCGTTATAAAAGCTAAAAAAAATTGCTTGTTGAAAAACATGCGGGATAATGATACCCATTATTCATGCAGACGGAAGCACATGCACAGCAATGCACAGCCTACTTCTTCCACATGTAAAGACTAAGTTTGTCATCATCATCATCATGGCCCCAACGAACATCAAGGCGACCGATCCCATACCACTCGCATCTAACACGGGTCGATCACGGAGATCGTCTTCCCACCCATGTGGATTTGCTAGACGAATCGACGAAGTGGTTTAGATAGACGAACTGTTCGTCTATCTAAAAGCGGTTTCCACTCTTGTATCTTAATGGCCCAACAATGTATATACAGAATATTAACTTCGAGAATTTATGATATAATTGGTATTCAGAGAACTTTCTCATAATTGCCAGGATGAGCCAAAAAGCTGATCAAATGAACGTAAAGGATATATTATATTTACGTAATAATAACTGTGTTATACCAATTACCTCGTACGTCATGAAATTTGAGGCGCAAACACAAATTTGATTTTCTAGCGCCGGAGTGCTATGGCGCAAGATGCGAATTCAATTTGTGAATCTGATGAGGTAGTGTGGTATTGATTTTATCGATATGTGTATTTCACTACTGATAAAGCTTGGAAATAAAAGGGGGTTATTGAATACGACATAGCACAGTGCACTTAAAGCTTTCATTACGTTTGAAAGTACATTACTTTATAAACGCGTACTCAAAGAACGTTTTTAAAATAACATTACATAGTGCTACGATAAATGAAAATTTTAAAGAATTTATTTGTGTATATCATACACATGAAAGACTGTTTATTAATACAGCAATCATTGTCACGGAGTATAGGTAGAGAGTATAGGTGTCACGGATAGCCCGCTATGCAGAGCTTGCGTAGCTGAGGAAGAAACAGCTGCCCATGTATTACTGGAGTGCACAGGAGTAGCACCGCTACGGGCTGCCCATCTCGGAAGTCCGAGAACGCTCCCGGAGATCTGCGCCGATGTCAAGAGACTGCTAGCTTTCTTGTGGGAGCTTAACCGTCAGTAGGGAGTGCTTCAGGCTCACAGCACGCAAAATAGGCGCAAAAGCGTTGAGTTGCGGAAACCAGCCTGCCCTTAAGTAACAAGTAACACTGTCACGGAGAAGTCTAAACATCTGAAAGTGTAGTATATAAAACGAATCTCTGTCAGGTTATCATTTGTGACCTGAAAATAATAAATTGCTATCGATAACGGTTATTAAATTCATTATATCCATAGTTTTCGATATTTTACAGTAATCTTTGTCGCTTACTTCCCATCAGGTAACATGATATCTGTCAGTTAGTCTATCCACTACCACTATAAAAATAGAGTTATTTGTATAGTTAAAATCGATTTATCACCTATAATATCGATTACGCAAATGAACTTTTGACAAGATTTACCATACGAAGAATAAGAAGTATACACGAGAAGACGATTCGAACTCACGACGTGAACTGTCCAGTAACCCTAGAAGTAGTAGAATTAACATAAAACATGCAACAAAACCATATCGAAAATGGTCGTGTAGCTTACACCAGACTGTGTGATATTACAAAGCAAAGGTTACACGAATTTAACATCTATTCACCAAGACGTTAAGACGATTATCAATGTAACGTTTTGTGCTTCAAGAAATAATGGGTGCAACGTGTTTTTTCGTGTCTTATCACAATAAATTGCAGTGTGGTGAATGAATAAGTGAAATTGTGTGGAAAAGTGTAAAAAGTTTAACAAGATGCATGTTTTCCTCTTGATCGCAAAATGTTTAGCCAATGTTAATGTAACCTAATATTTTGGACTAGCTGTGCCCGCGACTTCGTTCACGTTATTAAGGGCTTATTTGTGTAAACGCTTATTATTAATGTATTACCAAGAATAAATCGGTTTAAAGAAATTTATTCTCATAAAGAATAACAAAATTCACTTAAAATGAGAAATTAACTCAATATTTAATTCTACATGTAACAATATGTGAACATGCAACTTACATCTAAACAATATTATACTTCCTACAATTAATAAAAATAAATAACATCAGTGTTTGATATAAACAGATCAATATACTTATTAAACAAAAAATAAAGTTACACATCTTACAACATAATAGGTATAAATAAAAATAATACAAAGTATTTACAATGCCCGTAATAGTTTAATAATTAATTTACTATAAAAATCTTAACTAGATCACACACATTCGACAACAACTAATAGTTTAAATCATCTATAGATACACATAATAATTTAGTCTTACAATTTTTTGCACGCCTTTATTAGCTTCACCTGTATGACGTATATATGTGACCGACTACTTTAGGCGCAATTTTGACCCGTATTCTGACCAATTCGTTTGCGGCTGTAAACCCAAATTAACGTGGGTAAAGCTGAAAGCAAGAGCTCATTACTTACATCCTAGCTAAAAAAAATATATCATAATCTTGTTTGATTTTGTTTTGTTACATTCTACTAAACATTTTTTTCTTTAGAAAACTTTTTTATATCCGTTTTTTAGGGCAACGATAAAATATGATTAGAATACGAACGTGAATTTCGCTGTCAAATAATATGTAATGATAGCTAAGTGGAGAAGTTTAATCCGAACGAGCATGGTTCGAATCTCCAGCCCGATTTTTTTCCTTTTTTTTAAGATCATTTTTTTGGAAGAAAAATTTTATCGTATTTTATCACTAAGGGTACCGAACAAATGCTCGGTCAACCAGGTACTAAAAATAATAATAGTATCATGCAGTACGACTGTACAAATTTTGCTATCCCCTTGTGTGTCTTGTGTACAAATAATAAAAAAATGTTCCGAGGTTCTAAATAAAGAACCAAATCCATAATATATTGTCACTTTACCGGTAGTATTTTCGAACCACCATTCGACGCCTCATTGAATGCGATCCGAAAACTTCACAAAACAAAACTGAAAAGGTGAAAACTTCCAAAGACCTCGCTCTGTTGGTAATTTAACTTTAGATATCTGAACTAAATATTTGCCTTAGTTGTTTGGGATCGGGGAATTTAAAGTTAACAATTGATAACTTCTGACGTTCCATTCGTACGAGAGTTTTAAAGAATAAAAGAACTTTATTTAAATAAAATAATGGATGCCCGACGTTCGTATTGTCTGATTTGGTTGATGCCGTTGGGATCGGAAAAGTCTATGTAAGTCTAAGTATGTGAAAAGGAATTCACATAGCCAAATTTGTAAGTTACTAAATTTTGAGTTTTTGATTCTGGTAGTAGTTTTTGTAGCAGCTATTTGCATGTTGAATGCCTTCTATATTTAAAATAATCTATTACTCAATAATGAAACTGCTCTATTTAAATATTGTTTGAGTAAAAATAAAATAAATTGTAACTTTTAATCGTTTACTTAGAGAATACATAACACTTTTATGAGTTCTCTCAAAATTCAAGTATAGTATCTATTTAAATTATTAATAACTTAAATTTTCCAAGTAGTATTATCTTGTAAAATAGGAACTTATAACGGGGTTTTCTAAATTCTTTGCGTTTCGTAGTTTTTTGCTGCTTTATTCGTAGAGGGTTACAGAGATTTTATGGCAAATGATTAGTAGGTCGTTAGCAAATGCTGATGGAAAACTTCACTAGGATTATGATAATTAGTAATGACGAACAAATATTGACATATTTTTTAATTACAGATAAGCCTGTATGCAAGAACGCGATGACTGCAATAGTGGGAGCGGCCATTAGCGAAGCAGCGCGAGTCACATGCGAAGTGGACGCCTTCCCACCACCCAAGAACTACCAGTGGACCCTGAACAATACTTTGGGCACGGTGGAGCTGGAGTCGGTAAGTCAATAAAGACATAAATCGAAAAAACAGAATACGAAACATAAAAAGGTTACCAAAAAAACCCCAATTCAACAATAAAAGCGGAACTGTTTTTATTCGCTGAAATACAGTTTTTAAATAAATAGAAACAATCTGTTCCGTACCTGAAATACCAATGTCACTCTCTGGTACGACAGTCTATCTGTCTGTCCGGATGTTATTGCTATTTTTTTAGGAACGGGACCTAGCATTCGAATTTATGCCAGGTACTGAGGTATTTAGTCCCTATTAGCTTTTAAGTCAACACCACAAAAATAAGGGCAAATTTAGATTTACGTAAAATTTTTAAGTACAAAAAAAGCTTAATTTTTATCTCTTTATTGAAATTTCCCTTTAAACAAATAAAGGCTATAAAAGTAGTCCTCTAGGTTGTCGGGCGCTCCTATTTTTGTTAAAGTATCTAGCGTTGGAATTTCAGTTCTTTCTTTCTTGACCGGATTTTCAATTCAATAGTTTAGTTTTTTACTATCGCTTTTATGGTTTTATCATCATCTTCATCATCATCATCATCACCTTCTTCTACTTCATCGTCATCATCAATTATTAACCGACTTCACAAAAAAGGAGGTTCTCAATTCGTCTGTACGTTTTTTTTTGTATGTTTGTTACACCATTACTCCGCTGTTTGTGAATGAATTTTGATGATTCTTTTTTTCGTCCACAGACATAGGCTTCTAATTGATCGCTAAGACGTCTCAAACCATTCGAATCAAGCTTTTATCAAGATATTTCTATCTCATTTACAAAACTAATATCACATTTCTATTTGAATTGGAAATCAGCTTGATAAAAACGATTGCATATCTGTTATTATAATATTGTCGGGGATTCGCTTATCTTACGCAAACAGCTGGCTGAAGGTGTGAGGAATATTGATTCAAATGTTAATACCTAAGGGGACGACTCATCGGTATTATAATTGGTATCTCGCCTAAATATTGTCTTAACTAATTTCAATATCATTTGTTCATTGTTAATATATCAGATCATTACTCAGATGGTTTATTAGTTTTAAACATTAATATTTCATCAATTAGTGTCAATTCAATTATTAATTAAAAAACTGAATTTAAGCGATTTCCAAATCCATTTGAGCTGGTACAAAGTATTGATTAAAGTAGGTCCAGGCATGACATACACACGCACATAATTAAAATTTGAAAAGTTAAGTAAATGCTATCATCATCAGCCTTTATCCGCCTACTGCTAAACACAGGTTTCCTTCAACGAACCAAGACGACCGTTCCCTTGCCATATGACACATCACATACCAACATAGCAACTGCATGGATAGTCTTAGCAGAAATCCATGACTTATGTTAATATTATTAACAAGTAGTAATATTCTGTGAAGAGTATAGTCAATTCTTAATGTATATTAGTGCACACAATACATACTGAAATCATCAAGATAAATCTTATCCCCAGTGATGGATGTCGGGGAGAAACATTCGTTGATTTTCATAAGTGGATGCATTGATGTGCATACGAGTGTACTTATGTAGATAGGTAATATTATGAAGAAGAAAAACATACATATCGACTCACCAACAATAATATTATTATATTAATTTAATTATTTTCTAACATTGACGTTTATCATTTCTCAATTATATCATGTCATGAATTTTAATTTAAATTATGGCTTGGGCAATTCAGAAATTTCGCCTATCATGAGACAAGATGTCTTCGTCACGTTAAGTTTTAGACTTTAAAATTAGCAAGATCGTCGTAACCATGCACCCGGGATCGTGTCACAGCGTAACCTGTTTGTAACTATACTGATAACATATTTTGTTTAGGACTTTATTAATGTCGAAAAACTATCACATCTTCCAGCTGGTTTTGGTTCATTCCTAGTTGTGTGTTTTAGCTCATCAATCGTGATTTCAAATTTTTCGGGAGCTTTACATTTTGTAACAATGTGAACGCCAAAAAACGATCACAATCACGAATTTATTTTGGCGTTCACCTAATCTGGAGCATATTTTTCAGGGCAAGTATACAATCGACAGCGGTCGTTCAATATTGACGTACACGCCGACAACAGACACGGATTATGGCTCGCTCGCGTGTCGCGCCACTAACCTGGCGGGCCAGCAGATAGAGCCCTGCAGATATACTTTATTGCCGGCCGTTAAACCGGATCCGCCGACCAATTGTTCCACGCTCAACTTAACGGACGACGCCGCGGAACTACGTTGTGTTGCTGGTATGTTTTATATTATTTAATAAAGCTATTACATAGTTATTATATAAATAATTATTGTAATTTTAATTAGTTTGTTATGTTTGCGCGAGCGATGATGGTCCAGTGGTGGGTGGACTCGGCCTCTTATGCGAGAGATTCCGGGTTCGATCTTGACCCTGTGTGTGCTTTGAAATGGGTTTTCTAATTTCTAAGTGCACACACGAGACCATCGTTCGCTCACCGCTGAAGGAAAACATCGCGAGGAAACCTGTATGCCTGATGAGATTGAAAGTCTTTGAAGGTATGTGTACCAACCCGCATTGGGCCAGCGCATCGGTGAACCCTGTCCATTAACCCTGCTCGCCTGATTTCGAGGAGGAGACCCGTGCCCAGCAGTGGGACATAATAAAAGGGTTGATACTTTACTTTACTTTATTATGTTTAATTAAGGCGCGGTTAATAGAAATATATAAATAATTGTAATGATGGGTTGAAACAATGAAGTGCAGGGTGATTTACTATTGGATTTTTTTTTGAAAAGGTTGTGACAGACATAGTAAACCCATAAAAATATGATCGAGATTAACTTTTTTTGATGCTCTCAAATGGATACATTTATCTAAAAACAATGAACCCATTCTTAAAAGCAAGTGTTCTGAAGAAGTTGCACTTATGGGGTCGGAGTTTTCTTTTAAAGTTACAATCTATAGGCGCTGAGTCATGGATTTTTTTTTCAACCCTTAGCGCGTAAGTCAGACGCGAACTTGCCTGTTTTTTTTTCTTTGTTTATTTATTATAATATAATATTATTCATACAAATTACGTGCTAGTCTCACAGAATAAATTATGCATTATTGACCGCATATTTGTGTGCTTTATATTTATTAGCCAGGCCATTAAATCAATTACATGTAACGAGTACTATAATGGAGTGGTATTGAAAGTTTTATAATTTGGTTTTAATATATCAAATTGATATTTATTAACCCATTCGAATAATTAATGGTAATGGAAGCTATATTGGTTAATGAATCAATATTAATTTAGGTTCATAATCATCACTCAATCGCAAACAAACGACAAGTTTGAGGATATTGAAATGAGCGGCTTGATTACACCCATATAAAATACATTTTTATGTAAAAAAATTTAGAAAGGCAAAAATACAGTCGAAATCTTTTAGCGACTGTTGACGCCTATAAACGTGCATAAGACCAGGACTTATTCAGATGCGTTTCCCTCTTTAAACTTACCCCCCCCCCCCCCCCCTCAATACGCCACCGGGAACTACACGCTGTCACTTTATGACAGTGTCACGTCATGATCGGGAGGTACCACACCAGTGTAACGATCCAAGATAACTTGTGAGCAGCATAGCACTACCTGTAGTCTAAAGTGTCTGTAAATTTGGATAGTCTACTTTATTTAGCTTGCCGTCGGGTAGTTCCTTTTATCTGAGACTCAAGCTTTGCCGGCACCAGCCTGTCGCTGAAGTGATATTGTTGCCTGCCAATACAGGACTTTCACAAAGGGTCTGAAAGTCGCAGTGGTTTTAGCAGGGTTAGGCATCCCAAATGCGAGTCTCCACACATTCCAGTGTACCCAACGTCCTGGAAGGTGTGAACGCATTTTCAATGCATCAAACAAAAAAAAATGTTACCTCTTCTTTACACGGACATAATTGGACTCACCCTAGTTGATTTTCAAGTAACATATTAATATCTGTCTCACTCTTTTTCTGAAGAACAGTAAAAAACGTATGATGGTAGCAATGACAAGAAGTATGTGTTAGATGGGAGCGTTACACAGCATAATATATCCCTTGCAATGGTAAAACTTAATCCAATTAATTTACTGTTATCTCGTAATTAAATTTAATAAACTTCCTTATTTTTTTGTTGATCTGATTCATTAATATTATTTATCGTTTTAATGAAGAACATTTTCAAAAGCTTTTATTTGTAATATTCTCTTTGTTTGTGAAAATTATTTTATAATATAATATTTTCATAAGCTGAATGTGAAATGAAAAGGAATCATTTATATATTATATACATCAATTATTACAAAAAGGATTAAAATTTTGTAAAATCGATTAAATAAAAATCCTTTTATTAACATGCATTAACAAAAGCTTGGTTTCGGATACTTTACAGCAACCATAAATCCCGTGACCATGATTGCTGTAAAGTATCCGAAACGTCGGGCTATGTCCATCCATTATTACACCCTCTTCTTACATCAGAAGGCTACCTTCATATGATAATACATGTATTCTATTCTGATGATGATGACGACGATGATAATGATGATGATGATAATGATGATGATAGACGTTCCAAATTAAAAAAGGAAAGGTTTTACTGATTGTATATAAAAAAAAAACGACCAGTGTAAAACAGGAATGCAATTTTTTTATAAAATATGTACTATAAAAATACGCGATTTTATTCCGTTATAGCCAGACCAGAAATATATAAACAGGAACCATATTGTAGAACCTTTTGGAACTAATTAATGTGGACACAGACTATGTGTTACTGTATAAAAGATACAGACTTTAAAAGTTATTACATAAGTTCTATCATATGTCTAGCTACTCCTTTCCTAAGAATCTCCTTTTCAAAAGGTTACGACGGAGGCCTGCAAACGACGTACTTCGTTGAGGCATGGGAGTTGGACACCCTTGTGGCGAACGTGTCTAAGATAACACCCATCTGGAAACTGCAAGGGCTTGGTTCCGGGAAGGCGCTGAAGCTGCTGTTCTACGCCAACAACGCCAGGGGAAGATCGGATGTTACCACACTCCGCGTACACACCCTGTCAAGATTGGCCTTACACACAGGTAACTTATACAATACCATAATATATTCCAGTTAGTTTCAAACTTAATTTAATTCACAAATAGCAGTACCCCGCGGTTATACTTGCGTACTGCTATGGCTACTGAAATTCTGAAATTAAAAACCTGAGTTATGTTATTTAGATAAAAATCGATCTAGCCGTTTAGTTGCAGTATAGACAAATAACCTAAATACCGACTGCAGCGCCATCTGCCGGGCTAATTTGCAAATCTAAACCATGCTCGAATTCATTTGAAGGTACACAGAAAATTTCATTAAAATCGGTCCAGCTCTTTAGGTGGAGCTCAGTGACAAACACACGCACAGAAGAAATCTATGTAGGTTATTTACTATAAATAAAAAAAAAATACATTACAACGGGGAATCCAATAATAATCAACGTCTGGTCTAATTACTTTTCATCTCAATGTGCTAAAACTTTTAAGCTTTACCATTTTTGTGTCCCGAACTAGCAGAAATATGCCATAAAAGAATATTTTAGCGAAGCTTTTACACATTTTTCTTTTAACAAAAGTAGCCAAAAAATCCTAGAAAGGCTTACACCGTGTATCGTGCTATGAATGTGCTCTACATTATGTTCTAGCTGACTCTTCTCTCTTCAGCTGATATTAAACCCGTCGATAAAATCTTTAGGCTTTTAAAAGTTTTTGGGTCGTCCAGATATCGTTTTCTTTTTAAATGCTTGTAACGTTTGACATGGGTTAGGTAAAAGTTTAGAAAGTACTTGAAAGATGTTTACATAAAAAAAAATATTTTACTATAATATACTATAGTATTTACGTATTATCTTTTTTTAAAGGTAATTCGCATTTCTAATTTTTACCTTTGATTTTTATATTTTTGGGACTCGCTACCTATATTTTGTTTGAAAATAAAAATAATTTCATGTAGAATTAAGGCGCTTAACTTACGTGGAAAACTGAAAATTATTTAATTTGTTTATACTATAATATTTCAATAAACTTCAATCAAATTTCAATCAAAATGAACTTTACCATTATTACGTATCCGTTTTTTAAGCTCACGATTTGAAATAAAATTTCGTGCATGAAAGGCTCGTTACACGGTTATCGAGATTTTGAATAAATTCTATTTTATTTCGCAGAATGTACTTATATAAAAATGTATAAGTAAATATAATGAAGGGATAAGGGATCGGTCGTCTTGGCGTTCATTGAGGGAGGCCTATGTTCAACAGTGGACGGATAAAGGCTGATGATGATTATGATGATCATGAAATATAATGAAAAATGAATAAGATTTTTTATAAACATATTGTATGGATATAATTCAAAATTATCATAGATTTTTTTACTTGTATCCTTAGATCATTAATATGTCTAGATGGAGTGTCGCCCTACCATCGAAACAAAAAGAACAGGCCCACATTTTCAAAGATGTATTCGTGAATAGTGATACCAGCTACTACAGTTCTCCCATAATCATCCTTTTTAATCTCGTTACACTCCAACACAAACCTTCATTATAAATAAAAACAATAATGCGTAAAAATTCATGCGTATTCTATGACAGTGGGACGGATACTAAACACAGAGAAAGCATTTAGAGGCTAACAGTTAGCCGCTATTTTTTTGGGCGTGTTTTCCGCGCGACATTCTATCTAGACATATTATTGATCTAAGCTTGTATCATGTGGTAACAAATGAACAAACGTACGATATAATTTTGAATTGACCTTGGCGGCTTAACAGCTCGTTTAATATGAATAGATTCTAAGAATTCTGATACCGAAAATCTAGTCTTACAATAAAGCAATAATGGGCTTATAGCCCTCCGCACGCAAGGTTTGTCAACCTTTAGAAATCTGGTCCGACCGTCAAATGTCCTTGGATTTAAAGGTATTAAATTGGTTTTTATATTTATAAAAATATTGTTATTTCGACAAATTTTCTTTTGAAGTGAAACTTCTTTAGAATCGTTGTGATTTCAAACCGTATGCAACGAAAAAAAAACGACAGGTAAGAGACACAAATATAAAAGAGCGAGAGAGAGTAAATGTCGGTGTGTTATTACTTATTATATATGTTGTGTATATTGCAGACTATTTAATACTTGCTTGTATTTAAGCATATAACATGTGTTTCACTTCTATCGTGTGTGAATCGCACACACACCTTTTTTTGTTTTAAGTTCGATAGGCAAATGGGCTGATGAGCCGCCTGGTTGATGCCGCCTATGAACGTACACTAGTTTGCGTGGAACTAGCCCAGGCAATTTATTCATGTGTTGCCTATTCTGAAACAAGGTGTTAAGTCACTCCGCAACAGCAAAGCTGTTACACTGGTGAAACGGCGATTAAATTTAAAATTGGGATCGCGTTTAGATAGACTAACGCCCGGTTTCTGAAACGTTGGTCAAAGTGCTTGTCAACTAGCATGGCTGTAAATGGCGGTTAACATTTAGAAACATTTAACATATTAAGAAAACAATACATTTAGAGAGTCTTTGACAGCTTTTCATTGTAGTTGTTATGTTAGCTGACAGGCTGAACGAATTAAGTAATTAAACCATGCTTCTAGCACCTCATTTGATACTTGAAAAAAGACTACAGTTGGTTTGTTAATTTTTGCATTGATCAGCCGGCCGTAAGTGCTGGTCGGCCATTTACAGGGATGGGAAGATGAACCCTGTGCAACGGCCGATCTTGTTGGATGCAACAACGTCAGTCGTCTTGGCGTTTATTCAGGGAGGCTTATGTTCAGTAGTGGACGGATGAATGCTTACGATGATGATGATAATGTATGTGCTACCACTAGTGTCATCTAGCGGCCTCTCGCGGTACCACTTTGAGTAAGAGTACAATATGGATTTGTACGGGGCGATGCGAGGTCACTGGCGGGGGAAAAGGTAGTAAGCATGGGTTGAAGCCATGCTGATGTTATCAATTATCTTTCTCTCAATAAAATGTCTGCATCAACAGCTCTAAAGTTTTATTATTTTTGGTACTAATGAGAGTGATTCCTAACCACTCCATCTACGAAGAAACATTATGTATGTATGTAAATATTAAAACGACCACAACAGTTGAATTTAGGGACAGGAAGAGAGCCGTACGATGCTATTCCTACATTTTACTCACCCAAGGCATCTAGTTTTAGTACTAAGCATTATGCAAATGGACAAGGAATGGAAGTGGAACGCAAATGTTGAGTTATATAACTAGGTGTAATAAATAACACTTAATTCGCTTTTAGCTACTGTTTGGGTTTATAAAAGGTTTGCATGCTAGTGTAATGTGATCTTTCATCATCATCAGCCTTTAAGTTGGTTGATAGGCCAACTAGCAGACGAGTCACGGGGGTAAATGAATAACGTCGCTCACGAACATTTTGTCACCCTGAAAATAGACTGATAACTTGTTCAAGTTCAATGTTTCAAGGAGCAATCAGGAGGACTTAAGGACAGGAGCGTTCCACATGCGCATCCCCCTCATTGATTAAAACCATCTTACCTTTAAATTAAGCTCAAGATGACCGGCCATACTATGATATAGTAGTCCAATTAAGTTAGGCCTTTCTTCACTAGGCGACTGCACTGCATAACTCTATTGAAATAATAATAATAATGATAATATGTTGGTACAACTCACTCACGGCCGTCTGATCCCAAACTAGGCAAATGCCGTTCTTATAGTAACCAGATAACTGAGACATTACATATATATTATTTCTAAATATATACATATTTTAGATAAATTTATTTATTTATTTATTTATTTAATCTTTATTTCAGGCACAAGTATGCCTATATTATAGTTAGTCTGTTAGTTACAATATTAGCTTATAATTATGTTAGTAGTGTTAGTATTTTACAGGAATACATTTACAATACAAGCCCAGAATGCTGTTGCTGGCCTTCCGCGGATATATACATCTTGTTTTAATACTATTTAATTTAGATATCTTTGAGGCCTACTACCATATACAGATACATACATATGGGACTTTATCCAATGTCCCATAATTGGGCAGTCGTACCTGCCACTTATCATCTTCAGAATGGTGTTGTTACTGCCGCGAGTTCTGTGCATCAGCGACGCGATATGTTTCCGAATCACAGCCAAAAAGCTATCGGTATGCGTTTGTGTAAACATTTCCGATGCACTACAGAACCGCGGCAGACCCAACATCACTCTGAACGCATTATTATATTGTACTATAAATGATCATGTTCATCACAAAAACATTTGTACTATGAGTGAGAGGTGGGAATCGAACCCACGACCTTCTGGTTTAGCAGTCAGGGTCACTAACCACTAGACCAATAGGCCAGACTATCCAGTATACCACTCACGATTCGTTCTCTAACTAATGTGACTGGCCTACTGCCATTCCAACGACCTTCTCTTTACGTAATAACGTCTGAATCCGTACAATTTTTTCAGATAAATATTTACGACTAAACATGATAATGTCTATGGGAGCCATATGCCTTCAGTTGCTAAGTAATATTTAATAAAAAAGTATTCAGAATAACAAGCATTAAAGTGTCGTACGTTAGCTTATTGAATATGAGTCATGTGGTTTTGATATAAAAGTTTTATGGTCGAAGTTGGTACATCATATATTACGTTTTATAACTTTGTATCTTCATATTTTTTCCTTTTATACTTACATTATGTTACATATAATTTTTATTAAAAAAATAACTGGCAATGTTTTATGTGGGACTAGCAACGCCCCAAGTTATCGCACGAGTATTTTCTTTTAAAATGTAGGGTAGTAAAGTAGCCTATGTGCTATTACTATATACTATCAAAGTGGGAATACAGGGACTAATTTTAGCTTATGTGTTATTTTAAAATAATATAAGCTATATTTTTACAAAGTTTAATAAAATCCATTCATTTTATAATAATTGTTTAGTTTTAACGCCATTAAATAAGTCTTTAATGGAATTTTGAACGCGGAACTGACATTTTCCATCATTACACGGGCCTCGTGCCTATTCACACACAATATATATATTATACGTATGTCTCTCTCTCTCTAACGGGGTTACATTTAAGTGAGAATGAAAAAATATGGCGGAGCATTAAAAATTGTGTCGGCCGACCAGCGCGAATTAAATTGAAAATTAAATAAGAAATTGTGTATGTTGGTGTTCTGCGGTTCATTGGGGTGAGTGTAGGGTTTTTATATTTATTTATATTATAGATAGGGCTACACGAGCTGATTAGATGTCTAGAGGTGTTAAAGCGGCAGCATTTTCAACCAGCGCCAGCGATTATTAATAAACCCCATCCCCCCAACGGTGGACAAGGGAAGGTTTATTAACATTTTTTGGTCCATTCGACTCGGATTTTTATTAGTAAGATTATTGCGCCTCTGGTACATCTGATTAGCTCCAACAAGCATTTGACTAAGTATATATTTTCGAGCGGACGAAAATATATATCAAGCCTATAAGCGGTATTATTGTTATATGGCATTGCGGGCAACTACACTACACATAAGATTTAGGGAATGTTATATGTTTTAGTGTTAGTTGCGTCATATTTTATTTTATATATATTAAGCCCACCCATATATAATTCACCACATACAAACACCATTTTCAAATTGCACTCGTTTTTGTATTTTTTTTGTATGGCATTATGGATGCTATTTATTGGCGATAAGAACTGATAATTTTTATTGTAACGAAGTGAAAAGTTTATTTTGAGTAATATTGTGTTTGAGTGTAAAATTATATTAAAACAGTTTTGTTCTAATAATTGTTTGACAGCGGGGAAAATTTGACAACTCATTCAAACGCTTCGCGGTACAGCGGTATAGAGAGTTTATCAAAGAGGTTTTATAATTAATTTTAAAAGAGGTTTTATCATTATTAGTTTTCATGATAAAAAAGTCGTGGGTTCGTGTCTGGGTCGGAACACAGGTTTAGTTTTTATTTTTTCTCTCCATTGTTTGTAACACCAAAATATGTTTTAATTATTGCGGAACGATAACTAGCGGAATTTATCGTGATTTTGGTGTTTTATAAAGTTTGTTTTAATATTTGCGGAAATATTAAGAACAAATTGTTTTATTTACCTATTGCTATAGGCGGTGCGGAATAGGTATAATTAAGATTTGCGGTTGATTTTGCGGAGTTTAATTTTTATTAGGTTAGCTGTATTGTATTTTTATTTGCGGAAAACATGGCAGCGGCTAGGCGTTTAGTACTTAGTCAAATGAAATATCAGGTAGCGGCTCAGAATATAGACATGACTGACGCGCTAGCTAAAAGTGCGGAGTTGTCGGCTGAACAAAGGCGGGAATTTATGGCCCGTTGTAAGGACTTAGATAAGGTGTTCGAGTCATTTACGGATATGTTTTATGAGATTCAAGTTGCGGAGTCGGACACGGAGGATTTTGATCCTGCTTGTCATATACAAATGTATGAAAGTTATAATAGGAAATATTATTTTATTAAGCAGCGGTATTTGGAATTGTTCAGCTTAAAATCGGAAGATGACGGCGGAAATAACAATTCTAGTTCACGCGCGGCTAGCAGAGCGGTCCTACCCCGACTACAATTGCCTACGTTCTCGGGTAAAATAGAGGAGTTTGTTTCATTTATGGAATTGTTCCAGTCACTAGTGGATAGTGACGCGTCGTTGTCGCAAACTGAAAAAATGTATTATTTAGCGGGTGCGTTATTAGGGGAACCGAAAACATTAATTCAACATTTATCGATTACTGGGGATAGTTACTCGGTCGCAATAGATTTACTTAACATGCGGTACAATAACAAACGATTATTAGCGGATCGTCTATTGCAAAATTTATTAAGTGCACCTCACGTAAATAGTAAAGGATTGAGTGGGTTAAAATTGATGTTGAATAGTTTGATGGAAAATACCAAGGCACTTGAAAAGATGAAGTTTCCTGTTAGCTCCTGGTCATATTTATTGTTTTACCTCAACTTTCAAAAATTCGATAGTAACTTAAAAAAGCATTTTGAGGATAAGCATGCCGACAAAGAGTTGCCAACTTTTGCGGACCTATTGAAGTTTTTAGAAACGGAAATACGGATTTTGGAATCGAGTGTGGAGCCCCACGCTAGTACGTCATTAGCGGTTAGACGTGGCGGAGGGGGGCAGAGCCATGCGGTAAAGGCTCATGCGGTTTTTAGTAATGCGGATTTGGCGTCATGTAGATTATGCGGAAAAAGTGGACACTATATCAATAAGTGTGAGAAGTTTTTAAACATGAAGCCTGCTATGCGGAAGAGTCAGGTGATATTCCTACGGTTGTGTTTTAGGTGTTTGAAAAATCATAATATTAGTCAGTGCACTTATACTGTCAATTGCTATAAGTGTAACTCTTCCAAGCATCATCATCTGTTACATTTCGATTATCCAGCGGTGGAATCGAAAGGTGTTCAACGCGCGGCAAGTAAGGCCACGGCTTACCGGTCGGATAGTGCTCCTAGTGCGAGCGCGCCTGCGGCCAGTGAACATCCAGGTAGTGCGGTCCCTGGAGTCACTGGACTGATGGCGTATCACTCTGGTGAGACAGATACTTACCAAAGCACGGTTTTGCTTGCAACAGCAGTTGTAAAGGTGTTGGATGGTTGCGGTAACTATCAGGAGGCCAGAGTGCTGCTTGACGGCGGCAGCCAAAGTACATTTATCTCGGAATCATGCGTGGTACGGTTGGGTTTAAAACGGTTTAAATCTAACGTAGTGACAGTCACGGGACTGAGCGGTGCCTCTGTTAGCGGTTGCAGAGGTGCTGTTAATTTGACCATGACTCCGAGGTATGCAGAACAGCCGAAGCTGGTTACTAATGCTACGGTTTTATACAAAATAACAAATAATTTACCTGGCTTTTCCTTGCCTATCCAATTAGCGGAATATTATCGGGGACTGTATCTGGCGGACGAACAGTTCTATGTCAGTCGGGATATTGACATTTTGATAGGTGCGGATTTACTGTGTGACATTTTATTAGGCGGTGAATGTCTCAAGATTAGTGCTCACTTACCACGGGTTATGAATACGGTGTTCGGTCACGTATTAACCGGGCCAGTGACGTTTGCGGTACCAAATCCTTATCCCCAGGCGACTTGTTTCTCTCAGACGTTCTTCTGCGGTGCAACTACGGATGAGATTTTAGAGCGGTTTTGGGAAGTGGAAGACGTTCCCACAAAGGTCGACGCTCCTAAGGATTTGGAATGTGAAGCGGTATTTAAGATGACTCATCAGCGGGACGAGAGCGGCAGGTACAAGGTGCGGTTACCTTTTTTATCTGACAGACCTGAGCTTGGAAACTCGGTCCCATTGGCCATGAAGCGGTTCTTGGCTATGGAAAGGCGGATTCATGCGAATGAAGCTTTTCGTAAGAAATACATAGATTTTATGCGGGAATATGCGGAAACCGGACATATGTCACTCTGTGGCGGTAAACCAGAGGACTATGCGAACGCAGGTTATATGATTCCACATCATGGAATATTTAAGGCGGATTCTGACAAAATCAGAGTGGTGTTTGATGCTAGCTGTGCGACTAGCAATGGAGTGGCTTTGAATGACTGCCTGCATGCGGGACCTAAGCTACAGCGGGATATAGCGGATATCATATGTAGGTTTAGGTTACACGCTTATGTCTTCACCACGGATATTAGAATGATGTTTAGGCAGATTCTGATAGCAGAATCTGACAGGCAGTTTCAGAGAATTTTATGGAGGGAGTCACCAGACTTGCCTTTGTTAGTATATTCACTCAACACGGTCAGTTACGGTATGAAGTCCAGTCCTTACCTCGCGATTCGGACGCTGAGGCAATTGGCGGAAGACGAAGGAGAGCGATATCCGGCGGCGGCGCGCCTCCTCCGATCTTCTGTTTATATGGATGACATTTTGGGTGGAGCGGACTCAATAGAAGAAGCGGATCAACTAAAGGTTGAGTTGATAAACTTACTACGCTGTGGCGGTTTCGAGCTGAGTAAGTGGACTTCTAATAGCCCGGAGATTTTAAGGGACATAGAAGCTGAGCACTTAGAGAAGCCTAAGAAAATATTTGATAATGCGGGGGAGCCCAGCTTCTTCAAAATATTAGGCATTCAATGGGATTCAAACACGGATAGTTTTTCATACCGAATAAAACTCGATGACGCTAGCGGATGTACGAAGCGGTCGATCCTATCGACACTGGCTAGGACATTTGACCCCTTAGGGTGGATTTGTCCAGTTATCCTTCAGGGCAAGATTCTCATGCAGCAGTTGTGGCTTGGAAAAGTATCGTGGGATGCGGAACCCCCAGCGGATATTATTGCGGAGTGGCAGAGCATATTGCGAGATCTGCCGCTGATCACACAGTTGCGTTTGGAGCGTTTTGTATTGAAAGACGTAAAGTTTTGCTCTCTGCACGGATTCTCAGATGCGTCCGAGCTTGGATACGGCGCAGTGGTTTATCTGCGAACTGTAAAGAGTGACGGAGAAGTTAAGACTAGTTTAATGATGGCCAAATCACGGGTAGCGCCGGTAAAATCTAAACTAACAATACCCAAACTTGAACTTAGCGGTGCGGCATTATTAGTACGACTACTTAAGTACGTTGTCGCTGCTATTAGTGAAGATGTGGCGATAGATAAGATATTTGGATGGTCCGATAGTACTATTGTACTCTCGTGGTTAAAGATATCGCCCCATCTGCTGCAAACGTTTGAAGGAAACCGAGTTTCACAAATAGTCAATTGCGGATTGGACATAACCTGGAGACATTTGTATTCGGATATGAATCCAGCCGATGTTGCGAGTCGCGGTTGTCGCGCATCGGACCTGATTGAACATCCCCTATGGTGGGGTCCTGCTTGGTTGGCAGGTAATGCGGACACATGGCCCAACAATATTATGGACAAAGCGGATGAGCCCTTACCTGGCTTGCGGAAGCCGAAGGTAAATATTCGCGCTCTGGCGGGTCTTGTTGAAGACGACAACATATTTACGCGGTATAGTAAATTGGATATGCTGCTGGCGGTCGTAGCGTATTGTTTTCGTTTCATTAATAATGCCAGAAGGTCACAAGAACGGCTTCTGGGGGCACTAACAGTAGCAGAGCGGCGATTTGCTATGCAGAGATTGATAAAATTAGTGCAAGATGCGGAATTTTATGAGGACATTCAATGCTTAGTTCGGAATAAGACATGTTCTATGCGATTGAGACGGCTTGGGCCTTTCATTGGAGATGATGGGATACTGCGGGTTGGGGGGCGCTTGGAGCGTTCCAGCCTGACTCTCGGGCAGAAACACCCAATCATTCTGCCAAAGTCACATGCATTAACTATTTTAATTGTAGATCATTACCATGTTATGTATTGTCATGCAGGGGCTACTGTTCTACTGAGTGTATTGCGAAGGCAATTTTGGATTCTGTCAGCGGGGCAAGTGGTCCGTACGCGAATTTTTAGGTGCATGAGTTGCATTAGGACTAATGCCAGACCAGTAGCACCGATGATGGCGCCTCTACTATGGGACAGAGTTAATGCTACGGGGATATTTCATACTGTACAGACGGATTTTGCGGGTCCTTTTATTATAAAATCCTCTCGGTTGCGGAACGCAAAGACGTTTAAGGCATACTTGTGCGTATTTATTTGTTCGGCTACGAAAGGAGTCCACTTAGAATGTGTTACGGACCTTTCAACGGACGGGTTTCTTGCAGCTTTGACTCGATTCACATCTCGGCGCGGTTATCCGGAGGTGATTCGGTCAGATTGCGGGACCAATTATATTGGTGCGAGTAGATATTTAGATGAGGTACAAAAGTATTTAGCTTCTCAAGAAGTTCAGCAACGGCTTAGCGATGGCGCTGCCAAGGATTTCATTACATGGCGGTTCAATCCTCCAGCGGCACCTCACTTTAATGGGCTCACCGAAGCTACCGTCAAGGTGGCTAAAACCCTGTTGCGGCGGGTCATAGGAGATCAAGTCTTGACGTTCGATGAGCTGGTAACGGTATTTACCAGAATAGAAGCGGTTCTAAACAGTCGTCCGTTGTGTCCGTTGTCTCAGGATCCTCAAGAATTTGAGGTACTGACGCCTGCACACTTACTCATTGGGAGACCGTTGCTTGCGGTCCCTGAATATAAATTTGAGGATGTACCGAATTCGCGGTTAACTCGGTTCAACCTTATTCAAGCTATGTCACAGCGGTTGTGGAGAAAGTGGAGTGAGCAGTACCTTAGTTCTTTACAGATGCGCAGGAAATGGACGACTCCAACTGATCCTCCTAGAGTAGGTGACCTCGTACTTATAAAAGAGGAAAATTTATCTCCTCTGAAGTGGAAAAGGGGTAGGATTGAGGAGTTGCTACCGGGCAAAGACGGTGTCGTACGGGTTGTTAGACTCAAAACCCCTTCAGGTACTATGTTACGTCCGGTCGTTAAAATATGTAGACTTCCTTTAGACGATTAAGTTGTAACAGAACTGGTTTAATGTAGTTTTTAAGTTGCGGTTTTCTTTTATTATTCTTTTTTTTTCGGGGTTGCATGTTGCGGTTTATTGCAACACAGAATTGTTTATTTAAGTTGATAAAGGCTTTAGCCTTTCTCGGGCGGGGGGATGTTTAGTTTTAACGCCATTAAATAAGTCTTTAATGGAATTTTGAACGCGGAACTGACATTTTCCATCATTACACGGGCCTCGTGCCTATTCACACACAATATATATATTATACGTATGTCTCTCTCTCTCTAACGGGGTTACATTTAAGTGAGAATGAAAAAATATGGCGGAGCATTAAAAATTGTGTCGGCCGACCAGCGCGAATTAAATTGAAAATTAAATAAGAAATTGTGTATGTTGGTGTTCTGCGGTTCATTGGGGTGAGTGTAGGGTTTTTATATTTATTTATATTATAGATAGGGCTACACGAGCTGATTAGATGTCTAGAGGTGTTAAAGCGGCAGCATTTTCAACCAGCGCCAGCGATTATTAATAAACCCCATCCCCCCAACGGTGGACAAGGGAAGGTTTATTAACAATAATAATATTTCAAAGCAACTAGTAGACAAGTAAACATGAGCTCGTTAATGAGTATAATAAATTATGTTGCCAATAAACTATCGATCCTTTGAGATGGCATTGAAAGACTCCCATTATATCTATTTTATGCTGTCCTATTTATATTGACATAATGTACGGACGCTTTCAGACTAATAGTGATTATTTTACTACCCTATGTGACTAAAGACAGTATTTTCAATCGTAATTATTATCGTCCTTAAGAATTGAAATGTGATAGACATTATATTTAACATTGATGATATCAAGATAACCTTTAAATCAGATCAAATAGACGATTAACACCAATAATTCTTGAAACTGAAATGAAAGAATATTGAAATATTTTTTATTGCAGAGGCGAAGACAATTAACAGCATAGACGCGAGTTGGGCGCTCGGAATCGTAGCGGGGACAATAGGCACGCTCGCGATGGTCGCTATAATTGCGATGCTGGCTCGGAAACGACATCACCAGCCTTTACAATATGAAGGTGAGTAATTATTACTAATAATCATAGCCAATGTATTTGCAATTATGGAATATTACTATTTTAATACCGGTGAAGGAAAACATCGTGAGGAAACCTGCATGCCTGATGAGATTGAAAGTCTTTGAAGGTATGTGAAGTTCACCAATCCGCACTGGGCCAGCGCGGTGGACTATTGGCCCATTACCCTCCTCGTCTGATTTCGAGGAAGAAGACAGTGCCCAGCAGTGGGTCATATAAGGGTTGATACTTTACTATTTTAATTACTATAGCATCGCCTTAGCTTATCTATAAGTAGTGACGTACGCCGAACAGCGAATCGAATTGATGAATCTAATACTCGATTGTGCGATTAAAAGTATTTAATTGGCTGTTATTTAAAAGGCTGGCAATGCCCAAAAATCTCTGCCCCTTCTTTTGTTGATCTGAGTATCTTGAAAAATAATAATTTTCTGGTGAAAAATAACATCCACTTGTAATAATTTATTTTATTAAAACCCACTTTAAACGCATCATCTGTTCCTATAATTATTCTCTAAAACTTTGCTGTGATTACCCACTGCATTTAGTTTGTTTCCCATGATATGTTGGTTGGTAGCAAATAGGTATGTTGGTGACTCGCTACAAGTTCATGTGTTGACCGTTTTGTTCCTAACACTGGAAGGTGACGAAAGCCTGAGAGTTTTGAATTGAAGTCTGACTTAATAATTCGTTATTTTTCATTTGCATTTTAATTATCATTATCGCTTGTCTTTAAAAAGGACATCATATTATGTATATTGTGTTCACGAGAGTGTCTCGTCTCGTGAACATGACATTTGTAGACAATATTATCGAAATTTCGAGCTCCGCGAAATAATGCTAAAAACATTTTCATTAAATAATTAAAGTAACCATGTTAATTTAAAATCCGATATATGTATTACCTATCGATTTGGGTAAAAGAGGAATTAGCACATACTTACCACACAATATTATGTATGTGGAAATATTATGTATGTGGAAATACGTATACCACGAGAAAAAAATATAGGACCGTTTTTAACAAAAGCAGTAAGCCAAGTTTTAAAGTGAAATTGCGATTAAATATGATAATACTGCAGACAAAGCGTGAAATAAAAAATGGTGTCGTGGAAAGAATGAAATTCATTTAAAGATTAAATCCTCTGCAGAGAAAATAAGAAACAAACTAAATCCTCATTTATTTTATATTGGCTTTTGCCTCAGGTTTATTTGAAATGAAGTATTTGAAGTGAATAATTTGAGAAATTCTAACTTAAAATACATTTGTTCACCTGGGGTACTGTTGCGAAACAGTCACTTTTCTGTTTTTGCCTATATCATGTCCAATCATGTTAAATTGTGAGACATTTGTTACAATTTTTACCATATTTTGAACAAATATAACACATTATTGGTAATTTTGTATCAGGCATCATACCGTCACTATAGATGTCAGTTTGTTTATTTAATTCAATTCCATTCACTTATTAAAATGTCTTTATTGTGATACACAATATAATAGTACGTTATTTTCATGTTGATATTGAATAATAAATATATATTATGATAGTGCAATAACCAGCATATAATATCATAAGATTATCTATAGAATATCATATAGAGACAACTAAGATTAATCCTACCAATTACTTATCGGTACCGCGGGTATGTCTGAAAATGTATTATGATGTTCGTCATCAGACTTGAGCACGAAAAGTTTTCGACGATGATAGAGCAACTTTTTATGGTATGTAATGGTTAAAAATTAAAAACTAAAAAGTATGAAACATCTCCATTATGTAAATGTGCTGTAAATGCTGTGTTTAATAGTTTTATCAATTTCAAAACTAAAAGACATTTTAACATCCATTATGCATTAGCGTTTATTGTTTGTGCTTGTCCCGGTGTATCGCGTGTCCGACTGCCATAGGTTGACTTGCAAATGGCCAAAGTTTAAATTTTTATGACACCATTATCGTCACCTCCACTGGCTAAACTGTTTATAATGGTATAGTGTGAATTTGCAATGTTGCGAATAGCATTGATTGAAAACGCAAATACAGAGCTGAAATGCACAGATTTGTTTTTAGTGTTATTCCACCGTGATACAGCGTTTAAAGGTTGTTTTGCTGCGGGATAACTTGTCCAAAGAGTAATGTAGCCTGATAAAATTATTGCAGAATTTGTTTTGAGGGTATCTTAGCCAAAATTCAATATTTAATAAAAAAATCATTGAATGCGTCTTAGTCAAGTCCTAGTCCTAATTTGTTGTGGTAAAGTTAAGTTTTGAGATGTTGTTTAATAGTAAAGTCTTCCTTGATGATCAGCCATCATTTCGTTACTGGACACACATCTCTTTAAAATAATTTCAAGACAGGCGATACCCCGCTTTGCACCAACTAGAATCGACAACTCACCAGAGAAAGTCCCAACTTAAACTAAAAAGTCTCCGCTGGTTGGAGTTCATGCGAGCCATAATATTTTGAATATAGTTTCACTGGACTGATTACGTTGTTCGTTTCTGAAATAGATTGAAGATTTATCTTTGTTTAATCTTGTTTGTTGGAACGAAGTTCCTTACGGCAGGCTTGGAGGGTATAGGGATTTTGCTGCGCGACCGAACTGAAAAAAATGTGATAGTAAAACCGTAAGAAAAAGTGTGTGGAATAAAAGGGTTAAATCCGACGTGCGCAGGCGCGACAGTCGCATACACAAGCGAGTAGTGTATAATACCTTTCTTTTTAGCCGAAGGAACTTCGTTGCTACCTCGTGTCCCACGACACCACATTTCTTTTTTTAAAGTAATTAACACAATTATTTAGCGTCATCATGAAAAAATTGACTACCTTAATGTTGATAATGTTGATGTAACCAGAAGCCGTTTCGTTTGTTAGCATTGATTTAGGCTATTTGCATATGCCGCTAAGCAAACTAATTGATAATCTCATAACTAAGTGCATTATATTGAGGACGATGCTCAAACGTCTTATGTTCTGGAAATTAACTAATTATGTTTAGTCCACTACAGATTCTAATGCGTAAATGGTTGGGTGAGCTAATGTAGGCGTTCGATGATACAGATTGACATTGTGTGCTTAGAATAACATATGTGGAAGGCATTGGTTTGTGACTTACGTAGGATGCAAGCTTATAAATCTATTTAGATTTCTAAAGTATTTTTTTGAAATGTCAGTTGTTTCAAATCATCTGTAAACGTAAGAGACTTCTTTTTAACGTCTGTTAAAATCAAGGCTCTTTGGTTACTAACATACCTTTCCGCCATCTTTGACGATTACATATGCAAACCGAACCTAGTCGTATAGTGTAAAATCTTGGACGAAATTATAATTTATAATAATTTTAAGTTGTCGTATTATTAAGACAAACTTAATTATTTATTAAACTCCGATCAAGATTACTTATTAGTATTAATCACTAATTTAGTAGTGATCCAGGCACATAGTTATATATCTTAAGGGTCTGTTTCACAATGTACCAGTAAAGTACCCTATAGCTATATGACACATAAATTAATTGACAGATGAATCTTCTAGTTAGTCTTGATTGGGTTTCACCATCATCTTCCCTATAAATTTATTTGGCAGATCCCTATTTGGCACTTACTGGCTAGTAGGCTTGGCAACCTCGCATTTCATAGTTCCATTTTGCGATAAATATGTTTTAGAAAAATATTCCATGTCGTAAATATAGATGAAAATATGTTTTTATAATTTAATTGTATGTATCATACCATCTTTATACCTTTTATTTACATAGACCTTGTATATAATGTTATCCCTTAATTATTAAACGATCAAAACACAATTTAAATTATTTTGTTACTGTACTTACTTATATTACTGTTACCGGAACGTCAAATTGTCAAATGTCGTGAAGCTGTCAACCGCGTATATATCTGTCAACTAATTTATCTGACAGATGAATTTGCTAATGGCCAGTTGATCCGACCTATAGTTTACAGGGAACTTTATTAGCCAAATATTGCTATTTGTCAATTGTGAAACAAAAACGTTGTAGTTATGTGGTAAATATGTTGCAAATAGCTTAATTGGAACTTTATTAGGACATTGTGAAACAGACCCTTAGTCTCGTGATTTTGTGAATACGTGTTATAATAAGTATTAAAGCAACGTGAAAATATTTGTAGTTTTAATTTACAATATACTATACTTAATTAAATGACGTCATAATACTAAAACCATTTAATATCAGAGTGGGGATTTCCCGTATTATTCAAGTCCCCATGGGAATACAGAGATACAAAATAAATAGCCTTTGATGATTGCTGATGATAATGTTGGATATTGGTGATATAATTTTGAATCGCTTTCAGTGGTTAAGTTCTGAAAGCTTACTAGCAAACAAACTATCACTTACTTATTTATTTATTTATTACGACCGAAAACAGTTTTGCATCACCAAAGACAATAAAGGACATCGAAGTTATTAAAGACATTACAATTTTTTCCTTGTTTGTTTTTAGATACAAAACATTGTAAGTAAATGAGAATAATTTTCAATCATTTACAAAGTTTATCTTAATAATTTCCAATTTTTTTTAATTCAGAGTCGATTTAAAAATTTTAAGCAATTTTAAGTCAATCATTGAAACGGTGATTGCACCAAATGGGGACGTAATACAAAAACTTACTCCAATAAGTCTCACCAATGCAGTTTAGCTGCATTGCAGTCTTCTGAACGACAACTTTATGATCAACTATACTGGCCGACGAGTACTAGAGTTTCGCATTTTAGTAGGTAGTAATATGTAATAATATTAGATACTGAAAATATAAAATTATAGTGGTTTTAGTAATTTTAAATACTATGTATCATCATCATCAGCCTTTATCCATCCACTCCTGAATATAGGTCTCCCTCAATAAACGCCAAGACGACCGATCCCTTGCTACTCGTATCCAACGCGGACCTGCCACTGTACGGAGATCGTCTTCCCATCTGGTTAATGGCCAACCAACACTTCGTCTACCTAAACGCGGCCTCCACTCTTCAACCTTAATGACCCATCGGCCCAATGACCGATCTTTTGTCAATATAAAAATAATGTAAATATATATAGCAATCAATTTCACAGTGTTAATTAAAATAGGTGTAATTATTAACAAATTATGGATATAGACGAATCACAATCCGTCTGTTGCATAATAAGCTTTTACGTCTTTAAGTCGACTTACGTACGGACATTGTAATACTAAACCAAAGACAGCCAAGCTCATACTTACAATAACATATTGTAGGATTATAATATACTAGCGGACTCGACAGACTTCGTTCTGTCAAAACAATTGATTTGCAATAAATAAAATTGCAATCTGAAATTTGAGAAATAAACTATCCTATCTTTTAAGTTGGAGAAAAGCACACATTTTAAAAGAAAAAACATTAAAATCGGTTAAGTGGTTTAGGAGTCCATTGAGGACAAGCATTGTGACACGAGATTTATATATATATTAAGATAATACTGTATCTTCCTTGAGCATAAACCTAACAACTTCACCTATAGAAAGATAGTTATCCGGCGCTGCATATATGAATACGTTTGGTGTAATCTGGCAAGAAAGACAAGATACCTATCATGTCTTTCACTGCCTAGTGAGATGACTAGCATTGACTACTTCTAAAGAGAGAGAGGCAGAAAACTCCAAAGGGTGCGGTTACACAGAAAAAACTCGACCGCGCACCCCGACGTCTTCTCTCCATATTATTAGAGATTAAATATTATAGTTTACGATAGGCTTGATTGGCAATATTCTCAATTCTCATTGGCAATACACTAAGGCTCAAAACTCGTCATTGGCAATACACTAAGAGCAGCCCATAAAAAGAACTACCAAATACCATTTAAAGTCAGCTACAAGCCGTCGCCAAATAAACATAATATCATTAATGACGCTGATCACTGCTATCAGGTGTCTAATCAGTTCGTTTGCAATTATAAGCAACTAATATTCTTACTTTATTTCTAATATTATAAACGTGAAAGTTTGTAAGTGTGGATGTTTGTTACTCTTTCACGTAAAAACTACTGAATAGATTTTGATGATATACACATCAGAATAACACATAGACTATAATTTATCACCGTACTCGCACGGGAATGGGAAGTACGCGGGTGAAACCGCGGGGCGCTCCTAGTATATTATAAAAGCATAATTTTAATTAATATAAACAGAATTTGAAAGTAGAACGTTCCGTTTCAGTCATGTCCATAGGTTTAGGTCATCGACATTCCAATAACACAGACATGAAAAAGAAATTCACTATCCTCCCAACCAATAGTGTTCTAAATAAAAAGCATTAAGAAAGTCAGTAAAATAAACTCCAGCACTTTAAAGAATGACTACACGTCCAAAGGAACTTTGTATTACGTTTAGACCGCAAAATAAATTGAAATTGCTTCGAGAATGAAGTCTAGCAAAGAATAGAAGCAGATTCCCTCGCGTGTGTCGAATTTTCAAACGCCTTCCTGCGGCCACCGCTTCCACTGCATTTGCAATGTGATTTATGTCCTTCTATATTTCTACAGAAATTGCAGATGTTTCGTCACTAGGATACCGACATTTTTATTAAGTTTCCACTACAGCTTCGGGACCGCAAAGAGGGAAACCGTGTTCAGAATTCAAATATACAAGATGTTCAAATTGAATTTTTGAGGCTAATGTTAATAAAATTAGTACTTTTGCTTGTTTGCAAGCGACAGAGATTTTGTTTGCGCGGGCTTACATCATATTTTATAATCAGTAGTTATTATTAGATTGATTCATTCTTAGTAGTTTAGTATTAGTAGTAAGTTTATGGGTATCATTGATAACTCACCATCGAGTAACATCGGCTTAAAGGTTTGAGAAAATTTAAATTCCTTTATCTCAAGGTAAAGTAAGGTAAGGTAAGGAAGATAAATGCTCCCAGTCAGTAAAAGCACAATACACATTTAAATATATATATCAGGTATTATCATGAGTATGAATGTTGGAAGCAATCTTTGAAACTTTTTGTACATACGGAGGCACTAAAAATAGTAATCACGAGTCTTTGTACGACTGTATATGTTAGCCATTGTTACTGAAGCTCGGAGCCACAATTGGTATAAAATAATTAAGGTCAATTCCCATCACAGGAAGAATTATTATGACATTACGAAATTTTGAATTAGCCCATATCATGACGTCATAATGTCCCCTTAGCATGTCGGTGACGTGAACATATTATTCGATTTTTCCCTATCAAAAAGTGGCAAACACGGCTAGAGAAGTTTTCACTTCAAAAATTATATAAATATCTATAAGTATACGTTGTCTCAAAACTTCCTCTGTAGACAAAAGTAATTTGCAGTATTTGGTATTTTTATTCGAGTCTGTACCAGGCCTGTGCCAGTAACTGTAATAGAATTTCAGGCGCAAACTATTGTTAGTCGTAAAACATTACGGCCTATATTACGATTTTCACTGATATTGGCATATTTGATGTTGTGTAATAAGGTATTATGACAGCCTTGTCTTACGTGGCTTCGTAATTTGTTCAAGGATCAAATGATTTATTTGTATTTTTACCTCAATTTGGTTCAGGTCCAGTTTTTGAATTATAATATGGGCAATCGGAACAGTGTTTTCAACGCGAGGAAGAAGCACGCGATATAACTTATAATGATTATAATTAAACGACTTTGTTGTCTATCTCTCTCTCTCTCTTTCTTCCTCTCTTTCTCTTCCTATCTCTCTCTCTCTCTGATGACATTCAATCATTATCACGTAAGATTGAATATTCTGTTCAAAAATCGGTTCGTCATGCCGCAGATAAATGAGTTAGAGTATGTTGATCGTTGGTCAGATATTCGCACAACTAAAGTTATGCGTTGCCCTTCTTTTACTTATCCCGAATGTGGCAAGGGAAACTCACAAACCACATGTAATGCGATAGCGTATCTGTCACATTACGCTGGAATTATGTGAGCGAGAGCAGAGACAAATTATCTGCACCTGGCAGGATTCGAACATGCGACCTCTGCGTAAAGTGTCATGTAGCCTGAACACTGGACCAGACGGTCGTCAGAATATTTACATATTTGTGATTTGCTAATTATTTTTTAGTCAAGCTGTTGGTTATATTGTGTTCGATAACTGTCGCCATGAATCAAACGTTCGCTAAGCCCCTTCCAGCTAAGCTCCAGCTACTGAGCGTGTATTGCTTGTATACGTAAAGCGACTTAAGATAATTTTACGACCGTTATTGGTAAATCCCTCGACAAATGGGCAAATGTTTTGCTTAGATTTACCTTATGCCCTTCGTATATTGTACGCTGGTACATTGAAAACTATATCTGTAGAAATAACATTAAGGAATAGACACTTTTTTTTAATTTTGACGTGAAACTAATATCGGCATAAGTTGACTCGAATGACGTTACAGCAAGGAAATGACATCATACATTTTTTTATTTCCCCGACGCCTCATGAAGAACCATTTTTTACATTTGAATATTTTTTTATTCACTCAAATTTACTTTTGAACAAAACAAAGAACAATGTCCTTTGTTCAATTAAATTATTTACATTTTGGTTACACACTTCAAACGGTTTTCAGTTGATTCCTATTAATAGATTTTTTTATGATAAAATATATTGTTTTAATAGATGTAATAATAAAAATGACGAACTGAATAGACCGTCTAAGGGGAAATAAAATTTTGTTCGTTTTGGTGATCTTACTGAAATTGTCCAAGCTTTTACTAAACATCGTTTATTTTCAGCGCCGATGCAGACGGTGAAAGCTTACAAAGGCGCGATACAGAGCTCAAACCATTCGCCCCTGCAGCCGGACGACAAAAACCCAGACGTAGTGCCGCTTGGAAAAGGTAATTCAACTTTTTACAACCTTTGAACTACGGTTATAAATTGTTTATAGCCTGTGAAGTACAGCTTGGTTACACAAATGTATTTTGACAAATGGCATTCAAATAATATATATTTTTATGAATAATAAACCATTTCTAATGCACATTATGATAAAACAGCTTTTATGGATACTATCCCGGTTTTTTTTATTTTTACATAAGCGCAAAAGTTGAGTTGAACTATGTACACTTTTGTTTGTGTGAATATTTTAATTTTCGTGTAATTATTTTTGATTTCCCCGTGTCGAATATTCATCTATAATTTAATATTTCATAATGTAATCTTAATAATATCATTAGGAACATAATTTAAAAAACAGTCTTATAATCTTTATATTAACATTGAAATTGACTAATAATATGTACTTAACTGAATTTGTATTTTCTATGTTAAATAATCATAATTGTACACATTGACATATTCACACACCATTGTTATAGTAGGATGTGTTAGAATTGATTAACCTATTATATCCACCATTGTTAACCACATTCTGTGAAATAAATGATTTATTACTTATTATAAGTATAATTGGGTAAAATAAGTAAGAATTAATATTAAGACCAAAAGGAGAGTCTTTCTTTTGTCTATTATAATATTGTTCGATTCATCAGAGTTAATACTAGACTCACGTACAAATTGTCTTACACTTGTCCAAATATTTACAAGTAGCTGGTCCCTCTAGTCGTTGAAGCTTTGGCGTTGTTTACCAAACACCAAACGACAGTACGGATTAGACGGAATTCGCTTATCTGGAGAATATGTAAAGTGTCTCTCGATATCCTAAGTGGGCTGTTACAATTACTTTGGAAAATGTAATACTGTCCTAATCTTGCAACTGCAAGGAGCTGATTGTATATGCCAAAGTGAAGGCAACTATTTTGGGATGATTTTCGAAAGTGTTAGTAGTTAAGGAAAACGAAGTTTCTTTTCGAGTAAAGACAGTGTCTTTACTCGGTAACAAACTCTAGTTTGAGTCGCCTCTAGTTTTACAAAAGCGGACATGGGTTGAAAAGAATGACGTAGACATGGCAGATGGCTTATATAAACCAAGAGCCTGAAGTATAGAAAGAAGAGAAATCACACTATTCTGATTTTTTGGCGCATGCTACTTCAGTATAACATATTTTTTTTATTAATAACTATATTATTATGAAAACGTAAGAGTTAAAGTAAACGTATTCCTAGTGCAAAAATAAATCCTACAGTGATTTTATCGATGTTTCGGATACATTACTGTGACCATGGTCACGGAAGGACTGCGGAAAAAGTTGTTTCATTATATTAAGTGAAATTTTTGCAAACATTTGACTTAGCAAACTTATATAATTTTTTTACAGACTCATTTGTCGGTATGGAAAATGAATTTCGTGATGTGACATTTTTTATCAAGCAAGGCAGATATGCCATGATTTCAAATGGTCGAAGTTGCCCATGATCAAACACTAGCTCATCTGGTACTAGCCCTGGCAATTTTGTTCATGTATATGCTACCCATCCTAAGACATAAAATGCTATTTCTCGGTGCCCATAATTCCACAGCAGAGCTCTTTCACGGGAGAAAGAGAGAAATGAGCAAGATATTGGTATCCATGCAGCCTGGAGAGTGGAAATTCTTCCCACCGTCATTTTTTTACATTTTAAAATTAAATTTTAATCCTATATGTAATTAGCTGACACATTGCAACCACGCCATTGCCCTTAACTCAAGTCCTCTTCGCAGATTTCAATTGCACGCGAGACGCGGAGCGACCCCCTGAGCCTCCACCCTACGGGACAGTGGTGTCGCCTCCTGTCGGTGTCTCCAGGAGTGCGCACAGCCTGCACGAGAGGTCCAACACACATACACCAAACACACCAGCCTCTGATGCTCAGGTTTGTTATCGTGACTATGTAATTTGGTTTTAATTTGGATTTTATCCAGTATAATTAAAAGCGCATGTTCCTTGTATAAGTATCAATCACGAACTTTTTTTTATCCGTGTTTTGAGGCATCGGTAAAATATGATTAGAATACGAACGTAAATTTCGCTGTCAAATAATATGTCATGGTAGCTTAGTGGTGAAATTAGGCAGTTAAATCTGAATGAGCCTGGTTCGAATCTCCAGTCCGAATTCTTTTTTCCTTTTTTTGATCATTTTTTTGGAAGAAAATTTTTATCATATTTTATCACTAAGGGGGTATCGAGCAAATGCTGGGTCAACCATGTACTAATAATATATACAATCCGAAAATACTATTTATTAATAATAATAATATTTTGCAATATTAAAAAATGAGACGTCAAGTAATTTCTTCCTCAAACATAGTTTCAGCCTGTGCTACTTCACGATTCAGTATTTCCAACTTTCTGAATACGTCTAGCTTTTTTAAAACTCCAAGTAAAAGTTCCAAGTTTTTTGCTTTGAAAGAATAAAATTATTATTCTTTTGCGTTGAACATACTTATTTCGTTTGGAATACATTTTTAATAAAATACATAATATAGCCTTGCAAAGGTGTGTATAGATATTTTGTAAGACATTATTAATGTCTAAAGGTTTTTTAAAAATGTCTGTATGTTTGGAGTAAATCAAGTTATATGGCAGCAGGACTGGAT
This sequence comes from Lycaena phlaeas, assembly GCA_905333005.2. Lineage (NCBI taxonomy): Eukaryota > Metazoa > Arthropoda > Insecta > Lepidoptera > Lycaenidae > Lycaena > Lycaena phlaeas. The sequence continues at coordinate 3,011,975 of HG995174.1, forward strand.
TAAACACTATGCTGCGCCCGCGTGTTCGTATCCCGCTAAATCCCGATAATATTTTGTGCGATGACTATATATATCTGTACCGAATCGTGGACGTGTATAATAATAATATCAATCTAGTCAATCTAGTCCCGTGGTAAGTTCTCGAAGAGACTTGTGTTACGGACACCAGGCAACGGGAATACATATATTTAATACTTTTTATCTTCATACTTATACTTAAGATTATAATGCATGTATATATATACACATCCATAACCCAGGAACACATAAGCTTTTTGTTTCCTGCCGCGATTTGAACCCGCTACCTCCTTGAGCGCCAACGACCCAGCCTTTAAGCCACAGAGGTCGAATGTATAATATTTATATCAATCATTTACATTTATTTCCATTCCTAGTAACACAAGTTCTATTCTATTTTTTAATTTTTTAATCTCTTGTATTTATTAATTATCTTGTATAGTTAGTTAGTAGGGGTGTTATTGTTGAAGAATATTTATTCTTTTTTTTTTGCAGAAGTTATATTTTACTAGAAAACATAGTTTTTACTATACGCATTTTTTAATCTTCTGTAGTTAAGAGTTATCGTTTACAGTAAAGGCTTATATAAAATAACACGTGATTATTGATTCTAGAGTATCGGAACAATAGCGGATGACCGTCGAAGCGTCACCAGCGGGACACTATCTAGACGAAGAGAAGTTGTTACGACGAGGACACCGCTCTTAGCCAATGCGAGAGAAAGTTGTGTGTAGGAAAATCATCTCATATTATTAAAACTCTAACGATATCTTAATATTATTTATATTAAATGTTCCTTTTTGGTTTGGTATTAATTATATTTTATTCAACTTTGACAAAAAAAAATATTTTTACTTGTGTCCTGGGAAAGTATCGAAATACGAGTAAATTCAAGTTTCAAGTGAATGCAATAGACAAGAAATGCTGGTAACGCTCCTGCGAACCTATTTAGCCGCTGTCAGTTGTCAGTGATCTCTTCGGGTGTCCGTGATCATTTATAGTCAGATGAGCTGATTTTCCGTTTGCCCTCTCTTCGATATTCAAAAATATATTTCACACAACAGAAAAAAAATTCAAGTCTCCGTAATTCGACATTATATTTAGTGGTGACATTTGAAGGCATAGACTTATCTATGTGCTTTTAAATTTGGAAAGTCATATTCCTTATAATATATTTAGCTCATTTTACATAATATTATAATACCTTTTAAAAGGCATATCAATTGATTTTAGCGTTGCTGAATAATGTCTTAAATCACGCGCATATCAATAAGTTCCATATATTTAATTGCAAATAATGCATCTAGTGTCAGGAATTTACAGGTATTAAAAAAGGATTCTGAAAAAAAAAAATGTTTTAAAAAATTAAAATTAGTACATTGATTATAAAGCTTCTACAAAAGTTTGACAATAGTTTTCCCAGGAACAAAATTTACACCGAGGCACGTTTTTAGTTATAATTAAAAAAATATTATATTTTAATTCTAAAATTACATTTGTAGATGCATTTGGATATAAATTATACATATAATATATTATAATATTTAAATTTCGTTGTATAAAATAGTAATTTTTCTATTTACACTCTCACATAATGGTGTACATATCAAACTCCTACTAGGCGTTTAAATAATCTATGTAAAAATATATTTTTAAGAAATTATAAGCCTATATTGTAAATAACTAGATATAACTTAACAAATTATGTATATAGTATATTTAAATTCATTTGATTGATGTAGTCTTTGGACAAGTCAAACAAAACACTGTCTTCATAAAGTATTGTATATTTATGTTTAATTGTAATTACTTCGACGTACATTGTCTTGAACTATTTAGTTATTAAACATAAACTGATGATGATGAAAATCAAGATTAAAAAAACAGAAAATCTGTTCGAGTCTCAAAATAAATCTAACTTTAAATATTGCATTTTTAGCACACTTCATCTACACTATACTAAAAAAAACATACGCATAAATTTCAACTGCAAAGTCGAAGCGCCAAAAAACGTTGGTTTAAATTTTTTATTTAATGCTACCGTCAGAAAGTTTTTTAACCTACTTTAGACGGATAGCTGGAAATTGTAAAACATTTGCTCAAAGCGCCTCTAATTCTTTGAGCAATAAAGAAAAGGCTCACTCACAAAGCGCACCGCCATTTTGCATTCAACAAATAAAAAAAATGTACGTTCCAATCTGAGTGTTGCAAATATTTATATAAAATTGCGAAAGAATTTGAATTATGAATTGAACATGAAGAGGATTTATTATTGAAATGAGCAATGTACATACGTAAGCTGACAATGGCCTAATTATATTGCATGAGCTACGTATAATTGTTAAGGGTATATGGAATTTAACGATGGCAGTATAATAATTGTTGTTATAATGAAACAACTTTTACGGATTTTATCGCGGTTTATTTAGTTTTTTACAATCCCGACGTTTCGGACACTTTACAGCAACCATCGTCACGAGAGGACTGTAAAAGTTGTTTCATTATAATGAGTGAAATTCGCGTAAACATAAGAAAACAATAATTGTTGTTGTTAAAGGATGCGATTCTCGAAGAAGGAGATCTGCATGGGGATCCTGATTGGCTCCTCCGCAGCTTTATTCCATTTATGCATAGCAAACAAGTAATAATAAGCATCACAAAAAGGTGTAAGAAAATAAAATAATTTATTTTTGAAAATAAATTAATGGATACATAGCGATCTATGTATCCATTAATTTATTTTGATCATCATACATAGATCGAAGCTATATTTATAACTTGTATGTTTCCAAGTTAATTCATATGAATAACATTGTATCTTCATAGACAATAGGCGTTGGTTATTCATATCAACTAAGCTCATTCCAGGAATCAAGTACATGGTATTCCTAAGCGTATATTTCATTGTTTCGGGTTTGTTCAGGAGATTCAAACGTTTACATTTCTGTAATGTTAAAATATTCATTTGTATTTCCCTTTATTTTATTTATTATCAAAGCTATTTATAGCTTTATCTTAATTTAGTACAGTATTTAGCGTATACCAGGTGGGAAGACGATCTCCGTGCAGTGGCAGCTATCCGCGTTGGATGCGAGTGGTTTCGGTCGTCTTGGCGTTCATTGAGGGAGGCCTATGTTCAGTAGTAACGGATAAAGGCTGATGATGATTTAGCGTATACTAGTCAATTTTTATAGGTAAATAGTATATATTATGCTTAATAATGCAGTATGCACCAAAGCGTAGATCTGTGGTGTAATATTACTCGCGCTCTGAGAATGCAAAAAATTTACGAAAGCAAATATCTTATAAGTTATAACTTACTTCTTAACTTGTGGCTTAGCGGGTCATATGAATGGAGAGGCTCTCTGGGATTCAACTTTTTGAAAGTTTTTTTTTTGTCTTTATTTATTTAGGAACTTGTATATTACTACAAGACAGGTCCGTCGGAGCCTAATAAAGACTAATATAGCTGAAGATAATATCAGTTTTTAATGATGATTCAGGTATTATAAAATGTATAAAATATCTTCAGAGATTAAGAGGTAACACAACACACCCAATTTCAAATGTCACAAATACAATTTATAGAAATCTGTTCAAAAGAATATCCTCTTTTATTTTATAATAATATTATACCCAATATAAAAATAGCAAAACTTCGATCGTAAAAATCGGCGGCACTGTGGCATCTTTTTCTGATTTCTCTTCCAAGAGGTTAATTTTATTTCTTTTCGATTTCTGCCTTTGACTTTACGAGTTTTATGTTGAAAATGTTTCAGGAAAATCAAATAAAAACATCAAAAATCTTTTGGTTTGGATAAAAAAGGACTTTCGGATATCTGAACGTAAAAATTAACTGGCGTTTACTTAAAAAGATTTTGGTTTAAAAGTTTTAACTTCTGTTTTTTGATTTCTATTTACTTTACTAACAGTGTCTCCGTCAGTTTCAGAAAAGTGCGGTTGGCGTTTTATATTTTGTGTATTTACTTTATTTAGTCAACATAAAGAGGCACTGTTCCTATTTAATAATTCTTCCTATCTAATAAGTTAGTACATAATACAGTTGCTGTTACTTTTTTATAGAAAACCGATATTTTTTATGGACATTACAAGTGGAATCAAAATAAATTAAAAGAAAACACAAAAGTACACTGAGAATAAACTATCATCTGCGTACTTATTTTTTACGTGACAACGTCTTATAATTCGATGGAGCTGACTGCAAAACATGACTCATGAGGCGTTACCTCGCTCTGAGGCATTCCGTTTAAGGCTTGAAGTGCAAGCGAGAGTGCGGAACGAGCGACAAAGATGCACAATCAGCTCATCAGTATTTTCTTATGACGTTGTCACGTTCAACTATCGTCAGTAAACCGACTTTACAGACAACCGATTTTATTTTTATGTCAAGGGACAAAAATTCTAAATTTCGACCTCTCAGTTGTAGTACACGAACTGATAAAAATAAAACACTTTAGCGCATATTTGCAACAAGAATACATCCGCGTATTATTATAGATACGCATTAAAATATTCAGCGACCTCAGAATTCAGTTGTAAAGTGTCAAGTGCACTAGATAACGCGGCGGACAGCTCGCGTCAGGCGTTGCAAGCTGAATAATACATGACCTAGGTGTAACGCTGTCGGCTCGAGACTAGGCGTATATGAAAATACATTATGTTTGTAGTCAGCGAATTGTATGACTAAGATAATGAAACAACTTTTTATGGGTTTCACCGTCAATGTGTATTTCATTGTAGGGATGTCCTCTTGATTGCCACGCTGAGCAGACGGATCGGCAATCATTGATGATGATGATGTTCGTGTTAGATGCGGATAAAAAGATGGTGATGATTATGAAACAAAAAATAAGTCTGTAATTAGTTACGGGCATTCATATTTTGGTATGCTATCATGACATTTCTCCTATTATATTTAAAGAATTGATTTTATGTCAAAATGAATTATTATGGAGCCGTAAATATCTGACAATTCTATAAACGTGACATGAAATTCCAGTTCTTTTTTAAATATTTTATTCTCTATCTCTCTTATTATTCGCCACTCACTTCTCTTCTCTGCCAACACATTCACCTCCTGATATGACATAAGTTATAACCTGTCCTTCTCCTTTATTTGTTCTATATAAGTCCATCTTGGTCTACCTCTTCCTTTTTTTCCATCAATCTTCTCTTCAATCTTTCTATGGTATTTAAAAAAAAAACGAGTCATATCGTATCAGGTGACAAATCATACTTACTATTCGGCTCTCTATGGTTTTACTTATATAATTTTATTACGGAACATGTAAAAGGCTTTGTGTGTCTTTACAATTAATAAGATGAATATTACAATAACTTATAACTAATATATAAGTTACTGTACTATTCGTAAAGCTTACATCCGATTATGTTATGAAATGGCAGTCTATTTCCATTTTCATTGCAAATTAGTGACGAATTTTGAAGTGACCGACATCTGGTGTTATTCGAGTACATATGCGTTGCGTATCCATAAATGCATCGACTCGTAAATGTGTTGTTTTAGACGACACAAATGTGCCATAAATTCAAAAAGAAAGTGTCCCGAGGCACCAGATTGGAATAAAATTCCACGAATGTAACATAAATATTAACATCTAGTTCTATTCGAGGTTAAAAGAAAATACTTAGTTGGGATTATTTTTTTATTGTGATTTTTTACCGATAAAAATCTACTTGCTTCTCATTAACATTAGTAATCATTCATTATATAAAATTGTAATCACGTAGACTATTATATTATACAGTGTAAAGTCCATACAACATAATAATTATTATTATGTTATCAACTTACTTCAAGCATTTTCACGATAGACGTTTTGTACCAAGTTTTAAAAATGATTCAACTTTGGTAATGAAATAATGACTTTCCTCCAATATTAAAAATCATATTGATTTACCGTTGATAATTCTTAGAATTGTATTTTTTTTTTATCAACTACGAGATCAGATGAGCCAAATTCTAAATTGGCATATTACACAAAAAAGGTGTCAAAATGTCGACAAATACAAAATTTTGGTAAAAATGTTTAAAAGTAAATTCCATTATTTTTGTTTCATTGAAGTATACATTAATAATTTTTGTTATCAAAATCAAACAATGTACAATGTCCATATTTATGCAAACGTGCGGGCCCGTGATTTGTTGTGATAAGTTTGATAAAAATACATTTCAATATAAATGAATGTCGAAAATTATCTGAATTGTATTAATTTATTCGCGTAATAAATAAACATAAAAGATACGTTACGAAGCTGAAAATAGTAGCGTAAGCGTTTTATGTTGCGAAAAACATAAATTGGTCGTAGCCACGTACCGTTAATGGTCACTCTCTTATATCAAAGATATTACATATCCGTTCGCAATAAAGTGTAATTATATTACAACCAGTTAAACTACATTCTCTTAAGCAATTACGCAAATTGAGATGAATATTGTAATAACTTAAGATACCAATCTATTCTTTCTATGTAGACAAGGTATTGTTTAATGTATACTATATTCAGACGAGTAATCATCTGAATAAAAGTAAAAGTAACAAAAAATCAAAGTAAAAGTAACAAAAAAGGTTACACGCGCGCGCGTGTAATCCTTATGCGCGATTGCAGTAAAATTTCATTGAAATAAGTAAAAAAGCAACCCATATAATATATCCCACTGCTGGACACGGGTCTCTACTTCAAAATCAGGCGAAGAGGAAATCGAGCTATAGTTCACCGACTGTGCTGGCTCAATGCGGGTTGGTTAATTTCACACACCTTTTAAAGACTTTAATCTCATCAGGCATGCAGGTTTCCTCACGATGTGTTGCTTCACCGATAACCGAACAGTGGTCCCGTGTTCAGGTTGTACTTAGAAAAACGACTTGACCATCATCGCTCAACGTTGCGAAATCTGCTCCACGTGCTTTGGGGTTTCCTGCTGTAGTCTTTCTAAACAAATAGTATAGGACTATACTATTTGTTTAGTCTACTAGTATAGGTCTTGGGTTATAGTCTATACCTTTCCTTACTGGAGATGGTGATTAGCTCTTGTACCATACGGTACTTGTACCATGTCTTGAAACATGCGAACCTCATGTACTGTAAAATTCTATTTCAATGTTTGATTCATATAAATTAATTATGGTTATTACTCTAGAAAATAAGACCCGTTACCAAACTATACAATTTTTTTTGCTTACCCTGAAATATTAGGGATTGCGGTACCAGTGATCACTTTACCTATATTGCCCTTTTATCTGGAACACTTCCAAGTTATTTAGCAATAAAAATAGGCAAAATGGCGGGTGCAAAGCGCATTTACGATGTAAGCTCTTTACGATAATGAATGATAAATCACTAGTATGTACTTCTTTTGCTCTTTTAGATTCTTTTTTTTTATTGACAAAGGTAAATACACAAACATACTAAAGAAAAAGTCTTTATTGTTTAGTAATAAATCGTTAAAATATTTCCTAAATCCAAGAGAAATTATCTCGTGTATTCTAGTAATATAATTCATAGGTCATTTCAATGAAATAAAAATAAAAATTACAATAAAACCTCTTTCATGTTATTTGATTCAATCTCTTCCAGATTTGTTTCGAGTGAAACATAATGAACAAAAGATGAGGAAAGCTTTATTTTGTTGATAAATCTTTCTTAATCACATACTTATGGGATAATTTTATACGTGTATATATTGTACAGAATTTTACGTTTCCGTTGTACATCGAATTGTATGTCATTAAGACTTATTATACATTTTATTTAGTAAAATTTGTATAAAAGAGTTAATTGTAATATTATATACAGTAACACAATTGTATTAGATTATGTAAATATATACAATAGTTAATGTGAATCACCTTAATACGACATATTTGTTGCACTTAATATCAAAATATTATGATACTCATTCTGATATATTTTTATTAGCAAATAGTTTAAATATAATTTATTTTAGTAAAATAATTGAGTCAATATTAAAAATATGAAAATGTGTAGTCTAATATTTCAGAAGAGACTAACATAATCAAATAGTCTATACAATAGGAAAGTATAGACTAATCAAAGAAATTTCCAGGCGATAAAATATTCTTATTAAAATAATATGGTCTCGGCTTAACATAATAATATAATGAAACAACTTTTTATGAATTTTATTGTGGTTTATTAGATTTTTACATTTTCCGACATTACCGATACTTCACAACAATCAAGGTCACGGGAGGATACTGCTCCTAATCCGTATAGAGTTATCTCATCTTAATGCGTAAAATTTGTTTAAATGTTACGAAAGAAATGTAGGTAATAACAAGACTAAATCATTAATTTGTATGATTTCGCATATTAATACATTTTTATACGTGTAAATATTTTTGTCAATGAGAATTTTTTTAATTATTCGAATGAGAATGACAATAATTATTATGTATAATTAAAAATATATACTTTCATGTTCATTTTGATCATTCAAATATATCTTAGGATAAAAAATATGAAATAAGCCTCTTGTAAACTCTGTAAACACTTATTTCGTGTGCCCTTAAATTTTGTAAGTGTAAAAATAAGTGTTTAAGTGTAATTATGATTATTAATGAATTCACTGTGATGCTCTTAAATTTATTATATGTAATGTTAAATATATTATTTACACTTGTATATAATCTAACAAATGTTATTCATAAGATTATATTATAAATCTTGGATTACACGATATGATAATATTATGTAAAAAGGTTATATCCGTACTTAAAATATTTTAAAATTTTATTAAAAATATTTCGACTAAGGAATTTAGTGATTTTTTTACGTTTACATTTCTTACTCTGTATATAATTGTAGTTATTTTAACGTTATATTTGAGTATACATTTAGTTTTGGTGATTTCAAAGACTTCTTGACATATCGTAAATAATTAGAAAATATGTGTAAAACTTCTTGAATAATAAAGCTTAATAGAAAATCTAGCTTTTTTGTTTAATTTACCCTTAATACACATTTTGCATATCTCCGGCGTATAACATAAAGCACAACTTTTTTAAAGATTCAATATAATATTTATTTATCTGTTATAAATGCATCAGTAAAAAAACAATATAAGTATTTTGTATACTTAATGATTGAATATCTAACAGATAAACTAGTAATAGTTACTTAAACAATAATTTAAGCAATAAATTTCATTTTATTCTATATGTTAAGTTACTAACTAGCAATAAATTAAATTAATCTCATCTAATAATACCTGGAGCTGAAACATGTTCGGATTAGAAGATAAAGCGACCGGAATACTAATTTACACTCCTACTTGCAATAAGCGTTTAAGCCGAATTCGGTATGCGTATCCAAGGTTTGCAAAAACACTGAAAATTCGAATATTCAGAGATCTGGTAATAACCGGCTCAGTCCGCTTGCGCCGGTAATATCTCGCTCAAACCGCTTCAGACCGGTGCAGACCGGTTTCACTCGAATTAGCCAACGGTTGGAGTGGTAGCGAGCGTTGCGTGCTCCGACCTGCCTGTGTGCATACGTAATTGATGGGGCCCTTCCCTTCAATTTAACGTGGCACGTATTCAGCCGGACGTATTTTATCATAGTTTGTAGTGTGTGCGAATCGATCGAGCGGAAAAAATGCATTAGTTAACATTGCACTCCCCGGATATAGTTTTTATTTGATTACTTTTATAGAAACAAAAAAAATCGCAAATTGATTAATATAGTGTTTGTTCGAGCGAGATATTAATGGTAATAGAGTATTTTTGATTTGTAATATGAAACCCAAAGGTGGATGGATCACCAGCTCGGACGGATACATTTATAATAGGTACTCCATTTAACATTATATTAACTGTTTCAAAAAGGTATTAGAACAATAATATCAATATAATGTCTCTCAAAACACTGAAATTATTTCTATAATGTAATTTAAATGGTACTAGGCAAGCGTCTCATAAAATCTTCAAGATTAATTTTTAAAGATATATTCTTGATTTTGTTCAGGAATCCAATGAGTTTTATCACAATATTATGTGGTCAACTAGATAAGATGTGGCAAGACATCATGCAATGATACAAACTGTCATCTCCATTAAAGAAGAGGCCGGACGTCGGCGAGAGGTAGAGTCGCTTTATCCAAGAAAATGGCCGAGACGAAGACGACATGCGGTAAACCCCTGACGACCGCAACGTCTCACCTTAGGGGTACGTCGTCGCCCGTTTTACCGGGTCCCCGAGCGGACTGAGATGCACAAGGTAGTAAGTTGAAATGTCTCTATAAGCGCCTTTGGGCCTTTGCAGGACAACGAGAGGGCAAACTAAAGCACGCAGGAGGGTCTGCAAACATCAGCAGACAGTCATCAGCAAAGTCACGGAGAACGTCAACGCCATCCCGCGGCTTAGCGGTATGACGGAGAGACAGAATACTGCTTGCATACAACCTGTATCTGCTTTAAGTACAGTGTAGATCTGACTCATGAAGGTAGATCTACTCATCTTGATGACTTAAAGAAGTCTGTGCATTGGCCGGTTCAGCTGGATGCGAGTGGTAGGAGACCGGTCGTTGCGTCCGTTGAATATATCTGGTAGTGGACGGAAGAATAAAGAAAAAAAAATGCTTCTGGGTGACGTTGGCCATTCACGTATTTCCTTTCTCAATAAACACAAAAAGCTTTCATTACTGTAATAAAATGCATATTAAGTACATTCATTAATACCATTATGCGGTGCGCTGGTTTTAGACCAGATAAATATTAGTATTCAGAACACGCACGCTCTCTAGCGCGTATTTGTTTTCCTGAAGCTCGCAAATAATATTATAAAATGCTACGTTATAACATGCGTCTATTTATACTCTAACGATAATAGAGTTATCATTGCAATTATAATGTCACCAGTTTTATCTGCATATTGTGCTATTAAAATATTAGGATATTAGGACACATAAATGAATGTGAATACTTGACTTGTCTGTTGACTGCTGGTCTCGTGTTACTAAAATTTAAAAGCATATGCTACTACTAAAATGAATCCAGTAAATTCTTATGTTAAAAATAAGTTTAAAAATGCTACTGCGTTTCGTTCTTAAAGCGTTTTTCTTTTAGTTTTTAAGACCATATTACATATTATCATGATTTTATACCGCTCCATCTTCAGATGCACAATAATATTATGTGCGAGTTACTACAATCAATCTCGCCTTTCTTTCTGTATCACAACAAAGCTCTTTCACAGGCAAAGTAAGCAGGAAAAGAGTATCAAAGCAATTAGGTGCACCGGTTGGCATAGCATAGCCACGGTAATAAAAGCTGTAAATAAGTAAGTAAAATAAGGCAAAGAATGAGCACGTTGAAGTGGCAATGGGCCAATAAGGCTTTAGAATGAGGAACGTGTTCCGAAAGATGCAGTATTGGTCGATCGCCAACTGAGTCGCATGGCAATATTTGTTTGGCGGTTTAGGCTGAAAGCATACAAGATGAATAAAGATGACAAATGGTACTGATCGTCGCTTATGAACTCACAAGAGCTCAACGCGGACTAAGTCCAGGCATTCATGCGTTAACTGGGTTTTTCCCTGATGAGGCCATCCTACATCATAAGATAATAATCACTTCCTGCCATCCTTGTCTTAACACAGCAGATCAGTTTTATGTTATATGCGAGAGTGTTATTGCAGAAGTAAAGGAAGAACTGGTGCAAGAGCCGTATGGCACATCTGGTATATACATATAAGTAAAAGTTATAAAGGAAGATATCTGACAGAGCAAGATAGCATACTAGACCAGGCCTCCCCTACAGGTGATGTAGATCCAATTTTTTGCATGAATTCATTTCCCATAAAAATTAAAAGGTAATTAAATAAACGGCATTTATAAATTTTGCAGGGCCAAAAAAAATCGGCATTTAAATAATTTTGTTGGCATACAAATATTTTGTACGCAATAAAATAAATGTGGTAGAAATTCTTGTTCCGCAAATAATTTTGATACTGGTCAAAAATTAAATCATAAATAAGCAGCTTACAATATTATGAGCTCGCATAATAAACATTCCCCTGGCAAAATAACTACTTGAACGGCAAGATTTAAATATTGCTCGGTAGAACAACATATCTACAAGCTATTTGATTGGTATGCCTATTAAAAACATGATGAGCAATATACCATTAGCTGCAGGCGACTTTTTTCTTTTGTTTGTTTATTTATATACATTTATAATTTTTTTTGGTATTACAATTACAAATACGATTTACAAACTAAAATATTGTATAAAAAAATTGAGGATCTACTCTTTCCTATTTGTTGAGGACAAAAGTACTCTTCAATGAATGCTTTATTTACTTTCTTTACAAATGTATATTTTATATTTATAACGAAACGACTTTACAAAAAAATATGACTTTTAACGTAGAACGAACTAGAAGCGAGTGAAATTATATGAAATTTCATGTCTTGTGTTCACACCGGTGTCAGCTTACGCTATTTACCGCTAGATGGTGTTGTAAGTATGTTATTGAACAAAATTATAAAAGTTGAAGAAGAAATTAATAAATTATATTATCATTCTTAATAAAGGACAAGTAATTTAATTCAGGTCATGACGTCATCAAATCCTGTGTTCAGCAGTGGTCTGTCCACTAAAGGCTGATAATATTATTATGATGATGAAATTTTTTGTTCCAGATTTTATTTTGTTTCAGATTCGTAGATTTATGTAGATAGTAGATAGATTATGCAGGTATTAAAAAATTGTAGGTGGTGTGTAAAATAAACGAGCAGTTCAAAAACTTGCAATATTTAATTCAATCATTACCTACAAAAATCAAATCAAATCAAAACATTAAATACGCAAGAATGGATCCACAATTTTAAACTTATTTGTAACAAGACGTACAGCTCCACGGTTAACACTGTCCGCGCGCGCTCAGTCCGTACGCTGTCGTTCGTAAGTTCAAATCCTCTACACACAATTAGCTATGAATTTCTTCTTTTGTTTGTTTATACACTTTTAAATAATATTTTTTGATATTACAATAATTATAAATATGATTTACAAACTAAAATTTTGTATAAAAATTATACAAATTGTATAAGAGATTAATAAATGATATTATCATTCTTAATAAAGGACTAGGGAATTAATTCAAATCATGACGCTAAATCATGTAGACTGGGATTACTGTAACGCAGAATTTAATGAAAAAGAAAGTTGCTTGAAGTTATACTCATGCTACTTACTTGGAGTGCTTACCAAAATTTTATTAAACGGGGACAGTACATTGCCCCTCATTCAATTAATATGCCGTCCGAAAATAATTACAGCCATCCAGAATGACACAAAATTGCTGTTTGATTTTAAAATGTTTGCTGAACATAAGTTGCCGCTCAATTAGTTATTTCTGCTACCAGATTATATTTTTCTGCTCACGAAAATACGAATATTATGCTAGTCATTTAAATAACACCCATAATATACACATTTTAAATCAATCACGCTAAAATTTAGTTATTTATTTCCTTAAATACCAACAACAGTGAACACAAAACAATCGTAGCAACCAAAAGTCTAATAGTAGTGACAGATATTGGCGTAAGCATCATGTACCTGATAGTAAAAAAAAATACTAAAATATTTATCGCATTCTATAAAAAATGTTTTCTAATGCACACGCAAATTTTACCCATAGAAAAACGTTTCAGATTTATCGCGGTTAATTTCGATCTTCACCTGATGTTTTAGTTAAACACATAGTAAATATGGTTTTGAATTAACGTGGTTATTTTCATCATTGAAACTGTTTAAAACGGGATATTTACCATGTTTTTTAAGAATATTTCGCGGAGCTGCTTTCGACATTGTCTACGAATGTCTTGTTTACGAGACTGGTATGGTATGGTCTCGAGAACAAGGCATTGGTCGAAAATGTCGAAATATCGAGCTCCGCGAAATATTCATATTTTGGTAAATATCCCGTCTTAAATAGTTTCATTAAGTATAAATAGTCGAAATATCGAGCTCCGCACATATTATGCAGTATGTAGTTGAAATGATATATATTTCAAAGGAATCTTATAGAGATATATATGGGAACAACACACTCATTAATCTTCAAACGTCTTGATTAAAAGTTTCACGAGCTCCGCATTCGATGGAACTCCCGCCCGCCCGTGAGAACCATTTAGGGAATTGATACCCGTCCAGTACAACGTTTAGAGTGCACAGGGAAAGTTTATACTGGTTGGAAAATAAATATCCGTAATAGATATATGACGATAAATATTCATAATAGAATTGAATATTATCTTTAAAGATAATATTCAATTCTATTATGTAGAAGAAAGTACTAGAAGAAAGAACTAGCTGAATCAGCGAACGTTCTCCTATACATAGTTTCCGGTTGCTATTTTTTGTTATAATGTAAGACTCGCTAATGCCCGCGAATTCGCCCACCTCAGCCAAATAAAATTCCTTTTTTTGCTAAATGTATCCTATGTTTCTTTTAGTACCTCCGAGAATATGTATACAAAGTTTCATGATTTTGAGTAGCTGATCGATATCGTTTGAATAGCTTTCGAGTGAAAGCGTAACAAACATCCCCACTTTCACATTTATAATATTATTAGTTTTTGGTATAGGTATATTTTTATCAATAGGGGTGATCTAATAACCAAGCGGCTTAAAATATACATTACGGCTTGCTCGTACCTACCAAATACATATACATAAAAATATACTTAAAATGGTTAAACCTATAAGGCGGAGTGCGACTAATTTACTGACAAGTGGTTACTGATTGTAAAACTAAAAATCACAGATTTATAAATAAAGACAGATGGAGCATGCCAAACACCCGAGTAACGCTTCAAAACGAATTCAAATTCTAAAGCGCTCTCAAGTGCTTGACGCTTTTTAATTTGTATTTGCTTTGGTCATCGCGTGTTCGGCATGCTCAATCTGTCTTTATTTATAAATCTCTGGTAAAAATAATCTAATAATAATCTACATCGAGAAGATTCAAAAAAATTCTTATGAAATTTAAATAAACTTTATTTATAGAGAAATTTTAAACCTACACCAATTTTACGAACAGATAAAGAAGCACTTTCACTATTTGGAATGTATTCAGAATTCGTGAGAGAATGTCCATTGTCTGTCCCATTTTCTAAGACACTACCGCCCCGTCGTTCAAGGGACATAAAATTAACCCTTGTTGTCTTAATAAAGTGTTCCAAAAACAAGCCCAAATTTTTAACCCCCATTGGAAAAAGGGTTGTAAGTTGATCGCAATGTGTGTTTATAGCTCATAAGCAAATTCACTAACTTATACACTTATTATAATGTACTCG
Source organism: Lycaena phlaeas (assembly GCA_905333005.2). NCBI lineage: Eukaryota > Metazoa > Arthropoda > Insecta > Lepidoptera > Lycaenidae > Lycaena > Lycaena phlaeas. The sequence goes on from HG995174.1 coordinate 3,027,364, forward strand.
TATATAAATAATTTCAAATAGGGATATGTCTTTTGCATTTTCTATAGTTTTATTTTAAAGTGAAACTTCTATTACTTCGTCTCAAAATTTCTTCATCTGTGTGTTGCATGTCGCGTGACGATCGACCGCGGAGTAAGGAAGAAGTGGAAGGCGCTCGTCAGAGCAGCCGAGGCCAATATGGCGGCGCCTATAGTTCGCATCATCTGACCGTGTAGTGTATATTATCGTAGTCTATACTATACAGATTATATTTTTCTCTTTATTTATACATTAGGTATATAAATAATTATATATTGCATAATATCTATACATCGTAGATATGTGTATGTATGTATATGTATATAACATGTGTATATATTTATATTTATTACGTTCTTCTTTTAATTTATGCACTTACTCTACTCCGCCTTCGTACTTGTTTCTATGTCACTCCTATGCTCAAAGGTTGTCTGGAAGAGATCGCTTTAGCGATAAGACCGCCTTTTGTGCTCTAATTTCTAGTTTTAATATTTGTATATTGTATTATGTTTTTGGTGTGCAATAAAGTGTCATTTATTATTTATTTATTTATACACTATTACTCTATTTTTTTGTTGTTTACTTGTTTTACTAGGTGAGCCTAAAAGTATTCCTTATAGGCCTAAAAGTATTCGAAAAAAAAACTATTACTTATTTGTGCTAGTGTTCCGCGCTATTTTGTTTTTTAGTTAAATGGGAAAAAAGGTTTTACTTTCACCGTGGTTTTATGTAACCACTGAAACTTTTACAAACACACGATCCTTATTTTTAGATTAAGAGCAAAATTTCGTGATTTAAAATTGGGATTTCTGGGTGTGGTTCTAGCACAAGTTTTATTAAAATCAGTTCAGTGGTATCAGCAGCTTTTGTGTCTTTGTTTTGTTTTAGTTATGTCACAGTTTGTACAAAAACCATTGCAATGATAATACGTACGTACATTTTGTACTAAATCCATGACATAACGTCGGAATGCTTCGAAGAAACAATATTAAAGTTACTGTTTCTGGTCACAGCTGTCGATAAGTACACAATAGAGCAGGCAAAAACAACAGAGACAGGCCTTTTGTCTCACACGAACAATGTGAAAAAGCTTCAAATGATCGCTCCGAGATTTCTAAGGATATATGAGATATTATTTTTTTACTTGTTTTCTTCTGTCTGACTTCGTTAATTGTCCTTGTAGTTGAGGCTCTACAGATTATCGCGGTTTTTCAGATACTTTAGCAACTATATTAGCAAACTTAAATAAGCTGCAATATCCCTAGAAATTGTTTCATTATAATGAGTGAAATTGTCGTAAACATTAGAATACAAAATATTATATGAAAAAAAAGTAAAGTGCCCATTAAGTCCCACTGCTGGGGACAGGTCTCCTCTCCTCGAAATCAGGCGAGGAGGAGTATTGCGCCATAGTTCGAAGCGCTGACCCACTGGTGGTGAACTTCACACACCGTCAAAGGCTGTCAATCTTATCAGGCATGCAGGTTTCCTCACGATGTTTACCTTTACCCATGAGCCAACGCTTATCCGTGCTTAGGATGCACATTAAATTTAGAAAAACCTATTTCAGGCACCACAAGGAGCTAGGATCGAACCCGGACCCTCCCGCTTAAGAGGCCGAGCCCATTAACACTGGACCACCGTCGTGTGGTCTCATATATCTCTCATATTATATGTAGTACCTGGTTGACCGAGCATTTGCTCGGTTTTTTTGTATTGTTTTATATACCAAGTTTTTCTTTCAAAAAAATTAACTTGAAAAATAAGACAAAAAATTGTCAGACTGGGGACCCGAACCAGGCTCTTTTCGTCAGTTAATAATATTGCCCATATTTATTATGCCATATAATTGCCCAACTGGGCTACTTCACATATTACTTGACAGCGAAATATACGTTCGTATTCTAATGTCATTTTTATCATTGCCTCAAAACACGGATAACACAAAGTTTTCTAAAAAATCCTAGCTAGATCGATTTATCGCTGTTTTTAACCCGTGTATACAAAATTTCATGAAAATCGTTGGAGCCGTTTCCGAGATTCAGATTATATATAAATATACACACATACAATACACAAGAATTGCTCGTTTAAAGGTATAAGATTTAAATTTAATATAATGAAACCACCGCTAGCATGTGTAAGAGAATTTATAAGAAAATTCCTGAAACGCCATACCATTCTAACGCTAGTAATTAAGTATGAACAATGCCCATTTGAATCCTTACGTATCGTCCGAGCAAACTGTTCGAGGGGCTATCAACGTAGATTACGTTGGCGAGCGCTATCATTCCGTAAAATGAATGTTGACTGATGCAGTCTAGATCCAAGTGCAACAATGCGTGCTATTGGTTCAATCTCGGCGTAATCGCTCCGGAATCTAGATTTAACTTAAATCTCTGTATATGTTCAAATATTGGAACAGTACGAACTATTTTTCAAAAATGATTGAAGTTTACTGATGGCCAATTAAATTTAACTTACACCAATCGATACTAGTACTAAAAATCTTAACTTTGAAAATAATAAAAAATAATAAACCTTAGTCTGCAGTTAATATATCTAATTCTGAAATATAATTCATTCTTATGTAGGTCTTTTCTTATGTAGGCCTAGTCTTAATATTTTGTATTATTTTTTCTAATTTTATTTTTACTAATTCATTCTGGAGACTGCTGTTATGTTATGATGAAATTTGATACTTTAATACTGAACATTGGAAACGTTTGGCGATGATGACGCGAGTTTCATTATTTTTGTTTACACAGAAAGTACGCATAACGAAGTTCTAAATTCAAAAACTTTTCTTACAAGAATTCTTTATAAAAATACTTGTACCCGTTTCTCTCACTTTACCGCTCTTCATTAGATATAACATTATTTGACTATAACTATTAGTATTTAATATATTTATATATAACGTTATTTTCTTCATCAATATTATCACTATAAGTACTGCACCAATTATTATATTAACATATCATGTATAGTTCAGGCCTAATTATTGATATAACAATACAAGACCCACGATTTACCCGCGTACTTCTCATCTGTGTGGCAGTAAGGTAATAAAATATTATTGTAAATTATTAAAATCTATTAAATAAAATATTTGTGTGTTGAAGTAACAAATATTAAAACGTACAAACTTTTGCATTCTATAATATCAGTACGACGCGATATTATAATATTATAACCTATGCAACATTAACAGTACTTATAAGTATATAACTTACACTTACAATTAACACGCAAGACTAAAACTTATACTTACGGGATATAAAAGTATTACTAACATTGTGATTATTGGACTATGAATATTTTAACACTCAAGACTAAAGCTTATATTTAGTTTGACGGTCCTAAAACATTAAACCGACTAACAGATCATTATAACATTGCTAAATCATATATTCATCCGAAAGTGACACACTTATGAAGCCTGTTTGCATCCAATGTTTGTAAATTACCGGTAAATTCCGAACACTAATTTAATTATGGAACGTTCAAACCTAGATTTAATTATATTCTATTATATCAATTTCGATGGTGTCTATGGTAGGATACACATAGGATATTGTTGTATGTTTTGTTTGATTGCGTAAAACCATGGTGACTTATTTATTAAATAGATTATGGGATTGATTTTAAAATAATTTTCGTTGTGAAATTGAGTTAGCAAATTTGAATATTTCCTCAAGCCAAAATTATCCTATTTGAGAAATTCATCAAATTTGTGTTCATTTCGTTGTAGATTAAGGCCTTTTATAATTCCGCTAAAAATCTGTACAATAAAATAGAATAATGTACTATAAAATAGACATCTGTAGCTGTAGTGACTGCGTTCAGTAAGACTTTTTCATAATATTAATTATTGGTCTTCAACAAAATAGGATGCTCTGAGATACAGCTGTACAATTATGTTATTTACAATCATTTTCACTTAAAATAAATAAAGTATTAGATGAATCTGTAATGAGATTACAATATGAGCAGTCAAAAAAGTAAGAGATAGAAAGACAAAAGGCTTATTAGTTTTTTTTAAAGCATAGAAAGGCAAACAAACAGTCGAAGCCTAAAAACATTGTCTACAAAATATGATCTGAACTTAAACTATGATCATATGCATTATGAATAATCAACACACGTAGTTCTAAGCTCGAATTAATTTGACTTAAAATAAAAACGAGAATTAGGATAAGGGAACTGAGTAGGTAGTAGGAGTAGCAATACTCCAGTAACGAAAATTCCGAACACAGTTCACAAACAAAACCCCAAAATTCAATTGCCATTGTAAGCAAATACTTGATCATAAGTGTACATTTGAGCGCACACTATAATTATGATTCCACGAATTCCGAGTAAGGTACGCTTCAATCAATGAATCTGTCACGGTGATTGGATACGATTGGACGTGTTAGTGACGGGGCCATCGAACCAACATATTTGTTTGGACACCCTGGCTTACCATGTGATGTTTGTTAAAAGAGTTTTCCAAACATGACGTAGAAAAACCGAGAATTTTCCATCCATTTTTTATAAAATATATTTGTTTGGTAACGAAATGTAACCCAAATATACCCATTAATTATTACTTTTTGATGATAATGATGATGATGTTGAAGGTGCTGATGCTGGTGATGATGATGATAAGCTCGATGATATAACGAAGGTACTGATACGCTGGACGCCGAAGAATAAAAATGCAGCTAGGTTTTGTAGACATTATGGATAAAAAAATATAATCTACTTTGGACGACCCTTAAACTTTAAACACGCTAAATAACTTTTCTCGTTACAAATGAAATTTAAAATTTCACCGCCAATTTGTACGTACAATCCGTTTTTCGATGAAAGCTCCGCTTCAAGCCAAGTGCATGACCTTCATGGAGATTTTTTCTTTTTTAATCACGTTGCAATTTTATTGTGATTAGCCTTATGGAAATGGCTTTTCCTGATGACAACACCATGTCAACTTAACCTATGTATGCACCTGCGACTTGAAGTATGGAGCACTATAAAAAGTTATCATGAGTTCGAAACTCGATTTATTCGATTTTATTCCACTGTCTAAACTAAACACAAGTTATATGAGCAAATAGCATAAAATAATTACTAATACGTCATCGTCGTATTAATATATTTAATAATCATCACTACTTGTCCTATTGCTGGATATGCTTTTTTCAACTAATGCCCAGACACTTATACCAACCCAAAAATCCAGAGACCTTAAAAATATAAGTAAGGACAGTTTATATTTAATTTTTATTTATCATATTTTCATGGCCAATTATCCTAATAACAATTTAAACACTAAAGCTTGTCCATACAAGCTTTAACAAAGTACACCCATGTGTTTTCATTATTTTAAGCAAAAACAACTGAGTGTATTTTAAAGATCTTTACAATAATATTACTTATACAACAGTGGCATGTCCGCGTTGGATGCGAGTGGCAAGGGATTGGTCGTCTTGGCGTTCATTGAGGGAGGCCTATGTTCAGCAGTGGACGGATAAAGGCTGATGATGATGATGATACAACAGAATAACCCATAAGCTATAATCAATTATTAAATCTTTGTACTCACACGGAAATGCAGTATCAGTTTTGAAAAAAATCATTACGCAAAAAATAAAACATTCCATAAACTTCCATTAACACAATTTGATAACAATATGTTACTTATATCAATCACAAACGCTTATAATATTAAGAAATATTATTAAATCTCATAAACAAAAGGCACAGCATTAATCATGAACAGCTGGCAACTAGACGCGGGCATACGAAGAAATCCAATTTTCTGGAATGGTTCCACGAATTTCAAATTGGAAAACTTCCAGATTTCTAACGCCCGTAATAGAGCCTCGCGGAGTATCTTGTATTAGATGACAAAATCCTGTTTGATGTGAATTATAAATCGATACATACAAGGAAACCATCAGCCAGTTGAAACGTAAGGTAATAATATCAGGTAAGTGTAAAGAAAAGCAAGATATTTTGCTGCTCCATATTTAATTTGATTAGGTAGTAAGTTTATATTATCAGAGGGTTGATAATATGCCGCAAGTTCGCATGGTTACCATCGTCTTAATTGTTTCTTATGTACAGCTTTAGTGGTTTTAAAAGGAATTTATGTGAAAAGACTATAATTATTGATCATTCTGCTTACAATAGACAACGCAGTCACTTGAACTTGACCTTTTTTTTCTTTTACGCCGGGAAATGCACTGACGCATCCCGCAGGGGAGTGGGTCTCTCCAGGCAGGTATGTGGGATTCGCTGCGCCCGAAAGCTGGTAAGTGGACGTAGTTCTATCCACTAAAACCCGGCGAGTGCCACCACTGCCGCCTTTGGTGAGGTGCCCCGGATCTACAAGCAACAGGGCACCTCGACGGCTAGTCAGTCCCTCAGGGGACCGACGCCACCTCCACAGAGAGGTTGTTCCGCACCACAGAACAACCACTCCCAACGCCGGGACAGTACGATGAGGTGAGGTTCCCATCCTCACTCCTTGCCCCCTGCTCTTTTGTCCCCTCTTCTTATAAGAGGGATACAAAAATCCCCCTCAGCTCAATTCGCTTCGCCCAAGGTGTTGGGGTCACCCTGGGGTACTGAGCCCCACCGCCACAACAAGGCCTGAGCCATGACAAATGGATACCAATGTATTTGTTCCCGTGAAGAAGCGTGGCACTTATTTATCGACCCTTTTTAGATTTTTCACGGTGATTGTTGGACGTTGAATTGAATTTAACATGCAAAGCTCGCGCCACCTTCGCGATTTACGTGACGCTTATTAAGCGCTCTAGCGAACGGGGCCTATATATTCGTTGAGCCAGAGACAGTAACGCTGAAAACATAAGCAAATTACTCTAAGATTAGCATAGACAACTTATTTCATGTATTATCTATCATTAGATATAACATGACTCGGTGAGCTGAACCTATTGCCAGATACATCCGCAACCCTCAAAAAGCGCATGAAAGCTCGCAGTGGTTTTAGTTCGGGTGGGGCACTCCCAATTTCCAGAGGCACATAAGACCAGGAGCTGAAGATCCTAGCTACATTTTTAAAGGATTTCTCAGTGCTATTGATAGTTATATGATATTTCTCAGTGCTATATTATTTCTGTGTTCCTGGGTCATGATGTTAAAAAGTGAAAGTATTAAATATGTATTTCCATTGTCTGGTAGCCGTAACACAAGTTCTTCGGAAACTTACCACAGGCCTAGATTGACGTGGTGTAAAAGCGTCCATAGATATTATTATAAAAAAATAATTAATAATGATATTATTATTAATAGTAGCCAGTAGCAAACAGTCTAAAGAAAGATACAATTGTGAAGTAGGAGATACAAAGCAATACTTTGCCCTCGAGATTAATTAACTATAGGACCCTTTATGCAAGCTAACAAAAAGGCCCACAAAAATAGAATGCTGAGTTTACAGTTCGACCTTTTTTATTTTCAATCCGTCGCTGACGTGCTTGAACGAAGGATTAGTAGATTCCCATTAAATGACATTGTTACGGCGATAGTGACGTACAGTTTAATCCTTTGTCCAGGCGAATTTTTGGCTAAACCTAAACGTTGGATTGTTTTCTGTGTTTTTGTTGTAGTGATATAACTATATAGCCAAGTTAGATTAAGTTATTTGAAGCAATCGTGAATAGTGATGTATTAAACTTTCGTGAAAATTAAATTAAAATCACGAATAAGCCAATTATTTTTATTTTATTAAACTACCAGCACCCCGCGGTTTCACCCACGTACTATTCCCGTGTGAGTACGGGGATAAATTATATCGTGTAGCACTCACAAACAACGTAGCCTTTTATTGGTAAAATAATTTTCATAACAGTTCAGTAGATCTACATTTTAGAGAATTATCCCCTACAACCTAAAAAATTCACTAACTTAACCTTTTTATAGATATATTATAAAATATGAATCTTAATAATGATTAACAATAATCATTTTCAACTTTTAAACTCTCAGGTGACAATATTTTGAAGGAATCAAATGATTCTGACATATTTTGATGAATTTATTGTGCTTAAGAACTTACTTATTAGTTAATCTTCTTAGTTTAGTTGTTTCTTTAATATTAAGATCCTAATTAATGGATTTTTTTATACTCTGCATCTACTCTTCACTTTTGTTTTTTATCTAATTATCACATCAGGGCGATACTATTTATGGTTTTACTCTGCATCTTCTTTTCGTTTTCATTAGTAGGATAGCCAACGGTGCTAAGCCAAGGCCCCATATGTTTCTTTACAAATCTAAAAATACGCTGATAACTTAAGTCACACGAAACGCTAACGATCCAAAAGAAACCACAGTGAAATACAAGTATAGAACAAGAAGGTAATCAAGGGAGAGAAACCTACAAACGCTTGATACATTCCTGTTTGTGCAATCGACAGTGCATTTCAATTCGATACGAACGAGACCGCAAGCAATATTCAAGAACATTTACTGATGAACGTCTGCTTCTCCTGCATAAATGTGTGGTTTGTATTGTTAAAGTAAAAAAAGTTAAGTATCATCATTATTATCACCATCACCATCATCATCATCATCATCATCATCATTACCATCATAATCATCAACATTATCGTCATCATCATCATAATAACTATCATCATCTTCATCTTCATCATCATCAGCCCCTATCAGTCCACAGCTGAACATAGACCTCCTCAATGAACGCCAAAAATCAACTTATATTATTGCGCGTTCTCCTCCTCGAAATCCTTCAAGGAGGATATTGAGCCATAGTTCGTCCTTGCCTAATGTGGATAGGTGAACTTCACACACCTTCACGAGCTTTTCCAGGTTTCCAGAAACGTTTGTTTGAATCTCGATGGTTTCCTGCACCGCTGAGCGAGTGGATGGCCTTATGGTCAGGTACTTAGATATTAAAAAAAGCCATTTGAAGGCACTAATGTGAATGGTTGTGGTGTAAATAATACTGTCATTTTTATCATCATCAATTATAATAGTCATTATTATTTATAGTGCAAAATAATCAAGTTTTAAATTCCATTTATAAAAAAATGGTTCAAAGCTGTATATAAAGTCGTCTTGTTCACGAGAACCAAACAAAAAAAATCCTGCATTGCGAAATAAAAGTCAAAGACATAATAATTAATCCGTTGAAAAAGTTTTGATATTGAAAATATCCACAAGATATAAACCGGACCGAATTATGATAATAAATTTCTTGGCGTTCATTGAGGGAGGCCTATTTTCAACAGTGGACGGATAGTGATGATGATGATGATGATGATACATAATAGAATCGCTAAAGTAATGATTTTCTTTTGGCAGCCGCATTAATGTTAGTAAAAACCTTTTTGGGCGTCTGACAATAGTGTAATAATAACATAGATTATTAGACATAAAGATCATTAATAATAACAGAGAGCTAATGATAACTATTAGATATCTCTTAGGTTCTGTGTAATAAATCTTAATCCCAGATTATACGTCTAGGCGTTCATTTAGAAGGATTAGGTAATTGCCTTGCCAGTAAAGCGAATTCGTAAGCGACATCGCAAAGCTAAGTAGATTATAATGTCACCGCATACGTCCACATACGAAGAATTTGGTTTCAATTACAATATTAATATCTCGCAAATGTTCATAATCATCACAGATTATTCGAATGTGATTATTGCTTATCATACCGCATTCATTTTTGTCATCAACTTACCAGTGAGTACGTGTAAGTAACAAATAGTGCTTACTACTATTATATGTTTATTCTTACTAAATACATAGGTTACATAAGCAATCGCTTTATTGACTACCGGATAAGTCCTTTCATTTTTAAACTAACACCCAATGCAACGATTTCTCAATGCAACGCCATTCCAATGGAATGCTTTGCCAATGCAACGCAAGTCCAATGCAACGCATGTCCAATGCAACGCAGGTCCAATGCAACGCAGGTCCAATGCAACGCAGGTCCAATGCAACGCAGGTCCAATGCAACGCTGGTGTTCCCTTACGATAATTTCCTTCGTCTGTGCTCTAGTATCTTCTCTCTATGTCTGATATAATATAATATAAAATGAATTAGTATACTAAAATATCTAGCAATCACTGCGATAGGGATACAAAAGATATTCTTATACAAAAAAGAAAATGAAAACAACTTTCCATTTTTTACAATGGGCAGTGACTGCCATTATCCCCGGCCAGCTTTTTCTGAGAGAATCAGCTTCTTGGGCCACGGATCTCTCATTCTTTGTCCTCTCATTCTTTTTCCTACGGGAGAGTTTATCCTGTTTGGTGCGACTAGAGTCCTTCTGTCGCAATGCGTGGCCAATCCGAGGTCATTTTCTACAGTGAAAATAGGACGCTGGATCGTCAATTTCCAAAGATCGTTGTTTAAAAAAATATTTGGCCGGTTTTGGCGGCCCAATTTGGCTGCAAAGCATGGCACTACCTCTCACGATAACACTTAAATTAACTCAAATTTTTATACTACCTATATCAGTAGTAAAAAGGGGCAATATAATTTAAATTCGTATAATTCTTGATAAATAATGTCTACACCAGAAATTACATCTGAAAACAACATGCAAATCTTATAAACCCTAATCCGACCTAATACCTTGATACAACGATTGAAATACGGCAGTGGGTAGACGCCATTACAGTAATTGCACCGTGAATATTCAAAGACTTGGGATTTCGTGATCAGCCGAGTTAGATTCATTTGTATGCGATTTGTAATGTACACGCTGTTTATTTTACCTAATGCGAGCCACGCCGACTAATAATCCCGCTTTGATACGGAACGTATTGGATGACGAGTCAACAAAAGCATATTAGGTCAGCTCATCAAGCTGTTCCATATTTTATTTCTACATCGTTATAGCTCTCTTTTAATTACACGGGAATTTTTTGACGTAACTTGATGTTTCACTTTTGTCTGAGATTATATTAATTACGAATTATAAAGATGAAAGTACTTTTATTCGCCCAAACATAAACTTTCTTTCTCTTATTTTTTCATGGGTTTTTTCCCATGCCCTGTGTACGTTACCAATTATTTGTAAAGTGCTAGAGTGGATATTGGGAATAGAGGTCGGTAGATTGATAACATAAATCATATAATGATATCAATACAATACGGATTATTTGAAATTCTTATAAAAGACATTTATCCAATAGTGGAATAAGCAATCCTACTTATATTATTTAATGTACTATGTTTGTTACACAACAATTGCTAAATGGAATTTAATGTACAATTGGAATATAATCGTAAGTTATAATTCATCTCCTACTTCTTTGTTAATGGGAAGTACGCGGGTCAAACCGTGGCACACTGCTATTAAATAATGAACAGACAAATCGAGTAATGTTTTTCCGTATACTTTTTTGGAACTCGTCCATAAAATTGGACACAAAACACGGAAACCGCTTTATTCGACAATATTTACACCTGCATCATCAGCGAACCTCAATTTAAACGAAAAGGAAACCATAGAACGTGACACGACGTAATTAGATTCAATAATTACTAAAATACCCCAAACTCGAAATAATTAGCGTGTTTAATAAAGCTTTACCGTCTGAAGAACTTAGATAACAGAACGGCTGAGGGCCCAAAACGACTAGGTCGATTTATTTAAAGTATTTAAAACGGGATATTTACCATGTTTTTTAATATTGTTTTGCGGAGCTCGATATTTCGACATTGTCTCGTGAACATGACATTCGTAGACAATGTCGAAATATCGAGCTCCGCAAAACAATATTAAAAAACATGGTAAATATCCCGTTTTAAATACTTTAAATAATGAAAATAACCATGTTAATTTAAAATCCTATATAGGTCGATTTAATAAGAATCCGCATGCAACTGGAAAATAATAATATTATACGGTGACATTTCTAATGTAAGTAGCTCTTTTTATTAAAAGTTCCATCCATTCTAGCTAAGGTAAGATAATTAGTTAATATCAACAATGACTATGTGAAATAGTTGAAGTAGTGGTACTTGAAGTAGTGGTGTCAATCAATTATAATGAAACGACTTTTACAGATTTTATCGCCGGCTATTAGGACTTGGGAGGGCCATAAACATAACACGTGAATATGGCTGCTAAAAATCGTAATAAACTGCGACAAAATCGGTGAAAGTTGTTTCATTATGAATTCGACCTTAACGAATTATATTTGTGTACGCATTAGAAAAAAACATAAGTAATTAGTTTTGTCCGAGCTTATATCCCTCCAAAGATGAAGGTCGATTCTTTTTTTTTCAGAACTCAAAACGAGATTGATTAGTGATTAAAAAATATAATATGTTTCCATCTGAATATAATCTACGTGATTAAGACCCGTGTTCAAGAACCGTACTTGGCTTACTAATGAAACGACACTATCACAATATATTATGATACTATGTTGCATTATATTATACCTACTATGCTTCATTTTTTTAATCCGAAAATGTTTACCTCATGCGAGTTATTAATAATAATAATTCTTCCGGCTGATTTCGGCCACGGCGACTGCATTCAACTCCTGTTTTTCCTTTGATGTGCTCGCGCGTGATTATGTAGCCAATTTTTTGCCTAAAAATCGAGTAATTAAGGGTTAAGTAACTGATAAGTTTTATGCAAAACATTTGTCGAGACGCCTCTTCGATATAATTGACTGGAAATTTAATCTTTCATTATAGATTTTTGTATTAATTCGACTGTTTTGACACCCCTGGGTTGCCTGTTGACGCCTTAAAGACCCCGATCGCACGAGCGCTTTTTACCGAGTGGTAAAAAACCGCTAGAATGAGACAAATGAACACCCATGTATCTGTTCACATGAAGGCGTTTTTAAAACGCAACGCTTTTTTATCGTGCAATATTGGGACGTTGAGTGTCTGACTTTAAATCGTATTTAGCACGCCAAACTCGCAACTCAAGCCGACGTCAGATTTTACCGCGACGGTTTTTAAGCGCTTGTGTGAACGGGGGCTAGCATTCACATAATATATTGTGATAACATTGCAGTAAGTATATAACAATGTTTATTTTGCGGTTAAAATTTAATATAATCTATTTAAGCGACGAAATCTCATGACAATGAATAATCTGGTCCGATTAACAAGATCTCGGTTTCGTAACAAAAAGGCTCACCTTGCTTGGTAACAGAGAAAAATTGTGATTCCTAAGTGTTATACTATTTCTCCCGTAGATTGAATGCTCTTTACAATGCACTACAATTTATTAAAAAAAAATATTTCGTTTTTATTCAGTTTTTGTTAGATTTTATGAATTTTTTGTATCTTGAATACAATTTTTTTTGTATCTTGAAAAAAAAAATTGAATCTATTTAAAACGGGATATTTACCATGTTTTATAGCATTATCTCTCGAAGCTCGATATTTCGACATTGTCTACGAATGTCATGTTCACGAGACTAAATAAATAAATAGTTAAATAGTTTCAATAATGAAAATAACCATGTTAATTTAAAATCCTATATTGAACAATGATTGTTTAAAAAAAATTAATAATATATTGGGACAAGACACACGGCCATCTGATCCCAAACTGCTCAGAGCCTATACTTATGACAAACAGAGAACTGATACATAATACTAAAGATAAATTAAAACTATTTACAGAACAAGTGATTTCACCACATAATGATTTCTTCTGGGCGGAAATCGAGGGACCTTCCAGTTTAGCTGTCAGGATCAATTACGACTAAACTAACAGGCCTGGAACCACTACTGGACGTTCGCTGCCTTTACTAGCCTTTGCAAGAGCCTCAAGATGGCTGATTTCCCACTCATAACTATTAAGGACCACCCTATCCTATCTTATGATTCTTACTTACTCCTTAGTGCGAAGTTAACTCTACCGACTAATCCAATTGATAACAAATTAGACACGAATCCCTATTGACGATATCGACTATTATTAATAAGATAATAGAGAACCCCACCCGCGTCTTATCAATATTCCTATGAATTGTTTCATTAACAAAAGCCAAGAAGGTATATTTTATCGTGCTATCAGTTTTCTACCCCACTAAATCGGACAAGCCTTTGAAATATACCTAACACTATGCTTTATGTTATTGCATTTGGAAATATGTTCAGATTAGTAGTTAAAATAGAATATAATAGAATATAAAAACATTATTTAATAATTCATATATGGCACTGATAAGCATGGAGCATAATATTTACAATAGTCATAAAGAAATGTGAAAATCTGATACAAAAAATGACATTTCACGTACAAGCCAACAAATTCTGCCACATAAATACTTGGCAACATTTTGGCAGTCAATTTCATTCCAGACACAGAATTTTAGCTATTCGTTTTAATTGAAATATTATAAAATAATGCAAATGTGTTCATTTGGATCAGTCTAATCAATAAAATTAACTTAAATGACGAGGTGGGAGACGGTATACCGCTGTCATGCCATATTTTGCTATATATTTTTATTTCTTTTAAATTTTAACAATTGACTTACATGAAGTCTGTGACCAACTTGTTTTCATGTTCTATTAATCGGATCGCAACCGTGTCGGAGGTCCTAAATCCGTTAAGAGAGTAATAAATGGTGACGTCACCCACAGTGCGTGCAACGTTACGAACTGAAGTCCGCCATGTACTATACGTTCTGATTTTGCACTCCAGTACGTTTACATCTGAAAATATTTCGTAAATAAAACATTTATTTGTATACTTTTTGAAACTGACTCGGCAAGACTTGTTTTAAGAAATTTCCAGATTATTTTTACAGGTTTCTTATGTGGATAATATAATGTGGCTAATCTTTTGGTAACTGATGCTTATGACACATTATTATAACAGTATTATAATAGTTGACCGAGCATTTGCTCGTTTTTTTTTGTTTTGTTTTGTACACCCTTAGTGATAATATGATAAAGTTTTTCTTTAAAAATGAACTTGAAAAAAAAAGACAAATCATTTTAGACTGGAGATTCGAACCATGCTCCTTTCGATTCGTACCTGCCTAATTTCTTCACTAAGCTATCATGACATATTGTTTGACAGCGACGTTCGTATTCTAATTATATTTTATCATTGCCTCAAAGCGCAAATAAAAAAATTCTAAAGATCTATCCTAGCTAGATACATTTATCGCTGTTTTTAACCCATGTATACAAAATTTCATGAAAGTCGTTGGAACCGTTTCCGAGATTCAGATTATATATTTATATACAAGAATTGCTTGTTTAAAGATATAAGATACGTCACAGCATTACAAAGCTTACGTATGTTGAAAGCACACAATGAATGATAATTGTATTAATGAATGATAATAAATTGTCTTAAAGTAAGTATATAATATGTTAATTGTACGTAAATATATTATGAGTACGTAATTTCATCGGAAAAGTAGAAGATGGCTCATCTAATGTTTTAATGTGTAATAAAAAGTTGTGTCAACATATTATTGTGTCTTCCTTTTTTACTACCGCAAATCCTTGGGTGGTGCAGATGTTTATGGGTGTTGGTAGTTATAATGTGGCTCCGACTAGTCGGTTACCTTCTTATGGCATAAGTTAATTTGCTCATTTTATAGTGTTTCCCAGAATTCCTCCATAATTCCTACGCTGAGCTAGCAAGTAGGTTACACATAATTATGCCAATTTCATTGAATGCATCCTTCTAGCCATTCTGTTTATATGTGGCCAATTAGTGGGTCGTATGTACTGTAAATATAATAGTCACTAAATAAACAGATAATACCTAGTATGCGTACCTCTATCGTTTTTATAATACCTGAAATAAAACTACGCCTTAAAGTATCAACCCTTATATGTCCCACTGCTGGGCACGGGTCTCCTCCTCGAAATCAGGTGAAGAGGGTTTTAGGCTACGATAGTCGACCGATGCGCTGACCCAATGCGGGTTGGTGAACTTCACCTTCAAAGTTTTTCAATCTCATCATTTTCCTCACGATGTTTTCATTCACCGTGAGCAAAGTTGATCTCGTATTTAGGGATGCACTTAAGAAATTTAGAAAAACTTATTTCAAGGCACTACAGGGGGGTGGATCAGGGGTCAGGATCGAACCCGGACCCTTTCACTTATGAGGCTGAGCCCATGCCTACTGAACCATCATCGCTCACGCCTTATCATGAGACAATTTTTTCAAAATTTTTGGAGAAAGTTTGAAGTTGAGAACAATGTAGGGTCAGCAAATCACCAAACACGTCTACAATAACCATCTCCATGAAGTGTATGGTCAGAAACGGAAGTGAATGGCCTTTATTCATTGCAAGAAGCCTGTCTACAGTAGTAGACGTACCATCATCGCCAGCCTCTATTCGTTAAATCCTGAACAACTTAATGAACCCCAAGATGTCGGAAGTAAACACATACAGCCTGATAATCAGAGAAGATTCACAAAGGGTGCCGTAAAACATTTATTTCCTTAACCAGGTTCATTATAATTTCGATGATCGAAGCGTATTTTATTTCAAAATAGTTGCAGGAAAGTTAAGAGATAACGAGGTAAAAATAAAAGTAAAATTCAACAAGAGATAATTGGGCCAGTCTGATATTTCAGCTTGATTAATAACATTATAAATCAGACGGGGATTTCGGTTTTAATGCGAAAATAAAAACGGCGATTTAGATTAAACAAGACGATTTTTACGACCAAAATTAATAAATTTTGTGCGCCCATAAAATCGTGTATTCCAAACAGCGATATTCTGTATTGTGAGTTTTTTAGGAGATATTCATTTGAATATGAAATACCAACACCATGAAATGATACAAGATATCTAAGTATGTATATTGTATGTGCTAGCAGTGGACGGATAAAGGCTATGATTTATGAAAAATATTATGATTATGATGATGGTGATGATGATGATGATGATGAAGAAGAAGCAATGAAGTAAGATGTCGTTAGTGGAATTACATCATAATGTGTTTTAAAATAAAAGTCCCTGGGTTCAAAAAATTCTTTATGTATTTTGATGAAACATTACTATAGTACAGCTTATACATAATGACACAAGGGTTATTTATCCCCGTACTCTTAAGAGAGTGGGAGGTACGCAAGCAAAACCACGGATCGCTGCTAGTATTAAATACACAACAGGTGGAAAGTGTCACAAAAACTGCAAATATACAAACTCTTTGTCCGGCTATACAAAATAATAAAATTTATTGGAGATGTTTTCATTAAGGACATCCGAGGTACATTTCACGGCCAATTACCTAAGTTTGATGTCCGTCCCTTAGATACGTTAGATCCTTACTTTATTCAATTATGTAAAGGGGCTTCTAACAAATGATCTTATAATGGGGACTTACATCTTTGTTCTTAAAAGTGATCCCTCGGTAGGTTAAATTATAAATAGCTCGAATTCTCTCAACGGTTAATTTAAATACTATATTATTTATTGGGTACAATTGTAAATGTACTGTTTAATTATGATTTATTTAGAATGTTTTTAATATTTATAATTTTAATTATTATGGTCGCTCACTATGGGCCTTATTTGGCTTAAGATCACCCAAAGAGCAATGGAGAGGGCTATGCTTGGAGTTTCCCTGCGTGATAGAATTAGAAATGAGGACATCCGCAGGCGAACCAAAGTCACCGACATAGCCCGACAAAACCTTATTAAGTGGAAATGAGCAGGGCACATTGTTCGCAGAACTGATGACCGCTGGGGTCGAAAAGTTCTGGAGTGAAATTAAATAAAAAATAAAGAACATATTGTACACCCATTCTAGGAGCCACTAGTAGTAGGCACAGTAACATAGCTCACCATGGCCTTGTCGTGGCGGTAGAGCTCAGTAGCCCAGGGTGACCCCAACACCTTGGGCGAAGTGAATTGAGCCGATTTTGCTCTTTATTTTGCCCCCTCTTGTAAGAAGAGGGGGCAAAAGAGCAGGTGATAAGGGGCGAGGACGGGAACCTCGCCTCATTGTACTATCCCTTTTGGGAGTTCACAGAGCTCCACAGGTTGTGGAGCGGGGCAACCCCTCTGTGGAGGTGGCGTCAGTCCCCTGAGGGACTGACAAGCCGTCGAGGTGCCCTGTTGCTTATAGATCCGGGGCACTTCATCAAAGGCGGCATCGGTGGCACTCGCCGGGTTTTAATGGGTAGAGCAGCTGCTGCGTCCACTTACTATCTTTCGAGCGCAGCAAGTCCCATATACCCGCCTGGGGAAACCCACTCCCCCGTGGGATGCTTAAGCGCATTTCCCGGCGTTAAAGAAGAAAAAGCCGCGGCAAAGCCGCGAGCAAATACTAGTGTTTTATAAAAAAAACTTTGTTGCAATAACTTCACATAAAAACAAAATACTTTTAAATTAATATTGTAGTAATATTTTTAATGCGGGCATGTAAAAATTTAATGAATCGCGATAAAATCCGTAAAAGGTTGTTTCATTATAATGAGTGAAATTCGCGTAAACATAAAAAAATACTAACATTGTATCTGATGAACGAAGATTTATACAGTTATGTATGGAGATCGATTAATGAACTAGTGTTACTTTGCGGCTTCACACGAGAAACATATTATAGCCTGATAATGTAGCTTCCAACAGGTCAAAGAATGAATTAAATCGGTCCTGTAATTTCGAAACCTGTTTCATCATCATCATCATCGGCCTCTATCCGTCCTCTGCTGAACATAGGCCTCCCTCAATGAACGCCAAGACGACCGATCCCTGGCTACTCGCATCCAACGCGGATCTGCCACTGTACGGAACCTGTTTAATGCAAACCAACTAAAAAGCTCTTTCATATTTTTTTATCAATTATTTCTTGTTTCACTAACTTTTTAATGTCTCAAATATTTTACTTTTGACCTTTGGACCTTAACGCCCCAGGGCGTATGCGAGAAAATGAAACTAATTAATTGGCCTTTTTTATTATTTAATAATTAAATGAAGAAGTTAGCATCCACTAATATTTTAATTTTTTTTAAAAAAGAAGGTTAATGCAGAGTCAATCTGATGATCAGAAGTTATTTACTACTGTTTTTTGATAGAAATATGGTAGTCGATTAAATAAATTTTAAATCTGTAAATTCATTATAAGCTATTGATCAATGTCATTTTTCAAATTCTCAATTGAATGCCAAGGTTGAAAGCTTTAATCAACCGTAACACTTGTTGCTGATAGAAGGTTCGAAATCTTGACGTTTATTAAGAGAGGTCCAACCTTGCAGTCGATGATTACGTCAAGACAATGTTACTAATAATGATCATTATTGTGATTTAGGAAGGATTTTATGACGATTTATTATGTCTTTTTCTTACGTTCGTTAAAGTCGTTCGTCTAAAGTGAAGAAAATACGCGCGACTCAAGGACGAGAGAAGCACACATATCATTGTTACCTAAGTGTTATATATCATCATAATATGTGCATTTTCGGTATTAGGCGTGATACTAAAAAATATAATGTATTTTTTATGTTTTCCTTAGCCAGACGTAAGTCCTATAGCCAAGTTTTTATTGTTAACCTCCATTCAAATACTTATTTGTATCTGAATTAGTATTTTAGTGGGTTTTATTATAGTGTCTGTGTTGTACGTCAAAGCTATTGCTGGGATTTTTAGTAAAAAAAAAGTACCAAAAGTTGTCAATCATCACTAATATTATAAATGTGGAAGAAGGGATGTTTATGACCCTCACGCGAAAACTACTCTACTGATCATCATGAGACTTTGTACACATATTTTCAGAGGTATTAGAAGTAACATGCGATGCATAAAAAAAAAATATTTTTTTTTACTAACGTGGACGAAGCCGCGGGCAAAAGCTATTACTAAATAAGTATGAAAAGATGTTAATAATCTTAATTATTGCAATTTTGTAATATTGGTATCTCTTGTATTTTATTTTATTAATACTCATTGCAATAAAACGACGACTTATACTTACTTATAGTATTGATTTCATAGTGTTTTTTTTTTTAAGAATTACTATAATCTATTTACCGTTTGTACTAATATTAAAAAATATACTCTGATAAAATTAGTCAAAATATGTTTCATATATGTTTTTAAAATAACCAAAGCTTATCACTTCCTCTGAGCACGTTAAAAAGGCCAACACTGTAATTATATGAGTTTTAAATGAAACTAGAGAGCGAATTAGGAGCACACCACACTCCCGCTCCGAACACTAAGTTTTGCAATTAAAATTAATTGCACAGCATTTTGTTGTCCGTTTTTAACAGCGATAGGTGAAACATGTTTGGCTGGGGCTATTTTAATATAAATTACATCAAAATACGCTTCAGTTCCGCTACAGTAATATAATATGACTTTTAATACAAATAATAATATTGTGTATATTTGTATATCTATCTGTTTTTACTTAAGTTCAGGTTTCCTAAGGCACATTATCGTAGCCGCTAAGACATATTTAAATATGAGACGTTCTAATTATTAATAAGTTATAGTACATGTAGCAAAAGATTTTATTTGTTTTCGAATGTTTACGTGTAATAAAATATGTGTGATAATTTTTTTTTCGATTAATATTAGTTTTTATCGCAAGTTATCGTATTTTTATCTTTTTAATTTGAATTATTTGCGAAGACGCTTAAAAGTGTCATGGCGTCTGCTCGTGACGTCATCTCTATGATTGGCGTTTCTGAAGATGGCCGTTTGCAGTACTATTTCCTACTTTTATTTTAATAAAATCTTCTAACAAAATATTTTTAACAACACTGGTCAATTTTAAGAAACCCTTCCAAGTATATTTTTCACATTTTTTTTTTAATTTATTAAGAGATGGGTACAAGTCCTTTGAACTTTATTGTATTATTATTTTATAGTATTGCCATGTCTAATGCTACAAGTGAAAAAATCGTCTGTTCTAAGGGCGGGTTGCATCGCCCGATTTCAACGAATATATAATCATTAAAGATGGCGGTAACGAACATTTGTGACCAAAGAGCGCTGTTTTTGACAGACGTCAAAATTTTACGTAGTATCTTACGTTAACAGATGATTTTAAACAACCGACCCTTAGTGTATCTGTTTTCATATAAATTAACGTGTCATATTTATAAAGTTCAAAGAATTTATATTTGTACATTTTGAATTTAATTTTATTGTTGCTTGATTAAATTTCACAGTACTGTTTCTGCATAGAGATTTAACTCTGTGCGAAGTAATGTGTTGTAACTGCCGTATCACAGAGTTACAATCATTTGCATATAAGTCCTAAGCGGTATTTCGTCCTGATAGCTTTACGTTCGTATAAAGCTTTAGTTACCGTGAAACAGAGTAAATAGGAAGGACCTTTTGAATGTTTCGTTTTCATTATATTAACAGAACAATTTATGTTATTTGTCTGTCTCTATACAAATACAAGGACAATACTACTTTAATAGTTTATAGCAGATGCAAAAAATGCTTTTTACAAAAGCAGTAATTTTTGAGAGCAATAATAATTGATAGGTAAATAACATTCGGTTAAAGCAGAGCGAATTGTGCTCTTATGCCACAAAAAGGAGGGCATGCCACATACATCTGGAATATTATAAGAAAATAAATGAGAAAATGGATAGGATGTGTTGAGAATCAGTTCTCATCCTCCCAGAAAGGCTTGTCGCTGAGGGAAGACGAGGCTCTATATAGGCCCTATATATTAAAATGAGTCCTTTGAATCAAGATGATTTGATGCAAAATAATGTTTCAATTCCAACAATTACATATTATATTTCTTGCTCTTTTTTATAAAATTTATTTAATCTCTTTATTTCATATCTTTATTAAAACACATATTATCTACATCTACACCAATATTATAAAGAGGAAAACTTTGTTTGTTTGTTTGGTATGAATAGGCTCAAAAAGTACTAGACCGATTTAAAAAAATCTTTCACCATTCGAAAGTTACATTATCCACGAGTAACATAGGCTAAATGTTATTCTGAAAAAAAATAGGGTTCCGTAAGATATTTGGGTTTTTCGGACACAGGGTGTAAAAAATCAACCAGAAAAGTTACTTATTTTACTAAGATCCCGTTGTAAATCTTAGTTTACGCAGGCGAAGCTACAGGCAACAGCTAGTTAGTTATAGTTTACATGAGATCAGAAAGCAATACAAAATAAAAATTGTCAAGAAGTAGTGCCAAGCTGCTTTACAGGCAAATTGCCCATGATACCGGCTAAAGTAGTATGCTCTCGCGTTTCGTGCGATGTGTCCATTTGATCCTATGATCTTGAGTAAAACTAAAAAGAAAGGTATTATACACTACTCGCTTGTGTATGCGACTGTCGCGCCTACGCACGTCTCATTTAACGCTTTTTATTCCACGCACTTTTTTTACGGTTTTACTATCACATTTTTTTTCAGTTCGGTCGCGCAGCAAAATCCCTATATCCAAGCCTGCCATAAGGAACTTCGTTCCAAAAAAATATTATTATAACTATTTCAAACCTCACATGTGCTTATAAACTCTACTGCTTATATTAATGCATGACAAAGATAACTACCAATAAAAATGATATTAACTCAAAGGGGTTATTGTTATTCCAGCCAAAATATATCTATGTTTAAGTTTATCAGGTATTTGGAGTTTGCTAAGTCTAATTGAATATTAAGCGATTTTCACTTGACTTTCCGTCGCCGAACTGCAACACGCTTAAGGTAATTCACGAATTTCAAAGTTTGGCACCGACTGTAACAGGCCTCGGGAGAACATGCTCTTGAAACAAGACATACAAGTTTACCCTGAGGCCTATGTAGAGATTCATTAAAACGACATCTCAAGTGAAGATACGCTAGTCTATATCATCGTTATTATTGACGACTTCTGTGGCTCAATGGTTAGCGCGTTGGCGCTCAAGCCGGAGGTAGCGAGTTCCAATCCCGCCAGGGAACAAAAAAGTTTTCTGTGTTCCTGGGTCATGGATGTGTATTTATGTGATGTGTTATGTGTATTATAAATGAAAGTATTAATATTAAAAAGTATTAAATAGTATAATATTATGTATTTCCTTTGAACTTACCACGGGACCAAATTGACGTGGTGTAAAAGCGTTCATAGATATTATTATTTGGCTTTGGCCTTATATTATGTCCTATTTTAATGTTATTAGTCATGCAGGTTTCCTCACGATATTTTCCTTCGCCGGCGACCAAGCGATGGTCTTAAAAAAAAAAAACATTTCAAGATGCCACCGAAGAGTCAGAATTGAAACCGGACCTCATACCCAAGTGGCTGTCTTTAAGTGTAAATTTAAACAAAAGTAGATATTATTCATTATACAAACAACGTTAACTTGACGAGGTTCCAACTTACGACCAGATCTTTGTATGTTTTCTTTTTCTTTTACTTGGAAGGTGCAGACGAATCACCTAATAGTAACAGATTAGCATCACTCATGGTCAAAATTAAAAAAAACAAAGTCATAGAACTAGCCCAGGTGACTTATACATGAGTTGCCTAACCGGCACGTAAGGTGATTCTTAGATAAGAGGTCAGTGATAACAACACAGGCTGTTTGACAGAATACCTGTTGTCAGTAAAGTTGGTTTACGGACGATGATTTCACGTAATAATGAGTCACAAGCCAAACGTTTAGGCCAAACGTGTCCATACATCACTTGTTTCGTGCTTCTGCTTGCTTTGGCTTAGTTGGAACGTGAGCATGAGTCATTCTTTTTCATGCATGCAGCCGGCGTTCATCAATTTATAAGACGAAAAAATATATTCAGAAGTAAACGGATTAATAGATGATAATGACGATGATAAAGCAGTGAATGACAATTCTCATATTAAACTCTCGTTCACTTTATAACATCATAAGTTCATTCCGCTTAACACAACAAAAATTCACAAAAATGAATAATTTTAAAAACATATTTTTTATTTTGTTAAAATTTCTAAATTAAAAATTCCTACAACAAACTGGTTTATTTCTGAACTTTACGAGTGTTTCGGCCGTTGAAAAAGTTTTTGCAGAATTTCCGCTGAAGCTTTCAGAGTTGACATTGTTTTTAATGTATCCAGTAATTGTAACGTCGCTCACAGATGGCTAAACCTTATGAAATTATTGTTATTAATCATAGCACATATTTTGTCTTTTCTTTGATAATTCTTGATAAAAGTAAGTAAATACTTTAAGATCTCAGCTAATACTTGACAAACTAATGCAACTTCAACTCTGAATATGTGACAACAGGCTGAATAGGTGTCTTTCAATTTGAGCTTAAAGGCCAGGAGGCCTAATAGTCTAGACCTCAAAAAAAGTACTGCCGATTCTATTCCGGTTATTGCACGGAGATCATCTTCCCATCTGGTTAATATCTGAACTCTGAATAGGTGACAATAGGCTGCCATCAGGCCTAAAAGTCTAGACCTTTCGAAAAAAATGACAGCCGATTCTATTCTGGTTATTGCACGGAGATCATCTTCCCACCTGGTTAATGTCTGAACTCTGAATAGGTGACAACAGGCTGAATAGGTGTCAAATTGAGCTTAAATACCATCAGGCCTAAAAGTCTAGACCTTTCGAAAAAAATGACGGCCGATTCTATTCCGGTTATTGCACGGAGACCATCTTTCCATCTGATTCATGTCTGACCAACAGTTGGTCTAGTTAAACGCGGCCTCTACATTCGAATCTTATTAGGCTATCGGCCATCCATTCTCCTGAGTGTATGACCACCCCACTGCCACTTCAACGAGCTTATTCTTCACGTGTAATAATAATAATAAAGCCATTTTTCCATATCTTCACTTTCGTTTTTACAATACAATATAATGTTTTGTTAGTAAGTTGTAGTTTAGAAGTTAAAAATTAAGGAAAATTACTTATTATAATAATTAATGCTAGTATTATTTATGAGATATGGACCCCTATTTGGGTAAAGGCCTCCTCCATCCTTTTCCATAAGATTTTTTCCAGAAATAGATCAAGATATAATATATAGAAAACCAACCCACAAAATTTGCACTTATAATGTAAGAACACTTTTCACGTGTAATAGGTGACTTTAACTCTCTGGCGGAGGAGGTGGAGGTGGAGCATGGTCCATAGTTCATTGAGTTACGGAAAACGTTTGGATCAGCTGTAAATTACACATTTTTGGTGCATAAATCAATATGAAACAAATTAAAGCATTTTTAATCGAAGTCTTTTTTCCACACTTTATCTACTTTTACTTTTCCTAAAAATCTCATTCACTTAAACAATGATTTAGCTGGGTGTAATAAAATGCATCTTAATAAAAGCGAACGACGGGCAATATAGAACCCTTCCGAATGGGCCGATTAGCTGATAAGTTACGCGGCCATCTTTATCCGCTGACGTGCCCATCGAGAGCCAATACTTATCTTTTTTCCAGCGTAACTGTGACGTCAGAGTAATCGAAAGGAGTACTGTGCCTGTGAATGGGTGCTCTGGGATACACAGATATATGTCTCTGGATCTTATAGAGTAAGATTTAGTGTGGCACGATTTAAAATAATACAGAAAAAAAATATTTATATGTATATATATGATTTAAAATTAACATGGTTATTTTCATATTCATTTTCATTCATATGTAAATAGTTTAAATAAAGAAAAATATATATTTACTTATATAAAAGAGTAATTTAAATAAAATAGGCTAGCAATTCGTAAACTCAAAAAGAGCATTTTATAATAACATGTTTATTTCAATATAATACAAAAAAGTAAAAACGCGTGATTATTATACCTTTACCATTAATACTGATTAATTGACCAGGTAAAGAGTGGAGGCTGCGTTCGAAGACGGAAGACGATCTCCGTGTAGTGGCCGATCCGTGTTGGGTGCGAATGGCAAAAGATCGGAAGTCTTGGCGTTTATTAAAGGAGACGCCTGATATAATATGGAAATCATATATATTAATCATCAGTCATGGTCTATGCTACTTTCATAAATCAAATTAAGTGGCGGTAAGGGGCGGCGAGATTTTTTTAAGGTTGACGGCATTTTTTTACGTGGATTTTTATCAATAAATAAAAAAATCCAAAAATAACCCGTACAAGGAAAAATGTTGAACAAATATTTAATTACAAATATTAGCACAACAAAAAGGACAATACACACGCAATTTTTATGAAAAAAATAAACGTTTGTGAACTCTTCCAGTAAATCTACGTAGAAAATAGAGAAAGGTGACTTCGGTCGTGGAAATAAATTTCACAAATCCCGCGCACGGCCACCGCTGATCTACGCTGAGCCTAATGCACCAATGCCGGGGATTAGCTAGTGTTATGGGATAGCCAGTTCAATGGACAAGACGCTTGGAAACATTCTTTAGTATTTTATAATGTATCCATTATAATAATGTACCCTATATACCCGTAGCAAAAAAATATCCATTTTTTGACGTGACGTCTTATAATTCAATGGAGCCGGCTGCACGTACGAAAAAACATTACTCATGCAGTTACCTTGCTCTGAGGCGTTTCATTTAAGGCTTGAAGTGCAAGCGAGAGCGTGGAACTAGCGACAAAGAGGCACAATCGGCACATTAGTATTTTCCTATGACGTTGTCACGTTCAACTATCGTCAGTAAACAAACTTTACAGACAACCGATTTTTTTAATGTATCGTATGTTACTTCTAGTGCCTCCTAGAATATTATGTGTACAAAGTTTCATGATGATAGGTTGAGTAGTTTTTGCGTGAAGGCGTTACAGCATCCCGTAACAGCATCCCTACTTTGACATTTATATTTTTAAATAAGGTTTGGGGGGCCCGAGACTTCTTTCCTCAAAATCGTATATTGGGCCACAGTTTACCGATGCGCTGGCCTACTGCGGGTTGATAAACTTCACTTACCTTTATGTTTTTAATGTCACTATAGTTTAGGATTTTAAATTAACATGGTTATTTTCATTATTTAAAGTATTCAAAACGGGATATTTACCATGTTTTTTAATATTGTTTTGCGGAGCTCGATATTTCGACATTGTCTACGAATGTCATGTTCACGAGACTCCGCAAAACAATATTAAAAAACATGGTAAATATCCCGTTTTAAATACTTTAAATAATCACTATAGTTTTTCTTCATCGGTAAGTGAACGAGTCTCATATTGTGTGTAGAAGTACTTACACATAGTTATATTTTATTACTACTATACTATTTTTATTTTACCAAGTACTAAAATACATATCCTAGGCGTAGTAAATTGGGAGGAGATAGCTAAAGATAGGGTGCGGTGGCGCCATCTTGTGTCGGTTTTTTTTAATATAATTGACATTTAAGTAACACAAAATAATATTCAAAGTCATATTGTTTATATTAAATGAAATTTACTAACTGATTTATGAATTTAATTGAGTTCATTATAAAATTTATAAATATGGTAGAAACTATTAAAATAGGACGCGTTCCGTTTGTAATCGCTGACTATCGAAATATTGAACGAGAAAAGCAAATATTTTCTGCTGCTATCTCCCTGTTTCTTTCAGTAGAGTATATACTCTTATGAAAACGCTCCCCAAAAATAAAAATAAAATCATATCAAGGCGTTCGTAGACAATGAAATCTTTACTAGCATGTAAATGACCAGTTTCAAATAATTTTAATATATACCATCAAATAATACAGTTACGTTCAATAAAAGTACATTTTCAGAATATAATTGAGTTATTAAATTGAGATGGTACTCCAACTAAAACTTGGTCACAGTTTGTTTAGTTACCTGCAAACCTCGGAGTAATCGGAGTAAATATTATTCCTCTAACTAGCTTTTAAGAATTTGAATTTCAAATTATGATTTATGATTCATCACGATTTACATAAAACAATTAATACCGTTGTACCACTTTATAAAACGTGTAGGTTGCAATTGGGCGTTTCATTTGCTTAATAGTTTAGTATAATTATCATCAGCATGTTGATATTTTCAGGGTTTTGTTGTCCTGTCTGTTTATAAAATCAAAACCTATAAGATACTTCCGATTTCAAATTTTATCAAAAGATCTCACATTATTATTGTATGAGACAGTTGATTTTTGATTTTTGTATGTTAGATTCATAGCATAAGGTAGGACATTGTGGACAGCTAATCCAAGTCATCATAACTTGATCATTGACTAAAATGACATCGAAGGTCATAAAAATACATTGCACGAAAATATTCTAGCATTAAATTCAGGCTGACGTGACACGTTATTTCAATTTGCAGCTAAATCGTATTCGTAAAACAAATGACAAATGAATAAAATATTTACAGCGTGCGTGCAATAATATTGGCAAAGTTCTATTTTCAAAATTAAACTATTTTTTACGTGGTTACAAGTTGTCAGTTATAAGAATTTTCTGTTTCCCTCATATCCATTGCACCCATCTGTAAAGATACCACAATTCCCCTAATTTCTTTATTTTTTTAATTTCTCATATAAATAATGATAATATATTGTGCACAAAGTTATATGATGATCGGTTTAGTTCAACATTCCTACTTTCACATTTACAATATTAGTAAATATAGATTGTTGTCTTATTAAATAAATAGATGCCCTTTTCTTAATAATCGAATATTCTAGTATACATATTTAAAAATGAAATATATATTCATTTAACTTCACAACCGCTAAGCCAAATTAGATATTTAAATATTTTATTGTATTGGTTATCGTCATGACAAGGTTTCTTTAAAAAATATGATGGTGGGGCATCGGTTAGGGCATTACAAAGTTTGCCGTGTTCAGTTTGTAAATAATGTAATACTTAATTGTATGACTGTCTAATCTATGTGAAAGTCAAAAAAAATCAAAATAGTACTATCAAAGTATCTTCTTGAACGTCAATTGTGTCTACCACAGTTTCCAAAGCAAGCCCACTGAGAAGAACTGGCGAAACAAACTCAGTAGACAGAAAAGAAAGAAAAGGGAAATGCAGAACCCGACCACAAAACCTACTCCGAGGTTTGTGACAATAGCTGATCGTGATTAATACGAAGCAAATATCCTATAAGTACTTCATTTAATTTATCTTTCAAAACGGAGAGAAATAAAATTGGATCACGTATATAGTATTTGATGTCTTATTTACGTTGAGTTCGTGAAAATTTTCACCTCCGCTCCGTCACGTAGACAGACGTAGCATCGAAATACGTTAGTGACATGTTCAATATTATTTCTATGTTAGAGAGCTCTTACACGGGGTGACATAGCGAAATTTTGAACTAAACGTTACAGATCTAACGTGAACATATTGTGATGGTTTGAAGAGACGTTAAAATGTATTTGATGAATGTCCATTAAATTTTAAAGCGTTTGAATTACTGGACTCGGAAAACGTAAAGTAACGAGTATATTAAAAAAAACTTACTGTAAGTATGGTTAATTTGAATTTCATGGGATATATTATCATGAGTGCAGACCAAGGTTAGTAGGTAGCTATTACCATTTTTATGACGTGATAACGTCTAATAACTTGATACTACGAGCCGCATGCACGAAAAAGCTGACGTCATTGTCGCGTTCCGCAAGCGAGAGCGCGGCACGAACGAGAGAGTGGCATGATCGGCTCAATTCGGTTTGTGCTGCATCTATCTCAATTCTTACCCGGACCGTCTGTTAGTTAATAAATTATATAAAAAAGCGGCTATGTACCATTCCCCGTAAGTAAGACGCCCATGTATGTGGCTGATGAAAAAAATTGAGCTTTAGGTCTAAGTATGGAGAACATCCATAATATAATATAATTTTATTTTTCACTTTTTTTTTGAAAATCTTAAAGCGATTCACAGAATTCTACTAACCAAGTTTCTACAGTATAGTTCTTATAGACAGAAAGACCGACATAATGACCCTAAAAATTGATGATGGATTCTAAAATGATAATGGATGGATGATAAAATGATAATAGATTCCATGACCCTAAAAAAGAAACTTTAAAGTGTGTATTAATATAAAATCTTATCAAATTCCAAAACAGTTTACACAGCAATCAAGCTACTTAAAACAATTTAAACCTTATATCGATTCACCGGAGAATGTTCTAGAAATATTTCTTATATAATACAATATTGCGATAGAGGAAATATTTTGTTGGAACACATTCCACCGAAAGTAGGAAACACTACTTCTTTGTCACAGCGCAAGTTTGCGGCTGCTTTAAAGCATGAACTAATTTGTCAAAGTTCTCAGTTGCAATACCGGCGCTGTAAAACTAACTCCCGGTACGTGTGCTGTATTTGCCCTACTTACAATATCATTTGGCACGCAGTGTTTTGCAGTTTTTATATAGAAAGTAAAATGGTCGTAGTACGTTGGAAAAGCTTGGGTTATTCGGCCGAACAATGATCTACTTTTAGATTTCTTTCAATTATGTAAAAGTATCCCACTGCTGGGCACGGTCTCCTCCTCCAAATCAAGCGTGGAGCCTAATGGGCCACAGTTCACCGATGGGCTGGGATGCGCTGGCACCAATTATGTAAAGAATGTGTTAAAAACACGTGAGGAGTTACCAATTATAATAAAATTAAGTATATTATGTATGTGTTTTCAATCCATCAGATGCTACGCTTGCCGGGATCGGCCCGTGAACGAGTGACCATTATTACGTACCGATACTCCTTTGTGCCACGGAAAGCACGTTAAGTCGTTCTACTCAGTGTTATTTACTTGGAATTGTTTTGTGAGACTTTTTAATTTTGAGCTATTCCGGCTATGAATTTTACATAGCAAGGACTTCTTGGTCCGGTAACAAAATATAACAAGTGAAAAATTAACATGTAATGAAGGTTCTCTATGTTATTTTCTTGATTAATTAGTTTGTACAGTTCAGAGAGATCTGAGTTTGATCATGACCCCATGATCACATGTTTTTTTTTTTAATTTTTAAGTGCACATCTGGTGCCTTGAAATGTTTTTTCTGAATTTCTGAATACGAGGCCATCGCTCGCTTACCGGTGCAGGAAATATATATTCATATAATGAAACCTGCATGTCTGATAAGATTAAAAGTCTTTGAAGTGCACTGGCCCAATGCCAGCGCATCTGTGGACTATGGTCCAACACCCTTCAAGGCTGATTTCAAGGAGGAGCTTCATGCCCAGCAGTGAGAAATATAATATGGTTGGTCATCATCATCATCAGCCTCCACCCATCGCTCGGCCAGGTGGAAAGACGATCTCCGTCCAGTAGCCGGTCCGTATTTGATGCGGAGGCAAGGGATCGGTGGTCTTTGCGTTGAAATCATCATCATCAGCCTTTATCCGTCCACTGCTAAACATAGGCCTCACATAACGAAAACCTCCGATAAAGAATTAATTTTACTGACATCAGGCAAATAATAAGGTCGTTGAAGTGGCAATAAGCTGGTCACACAGTCAGGAGCACACACTCAGGAGAAAAAATGGCGTTCAGTTAGTCATATAAACATAATTGAAATCCGCAACGCGAGTAACACTAAGCTGTAACGCGATAGTGTGAAACAGCAAATTGTACAAACTTGTGCAATTGAAACTCGGATATTATAATCTCGGTTGCACTTGTGGCCGTTTTTGCAGCGCTCCCCACCATTAAACGTTTATATCTGGACCAACCAGAGCCCCGGGTTTGGGGGCTTTGCAAAAATGTAAATTACAATGTAAAATAAATTAAGTACTTTTTGTGTGGTCGTAAATTTTTACCTTGAACATGTTTCTTTGTAGAAAAATTTATGAATAGGAAATTTGTTTGATTAGTAAGCCACTGCTGCATTTTTTTCAAGTAAAACTTCTTAGCGTGTCTATAACCCAGATTTTTCCTGACGTAAATATTGTATTTTAAAAATAGAAACTTGCACTGGTCCTGAGTATGTTTATTTTTTTCTGACGGAAGTATCGCTCATCAATATCGAATTATTATATAGTATAATATAATTATTCGAAAATATCAAAATAAATGTTATTTCAGAAAGAGTTTTATTGTAACAATGATAGCTTTATATTCAAGTATTGTTTAAATTAAAATTTTATTAACTAGCATTAAATGTGAGTATTATCATTTATATCCACGCTTAATGAATACTTGACTTGCCAGCCAGTGGCAAAGATCTTGATAGATCAGGTTTTTTTTTCTCAAACGGATGAATGTGTATGAATTATGATTAGAAAAGAAAATATAATAGTTTATTTATTTGTAAATCTTCTAAATATTGGTAATAACTAATTATTATTTTATATTTTTTTATATACTGTTTATTATAACATTATGTCACCCAATGCTGCGTGCATTTTAGCGTTATTTTCGTTGCATTATAGCGGTGATTTTTTTGTTAATCGGACAAGTTGTTATGGATTGCTTAAATTTTAAAGAATAGTGGAGGTGCCTAATCTCCACTATTTCTCTCTGCGGGGTGCGGGAGAAATATCTTTCCTCGATAGATCGTGAAGCCAGATAATATAGAAGGGAGATAATCCAGTTTAACTTTATAAAATTAATACGGAAATAAATTAGAGAGTGGACTGTATTTTTGGGTTTGTTACAAATATATGAAAATGACTTGCATTAGCTGTTGTACAATATATAGGACAGACTTAAGGTCGATGTACAGGAGGCAGGAATAGGAGATGTGTGACTGACCTGGTGTATTCTTGCTCTTCTTCCTGCTGCCAGCAGCTCTGGTACCCCCTCGTTTAGTCTTCTATAAGTCTGTAGATATGCGGCAACAACACACACACATACACACACACACACACGATCGCGTTCAAAGCTTTGATAGGCCTATAGCTTAGTTTACAGTTTAACAGTTAGCAAAAAAGCGTCTATACTTGTTGACGGCTGGCGGAAGAGAGACGGAGTGTCACACATGTATGTAAGGAGGGACGTTGACAGGTGGCAAGCATAATGAAAGTTTTTTATTTAACTACCCTCGACTTTAGAGAATAATTTGAAACTCAACAAATAGATAGATGATTAATAATGAAAATATATGTTATTCTTATTGATTATATTTTTATTAAATTACTGTCTATTCGTGTTTTATTTAAATCTATAAAAAAAAATATTTTTTTTGAAATTTTGTAACTTCTATTTGCAATTTGTAAATAGGTCGATTTTACGAAAAACGTTTTGATAAACAAATAAGTTTCTGCATAGTTTTGTAGCGTGTAGCGTATTCCAAACCAATTTTCCGTGGAGGGAAACAAATTTGATTGCACAATTTAGTCAATTTTCCTTATCAATCAAACCGAATAAACGATCAAATGTGAATTCAAATTTTTGAATATTTTATAGTAGTACACAAATTGTGGTTTTATGGTAATAATAAGTGGTTTTATAGTAATACATATCTGAGAGGCGAATGTAAGCCTCAGTGTTGATGATAACATATTATGTACGAGTCTGTAAAACATTCCTAAGAATGAAGTTGGAGGTAAGAAATTGCCCTAAGAGCCAAATAACATAAGTTTGTATACTTCACCTTTATCACCAATTTCCAGCCTAGTATTGGACATTTGTCAGATGGCCAATTATTGTCCTATCACAATCATCAGTGTTTATCTATCCACGGCTAAGCATAGGCCTCCCTTAATGAACGCCAAGAGTACTGATCCCTTGCTTCTCGCATCCAACACGGACCGGTCATTACTTGAAGATCGTCGTCTGACCTGATTAATGGCCGACGAACACTTTACGAACCTTATTGGACCATCGGCCATCTGTCCTTCTGAGTGTGTGACTAGTCCATTGCCACTTTGGCAAGCTTATTCTTTGCAGGATGTCGGTAACTTTAGTTTTTTGACTTAGGTGTTAGTTTCAAATCTGCCAAAAAAAACACCCAGAATAGCACGCTCAATAGCACGTTGAGCTATGATAACTTTAGGAGCAATCGTAAATTAAGGGTAGTATTTTTAATTTAGTTCTTATTTACATTGACTCATGTACTTGGTCAAAAATGATCAAATACAATATGACATGTTATCGAACTAAGTGTTCACATACGAAATGCTCATGTGGTCTAAGTAGCGGTCAAAGTGTTGTTAGATATTTGTGCGTTTTGAGAGCGGTGGAGCACCAGATCACTTTTGACGCCATAAACTATGTAGTAATGAAACCATAATCGATTACACTTACCGATTAGCCAATAAATTAACCCTTAAGGTGATATCACTTTAGTTTATTGTAAGGTAACACCTTCAAATATTCCATAAAAAGAAAAAAATATTGAAAGAGTGGGTTCGATATTGCGGCGGCGTGCAATCGTAACGCACCGCATACGACGATCATAAAAAATGTGAATAGGGATGGCGATTCTTTACGAAAAAGATCGATTTTTAAATCGATTCGAATCGTAGTCTAATGAATCGATTCACGAAAAAATCGAGGCCTACAAAATCGATTCTTAAAAAATCGATCTTTTTTTCAAGTTTGCGTTTACAATGTAAATTTGTATCAATTTTACTGAAAACAAGATTAATATTGCAATTATCGATATCTTATCAATAAAATCAGGGAATTCAAAAATAACAATTATTTTTATTACCGTATCAAACTATAAGATCAACTATAAAAAAAAATAAGTATTTATATACTGAATGTTTTTATTGATTGCAAAAAAAATGAAAAGTAAAAAATAAGGTAAGAGTTAAAAGTTCAAATATTAAGCATTGGAAATTATAACTGGGAACTATAGTTCCCAATGCTCAATATCTAAACTTTTTAAAAACAACAGTCTGTCAAGCCTTTTGGGATCCAAGCGGTTACGCTCATCACTTGCGATGTTTCCAGCAATTGAAAACAGGCGCTCACAAGGAACGTATGATCCAACGATACTCATATACATCATGGCGATTGGGTGAACGTGATGATAAATGGAGCTCTTTTGTTCTTGCCAGTAAAGTACAGAAATCAATCATGAAAATACTTATATTACGCTAATAACAGGATTCATTAAACGACAACAACAAATGAATAATGCACAGACTACTTAGTATATCTATAATGGAATAATGCAATATCAATCGTCACAGATTATAGATACATAAAGTCAAAGACTACAAACGTAACTTTTTTATTAAAGAGAGGAGAGTAAAGGATACTAAACATACAGCCATCTCGCGAGTTTATGAGTAGTTAACTCTTTAACCGGCAGCACTCTTATAATTCAGGCACATTCAACTAAATGCAAATAATTGTATGGTTTATACCAAAACAGAAAAAATCGAATGTCGATTTTCAAGGGTGATATATCGATTCAGTGAATCGACACAGTACTTTATATCGATTTAAAAAATCGATATTTTCTGCTCGAAAAATCGATTCTTCGATTAATCGATCTCAGATCGCCATCCCTAAATGTGAATAGCATATTGAAATATTCCTCACGACCCTTTTTCTCCAAATTTCCCTTTCGGCTCAATGTAACGCCGATATAAATCTGATGTAAGCGTTATTATTTGGATTTATGTGTTCGGAACTATTCAATTTGGAGTTGTTTTGTTCACAGTTAATCTGATGTATCAGCATTACTGACGTCATTATCATTATCAACATCATCATCAACATTATTTATATCTTTGATGAATTTTTGATGACAATTTTCGAATTCGATAATATCGATTAATATAAAAGTCTGCGTGGTACTGGACGTTTATAATTACGTGTTTTATATGCTTTTTTTATTTATTTTTTATTTCTTAACACGATTTCTTACAAAATTATCAAAGAAGTGGGTTAACGTGGTCACTGGTCATCACACAAACATTTGCCCTAGGTGGGAATCAAACCCACAACCTTCCGGTTTAGTAGTCAGGGTATTAAGCACTTATAATTTAATATATTATGTAATGGGCTTGGGCAAAGTAACGCCTCATTCTATTAATGATCGAAAAATATCATGTCATATAGACGAAGTGAGTTTTAAATCCCATCTAATATTTGGCTAAGACCAAGAAACTCAGAGACTCATTAATAATGCACAAACAACCACTCTCTTTCAATTCAGAGATTTACGGGTCAAAGTCAGCAAATTCAAATAGGAAATAAACTAAAGGTAAACCACATAAAAATTGTAACTTTTTCTTCTCCATATAATAAAATCATAATCAAAGCAATGAAATGTCATAGAGACAAATGATATTAAAACATGTTATACCTTTTTAAGACATAATCGTCCTGGAAAAACTGACTGGATAGAGAATATTATATATGAGTACCGCAAAATGAGTTTTTTTTTTCGTAATTTATTTATACGAAATGTAAATAAAACCACACAACATATTTTTCATTTTTATAGACACACCCAATGGTAGTCCGGTGGGGTGTGCGAAAAAAATTACCCCTCACTTTTATTTATGGATTGCAACCCCTTGTAAATATACTCTTCACAAGATGAAATTCAATTCAGTTGAAGTGGTTAGTTATGCGGTATACAACACACATTATGATAATATTGAAAAAAAAAATTAAACGTTATCTACAATTTTATTATAAGTCATCTAGCAGTAGATAATATGGTTGGATTTCGCTGGTTATTATATCATTTGAAAATTCGTTTCATACATTTGTGCGAAATCGAACTTTAAAAAAAGTAAAAAGTAGCCCATATATTACGTCCCACTGCTGGGCCGGACCGCACCTCGAAATTAGGCGAGGAGGATATTGGGTCATATTTCATAGATGAACTGACCAATAGGTGATGTTGAAATTCACACGTCTTCAAAGGCTTTTAATCTCGGTCATGCAGCATTCCTGACGAAGTTAAACCTGTATTTTAGTTTAATTTTACATAAATTTCACTGCTACTAATACATATTTCACTACAGGACATTATAAAGTTTTAAATCATTAAGAACAATTTTAATAAAATGTATTTTAGAACCACCACCAGAAAATCTGCTTCTAAATAAAGCTACGCCAAAGTTATCTTACGCGATGTGTTAAAATAGGCACATAAAAAACCATGACATATTTTGCATGTTACAATTAAATAACACAATTGACAATTATTTACGCACTCAAATCGTTGATAAGGACACCATTATAGCAAGAGATGTTTTGTACTGCGTTAATGATGTCTGCAATTAATTTCTACCCCTCCACTTTTATCATAATTATAATATCTCCTTTGAATATTTTTGTAACTAAAACGTGAATCAAAGGAACTCGTATTCGTTGGGAATTTAAGTGTCGTTTGTCAAGTGATCATTTAGATGAATATAGTTGGAAACTGTCGTTGAATTGGACAGACAAATCACCTGATAAGTGGTATGTGGTTAGCGCCATCAACAAAAACAAGTTCTAAAAGACTTGATCAAATAATTGACTTATACGTTACCAATAATCATCATTATTATTAACATGATCATCATCATCGTCATCATCATCAGCCTTTAGCCGTCCACCGATGAACATAGGCCTCCCTGAATGAGCACTCGCATCCAACACAGATCTGCCGCTGCACGTTTAATGGCCTTGAGCCTTATTAGGCCATCAGTCACGCTCCTGAGTATGTGAATATTGTTATTTCAACGAGCTTTTTCTTCTTTTTAAAATATTTGACGAAAGAAAAGTACTAGTTAATTTTTGACTTTAACTAAACTAACTTAAACTTTAGTCATATTAAACACATATAAAATCTTGATGAAATATGCTTTAAGTTTAGTACAAGGTCATGCATTACATCTATATTATTAAATTTATGAATGTGCATTGTACATACTGAGTATTTTAAAATAGTTACATGTAACAGTTTAGTTGGCAACATACTAAAATGCCAACTAAGCAACGAGGTTATGAACATAGAATACTGTTGCAATTTTGTTCAAAATAAAATAGCCGGGGGTTTATTACTCCCTAGTTAATAATAAAATCACCTACGTTAATGTTCAGCTCCAGGGCTACCAATAATTATCCAATAAACTGTATAGGAAATTTAGTTTATTATTTATGAATAAGCTGAACGTTTAGTTAGTTTAATCAATAAGATGCTGCACCCGAAAATGATTTCCACACTAGCTTCACCCATTTCAGAGAGTTTCGATGAGATAGCTTAATTAACTCCATGCGTAAACAAAAGAGACGAAACACTAATGAACAAAAACGTGTATGCGGCATATGCGGCGAAAGTATAAAATAAATCATATCAAATAAACTACACGAGTAAATTACGTGATTTTTCCCAATTTACTAGATACGTAGCATTGCTATTTTTCCTTTAAATTTCAAAGTATGAAAACATACAGTTCCGGAATAATTACCAAAAGAATAAAAGAAAGAAAATAAAAATAGACATTCCTTTGGAATGAACGTCTATCGGGGAATAATTGTATTTTCTTATCCCAGCTCATCAAAATATATTATTATAATAAAAAAATTAGCATGCTGAAATTTAAGTCCCTGTCATGTATGTATGATATGCGAGCGTCATACCATTTGTCACCGCGGCATTTGAGTCACTTTCACTGGCTAAAAGGTACTTCACATCAGAAAATAATTTGCGTTGGTAACCCTATCAGACTATCCATGGTTTAGCTGAATTAGGAGTGTATTTATAAAGGTCTTCGCAGTGGCTTCCAGTCCACACAGTAACATTACTCAATGTTACGCTCTGATATAGTAAAAAAGAGATGTTGACTCAAATCATTATTACAGGATTATTCACCACTGCTATAGACCTCCTTTAATGACCCCTGCACGGAGATCATCTTTCCATATGGTTAATGGCCAAATAATTCGCCTACCTAAACGGTCTTCGTCTTTTATATATATATATATATATATCGGAAGGATAAAGCGACCATGATCCAATGGATGTGAGCTCGGCCTCTTCAGCCAAAGGGTTCGGGTTCGATCCTGACCTCCCCCTTCCCCAAATTCTGCCTTGAATGGGTTTTTAAAATTTCTGCAATTCAAAAGTGCACCCTGGACACGAAACCATCTTTCGCTTAGCGGTGAAGGAAAATGTCCTGATGAAAACTACATGCCTGATGAGATTAAAAGTCTTTGAATGTGTGTGAAGTTCATCAACCCGCATTGGGTCAGCGCCTCGGTGAACTATGATGCGATAACTTACTACTTCAAGCAAGTCGTTTAAGATGTACCCGTATGAATACTCTGAGACGTAAATGTTGACGCCAGTCAGGGTTTGTTGTTTGTAGAGCTTTCAATCGTGTCTGGTGGTACAAATTCATCCCAATTGTTTGTGTTGACCAGTGCGTAACATAGGAGCAATGTGTTTCATAGACAATTCTCAAGCTCCACACTTGTCTTCGAGAATCTTATTCTATTTGGTTTGTGCCACGTGTGAAAGTGATCCGACATAGTACACTCTGACTCCAATATAATCCATTTGTGATTTGTCCTTCGGCTTTATCTCGAATTCTTGAGTTGCTTTTGACTAAAAAATGTTTATTAAATTGTGGTATTTTTTACAGAAACTCAACAAATCTCGAGGAAGCTCCATAACTATACATTGAAAGTAAAAAAATGGAAATAGATAAAGGAAATATAGAACAAAGAATAAGAGATTGTAAAATCTTTGGCGTTGTTTAATAATAATACTTGTGGTTTGTTCAGACCATCTGGGACCAAGTTGAGTCATTCTAATGGCTTACAACCGATGTCAGAGTGAGAAAAATACATTTACGAAATGAGAAGTAAGTGGCGATAGAATATATCGGAAAAAGCTCGGTTGGAAATTTCTAGAGCTTCTTTGATTTTGTGCTTATCAAAAATATTTAGGATGAATATTTTAATTTTATCTATACATATTGTGTTAAATAAATAATAACGTTAAATTGTGGATCTTTTTTTTTTGTTTGATGTCGTAATGGAAATCTCTTTCAGACCTACCAGGGCCTTGGCTAGGCACACTGGCGTGTGTTAGGACTCGCATTGGGGTGCACGATCCCGCCAAAACTATTGCAAGTGCAGCCTGTAGCTTTGTGAGGGTCTCGGATCTGCAGGCAACGGGATATCCTCGGCGACAAACTGGCCCCGGCACGGCCAAATTCTTCATATATTGGGGGGGACTCTCTCACCCATTTGTCGGCCTTGTTTTGGGACATCACTGTCTCGCAGAAAGCGTCAATTGCCGTCCAAAATTGTAGATCTAGAATTTTTTATGTAATAAAGAGGTACTGCTATGTTTTTTTGCAGCCGAATTGGGCCGGGACGACCGGGATGGTGGCGTAAATTAGCAGCAATGCTGTCGCGTTTCGTGCAGTTTGTTTCTGGTGGCCAATTGAGGGGATAGGGAAAAGGTGGGCAACGCATCTATGTGTATAGCCTCTGTTTGTGTGGATGTTTATGGGCGTCGATTGTCACTAAAAGGATTCGTCTATTTATTTGCCCTCCTATTCTTTAAAAAATAATTGTGTATTCAGACATCTTTATAAAATAGGTATAAACTACAAAAACGTTGACCAAAGTAGAAGAAATAATTACGGTTTGTTTGGTATGTAGGCTAAAATATAGCTATTATCACATTACCAATTCATTGTCATTTTGATTGCCAATCATTTATCAGAATCGGATAAGTAGTATCGGATAAGAGAAACCTTTTTATAGAGTAATTGTCGTTATTGGATAAAAATTGGTATGTAACAAGGGAGTTACATCAACGCACAGCACATGCACTTACAGCTAGACTTACAAGCTAGTAGTACGTAAATAGGTATGCTAGTAAAGGAATATAACCTCCTTAGGTTAAAGTGTGTGTGAAAATTTTCTCAATAATGAACGTTTACAACAATAACCATAAGAAATTATTACACAATAGTACAAAATTGGTATAAATAATGCTGATTATAAATAAACATTTCCTGCGCAGACAAATATAAAGATCGATTTCACTGGGAGAGGAAGTTTTTGAACAGTATTTTTTATTTTGTTTACCAAAATATTAACTAGAAATAATTTGCCTATACGGCCAAGCAACGTTAATATTTTAAAAGAGAGTCTTATTATTTAAAAAAATTAAACTCAAGAGATTACAGTTATACTAATAATATTCATGTATTAGTCGATGGATATTCTTAAGCTTATAAAGTATATTACATAATTCCTTACGTATTTTATATATTTAATGCTTAATTCGAAATCATTTAAGAGCTTTAGCATATGGAACAAACGAATCACCTCGCCGTACTAACTTAATATCTCTATCACAAGTTAGCAGGAATTTAGTATGTTATTTTCCCCAGTGGGCTCTTTTAATTACAGTCTGGTCCATGTATCATAAATTCTAATGGACTCCTGGCTCCCGCAGTGCTGTAAATTGCATTTTAGAATACAACATAGCCAACCATATGATTGATCGAATTTTAGGATTAATATTGTGTTTGGAAAATATTTTTTTGAATTGTGTATTGTGTAATACGGATA
This sequence comes from Lycaena phlaeas, assembly GCA_905333005.2. Classification (NCBI taxonomy): domain Eukaryota; kingdom Metazoa; phylum Arthropoda; class Insecta; order Lepidoptera; family Lycaenidae; genus Lycaena; species Lycaena phlaeas. Next base: position 3,068,706 of record HG995174.1, read on the forward strand.
ATTTTGTGTGAGTATAATAAGTATAATATTCATTTTCTAAATAAATATCGTGTTAAATACACTTTTAAGAGTAAATGAGATTAATTGTATCAACAATATTTTGTATTCAGCTTTCCAAACTTTTTATCTTCCTTAACAAGTAATATTGGATTAATGATTAAAGATCGGGCACATTTGTATCTATTTTTAAAACGTAAACTTTTACTATAAAATATTATACATTGTACGAGTATTTATCCCAATTCTACAAGTGAAACTTATTTTAGTTGAAAATCCTTTCATTTCAGTGATCTCGTAAAAGTATTTAAACGTGTAATAAAAACGTTCGACAACTATTAAACATTTTTAATTACGTCGTTGGGGTAAACTTGATGAGTCTCAATAACTGTGATTTTGAGAACTTTTGTGTCAGTTAAAATGTAGTTTATATACTCATCGTAAATATGATATTAGATAGTTTTTTTTTATTTATTCATCATAATTTGAATTATGATATTGAATTAAATACTTAAAAGCCATTCATATAATATTATAATAAAGTAACAATTCGGATGTAAAGCCGGCACTACACATAGGCCAACGCGTTGGCAAGCGCGCTGGCCGAGCCACTGGCCCAATGTGTAGAACGGGCGTTAGATGAGCGATCATTATAATATATTCTTAGCTCTTTCAGTTCACTGATTAGTCGAGGATCGTAAAGTCTTCGGTGCGCAATCGGTTATATTATTATGTAGTTTCATAGATAGTAGCTAGTTTCAAAACCACTTATTTTTCTAGTTATTTCTGTATACATCAATAATTTTGTAATATTACTTTTATTAAGATTGTAGTTCAGAAGCACTTATATTATAATGTACCTACTAATATTGATGAATAATTAAAACAAATTAACTTCCCTTTATATTTAATCAGGTAACGCTAACGTTATGTAGCGTTATTCACTATCTGTTGATTGAAACGTTTATGCGCCTGTCGTGTCAAGTTTTTGATAAATCTGCGAAGATAATAATCGTAACAATGATTTGTATACATTGTGATATTAATTTCATGACCGTGAGTACTTTTAGACCATTATGCTGCAGTAGACAGATAGACGCTGATGAATGAATTAATGAATGAACGAATTAATGAATGAAAAAATGAATGAACGAATGAATAATTAAATTACAGAGCACTTTTCCAGTGGTATTTATACACTGCATGTACTGTCATCCTCCTTGCTTATTCCATAAAACATATTTCGCTGTAGCCTGGAAAGGAGAGTTAAGATACTCGTAGTGCACTTACTAGCACTAGCTCTGACTCTTTCTCAGGATTATAAAACCCAGGAATGAGTATGATTTTTAATGGATTCGTTTATTATAATGAAACATTGAATTCATTTATGTATTTATGGGCGACGAACACTAGCTATTATTAGGAGAGCTGCTCCTGTTACATTTTTTCTTATTTTTTTGATGAGCGTGTCACAATAAAGGGGAGGCCTTCAATTTACTTTCTATTACCAAAATTATTATTACTATCATTATTATCATCATTAACCTTTATCCGTCCACTGCTGAACATAGACCTCCTGCAATGAACACCAAGACGACTGATCCCTTGCCTTGCATCCAACGCAGACTGGCACTAGTAATTTATTATTTTATCTATTTTTATTAGCGTGTGAGAATCGAAGATACTGTAGTAGTTGTATTTTTATACCATTTATGGCTCGCCAACACACCACCACGTATTCTCTTACTGACGGTCGGACATTGAGTGCCCTAGTATCGTAACGTATGCGCTCGAGACAAATGTCATAGGCTATATAATACATATAACTACATACACTACAGATACCTTAGTTCTTTATTTAATTTTCTTTAACTTTAAGGAATGTTTCAACATGACTAAAAATCCCTTCTGAAATTTTTAAATAGACACTACTCATACGAGTGAATATTTAATCACCTCGCGAACAACAGAATCCCCCCTCCCCCCGCGCTCCGTAAATCAGCGGGGGTTTTATTTTAAATCGCCCAATATTTCCACGTCGGGTCACGTTGGTTTGAATTGCGGCTGAATTTATATCGCAGCATATGTTCCGGCTTGTTCTGGACAAAACTATTGCAAAAACGCCTGTTCAGCCCAACTGCCCAGGGCATTTTGTTTATGCGGTTGTACCTGGTTTTTATTGCCCAAATATTGAATGCCGTAACGACATGTTGATACAAGCCCTCGTTAAAGTCACCATGCCCTCTGGTGTATATTGGAAAATGGATAAGGCATCGTGTTGGTATCGTGATTTTCAGGAATGAAATTTTAAATGTAAAAATGTGTGATAATATGTATGATGAGCGTATATTATTATGTATGTATAGAAAGTACTTAAATTAGAACCTTTACAACTATTGCAATATGTATATAAATATAATATGTTTTTAAAATTGGAAATAATTGAATATACAATTGATACATTTTTTTGTCTATTTTTGGCCGCCTCTACACATAGACCATCGCATTCACCAACGCGCTGGCGGTGCTCTTGCCAACGCGCTTGTGAAGCCGGCACTACACATAGGCCAACGCGTTGGCAAGCGCGCTGGCCGAGCCACTGGCCCAATGTGTAGAACGGGCGTTGGCGCATCGGCGGTAGGTATTTGAACGTTGGCCGGCGCGCTTGCGAGCTTGCCGCGCGGTGTCGGTAACATCAAAGGAAACTTGTCGCAAGCTTGGCGCACTATCCGCACATTGGCCGCGCGATCAGTTTGCCCGGAGCAGCGATCAAGAAAACATCCATTTTGAATACGTCCGCACATTGGCCCAAACCAAACCATACCGAGCGACCTTCCAATGTGTGGATTACTCAGGCCGCCTCCTCGCTGCTCCGGGCAAACTGATCGCAGGGCCAGGCCAGCGCGCTTGCCAACGCGTTGGCCTATGTGTAGTGCCGGCTTCACAAGCGCGTTGGCAAGAGCACCGCCAGCGCGTTGGTGAATGCGATGGTCTATGTGTAGAGGCGGCCAAAAATAGACAAAAAAATGTATCAATTGTATATTCAATTATTTCCAATTTTAAAAACATATTATATTTATATACATATTGCAATAGTTGTAAAGGTTCTAATTTAAGTACTTTCTATACATACATAATAATATACGCTCATCATACATATTATCACACATTTTTACATTTAAAATTTCATTCCTGAAAATCACGATACCAACACGATGCCTTATCCATTTTCCAATATACACCAGAGGGCATGGTGACTTTAACGAGGGCTTGTATCAACATGTCGTTACGGCATTCAATATTTGGGCAATAAAAACCAGGTACAACCGCATAAACAAAATGCCCTGGGCAGTTGGGCTGAACAGGCGTTTTTGCAATAGTTTTGTCCAGAACAAGCCGGAACATATGCTGCGATATAAATTCAGCCGCAATTCAAACCAACGTGACCCGACGTGGAAATATTGGGCGATTTAAAATAAAACCCCCGCTGATTTACGGAGCGCGGGGGGAGGGGGGATTCTGTTGTTCGCGAGGTGATTAAATATTCACTCGTATGAGTAGTGTCTATTTAAAAATTTCAGAAGGGATTTTTAGTCATGTTGAAACATTCCTTAAAGTTAAAGAAAATTAAATAAAGAACTAAGGTATCTGTAGTGTATGTAGTTATATGTATTATATAGCCTATGACATTTGTCTCGAGCGCATACGTTACGATACTAGGGCACTCAATGTCCGACCGTCAGTAAGAGAATACGTGGTGGTGTGTTGGCGAGCCATAAATGGTATAAAAATACAACTACTACAGTATCTTCGATTCTCACACGCTAATAAAAATAGATAAAATAATAAATTACTAGTGCCAGTCTGCGTTGGATGCAAGGCAAGGGATCAGTCGTCTTGGTGTTCATTGCAGGAGGTCTATGTTCAGCAGTGGACGGATAAAGGTTAATGATGATAATAATGATAGTAATAATAATTTTGGTAATAGAAAGTAAATTGAAGGCCTCCCCTTTATTGTGACACGCTCATCAAAAAAATAAGAAAAAATGTAACAGGAGCAGCTCTCCTAATAATAGCTAGTGTTCGTCGCCCATAAATACATAAATGAATTCAATGTTTCATTATAATAAACGAATCCATTAAAAATCATACTCATTCCTGGGTTTTATAATCCTGAGAAAGAGTCAGAGCTAGTGCTAGTAAGTGCACTACGAGTATCTTAACTCTCCTTTCCAGGCTACAGCGAAATATGTTTTATGGAATAAGCAAGGAGGATGACAGTACATGCAGTGTATAAATACCACTGGAAAAGTGCTCTGTAATTTAATTATTCATTCGTTCATTCATTTTTTCATTCATTAATTCGTTCATTCATTAATTCATTCATCAGCGTCTATCTGTCTACTGCAGCATAATGGTCTAAAAGTACTCACGGTCATGAAATTAATATCACAATGTATACAAATCATTGTTACGATTATTATCTTCGCAGATTTATCAAAAACTTGACACGACAGGCGCATAAACGTTTCAATCAACAGATAGTGAATAACGCTACATAACGTTAGCGCTACCTGATTAAATATAAAGGGAAGTTAATTTGTTTTAATTATTCATCAATATTAGTAGGTACATTATAATATAAGTGCTTCTGAACTACAATCTTAATAAAAGTAATATTACAAAATTATTGATGTATACAGAAATAACTAGAAAAATAAGTGGTTTTGAAACTAGCTACTATCTATGAAACTACATAATAATATAACCGATTGCGCACCGAAGACTTTACGATCCTCGACTAATCAGTGAACTGAAAGAGCTAAGAATATATTATAATGATCGCTCATCTTTACCAAACATTTCCACAAATAGAATATTCGAGTCGTACGTGTGATTTTAAATATCCTATTATGGGAAACGTTTAAATGGTTTACATTTCGTAGTAGAATGACTGGAGTGGTCGCCGAGTCCCGATTCCCGAGTCCCGAGTCCCGAGGGGCGCTCGACGTCGCTGCTCGCTACAGTCCAAATTCAATTTCGTTCGTTGTCGTATTTGCCCAGTCCATTTTGGTATTGGGAGATAGCCTTCAAGATAAGGACAGATTGGATTTATTTTACAATACAAAGAACATTTACGACGTTAAACCATTTACTTCACATGTTTGTTTTGTTTTGTTTAGTCCAATTAAATTTTAATTATGTAGTCATATTATTTTTAGTATACTTTCAATCGAAATTCTTTCTGCCTCCAAAAGAGTTTTTCAACATCGTTAATCTAAGCACGTGCAAACTGCAAACTGACCGATTGTGGGAAGGCACCCCTCATTTCTTATTCACTGATACCCAAAGAAGCCAAGATTGATCTTCAAGTGTTCTCAGTTTGGAAGATTTTATCCTACCCTTTATTGGTCATAATTTTTAGAAACTCTTACCCTAAAAAGGGTTGCCAAATACGATTTTTTTTACGATCATGACAGGAAATATCCATTGAAGTAGTTATAAGCCAACTTAACTTCTATTTTTCTGCGCGCCAATTATAATATTATGCTTTTTTTAATTAGCAGGAACAGAATTCAGGTTAGTTAGGTGACTAGGTCACCTATAAACATGAACAATAATTATACGCGGTGCTACTCCTTATTAACCCCAGGAATCTCATCCATGCGTTCATCTCATCTTGAAACTAATTACAGTGTCTATCATGCCCTTTCCAAAACGAGCGAACGAAGCAAAACTTCGAAGAATAAATCGAAACAGAACTTTCAAAAATAAAACGAAGCAGAACTTTCCAGAACAAAACGAAGCAGGACTTCCCAGAACAAAGCTAAGAAGAACTTCTAAGAGCAAATCGAAGTTCAACTTGCCAAAACAAAGTGAAGCAGAATTTTCCAGAACAAAGTGAAGCAAAACTTCCCAGAATAAATCAAAGCAGTTTCGTAAGACGCAACTTGATAGAAACGTTCTACGTTATACGTGCGCTAGTCTGTAGACTAGCAATAAAAGGACACTCAGCTGTTAATTAGATACATGATACGACCATTAGTTCGTGATATATTAGTATTTCAATCATTATGCAATGATAGTATAATGGATGATAGTGATACCAGCGATGCTAAATCACTATAATTCTAAAGCTCGCTTTTGTTGCGGTGACGAAAATAAAAAATACGGCCAACATCTGCAAATAAGGAAATTATAAAACCACGGAGAAAGCTGGCATTCCGGCCTTTGTTCGCTCGCCTCTTTTGTTTTAACCTCTCAGATTTTAATTGAAAAATCAAATGAGTTAGGTTGCGGCTCCACTTTTTATTTAGAGTTCATGTTTCCGACTGGGTGGATGTATGTCAATATTTCAGATTTGATAGCTGGTCTTTTCAATTGAGGTTTGTAACAGGAATTAGGTTTTTTACGAATTTTAAATTGATAATCGAATTGTTTAATTAGTATTAAGATACTCATATTTTTATTTCAAGAATAGGCGAATTAATAAATGAAATTTTGGAAACGTAAGCATTTTTGAATTTATATAAAATATCAAAATACTTCGACTAAAGATTAATAATAATATTGCTTAAGTTTCAGCATATTTCTTGACCATTTTCAATGCATGGCTGGACTGTTTTAACAAACACCGAGACGTCCGAACCAACGTGTATTCAACTAATCACTGAACTACATTAATCCCTGCACGAAGATCGTCAGTCCCGGTTTGTAAATTTTAATAAACAATGCACTAACTAAACGCAAAACCTTAACATAACAATATTAAAACACGTATAATAAAAGGCCGAAAAATTCCGCAACATAGTTGCAAGACATGTCTAATTCCTTGCATTTTTAAAGTCGTTTAGCGTTGCAAACTTAAGCCTGTGAATTTAAGATCAAGTCAAATGCATTGTAACAATAGAAAGGGTGACCCTTTGTTTGGCTCAGCATTGTTAAAGATCCACGCTGAATGTTTGCACCGTTTCACTCACTCGAAGATATGTCAGGAATTTTGTACCACTCATGTAGCGTTCGCTATGTGTACTGGTATTAAGGCATTTCTGAATTTTCACTTTGCATTTGTGTTTGAAATGAATTTCCTCTGTGTTGTTTTGAATACGATAAACATATTAATTTAGTTACTGGATTGACACGATTAAAGAATTCGGTTTTTAGAAAGCTAAATTTGTGACGATCAATATGAGAATTCTTTTAGCAATGGATGTCATAGTTTTTTCGCGAATCATTGCCTATGATAAGACGTAAGATAGCAAAGCTATGTGTATTTAATTTGATGATATGGTAACTTCACCAGTATAATTGTTTTTTAAACGAACGCTTCCTTCATTCATTGTTTTTTTATCATGGTTATATAGATATCACAACTTTTATTCCGCATGTCAATGATCCATCCTTTATTTTACATACCCCGAACACGGCGAGGAGATTTCGTATTGTATATAATATAGAAGTCTAATAATTGTGAACTTGAAGTAGAATATAGGAAATTGCGTTGTCGTTTTCAATAGAATGATTCACTTTGTCTGCGGTGACAAGGCGATTCTTATTTCCTTCTTGTCACGTTACTTTTTATTCCATCAGATCAATTCGGCGTAGATGATACTTTATTTTTATATTTTTTAAGAGTGCCAGCTACTTCTTTATTAGAGCAAATGTGAAATAAAGACACTATTAAGGATTTTTGAATTGTTGAAAAAAATATCTAAACTTCAGATGAGCCTTCAGATAAATACAAATTCAATTTAACATTACACCCAAAAAAAAAAGTTCTGCCTGAAAAGGCCGGGGCGGTTCGACGGGACTTTCACTGGCATAATACGGCTGATGTTGTGGAGTAACTTCATCATTATCATCATTATTATAATCAGTTCTTAGCTCTTACCGTTCACTGCTGAATGTAGGCCTTCCCCAATAAACGCTAAAACGACCGATCCATTGCCACTCGCATCCAACGCGGACCGGCTACTGCATGGAGATTGTCTTCTTACCTGGCCGACTCTTAGAGCCCTACTGGCCCATCGGCAATCCGTTTTTCTCAGTGTATGACCAGCCCACATACATACATGACATTATATTATTATGTAAGGGCCTGTTTCACAATCTCCAGTTAGGTTCCCAATAGGCTATCGGCAACATATTTGACAGATAGAGTATGGAGTATCTGTCAAATATGTTGCCGATAGCCTATTGGGAACTTAGCTGGAGATTGTGAAACAGGGCCTTAGTGAAACCAGATATTTATTTGAATGATACTATCATCAATACGTAAAAGAAAATTAATGGCGCGTGATCTATATTCTGTAGTAGATGTATAGAAGCTGATGATGATGAAAAGAGTATAAAATGAACTACTCTCCTTTGTTCTATTTTACGCACTAACACTATCCTGCGTATTTGGTTTATTCTCATAGCCTTTAGAGACTGAATCTTTTTGATATTTTTGAATAGACACAGATTATCGTCATCAAAAATTCCTATAACCACAAATCAATGCGATAAGCGTCATCGGCCAATCATCATTTATTCAAAACACTGGCAGAGCATTGAATGTAACAACGTAGATAAAAATAACAGTACTCTAACAGATATTGTCATAGTGAAAGTGTTTGTTATTCGCGTTATGGAACATGAAACTTATATTAAAACCTGTAATCATAATAATATTCTGTTATGGATTTCAGATTGAAGATTTCTTAATCTGTGTGTTAAAACGAATTTTTATTACCTGTGGCAATGTGAAGACAATGTGAAGTATAATGCGTTTAGAGTGAGAAAGTATGACTAATGGTGCCATTAATCTTCAAAACTACTAGACAGATTTTTTCCAGAGCTTTGTATTTTGAACTTATCTATGCATGTCTTGTATTACAAAAATAAACATGTCATTTAAAATCTTACTAAGCTCTTGATGTTTAAAAATATTTTTAATTTAATATAATCCCCATAATCTTACTAGCGCTAAAATATAACATACTAATCTCTTTAGACTACGGCACGTTGCAGTAAAAGTAATTATTTTTGCAAAACCCACCGGACCACGGGGCTCGCAAAATAAATTACACCGAGAATATAGAATGGAGACTGTGTTTGAAAGTTATTAAAACTTCTCACAGCTTAAAGGTTGTCCTCACCGCTTTCAATTGCATTACTTACGACCGGTTTGCACGTTTTTAAATACAAACAATATAATTTTAAGGAGAATTGGAGTGCTGATGGAACTGATTGGCATAGTTTATAATGAAACTAGCTGTTGCCCGCAGCTTCGCCTGCGTTAACTAAGATTTACAACGGCATCTTAGCGGTATGATATAGTCTATATTATCCCACGTTCCCGTGGGAATACGGGAATGAATTATAGCCTATCTGTTAATATGATGTGTAAACTATATAACAATGAAGTTTTATCAAATGACATTTAGTACTTTTTGCGTGAAATAGCAACAAACATCCTCACAAACTTTTACATTTATAATATTAGTAGGATGTAGTACTAATAAATGGGAGTCAATATAAATTGATAGGACCTTTTTATTAATATATTATTTTCATGGCGAGCAATTTTGCGGTCTAGTGAGGGAAGCCGCAGGATGCTAGGAGCAGAGAGTCCGGTTGTTCAACTTTAGAGAGAGCTTATCTCTCTATAATCTAATTTTAATATTGTATGTTCGTTGGCCATTAACCAGTTGGGAAGACGATCTCCGTGCAGTGGCCGGTCCGTTGTTTCGGCGTTCATCGAAAGAGAATTATATTAATCAGTGGACGGATAAAGGCTGACGATGATGATGATGTTGTATGTATATATTATAAAATATACCTTTCAGACCCTCTCAGAGTTCGTTGAAGTTATGCAGACTTAATCTGACTTCATTTAAAATATATTGGATAAAGATTGGCGTATTTGATAAGTTAGTTGTTGATCGTATTTTTATGTAAACCTGAGGTACTGAAAGAAAACATCATCGGGAAAACAGCATGCCTAATGAGATTAAAAGAATTTGAAGTTCACTAACCCGCAGATGAACAGGATATTTGTGAATGCCTAAGCACCAGTATTCAGGCGAGGACGACCTCATCTAATTGAGGAGCAGACAGTCACATGCCCAGCAATGGGATTTAAGAGGTTTGATAGTTAATGCTTAAAATATACCAGTATTTTATGTTAAAATTGGCAAATTTAAGTAACGGCAATCAAATTATAATTGAAGGTAAACTCGCTACAGAAACAATTTATTTCAAACAAGCAATAATAATTCGAAACGGTACAGTCGATTCGCATTTCTGAATCACGAAATCAGGCCCACATTTTGCCTCGTATTATGTTCATGTCAGTTGGTATCACTGTGACGAGATTACCAACTGTCAGGTTAGATATCCTCGCAGTCCAATCTAGTTAACAGACTTAGCTGCAATCATTGTAATTATGCAGATTAATAACATGCTGTAAAATATGATATATGTGGACAAGCGGGTTGTATGCGCGATAAGTACAATTAATAAAGATACGGTAGTTGATAATAATTGGAAAGTAAAAAATATTCCTTAGGTCTCAATTTCGCCAAAATAAATAAACTGCGTTCTAAGTTATTTTTACATTTTTTTTTAAATTTTTGACATTGTCTTTCACTTTAATTACCATAATAAAAAAAAAATTAAGAAATTAAATTAAAATGGTTATATTTATTATTAAAACTATTTAAAACGGAATATTTATCATGTTTTTAATACAACTTCGGGAGACAGTCTCGTGACAATGACGAAATATCGAGCTCCGCGGAGTTGTATTAAAAAGCATGGTAAATATCCCGTTCTAAATAATTTTATCTTTCATTATTTTTGGTACTCACAACTACCGTATTATGCATTTTTTTAATTTTTTTTATTTTTGCTCTATTTAAGCACTAATAATAAGAAGTATACAGTACATACATAGAATAAAAGTACTGCTGCATAAAAACAAATAATTTAAGTAATGCTGTTTTGAATATCGAACTATGTTAATAAATTGTAAGTCTGTCTGAGAAAAAGACAGACATCACGGTACACGGACCAAATTCAGGCTAGACGCTAATAGACATTTCAATAAAGCCTATTTTATATTAAACGTAAACTAGCATTCACAAAGCTGCACAGCAAATTCTATAGACATTATTAAGCGCTTGAATTCACGCCATCAACTCGACCGTAGGCGCACTTCAAAATACAAACTCGAAAACCTATTGAAATAATATTCAAATAAAGATGCACGAACTCCAAATACAGATTACCGAAATTTCGTCTAACTTCGACCTTTGAAAGCACTCCAACGCTTGGAATATTGAGTATGTCTAAATCATAAATAAATGTTCATTGAATTGTAGTAAATCACTTCAACCCACATTTATAATACCTTTAACAGAATTTAAGCCTAAAATCTCTTGAGGGGCCAGTCAACATTATTTTAATAGTTGAACGTGACTTATTTTCCCAGTTTTGATTATTGACCTGCGTCAGATGTGAGTGACAGGCTAAAATTGTCTCAGCCACTACAATGAAAACGTCTTTTACTCTTTAGCTTATAAATAGCGGAAAAAGTGTAAAATAAGTTTTTATTGTAATGGCTAAAACATGAATTTCCATCATGGACCGACGGTATATTCAATCAGTTATAAGATCATCTCAGTTTAGATAGATATAAGCCTTATTTTGAGTAATCAATGGAAAAAAGAGTAATTATTATCAGGCATCTAAGGTTCTAGAGTGAAATAAAATGACGATCTCATCATAGTGGGTACCCTAAATTCAATTTTTATGATAAGGGAACGGTCGTATCCCCAGTTGTTGAAATAAACAGCTAATAATTACCATTCAGGCCAATATATTAATTTATATATTATATATAAAATTTTTTATAGCATAAGAGGACAAACGAACAGCCGAAGCTTTGCAACTATCGATGCCCATTAACATCCACACAACCAAGGGCTACGCAGATGCCTTGCCCTCCTTTTCCTTATCCCCCCAATGGGCCACGGGAAACTCGCAAACCGCACGAAACACGACAGCATAACTGTCACTTTACGCCGGTATTATGTGAGCGAGAGGTACCACCACGGTCGTGCCAGCCCAATTCAACAAATACAAAAAATAAAATAATTGTAATGAAAACTTACATTATAATTATTTCAATTGACATCACTCGACGGCCAAGCAAGATGCAGTGGTGGTCACATATTATACAGAAGAACAGATATATGTACTAAGAGTTATAATATAATTAAGGTAAGCTACAGAATATGAATAGCATAGTATGCTCTTGATATAGGCATAGATGGGACGACAGTGCAGTGGCCGGTACTAGTCGGATGCGAATGAATCAATAGTATTGATGTCATTGGATGCCTTTGTCCAATATTGAAGGGATAATTGTTGATAATGATTAGTCTTAAGATACTATGTTTGATTTATTCGTTCATATTTAATTTTATAATAATAACCATAGCCCTCGCACTGTAATTTCAAGTAAAACATATTATCTCACAATAATAACGTCTGGATTTATACAAACGTAATTTTGATTAATAATTGTATGTACTTACTTGTTATTACAGCGTTTGCACGGCTAATGTGATTATCGTTATAATAATAGTCACTGTATGAACATATTATTTTATATTATAAAGTACCAGTAGAAGTAAGTACAATGACTCAAAAATATATTTAAAGAAACCTATCACTAGAACAAAAAAGCTGATGACTTTGAAACTAGACTATTTATATAACATGTTTAAGCATCAAAACTAAAACGTCTGCTTTTAAATAAAATAAATCAGAATCACTACACTTTCAACGGGGTTGAAAATATCTTAATAAAAGTCTTATAACCATTGTTATAAGTGACCATCGTTGTAAGTAAAAATAATTTAGAAGTTCAGCATATTCTGTTGAAAAAATATTTCATTGTAATTACTGTCCCTACAAGACGAACTAACGTCAGTGATAAGTGGTAAGAGGCTGGGTATATACTTTATAGACCGATGTTTGATGGACCAATACAAGAGAGGGGGACTATTTGTTAGTCGGCCATTAACTAGGTGGGAAGACGATATCCGTTCAGTGGCCGGTCCGTGTTGGATACGAGTGGCAAGAGCACGGCCGTCTTGGCCTTCATTCAGAGGGGCCTATGTTCAGCATTGGATGGATAGAAGCTGATGATGATGATAATACAATTTGATATCGCAATGATACACATTACAAAAGTAACGAATTTCACGATTGATTTAAATTGTATGAAAAATCATATTTAATACAGACAATTATTATCCAATTAATTAAAAGCCTTTAGAAACCAAGAGTAATTATATTTCCATACAATGTGGGAGCTATTGTCACACGATCAAAAGCTTAGATCTATTCTCAGTATATTCGTCTTGTAATTATGAAAACCAACCTAACGAGATTCACTGGAACATACACAAATGTATTGTAAATATTACATCATATATGAAATTATTTTGATTCTAATACTTAAAAGGATTCGCCCGACTTGGCAAAAAAAACCTGTATCCTTTGTTACTTCTAGTACCTCCGAGAATAAGTATACAAAGTTTCGTAATGATCGATGAAGTAGTTTTCGTGTGAAAGCATAACAAACATCCCTAATTTCACATTTATAATCTTAAGTAAGGATTAGTAAGGATTTGCAGCCCATTACCTATAGGATAAACTAATAGGTAGACGTGCCTAATTATAAGGTATTAACGCTCATGACCGTAAACAAATACACTTGGGGCTAATCGAAACAATTTAATCATGTATCCTAAGATGGTAGATCTCAGCAAAGTAAAGATAAATATTATCAATCCATATAATAATATGAGGATGATAATGAGCCATGGTTCACCGATGCGCTAACTTAAGTCAGGTTGGTGAATTTCACATACCTTCAAAGTCTTTCAACCTCTTCAGTCATGCAGGTTTCCTCGAGATGTTTTCCTTCACCGATGATCGAGCGATGGGTGCGTGCGTGAACTTAGAAATTTTGGAAAACCCATTTCAAGGAACACGTGGGGTCAGAATCGACCCCTAACCTCTAGCACAAGAGGCCGACCGTCTACTGCCCACTGAACCATCGTCGCTCCCCCATTGAACTATCGTCACTGAAATCTCAGAGCCAGTAAGTAATTACTAACAAGTTAACAATGAAGTTAACACTTCTTGTCCTTATGAGGACAGCAGTGATAATTTTTGAAAATCCATTTTGAAAACCAGACCCACTTATAAAATTTTATACAGCACTAAAGACAACCGACTCAAAACTCAAGAGCTTATAACTTACACAGCACGTGAAATTGGTAAAGTGGTCGGCGCTTTTGGTGCCTCTTCAAACACTGGTTAAACCAAATGTGAAGCTGTCCTTTCTATAGAATATTCTGTACTAGTTTCCAAAATCGATACTTAATACCAATTCATTATCAGCAAGGGGTTAGGGTGTTTTTTTTTGTATTCGAAAACTTCAATAGTATAAATTTTGTTCTGAAATTATTTGAGCTATTATTCCAAAAGGTATTCGATCAAGGTTGATAATTTTTAAAGCAAAAAATATATTATAATCATTTTTAAGCATTCAGACAAGATAAGGTAAAAAAATAAATGATTAAAATTAAAAAAAAAAATTTAGGACGTAAAAAAGCCTTTTAAAGACTTTATAAGTATTAAAAAAAAGTATTTAAACTTTATAAGTATATTTTTTATAAAAGTAAAAAATAAAAAACCAAAACCTAACCAAATATTATGGTATATAATATTATGTCTGAATTTTGACCAATAATTTAATGAAAGCACGAATTAAATGTGTAAGCGCGTCTGTCTCTTAAGGAGTCTAATAACTAATTCCACTAATTTGAAGCGCAACGTTGTGGCCGACACGGTAAGAGGAGGTCTTGTAGATCCTTAACAACAACGGCATTCTTGTAGTATTAATTAGTTTTGTTCGGGTTGCCAATTATCTAGAATAATTTTATTAATTATTAATTAATCTTATATACGTAGAAATCCATGCCCGAAAATAAATTCCATTCCCATTCCAATAGAGAAGACGTCATAAGCTAGTACGATCAGTCTAAGATCAGATTATGACCATATCATAAAACACACATGGGCCAAAAAGGTTCAAGAGTGGAGGCCACGTTTAGGTAGACGAAGTGTTAGTCGGCCACAATATTCAGGTGGGTAGACGATTTCTGTGCAGTGTTCACTTTGGATGTGAGTGGAAAGTAATCAATCGTCTTGGTGCTCATTGAGGAAGGCCTATGCTCAGTAGTGGTCGGATAAAAGCTGATAATGATAGAAATTCTTCCCACATGGTGAGATCCGAACAGATTCACTCACCTCATCGCTAGACCAGCCGTCAAGTATTTCAAGGTCATTAGATAGTATAAGTTGTTCTTAAACTATCATCGAGACAACTTTGTTTGTTTCATAATCCAAATTTATTGTATTAGTTACAACAATTTTCAACTATAAAATATGGAGTATAATATCAGGCCCTTCAACAAATTAGTCCAAGAGAACCCGAGTAAGCCTAAACAAAAAGTGTTTGGTACAAGTCACAGGAGACTGACCTGAGATCAATATTATATTTTTATCGAGGTTTTTAAATATGTATATCATATTATTTTGACGAATTTCGGAAGTAATGGTGATACAATTAGTTTTGCAGGCACGGACGTAAAAAAAAAAAATCTGTAAGCGACGGCTCCGACAAATCAGGCTCTACGAAAAAAAAGAAAACACGTTAAACTCGTTTTAAACACAAAATAATATTAAGTTATAATAGTCAATAATAATAAAAAATCACAGTGATGTCGATAGATTAAGTAAAAACATATTTTATAAGTATGAAACAATTTAAAATAATATTAATAATATTTTAATGTTAACCATTTTGAATATTATCATAATGACGTCATAATGTCAGATTAGCATGTAGGTATGACAAGCCTGAGATTTTCGCCTACCAAAAAATACTTAACGTGGCTAAAAAGTCACCATTGTAAAAAAAAAACTAGTGATTCTGGAAATTGGCGCGTTCAAAACTCACTCTTTAGCTATTGCATACTAAGTATAGTTTAGTTCGGGTGAGACGATGATCTCCATGCAGTAAAAGAGTAAGGTACCCGTATATTATGACCAACTGCAGGACACTGGTTTTCTCCTCGAAATCAGATAAGGAGGTATTGGGCAATGGTTTATGTTCCGGTCCTAATTCGGTGTAAGTAGCGATATGATATGTCTAGTGGATGGAAAGAGACTGATAATAATATCGATAATAATCTAGTCAATAAATTACTATTACTATATAATACGATACCGGCACAGAAACGAAAACCGTAAAACTCGCTCCAACTCGTAGCACCTCGTAGCTGTGCTACGAAAATACGTAGGTCTTGTAGATGTTACATTGTATTATCATGTTACACAGCAACACAAATTAAAATACTTTCTAAAATCTCGAGCACAATGCATTTTTTTATATCGACTTAGGGTTTGTTTCACAATGTCCTAATAAAGTTCCAATTAAGCTATTTGCAACATATTTACCACATAACTACAACTTTTTTGTTTCACAATTGACAAATAGCAATATTTGGCTAATAAAGTTCCCTGTAAACTATAGGTCGGATCAACTGGCCATTAGCAAATTTATCTGCCACATAAATTAGTTGACAGATATATACGCGGTTGACAGCTTCACGACATTTGACAATTTGACGTTCCGGTAACAGTAATATACAAAATAATTTAAATTGTGTTTTGAACGTTTAATAATTAAGGGATAACATTATATACAATGTCTATGTAAATAAAAGGTATAAAGATGGTATGATACATACATTTAAATTATAAAAACATATATTCATGTATATTAACAACATGGAACGTTTTTCTAAAACATATTTATCATAAAATGGAACTATAAAATGCGAGGTTGCCAAGCCTACTAACCAGTAAGTGCCAAATAGGGATCTGCCAAATAAATTTACAGGGAAGATGATGGTGAAACCCAATCAAGACTAACTAGAAGATTTATGTGTCAGTTAATTTATGTGTCATATAGCTATAGGGTACTTTACTAGTATATTGTGAAACAGACCCTTAATAATATTATATTATATTATTATTAGGTGTAAATAATCCCATATTATACCGCTTGGCATAATTTACTCACGGAATTCCCAACTGGATTACAAAATAATTTCTCATTTTGAAATTTTAACCTTTACACATTAGATAATGTTTCGGCCTCAAAGGAAATACCGATGATTTATAACATTCTCAACTTAAATGTAGTTGCGGCTTCTTGCAGCCACCGCAGCTGAGATCAATATTTGGAGCAAGATAATTAATCATTCAGTAATGATATTCGAGTTCAAACTTAGTAGATTAACTTAAAGTAATTGCACTTAAAGTAAGTCTATTCATAAGTTAACAATGTATTCATCATTGATAATGGACATTTGGTATCATCAAATCACTTTAATATTTTATTCTCCAACCTCCAAAATCACGGAAGGATTAATACAAAGAGCGAAATTTGTGTAAATAATTAAAAAGGTGTAGAGAAGGTAAAATTGGTTTTATATTTCATAGTTTGTATATTATATCCTTTTTTTTTTGTTTTCCAATTTCCACTGATGGTAAATAGTTGACGTCACATATGAAGACAAAAGCGTTAAGAATGGTTGTCAGTCTCTCCTCACCATGGTTCAAGCCTTGTTGAGGAGGTGGGGCTCAGTAGGTCAGGATGACCCCAATTCTTGGGCGAAGCGAATTGAGCCGACGCGAGGGGGTTTTTGTACCCCTCTTATAAGAAGAGGGGACAACAGAGACAACTCATTTTACTGTCCCGACTTTGGAAGGGGCTGTGTTGTGATGCGGGACAACGGGTCTTACAGCTCTACCCACTAAAACCCGGCGAGTGCCACCAATGCTACCTTTTGTGAGGTGGTCAGCCATGGCTAGTTAGTCTCTCAGGGGACCGAAGCCACCTCCACAGCGGGGTTGTCTAGAACCACAGAACAACCAAACCAAACCCAACGTCGGTACAGTATGATGAGGTGAGGTTCCTCAACCCTTGCCCCCTGCTCTTTTGTCCCCTGTTCTTATAAGAGAGGTACAAAGAGCCCCCTCGCGTCAATTTGCATCACCCAAACTGCTGGCTCACCCTAAGCTACTGAGCCCCACCACCATGACAAGGCTTGAACAATAATGGTGTACTCACGGACCTCCGAGCTTAACCTGGTGAGCCGATCTGCTCGGCTATTACCACTAAGCCAAGAGCTACTCCACCTTTCTCTTTCAATTAATGACAAAGCAACATTTTCTTCTAAATGTAAAAATTATTATTATTTAAATTTAATTATTTTGCAAATGCATTAAAAATATATTTCTTAAGGTCAAAAACGATGTACAAGCTTATGGACAATTCCCTATCACCGTTATGCTTGAAACTGGAATATTGTGTAACAAAATAACAATTTTATAGGTTGTATCGACGTAACATCGTAAAAATATGCGCAGCAATGATATTGTGTATGATAGTTGACCCTGCTGAGGGTTCGGATGAAAACGAACGCGCAATTCACACATTTTATGTGCAATAAAGGCGAAAATTGCCTGCTTTGCCGTGTCAGGGATACTGCACCCTAAACACTGTTGCGGAGCTAAAATATTGTATTCCTCTTCAATGTATTGTCGCCTAACTTCCGATGATTAGCTTGGAAGGATTTTGAAAGTATTTGTTAACTATAATTATTAATAACTATACAATAATATTATAATCATATAGGATTTTAAATTAATAGGGTTATCTTATATCTTTAAACGAGCAATTCTTGTATATATATATAGAATCTGAATCTCGGAAACGGCTCCAACGATTTTCATGAAATTTTGTATACATGGGTTAAAAACGGCGATAAATCGATCTAGCTAGGATAAATTTTTAGAAAACTTTTTTTATCCGTGTTTTGAGGCGTCGATAAAATATTATTAGAATGCGAACGTAAATTTCGCTGTCGATTTGTATGTCATGATAGCTTAGTGGAAAAATTAGGCAGATAAATCCGAACGAGCCTGGTTCGAATCCCCGGTTCGATTTTTTTTTCCTTTTTTTAAGATCTTTTTTTTTTGGTATATGGTTTGGGTATGGTATCGTATGTAATCACTAAGGGTACCGAGCAAATGCTCGGTCAACCAGGTACTTTTCATTAAAACATGGTAAATATCGCGTTTTAAATATTATAGTTATAACTAGCTGTCCCGACAGACTTCGTTCTGCCAATATTAAAATTGCAATTACAAAATAGGGGTTGATCGTAGAAGGGTGAAAATTTAGGGTTGTATGTATTTTGGTATGCTGTATCATAAAAAAATAAAAACAAAAAATTTCGTCCAAAAATTAACAAAAAAATTTTAAGGGTGAACAACCCCTATCACTTAGGGGTATGAAAAATAGATGTTGGCCGATTCTCAGACCTACTGAATATGCATATAAAATTTCATAAAGATCGGTCAAGCCGTTTCGGAGGAGTACGGTAACTAACATTGTGACAGGGAAATTTTATATATTAGATATTATATTCTTTTACACAAAAAAATTGTATTGATTTTTATTTATTGCGTTTGTTTTTATACTGTTTCAGTATTTAAATACTTAATATATTTTTTTAAATTTAATTTGTGGAAATGATGGTTGATAGTAAATAATAATCCACTTCACCACTTTTTTTTTAATTTTATAAAAGGTGCTTACATAAATTGTAGCAATGATTAAAGTTTATAGACTGAAATAAGCTATTTTTCCTCCTTTAAAGTGTATAACTTTTGTTAGAAAATAATATCTTTTAATAACGATATTATAAGAGTTGGCGTTCATTGAGGGAGGCTTATGTGCAGCAGTGGGCGGATAAAGGCCAACTACTTGAAGGCTGAAGTTGCAATTAGCTAGTGGAAAGTGATCGCAAGGAATAAAGTACCACTGTAATAAATAATATTATGCATAATAAGATAGTATGAGATAAACTTAATGAAATATTATGTAATATTTATGAAATGTAAGAAAACTATTAACATATTTAACATTCATTTTGTAATTTTGAAATAAATTATTGATAATATCTGTAATTTTATATTCTTAACAAAAAACCAAAAATTTGCAACGTATAAAAATAATAGTCATTAATGCGAACAAAGTTGTTATAATTTCTAAAATACTCAAATACTACGAAGAGAAATGAGTCTAGTAAATAATTCTAGAAATTTAAATTCCCTTCGTACTCAATAGATCGACACACACGGAAGTATAAAACACGCAGCGCCGTACGATAAAAAATAACTTAGTAAGGGCCTGTTTCACAATCTCCCTTTAAGTTCCCTATAGGCTATTGGCAACATATTTGACAGATGTTTGACAGATAGAGTATGGAGTATCTGTCAAACATCTGTCAAATATGTTGCCAATAGCCTATAGGGAACTTAAAGGGAGATTGTGAAACAGGCCCTAAGCATAGTTATTAACTAAACGCTATTTAATAATTTTTACATGATTTCAAGAATATAATGAATAAGTTGTTGATCGCAGTTTCACCGGTTTCGAATTAAAATAGAATATTTCCTTCAGTATAGACACTAAAATCTTCCTCATTAGGAATGCGGGCGAACTTAGCATGATCAATAAACAAATAATTTAAATGATTATTTTATAAACAATAATCTCCTTAAATACATACTATGGTCGTTTTATGGCAGATGCACACTTTATGTTGTTGCAATATTTCAACGAGCGATATGTCCGCGTAATATGTCTTATATTTTGTAATTTCATCGTTCTTGTTATGCGTGGTTTTTATTTCTAAATTTAGCAGTGTAGCTTCTGAATATAATTTTAATAATTAAAATAAATTACTACGTTACTACATTTGGATAAGCCTATATGATATTTTTAATAAAACTCAGCTTACAAATATAGCTGATGGAAAATCGAATCGAAGGCGTTTGACCGCCAGCTGGTCAAGCGATGGTACTTAAAGTGTCCAGGCTACTGGTCGCCGGTTCGAATTCGGCCAAGTGCAGATAATTATTAATATGGTGAATTCAGATTTCTGCCAAGATTGATAACCAAGGTCTAGATATTATGAATATCAGGTGGAAACGCGTGAGCGTTTATAGGAATAAATACTCCCGTGTATTCTCAATCGAACGTTGTTACTGGAGTGGCAAGTCCGGCGAAGCATTCGGTAAATATTTGAGCGATTCACGTTTTACAATTTACACCCATCTAGAAAGTAAGAACGTTGCTTTGCGTTCTATCAGATGGGATGGAATTTTGTAATTAGAAGTTGCTTGGAAGAATTAATATTTTACCTTTAGGCTTATAAATTAATTTGAAATATTATGCTGAGATGAAGGACAAACTAAAATGCCATTTGATGGTATTTACTTGAATTCATAAAGTATTTTGTGAATTCTGTTTTTGAAGTGTTCAAATACCAAGGCATTTTTCTTATAAACTTAAATTTAAAAAAAATAATTAAAAAGAAATAATTGACTAAGCGGGGCAAAGTAACAGAGCTGATTATTTTTCTTATTAACGAATTTATTGTATTTTAGAATTACAAATTGACAACGAAAAATAATAATACTATCCATTTATTTAATAATAAATATAAGAATTAATCTAAAACTAAAATTAACCTTAAAAATGTATATAATATTATAATAACTAAAAAATATTATTAAAAGGCGTCCCTTTAGGCAAAGTTCCGAAGTTACTGGCAGCGTGCCCCCTTTGAATAGCTAGCCTAATAATTCTTAGTCCGAGGTAGCTGCCAGATCATCGGTCTCCTGTAATGTCGACTAACCTTTTTTCTATTTCTTTAAAAAGCCTTAGAGCGTTAGGACCCCATGGACCAAGGGTCTCGAAACCGAATTGGACAAAATCATATTCAGCACCAAGACCCCTTTGCTTGTTGGTTCCATGTAGATGGAAAGGGGCCAGCGTGTCTGAACAGGTTGCCATACCAGCCTCATACCAGCATCCTGCCCATCTTCCATGGAATCAAACTCATTCCGTCCGGTCTCTTGCCATCGTCTCTTGCAATACCAGACGGCTTAAGTAAACACGTCGACGGTGGCAAGGGACCGGCGTATGATATCGTTAAGTGCAGCATGTCTCGAGAAGCGGCCTGTACTTTTGGCATGATATTCCGTGATGTCATCGACTGCCACAGGGACATTTATGATGATATTAACTCGTAAAAATGTCGAACAGCGATATTTTTATACAATATTTGATTATGAGCGTACACTAACTTACCTCTAATATCTTATAATTAACGGGATCATAATATACAAAGCACAGACTCAACAATTAGTATTTTAACATTTAACATAATATTGACTTCTAACATTTATGATCGTTTCGTCCATTATTACAACACAACTTTCTGCATAGTCTATCGGTCTTCCTTAAATCCATAAATATGGTAAAGCATCAAAAACGTCGCAAAAAAACAAAGCTATTCCAATTTAACTTATTTTTTCCGACACATATTGACACGTTTTACGTACATTACCGACACTATCGCTTGTAAAACGCCAAAGCCTTCCAGCGCGATTGACGCGGGAGCAAACTAATTCCGATACTTTAATTTGATTAAATTCCAGCAAGTTTAACGTGCAAATTTGTACTCGACTAGGCGAAATTGATTCTGCCAGGCAAAATAATGTAGCAGTTATAAATCTCCATTAGTTACCTGTGTTAGAATAATTAATTTTGAGGGGTACCCTTGTTAAGACAGAGGCGCAGGTTTGAACTGATTGTGTGGATAATTTTATGCAATGTGTTCCTTAAATCATGATCATCAAAATCATCAACTGAATATTAATTAAACGTCTTCAAGGAAGGAGGCGTTTCTAATTTCGACCACATGCTTTTTTCAATTCAATATATTATATTCTAGCAATTAGGGTGTGTTTCCACTGATTATCAAGTTTCGCTTTGCAAGAAAATGTATGCGACTGTCTCCAATGCAAACTATTCACGCGCTGTACATTTATTGTCAGTTTCTTGCAATTAGCATTTTAACATACTTCGTAGTCATAAAGTAGCCCCGCCGTAAAGTAAGCAACACGGAAATTGAAAGTTTTTTTTTTTTGAAAGTTGGAAAATTAAAATAATTTAAAGAGAATGCTTATTTAAATACATTTAAAATTATTCAACTTTCTAAAACAAAAAAAAAACGTTTACCATGTTTTGCATTTGCATTGTTTGGATGATCTACTTTTATAAGTTTGCTTATACAAAAAAAATATAATCTTTGAATTTACTTACTATAATATTCAATCTATTTAAGAGCGTTGCTCTTGTCGGTGGAGTATTCGCCACTCACTTCTCTTCTCTGCCAATACCTTTACCTCCTGATACGACATAACCTGTACTTTCTCCTTTATCCGTTCCATATAAGTCCGTCTCCTCTCTTCCTCTTTTTCTCTCAATTTTTCCATCTATGATATTTTTACTATATTACCCAACTGATAATCCAGATTGATACGCTTGACACTAAACCATAAAAGGGGATTTTTTTGCAAAATAAATGTTACATTTTCTGAAATATCATAATATTTTAAACATATACCTAACACACCAAATAAGATTTTACAAGCGAGTACAGGATGTTGTATTTGTCGCCCGCGCCATCCTTCCTGTAACTCTCGAGCTCTTCCTATCTCGTGTTCGCAGCAAATTTTAATCGTATGAAGTCGACGCTTCAGGTCTCAATATTTTCTTGCATATTTATGTGCATTTCGTACGACTGGTTTTTAATATTTCATGTCCATTTGTATATGAATTCTAAGTTATATTATATATGCGAAAGTGTGTAAATTTGGATGTCAGTTGCTCTTTCATGAAAAAAGACTAAACTTTTGACGAAACTTTATAATGATGTAGCTTACATATCAAAATAAGACAAAGGCTTTAAATTATTTCTGTATTCATATAATAGGCAGTACACAGGTGACAGGGCGGAGCGCTGTTAGTCTTTATAACATAATATTATATTATATTATACATCATCATCATCATCATCATCATCATTATCATCAACCTTTATCCGTCTACTGCTGAACATAGGCCTCCCTCAACGAGCACCATTATTAATTATACATTCTAAATTGAATTTAAATTCCTATAATATGTGGCCTCATAAACTTTTGCATGCAAGTTTTAAAAGATAAATCGTTTTTATTTCTTTCCATCATTTTTTTCTAGTTTTCTGAAGTTTGATCAATTTGTTTCTTGTTTACTTGTAAGTTGTCGTTAGCCTTAAGGCTTTTTAAATGTACATGAATTGTTTTAGCATTAGTAGTCGTTTGTACAACATCACGTTTTTCTTGAAACAATCCCTAATATAGAACCTTATTGTCCCGGCGACATCTGTTCTTTAATGTACGTGACCCTTACTTTAGTAAGATTCCATGCATAGTATGAGGGTGGAATTCCTATATTTAAAATTGTATTTTTTTCTTTAGAAGAGGGTAGACTGACAGTTAATTTCTACTGTGGTAAGTATCTGGTGATCGGCGTTCATTTCGTAGATATACCCATAAACATACCATAGCGAGGTTTTGAAGGTACCAGCCCTTTCTAAGGGCCACCTCGAAAGTACGTCACAAGAATTTCATGATATTTCTACTCCTCCCCATCCTTGTCACATTTGCGAGACTCTACCTTCCCAAATGTGACGTCAAACATTTAGTAATCTTACACTTTGAAATTACTTTTAAATCTTAATATATTTTCCTTTATTGCTTTATAATAATTCGCGTGTTAGTAACTTCCGTTGTGGAAATAATTTGTCTTCACAAAATCTAGGACCCCCTCCCTTCTCTTTTTCACTTGGTTGACCCCTCCCTCCCACTAATTCACTAAAGTGTAAATCTGTGGATGGTCCCATATGAGTTTTGTCTTTTCTTTCACTTAAAAAAACAAGTTGTTAAATGATTGAACAAAATAGTCGTGAGAGGCGAATGAAATTTGAAAAATTAATTTTGAAAAAAAACATAAACTTCTTCATCAACCGCTTATATATATTTTTGGAGGCTGAGACTGAGACTTATTCGTCACGCTGTGAGATGAAAGGCTCGATCGGGTGAGTTCGGGTCCTCCGAGTGTAATGTGTATTATCAATCGTGTCGCCTAACTTCAAACTCGGATAAATCCACTCTACACACTTAGGAGATATTTAAATAAACGTATAATCATCTCAATTTGATGATTTAAAGGCATTTTTTTTTAAAATTGAGGCAACAGTAATGAACAAAACAATCCTGTTCAGTACATTCAGTGTTAAAACCCTTCATTCTTTCAAAAATTAAATATTTAGATTGGATTTACCTTCGTTTGATATAATGGCATGAAATTTATCTACCTTTGAAAAAATTAAGTGTGGATTTATCGAGTTTTGATTTAACTGATCTGGATTTATTTTGATCTGATACAAATAGTATGGTGCAACTGACGGCCATGTTGAACAAACGCCATCCACTGATTGGCTCTCATGGATGTATCTACATTTGAAATAACCTGGCCCATGGATCTGTCTAATTTTCATAAAATATTACGAGTTTGACGGTTTATTGCTCAATACCAACGACCATTTATACACTTTTGATAAAACTGTTTGAAAGAATTTTTTTTACTCTGCCTTTTGATACCAAAATCTTAAAAAATCTTAGAATTGGATTTATCCGAGTTTGAAGTTAAGCGACACAATTAATCAATAATTATCACTTCTGTCATACGCTTTTAAGCACTTTTTTATTTGTATGGATAATGCTTATAAATACCAGATTAATTTCAATACAACAATGTTCCCGGTATTAACGGAATGGAGTCGCACCAAGCCTTAATACTAATAACATCATTCGGCGGGGTTCATAGTGATTTATGCGAGGTGTCAATGTGATTAGCATCGAAGAGCCCACACGGGCCGTTTGGCGCATTTCAATTACTATGGCAGAGTGTTGCTCGTTGAATAATGCATTAGAGAACTTTGATTGAAACGTCCCAGACCCCATGTTGGTCTTAATTTCTCCTTGTTTGATTGCTGATCCCCCAAAAGAAGATAACTAGAAGCATTTACACATTCGGGGACATATTTATTTTTAATACGGTTTTATTATAATCATCAGCGTAAAATATGTTAACCGTTATCATCTCTCAGTAGTTATCGATCAAAATTTGTAATGAGTTGAGCTTATTTTATTAAAACACAAAAACAAAATATTACAACCAATTTTACAAAAATAAAATTTTAATGTTGAAACGAATACACAGTCTTGATTAGCTAATCAATGTGATGTTAAACGTATGTCCATCTAAAGTGAAGGTATTAAAGCTATATTTACTGACGTGTGACGTCACTAGTCATACTCGACGCCATCATATTTCTGAAGCAAGCATCTTTCTACACAGATAATTAATCAGTATATTCTTGTATTTGAAAAAATACATAAAAGTAATATATTAAAGTAAATATTGTATATTTTGTATGATCCTCACATACTATTAAACAATATGAGATGATTACTGGCATCTAAGAGCGACGATGGTCTAGTGGTGGATGGACTCGGCCTTTTATGCGAGAGGTCCGGGTTCTATCCTGAGGGTGTGCCTTGAAAAGGGTTTTTCTAATTTCTATGTGCACCCCAAACACGAGACCATCGCTCGCTCACCGGTGAAGGAAAACATCGTGAGGAAACCTGTATGCCTGATAAGATTGAAAGTCTTTGAAGGTATGTGAATTTCACCAACCCGCACTGGGCCAGCGCGGTGAACTATTGGCCCATTACCCTCCTCGCCTAATTTCGAGGAGGAGACCCGTGCCCAGCAGTGAAACATAAAGGGTTGATACTTTATTGGCAATTAAACAAATGCCTTTATTTTTAATGTCAATCATTGTAAATCCATTAAAATCGCGTATTATAATATATTCACGATACGTGAGAGGTTTACAGTATACACGAATGTAAAACCAAATAGAACATCATGTTTCTGATTGTAGCATCATTGTTTCAGAATGTTTTATGTTTTCATTTTCACCTAGATTTATTTTGCTAAAAATATTTATTTGCAAAAAAAAAATCATTTTCTTTGTGCATTAACTTTGTAATACTTACATAATGATATGGTCTACAATGGTATGAGCTCGGCTACATGTGTGAGGGTCTGGGTTCGATCCTAAGCAGTGATGAGACTCGTTGACTCATTGATGGAGGAAAACATCGTGAGGAAACCTGCATGCGATTAAAATTATTTTATGGACTGTGTATACTTAGTGGCCAATGCATCGGTGGTCCAAACACTAATTTCAGGGAAGATCCTGTGCCCAACAGTGGGACATAATATAAGAGTTGAATGAATGATAACACATCTAAGATAAGTAATTGATAAGAAAATATTTATAAGGAAATAGGTTTTGTTATGGACAAAAGCATTGCTAGCAAATGTTGCCCAGCTCAAAAATCGATGAAAGATCGTGCGATCAAACTGCTATACCTTATTTAATAAACTGCCGTAAAACTACTTCGAGCTACTATCTTAATCAAGCTGGCTATACCGTCACTAATCTTGCCCTAACTTTATTTATGTACTTATACTTTGCCCTGCACTAAAAAACACGAAATGAGTAAAGTTATTCAATGCTTGAATGACCAAAAAGAAAATATTTATTTCTTAAAAACTTAATTCTATTTTACAATATTTAGATTACTTTTAAATGGCGAACAGAGTTACATTGAGCGGGCAAGAAGTGGCTATCAACTGACTGTGGGCGACTAACTATTGTTTATATACTATGAAGGGGTATGGTGCGTGGGCGGCGGGTCTGGCGTCTGAGACGGCTCGTGCGGCCGGCGACGGCGGCGGACGCTGTGTTTACATTAGGCGTCGTATGCTGGAGTCCCAGGAACTGCCGACGTCTAATGGTTTCAGCGTTATATAAGCCACGGATGTTTATAAGCGGTGTTGGGCTTATTCTATGAAGAGAGCTATGTGCCCCTTTGTTACGGTAACATAACTAATGCTATAAAGTTTTTTTGGCATAATGTAATACTAATTTTAAATGTAATTGAACGTATGTGCCGTATGTAATAAAACAGTCAATATTATGTGCATCAATCATCTTTGAATCGCTCAGCTAATTAACAAGCCAGTGGATTTTATTACATTTGGCCACTTTGTATTGTTTAACTGGAATGCCATATTCGCAAATAGCAAAAGTAAATTATTAGAAATCCACATTTGGCGTAACTAAATCATTTCCAATCATATTGATCTAGATAATTCAAAGTTAATGAAGCCGAGTGTGTTTCATATTAATTCGGATTTTGATTATTAAATCGTTGGCTTTGTAACATGTATGATGGCGACTGCATAACTGTCATGCCGTTTGAAATAGAGTCATCGCCACTTTAGAAGTCCGATAGACGCGGCGCTGCGGTCTCATAACTCAATGTTGCCAATTTATAGTGTAATGATTTTCCACCAAGTCTAATACAATAAAAAATTTAAATAATTATAGGGCCTATGGTCAGTAGTGGATTGATAAAGACTCAGTATGATAATAATGACAAAAATAATTATAGCAGCAAAATAAAAATCTCCCTGCCAGGTTTTAGTAAAATAAAACATTTGTTTTTGTAAATATTTCATTCGTATTTTTTACGTATAACTGATTAGTAGAATTCATCTAAAACAAGCTTCTTCGGATGTGTTCGGCTTTTGCCAGGAGTGACGATTTTCTCAGAAGTAATTGCTGCCATTGTTACTTCTTTTGTTATTCGACCTTTTTTAAAGAAACACCTGAAAATATAATTCATCTGAGCAAGGATTTAATTCTTTTACCTTGTATTTATATTCATATAAAATATCATAAGATAAATGTAGGTATAGAGTTAATGATAATATTTTAACCATAAATTTGGCAAAAATAAGTGACTCTGGCATCTCTAAAATTTACCTGTCATGGCAGTGACATTTATAAACATTTTATTCAACGGGGTTAATTGTTGTTTATTTTTACTTTCTAATTCACAAAATTATTTCACTTTAATGATTATTTTACGGCCTTCACTTTTTACACCTCACTTTATATTATATGCTCCATATTTTACGTAAAACAATTTAAAATATCACAACTTCTTACTCCAGACAGACGTCAAGATGTCAATGTTGTCAAATTTAGTTCGGCCATAAGTCGCAGGACTTTAAAAGTGGCGACGACTATATGTTGGTTTTAAGAATGTCAATCTATATTACATTTCATGCAACGAGCACAGATTTATAAATAAAATACCTTTTTTATAAACCTGTGGCAACGAATACTTTTATTTTTCATCATCATGGTCACCATCTTCATCAGAAACCTTTATCTTACCACTGCTGCTGCTAGACCTACTTAGGCCTCCTACAAAAACTCATTTTATTTAATTAAATAAAAAAGAAGGAAAAATATTATGATAATATATTTATATTTTTTTGAAGGGAAACTTCTTTAGAATCGTTGTGATTTCAAACCGAATGCAACGGAAAAAACGACAGGTAAGAGACACAAATACAAAAGAGCGAGAGAGCAAATGTCGGTGTGTAAGTGTATTGCACACTGTTTAATAGTTGCTTGTAGATAGATAGATAGATAGATAAACTTTTTATTCACCATTCACATTACACATATAAATTAAACAAAAACGAAAACAAAAACTAAATCTAAGAAACAAAACAATTAATAAATCTTTACAATGTTAATAAGATCACATTAAAATACAGAGTATGTGTGCTGCAGAATCGCAAAAAGGTAAGTAACTCAGTACAAAAAGATCAATCCGAAGAAAGATCGACTGATTTTCAGTCACTACCGGTGAGAGAGCACAATGCTTGTTTTGTGGTGCAATATTGGGTATATTATAAATATTTAAAATGTTAATGTATGATACAAGGTGTCAACATATGAGAATAGGTAACTAGTGGCACGCAAGGGAGTATGTAAATAGTTTTTAGTAGATTAGACAAAATATAATATAGGGTCACATACATTTTATGGTACACGACACGTTAATTTTTATATGATAATATTATGTATTATAGTTGCGTTTGTTCTTCATAGATATATTTTTTATATTTAATTTTAAATGTATATTTACTTTTGATATTTCTGATTGGCGCGTGGTATATTGTTCTTTTATTTGAGCATTTAACGTCTGTTCACTTCTATCGTGTGTGAATCGCACATACACCTTTTTTTTAATACAACTTCATATAATTTTTGTTAAGGCTTACTTTTTAAATTATTGCCATATAGTAATTGAAAATATAATCCCGACTTGGTACTTTATGCTAAGTAACTAGGCTAGCTGCATTA
This sequence comes from Lycaena phlaeas, assembly GCA_905333005.2. NCBI lineage: Eukaryota > Metazoa > Arthropoda > Insecta > Lepidoptera > Lycaenidae > Lycaena > Lycaena phlaeas. The sequence goes on from HG995174.1 coordinate 3,099,170, forward strand.
CATACAAATTGACAATCTTTTTCTTAAATACTAAACTAATAGATTATAAAATATAACTCACTCCAATGACTTTCCTACCTGATGGTGAGACGTAAGTTATAGCCAAGAAACTATATCATGTAAGTAAATGTGTGTAGTAACAGTAATTACAACAGATTACTATTAAACAAACGAGAGAGCATTTTTATCAACAATTCAGTGTAGACATATACAAGCCAAATCAAAGGGCAGTAGACTAAAATAATAAAATAGAAATCTACTTATGTAACAGCGTAATAAATTCCACAGAATCGATATTAATTTAATTTTCAATTCCGAATATAGCGCCGGTAAGTTCGCAGTTCGCACCGCTCAGAACCTGTAGAAATACCGTTGCCAGTATATTTATAGTTTCCACCTTGTTCGACGATTTATAGCTTACAAGCGGCAAAGCTTTTTTATGGATTTCTAATCTATAATATATAATATAGTAGTTGGTTACAGGGGGAGGGAATGACCGAAGAAGCAACGGCTGGACGAGATCAAGTACGAGATGGTGGAGTGTGAAGTGACGCGACATAATATTATAACGACATGGTTGCAGGTTGCAGGTTTCCTCACGATGTTTTCCTTCACCGGTGTAAGCTAGCGATGGTCTTGTGCTAAGGGTTCGCTTAGATATTTAAAAAAAAACATTTCAAGGCACATACGGAGGGCTAGTATCGAACCCCAAACCTCTCACATAAGAGGCCGATTATACCCACCACCGGTCCATCGTCACTCAACCCCAAATAAATGGGAATAATAATAGCTAGGAAGATGATGATGATGAATAGAAGCGAATATGTCTAAGGTCCTTTACAAAATATTTTGTAGTGGACCGAAATAAGAATCTCTCATTCTCTCATTTTCAAATCCTCTTGAATTGTCAAAAATTTCATTAAATCATTTCATCAAAAGTTCCATCCATTTTGATAGGTATAAATAACATACGAATATAACAGATTCATAGTATACACATATCAAATGTTTAAATACTATATATTAAATTGCAATACAAATATATTTTATAAAAGAATATACTTTCATCTCCAAAAAAGAACACTATTTTCTTGTTAATGATAAAACCAATGAAATACGTTACTCACTTAGCCTAAATCCGGATATCGGAATATAAACGGTTTTGCCGGTTCATTTGATAACATCATAACCAAATGCACCCGGATGAGAAATAAATCACTAGTATTTATTACCTGTGACTAGCTACCGCTAATCCGTGCCAAATTAGTTACCCGGATATCGGTAATGAGCAATATCCGCCTAAAAGCAATCGTTTGGAAGTTGGAAATTTTATTTTTGTTTCGGTTGGAAGTGTTTGGTTATTGATTCTGAAATTTGGCGGATATTATGTCAGCAGTCAGTAAAGCAGTTTTTACGGTAATACCACGTTCGTGTTCGTTACTAACATCTACCCTCTACCCTGATATTATAAAGAGGAAAACTTTGTTTGTTTGTTTGGTTATAATGAATAGGCTCAAAAAGTACTGGACCGATTTCAAAAATTCTATCACTATTCGAAAGCTTCATTATCCACGAATAACATAGGCTACATTTTATTCTGAAAAAAAAATAGGGTTCCGTAAGATATTTGAGTTTTTCAGACACAAGTTGAATGTTTCTTTCAGTGTTAGATAGCCCATTTATCGATAAAGATACATCGTCCCGCTAAGATCCCGTCGTAAGTCTTAGTTAACGCAGGCTGCGGGCTACAGCTAGTCAAAAATAAATCATATTATTCTCTGAAAACGTCAAGTTTTTAGAGTTTGTGTTTTATTAAAACATAATGTTATTTTTTTTTCGAAAGGATGCTATGCTGTTGGCCTTAAAGCTACATCGGAAAAGTAGATGAGCAGATGGCTCATCTAAGAATAATAAATAATAATAATAATATTATTAAGATAGATCATCACTATAATACAAAATAATATAGTCATTTATCATAATACAAATAATATTCTATTAAGTACCTAAGCTTATTTTGAAAGGAATGATTTTGACGAATTATATTATAATATTACTAGCTGTTGCCCGCGGCTTCACTCACGTTAGCAAGAAAATCCTTTTTTTAATGTATACTATGTAATTCTAGTACCTGCCTCTGAGAATGTGTAGTACAAATTATCATGATGATCAGTTGAGTAGTTTTCGCGTGAAACCGTAAAAAACATCCCTCCTTTCACATTTATAATATTTGTAAGGATGTCATCCACTTATCAATCTCACTAATATTACTATGAACGCGAAGGTGTCTAAGAATGTATGGATGTATGTTTGCTACTCTTTCAATCAAAAACTATTGAATGGATTGTGAAACTTTACAATAATATATTATAAAGCTTACACGTCAGATTAATACACAGGCTATAATTTAACACCGTACTCCCACGGGAATAGGTAGTATGGGCAGTAGGCGGCTGAAATCGCGTAAGGCTGCTAGTACATTATATTATTATAACATCGATTTGATTATAATAACATAACTTCTAAATTCAAATAAAATCGAAACAGCGCCATCTCTGAAATCACTTCAGAACTACGTGGAGACGTAGGCTATTGTCAGAGGAAAGTGGTTCCTGCTCTTACAAAGACTGTTTTAGTTGAACCTTTGTACAGATAGATGTATACACATAACGCTGTTAGCCGAATCGTCTTAATTATGTAAGCTACCATAGCGACAAATAATTCACTGAATAAAGTTGCTCATTATATCTCGGTATTATCTGGAACGGATGTTCTTTAGCTATATATTTATTTTTCGCGAATAATCTACCTAAGGGCTGTCATATTATACCTTAATAACAAATTCTTATGGCTTAAATGATTGTGGCATAGAAATAAAAACTAAAAGTGATAAAATAAATATCTATGTAGGGATGTTCAAGGAACTGCTAATTAATATAAGAAGAACGAAACATATTATGTTTTAACCATGGTAAACATATAGATAGAAGAACATATTGTAGATATATGTAAAAATATACACATAATAGTATGTTATACATTCTATTTATTTACTTGTACTCTGTACTGTACTCTTACTGTGTTAAAATTCATGTACAAACAATTTATAATGGACTAGATTGTGAATCTACGCCCCTGTCAATTTACTTTTTACTTCTTATAATATTAGTACGAAGTAAGAAGTATATATAACAGGTTAGTAAGCATAATATTATAATATAGTAAACTAGCTGTTACCCGCAGCTTCGCCTGCGTGAACTTAGATCCCCCGTTTGAATCACGGCAACACGATTTATTTTCTCGCGTATAATTTTGATTTTGCCATATCTTCTAAAGTATTCATTTAATTTACATGATATAAAGGGGAAAAATAATTTTTATGAAGTGCTTAAACCAACTAATTGATTTAAAATGATATGGATTCATACCGTATTTGTGTAAATAACTTTCAAATTATCGCGTTACAATTGTCCATTTTTTAAAGTATTAAATGGATATAGTATGATATCCCTAAGAGATAGACATATGCCATCACGGACTTTTTTGTAGACCTGTTTAAGATACACTTTTTACAATTCCACCATACACTATTTTGTTATATCTCAAAGGGTTTAGGCAGCGTTTTCGTTGAAAACTCCCAGGCGGCCTATTTTTTTCCGACACCTCCAACAATTATTGTTATATCTTAGCTAATGTATATAAAAACTTAATAAAGTATATACATAAACCTTCCTCTTGAATTGTCCTATCTATTAAAAAAAACCGCATCAAAACCCGTTGCGCAGTCTTAAAGATTTAAGCGTACAAAGGGATATAGGGACAGAGAAAGCGACTTTGTTTTATAATATGTAGTGATGGCACATTGTGTCTGATACTTTACAGGACTAATCGTTCTTGACAATAGGATGTATTCGTAACCGATAAAAATATACACAAATAAAAAAAATAGTACGGACTATCTAACGTCTCGAATAAGCTCAGACGTTTGTTTTTAAGGTGAAACTTCTATTACATTGTCTCAAACTTGTTCGTCTGTGTTGCATGTCGCGTGACGGTCGGCCGTGGCTAATAATTTGCATCAGCTGACAGTGTAGTACATAGACTATTACTCATTTGTGCTAGTGTTCCATATTTAAGATTTTTATACATTCATCATCATCATCAGCCTTTATCTGTGCACTGCTTAATATGTACCCTTAATATAGTCCATTAAGGGTACATGTTAAGCAGTTCTGAAAATGTTTAGTTAAATGTCTATAATGTGAAAAAAACTTTTACCGTAGTTTAATAGAATCACAAAATCCTGTGTGTGCTAGTAGGTGGCTAAATAAAAAAAAAGTTTGCTTTCATAAAAATTCAAATCCGTGAATTGCTAGGTAAGCACTCAGCTGGTACTCAGTGCATAATATCTTAATGATTTAGATGTATATCACTCGGGGAGGTTGCATAGCCATTACTGGAATATTGCAGAGCCCTGAGCCACCGGAACCTTGTAGGAATTCCAAAGTGATACGACGCGGAACAACTTAACTTGAATTGCAAACGTCCTTTGGAAGGACCGCTCAAAGACTGGGAATGTACAGTAACTGCGCCGTAGATATTACGCTTGACATATTAACTATTGTTGTGTTTAATTAAAGTTTCCTATTAACTTGAGATAGTCCAGTGGGTAATAGGATCGATCACTTAAGCGAGAGGGTCCAGGTTCAATTCTGACCCTGTGAATTTAGAAATGGTTTTTTCTAAGGGCACTCTAAATAAGAGTCTATCGCTGGTTCAGCGGTGAAGGAAAACATCGTGAGGAAACCTGCATGCCTGATGAGATTAAAAGTCTTTGAAGGTGTGTAAAGTTCACAAATCTGCATTGGTGAACTATGGCCCAATAGACCCTCCTCGCCTGATTTCGAAGAGAAGACCTGTTCCAAGAAATGGGGCATATTATATAGGTTTAAAATATTGTCATACGTTTAATAAAAATAGCACAATAAACGAGCACCAATGTAATGTGAAACCGTGTGCAAATGTACAAATTAAATTCGCTCGAATTTGCCTATCTAAATCCAAATAGCGGTAAAGGAAAACAAAAGACTATAATTACCGTACCTATTCCCTAAGTCTACTCGAAGCAATGGCCGAATTAACCTCGAACGTACCGCAACCGCATCGAGGATCCTTCGCTACAAGAGCTCACTTGCCGCACTCGATCCATAGAGTAGCTACAGATAGAACAATATGCTTTTTATATATCGATCCTTGTGAAGAATGTTTGTTTTTAGAACGTAGATTGAATATATATGATGTTTTTCTGATCCCGTGGTAAGTTCTCAAGGAACTTGTGGTACTGGTACCAGATAACGCAAATGTACTTTATACTTTAATATGTACGCTATTCCCTTAAGCAAGGGGGTCGGGATTCGATGCTGACCCACTGTCGGGTGGAATCGAATATAAATGCGAATGCGAAACCGATTTATTGGCAGTTTTAACCGTCTTCCAAAAAAAGGAGGTTCTCAATTCGTCTGTAAGTTTTTTTAGCCTATACACCACAGTAATATTTTATACCGAAAAATTTAATTCTCCTATGGCAATTAATTACATTTGCCATAACATTAGTAGTAGTAGTGGCGACATTACTCTCAAACACATAAAATGTATATGTACGGACCAAACTATATAGTTCAACCCCAATTCTCGCGCGGCAGTGTGTGCAGGCGACACATAGAGTATAATATATTATATAGGCGACGTCTTACGTGAGCTATGGTGAAGGCGAAGCAGCGCGGCGCTACGCGAAACAACAAACTGCCATAACCTATTGAAGTGCCATAATTATGTGACCAAACGCACGGGGATGCGGTGCCGCGCGTCGCACCGTATCGCATTGAATTCGGGTGTCACCGCCTTCACTTTGAAGCGTCTATAGTAGGACGTAGGCTTATCACTATACAGCTTTGTTTGTGGCAATGATGCGGTTATTATCATCCATTAAAAATATATTTAAGCTATAAATCTTAACATTTTTCACACCTTTTACTTATTTATTTTAATATATTTTATTAATTATTACAATACATATTAGAATAAATTATGTTCTTGATCTGATCAATCTGTTGTTGATTATTCTGTGCTCATGAACATTATCTGCAGCTGGTTTCGTATTAATTCACTATTGGTAATTTCAACAGTGCATAATCAGACAGCGCCAACGTATTATCTTCTTCGATCGGATGTGCCACATCTGCTTATATATTAACTACCTTCGCCTGTATAATGATGTTATGTTCTTATCATTAAGATTTGACGTAGCTTTACTTGCTATAACGTGCTAGGGGCTCATCATCAGCTTTTCTCCGTCCACTGCTGAACATAGGCCTCCCTAAATGAACGCCAAGACGACCGACTGCTAGGGGCTCATTCTCTATAATATCCGTGTTCAAGTAACTCGTGATTTTCTAATACATGTTTAATAATATCTCTTAAAGCCTGAATGGTTCTTGTCAAATCAAAAATTCTGATACAGAAATAAAAAATAAATGTTATAAAAACTTTAATAACTTATAAAAAGATAAAGTAAGTAGCATTCTTCTTACAATTTTCGATCTAGTGCAAATAAATTTTAGCCACGTAGTCATTATTAAAATCAGTATATAGCTTTATTTTTCTTTCGTTATAATGGAAAGTATTTATCGGTACTAATAATCTAACTATTTTTTTAATAGTATAAATTACTTTTATACATTCTTGGTTGGAAAAAGCTGCAATAAATACCTATCTAGTTAAAATGGAACTAACAACCTGACTGACCATTTAGATCACCTAAAATACGATTTTTTTGAAAGTTAGTTCTGCCGTTTGAAGGATTTCAGTGACTTACCGTATTTGTGAAATCAAAATACACAGGAATTTTAATTTAATAAATTAATGGCTCTTTATTTCAATACTAGCTGTTGCCCGCAGCTTCGCCTGCATTAACTAAGATTTACACCTTGTGCCCGAAAAATCCAAATATCTATTATATATTCCTCGTCCTTCAAAAAAAAATTCCTTTTAAGATTCTAAAACGCTTTTAGTGCTAAGTATAAAGAATTTTGTAAAACATTAGAGCTAAGTATGCCAAGTGCTGATTATTCATAATTATTATAATTGCAAATTAGACCCAGCCAAGAAAGCCTGTTAAAATTGTATGAAATTTTATAATGCGACATCCATGACTAAAAGTTGATGGCATTTTACCTGTTATATTATGCTATTATTTTAATATCATACTAAGGGCCTGTTCCACAACCTCCAGATAAGTGCCAGATAGGCTATCCGTAAAAAAATTTGACAGACTTGCTATAACGTGCTCGTTAAAGTAACGTCGTCGTACTCTATCTGTCAAATATGTTGTGAATAGCCTATTAGGCACTTATCTGGAGGTTGTGAAACAGACCCTAAGTATCAACGAAATTTCATATGGGTCATTTTGAAAAAATATTAAAGTTCATTTAATATTTTATATGTCGCGATGTTATAACTTGTAAGTATCGCCAAAAAAGTTTTGTTAAGCTCAGCTTGAGCGTAAAAAAAGTCACAAAATTGCTGATTGGCCTCCTTCAATGAACGCCAAGGCAGGTAAGTCCTTGCCACTAGCGTGACTCACGGATATCGTCTTCAACACTTTTTTTATCACCATAATCAGTATTTATCCATCCACTGACAAACATAGGTCTCTCTCAATCCCCACCATTGTACAGGCCTTGTTGTGGTGGTGGGGCTCAGCAGCCCAGGGTGACCCCAACACCTTGGGCGAAGTGAATTGAGCCTAAGGGGCTATTTGTACCTTTCTTATAGGAAGAGGGGGCAAAAGAGCAGGGGGCAAGGGACAAAGGCAAGAACCTCACCTCATTGTACTGTCCCGAAGTTGGAAGGCGTTGTTCTGTGGTGCGGGATAACCCCGCTGTGGAGGTAGCGTCGATGCCCTGAGGGACTGACTAGCCGTCGAGGTGCCCTGTCGCTAGCAGATCCGGGGCAGCTGATTCCTTGCTACTCCCATCCTTTCACTCCTTTCCCTCTTTTTATTACTTCATTTGTAAAATTGTAACAAACTAAAATAGTAAAGATGATAATAATTTGTAATTATTTTAACCTGTGTTTAGTACTATTATAAGTTATTGCTTCTGTCTGCTCATCATCACTATCAATCATACACCGTCCACTTTTTGAAAGCTCATTTGTTAAAAAAAAAAACAAAAAAAACTTACCTCTAACATCATTGACCTCCCAACTCCTAAGTGTTCTGTAACATCCCAACATTAGTGTTCTCAATATCTCTCTCTGTCTTTATTTAAGAGCTTTGCTCTTGTCGGTGGAGTATTCGCCACTCACTTCTCTTCTCTGCCAACACCTTTACCTCCTGATACGACATAACCTGTACTTTCTCCTTTATTTGTTCCACATAAGTCTGTCTCGTTAAGTTAAGTTCTCAATATAAAGGACCAAAAACCATATCACTTAAATTTCCACGACAGAAAATAGAGTCAATAGAATTATTCTCACCAAAGATTAATTAATGCTATTAATTTCTGACTACGTTTACAAATACACTTGTAATGATGAAACAGTTTAATTAAATAGGGTTTCACGTAAATAGTAATTATTCTCAATTTATGGTCGTTACTATTTAGTTCAAATAATTGGAATTGTTTTAAACTAACATTAAAACAAATTATAATGAGATATTGATGTTTTTAACTTTTAGGCTTTATACTAGTATTATCTACTAAAGGCTTTATCACTCTAAACACTCTCGATATTATCAAATTGTTTATTATTATGTTTATTGTTTTTTCAACATTTAAGCTCTCTGTAAGCTCGTTAAAAGTTGTACTTAATAAATTACATAAAACTTTCTCAATTCGTCATCAAAAGCAATTTGCTTGGTCAGATTCGAACCTCCATCGGAGGGCTACATTAATAAGTGATATAGGGTATAAATAATCATTATCAGCACGGATATTGCTGACCATATTCCTCTTTAAATACGAAAATGTAGAAAAAGAATTAGAATCTCAATTAGCTTTCTCAGTATTCCGAGCACGAGCGGCTATTTAGAAGGATGTTACGGTGTTCTTAAGGGAACGATATCATTACATTGGCTCCTTAGCCGATTAGATCTGAACATTTGATAAAGAGACTTTGATTATTATCAAGCTCTTCCAGCGTTTTAACCACCTGAAGATTAATTAATTTAATTGCCTAAAAAACGTTTGTTACACGGTACCCGATACAGGAATAAATTTATAAACTCTGGCACGTATAAGTATTAGCATCATTTTAACCGTCATCGTCATTATCATCATCAGCTATTATCCATCCACTACCGAACAGAGATCTTCTCAATGAACACCAAGACCACCGTTACCTTGCCACTCGCTTCAAAAACGGACCGACAAAAGCACGCAGATCGTCTTCTCACCTGGAAGATGATCTCCGTGCAGACGTCTTATTTACTTTATTATTATAATAAATAGTTTAAATTAAAATTTTATTTTTTATTTTTGAGTATGGTTGTACCCAATTCCGTGACCTCTAAATGTATTCTCAGTCAGGCATTATTCAAAGTGAAAATAGACAGTAAAACCTTTTTGTAAATTAATTCTCTGTTGTGTGCATTACGAGAACAGGTAATACATTTTATATGACAGTGCCGTGCAATCACATTCGGATTAATATAGTGGAATGCACTACATTATGCATAATAAAGGACGTGGAAATGTTTCATAGAAATTCATACGCAGCGGCCAAATCAAGATAATCCGCGTATACATTGGTCACTGAGTTGTAACGCATAAATGGTTCTTAAATTCATCCCTACTGTCAATCTTTCCGCAGTGGCGAGCTCAAGATGGTTGTGCGTTCTTCAAGTGGGATTGATAGGCAAAGTGGGAGACGTTCCAACAGATCGCAAGTGGTTAGACTATGAACAAAAACAAATTCATCTGGAACTAGCCCGGACAATATAAGACATTTTCTATGCTATAGGAGTGCAAGCAATGCATGACTGCTTGCACAATTTGAAATACAGTAAAGCTGTTGTGGGATCAGGCAGAACGGTATTGCTCATGCAGATTAAATCGAGATATAGTGCAGTCCAACTGATGAATTACTTCTTGAGCATCTTCGTCTTGATTTTCGATGAAAAAGGGGCAAAGTATTCAGCAATAAATTAGCATATAAAGTATAAACTATAATTACATTTATCTATGCTAGTGAATAAAGTACTATAGACTCTAGTATAGATGGTAGTATAATTGGAAAAATTCTAGGCATAAGAAGATTATAATTGGTACGAAATCCTCATTACTCAATTCAGTCACGGCTGTGTATTAATAGATAATACATTACAAATACACGTCATCAAAACTAGATCAGTGGACATCATCCCACCGAGGCACGTAGCCCTCGTAATTGCAATGTAGATTAACACGCAACGCAGGAGCTCGACTAGATTAAGCGTCCAATTGCAAAGCCTTGAATAAAGAAACACAAATATGTTGGCTGAGCAAGTGTTTGACTTTTAGCAAGGCCTGATTCAATCCAAACAATTTTATTTGCGATCAAACAGAATTAGAAAAAAAAGTAAAGTAATAATCCTTATATTATGTACAACTACTGGGCTTGGGTCTCCTACTCTATCAGGCAAGGAACTCTGCCATAGTTGGCCGATGGTCAATGTACTGGCCCAATGTGGGTTGACAAGCGTTTTTATCAGGCGTGCAGGTTTCCTCACGATGTTCTCTTTCACCGGGAGCAAGGTTGGTCTCATATTTAAGTGCACTTAGAAATTTATAAAAAATATTAAAAACAATTAAGTACTAAACTAAAGCATTTTCAAGGTATTACTGATTGCCAGGCTCGATACCGGAACTATCGTTCAAGATGCCTCTTGAACTACACACTAGACCATTGTTGCTGTAATAAACTAATTTTAACCTTATCTCTATGTGACCGAGAATCTGGTTCTGGAAAAAAAAAACGCGCATCAATCCGTCAGATAAATCATTTCTTCGTACCAGTTTTTTTTCGGGGTGACCCGTGCCCATCAGCTGGACAATCGAAAATAAAGATTCGTTTAAATTTAAACTCAATATAGCAGGAGTCTTTCATACCTCTAACAAAAAGCAGATGAAGCGCGTTTTGCTTCGCTTTTCGCATCGATTATTATTTGTATGGAACAGCACTTTTGTTTCCTTCAGAATGTATGTGGCAAACGACGTCTTTGAACATAATTAAGTGAATCGTTCATGCGTTGCGTCATTAGCTCTTATTGAACATGGAGCAGACGCTTTAATTTTTATTAAATGTTACGGGTTCGAATCCCGCAAACTGCCTATAGGCAGTAAACAAGTTTATTTGATAAATATAATACATATCTGCTATAGCATCCAACGCGAATGGCTACTCCACGAACACGTCTTCTAAACGCGGCCTCCACTCTTGAACCTTTAGTCCAGTCCCTTCTACGAGTGACAATATTGCTTATATGGACACTAATTTTTATAATTTTAATTTGTTTAAATGTAAAGATAAGTTAGTAATCATTACTTTTAGTGGATCCATGTATATTATATTAGTTTAAGTGAATTCATGTACCTATATTATCTTTATAAATGAGCCGATTTGATGATTACATCCTCATGCCGTAGTTCCTAAGCAATACGCTGGAGTTTGTGTTTGCAAACATAATTACGGCTTTCGCAAGCTGCGATTGGGCGAACACCCCGTGAAATTGGTACACGCTACTTATAGTGCGACTACATATACTGTGAACTTTTTTGTCTTGCCTGATGACTACTTTACTAATAAATCAATAGACAAGTATTTTTGATCTCACGACCTTGATGATGAACAAAAATCTTTCCTAATAAATATGAATCACTATTTTACTATGGTAAAGTAAATCACTATTTATATTTATTATGAATCAGCCTTAGATTTAATCACCATCCAGATGTGGCTGGATGGATGGTGATTAATTTAAAGCCTATTTTACTCAGTGTTTGAGCAGCATTCTGAAGGGCTGAAGATTTTTTTAAATTGATTGAGTCTTTTTTGAGTTAATTCATAACAACCAAAAAACATTTTTTTCAACTTTCTATGATAAAATATTGATGTATCAAACTTAGTAACCTGTTGAATTTTGTAAAATACTGATGATGCATCGATCGTCTTGGCGTTCATTGAGGGAGGCCTATGTTCAGCAGTGGACGGATAAAGGTTGATGACGATGATGATGACTGATGATGAAATCAGATAATTAGTTAAGAAAATATCGATAAGCTAATAGACCAACATAAAGAGCTTAATTTAATTTATAATATGTGTAGAAGATAAAGAAGTACTCCTCGAAGTACTTTTACTGTATAAAATATCATCAAAATATATGATAGTATTATGATGTATATAAAAGTACATAGAAACATTGTAGAATTAACAATAGCTGGTAAAATTGTGAATCTTACTGTAAGTATTAAAGATAATATTCTAGCATATAGCAGCGCCCCGCGACATCACCCGCGTACTTCACGTTCCCGTGGAAGTACGGAGATAAATCATAGACTATGTGTTGTTCTAATTAAAACGTGAAATAGTAACAAACATCCACCCATCCATCCATACTTACAAACTTACGCGTTTATGATAGTAGTAGAATTGACCCCATGCACTCCTTAAACTTTAGAGTTATATTATTATTAAGTAAAAGCAAGCAAACCCATAATTATCTATATCTATATATATATACTAATAATATTATAAAGAGGAAAGATTTGTACCTATTTTTGTATGTTTGTAATTAATAGGCTCAAAAAGTACTGGACCGATTTCAAAAATTCTTTCACCATTCGGAAGCTACATTATCCACGAGTAACATAGGCTAAATTTAATAATTTTATTCAATAATAGGGTTCCGTAAGATATTTTGGTTTTTCGGACACAAGGTGTAAAAAATGTTATTTCGCGTACTAAGATCCCGTTGTAAATCTCAGTTAACGCAGGCGAAGCTGCGGGCAACAGCTATATAATATAAAATTACTGGAAGCGATGGAGATATTGATAAAAATACAATTTATTATGAGAACACTCAAAAGAAATCTAGTTTTAGCAAATGTGTCTGTCCACTTCAAATAATTAGCAAGTGCAAGTGGGCCTAAGGGTTCCTAAATTGCAAAAATATTAAACTATGCAAAATAAGTCGCAAACAAATTCTTTAGACTTAATGAGAGTACTCTAAATAATTAAAGCAATATAATATTCATATGAGGACGCATTTCGTCAACTGAAACATATGTCAGTCCCTAGAGTTGTGAATGGTAAGGAACATGGCCATGCGAAGGGTACGCAAATGCCATAAAATATGAACGAATAGGAAAACATAACGTGAAAAATAAGGACGATATAAGTGCGTTAAAAAGGGTACTTCTTTGTAAAGAGATAACATATTATTGTGGCTAATTAAGTTTTAAATTATGGCACACAACGTATAATACTAAATTATAATGAAATAACTTTCATTATTATCAAGGTAACAGGTCCAAGGACTTATCCTCCCATGAACATCAACTATGGTTACTGTAAAGTATTTAAGACGTCGGACTTATAAAATAACTAAATAACCCGCGATAAAATCCGCAAGAATTGTTTGATTATAATGAGTGAAAATCCCTTTAAGGATAAGAAAGCAATATATTCATTCCGAATTCAAAATAATATTTTGATGGCCATTTTCAAATTTATTTCAGAAAAGATATAAAATTATTTTCAACAAACGGATGGGATACATTTACTTATGTCAAGTCCGTCTTGACATTTCCCACGTGTATTTTACGGCAAAACAAAAATTCTATAAAAAATAAAAACACTGACCAGGACATGGTATTTTACATTACACAAATATTCACTTGTTTAAAGAGTACTTTCTCATACATTATTAAAACTCGCATCGAGTTCGCTATATTGAGCTCTTACAATTGCTAATATTACAAACTGTTTTAATAGACAACAATTAATTTACTGGCTATTTCGTAATGCTATGAGAAGGCCATTGTTATCGGTCCGAAGTTCATAGTTTATATGGTCTCAATATTACTTCGGTAGCATGTTGGCAAGTTTGGCGACCACCGATCAAACCTACAAAGTAATTCGAACTATCTTAGCAACTTCCTCCTATGGCACGGATTTCCACCCAATTCCTAAGATTTATATACATGTTACTAAGTATTAACTAGTGCATGGCTGCAGTATATTACGTTTTAAAGTTCTAACCGCTGATACATATTATTCACTAGGATCGGCCACGGTTTCACTCGCGTATTTCCCATTCCCGTGGGAGTACGGTGATAAATTATAGCCTAAGTGTTACTCTGATGTATCTACCCTAATATTATAAAGAGGAAAATTTTGTTTGTTTGGTTGTAATGAATAGGCTCAAAAAGTACTGGACCGATTTCAAAAATTCTTTCACCATTCGAAAGCTACATTATCCACGAGTAACATAGGCTAAATTTAATCTGGAAAAAGTAGAGTTCCGTAAGATATTTGGGTTTTTCAGACATAAGGTGTAAAAAATCACCCAGAAAAGTTACTTATTTTGCGTACTAAGATCCCCTTGTAAATCTTAGTTAACGCGGGCGAAGCTGCAGGCAACAACTAGTAAGCTATATTATTGTAAATTTTCATAAAAATCCATTTAGTAGTTTTTACGTGAAAGAATAACAAACATCCATACTTACAAATTGTCACGAATATAATATTAGTAAGATAAGATGTATTTGAGCTATTAATTTATCGAAGGCTGGATGGTAGAGTGGTCAAGCTAATGCACGTAACGCAGCGGTAGAGGGTTCGAATCCCAATGATGAATATAACTGTTTGTACCATTATGGACATGTATATGGATATTCTCAAATAAAAAGTATTATAATACTTCCATTTTATTAAATTTATTTATTTTCTAGTACCGGTGGCTCAAGTTCTTACGAACTTACCAAGGAGCTAAGTTAGCGTTGTGTGATTGTAAATTTATTTATTTAATTATTTTAATCCTATCTTTGGCAGATAGGATTTGAAACGAAGACCTCCGCCGGAGAACTAAAGTTATCGATATCACTCGAAGAATAAGCACATTGAAGTGGCAATGGACTGGTCACGCACACGTGAGAGGAGGCCGCGTTTAGGTAGACGACGTGTTGGTTGGCTATTTATCAGATAGGAAGACGAACTCCGTGTAGTGGCAGGTCCGCGTTGGATGCGAGTAGCAAAGGATCGGTCGTCTTGGCGTTCATTGAGGGAGGCCTATTTTATGATGATGATGATGATGAATTATTTGAATAAGCGAGATATACATGTAATCTAAATGAAATACATGTATTATAGTTTTCGTGACTATTAAATTGACATACTAATTATTATTTACGTCCTTATACAGAATACCTTACTAAAAGTAGAAGAAAACATTAAATGAGCGAGAGTCTCTTGAACAAGATGTTTCTTAATTATGCCGAGTTCAATACTCTCTATGACTAGTTACACATGAGTGAAAATTAAAATGTTCATTCAAATCATTTTGAATATTCTGTTAATAAAGTTCTTTAGCAACTGTTAATTTAAAATCTTGTGCTACATACTAATGAAATGTACATAAAATTACTTATTTAAACACTTGTATCCACAAATTAAATGAGATAATTACAATATGTATAGTGAATACCTAATGAAATAATGTATCGTTGTTCATTTTGGACGCGTTTACTTGTAACCGCAAAATTACGGTTATACAATATTAAATTTAATACTTGCTCTGAAAGCTGCATTAAATTACCTTTCCTTTCAATGCAGTGTTTTTGTGTATTGAAAACAATGCATACTTTATTACCTCGTGGTAATAATATGATATAAATACATGAACAAAAAATACATTTGTGGAGCGAATCTCGGCGCTTGCGAAGATAATTTGTGCGAAATTTCTTAAAAATAGATGTTGAGATTGGCCTTTTGTCATGTAGTCGGGGTAAGGTTCCTAGGCCATATTATGTGGGATTCTCATGTGAAGGATTTGAGAGCGTTTAGCCGCCTTTAAAGACCACAGGCAACAGGATTATAAACTCAACATTACTAGATATTTTTATATATAAATAGATATTTGACGTGGAACATCTCACTGGCGCGCCTTTGCAGTAAAAAGACTTGACCGCGAACGGCATGACGTTGTCATTTCATTTTGTGAATGCGTTTGTTTTATTTCTTTATCAGTTCTGTTAGTCACTTCTGTTGCCTTCGGCTTCGCTCGCGTAAGCAAAAAATTTTTTAAGTGAAACTTCTTAAAAATCGTTGTGATTTCAAACCGGATGCAACGGAAAAAACGACAAGTAAGAGACACAAATACAAAAATGTTTAAGGTGAAGCCGGAAAAGAATGAAAAGAATAAATACTATTTTATATTATAGGTCTCTCCTCTTTGTCCCATATAGTCGCCTGTAATTAGTGAGCCAGAGCGAGAGAGCAAATGTCGGTGTGTATGCATATTGCACACTGTTTAATACTTGCTTGTATTTGAGCACTTTTATCGTGTGTGAATCGCATACACACCTTTTTTTAGTTTCATTATATTCGGTTAAGAAGTTTTCGCGTGAAAGCGTAACAAACATCACTACTTTTTCAACATTTATAATATTAATAAGTAATTTAATCCATCCTTCTTTATTTTATTGTATTACGGTATTTCTCTAGTATTTGAAACAATTCAAAGTTTTTTATCATCTTAACTAACTTGCTCTTTGTAGGACTCTTGAAGTTGGCTGGAGTTGCAAAAAATATACTGAATAAATGTAATCTATTTTATTTATTTTTCAATCTCATTTAAAGTATCGATCTTGCAGATAGCTAAGCAGACTTCCATTTCTGACATGAACATGTTTGCAGTGAGTAAAGCAACAATGTTATTATAAAATACTGAAATGAAATCAGTTTATGTAGCATTCCCATTGTAAGCACGTCCGAGTCGCACGTGCGCTCGACAAATTATGACTTCAAAAATTACAACTCCACAGACAATTTTCTCACATGAAACGTATTAAGTCTCCGTAGAATGCAACCGCCATTCGCATCCAACATCCGGGCAACATTGTCATCCCATCTGGTTAAAAACCAACTACATGGAGAAACACATGTCCATGGGCGTCTCCGTTTTCCCGGCTCTATGGACAGACACTTCTGTTCAAGCTAGTTAAAAAAAAAATATGTTTTTGAAGAGTGGTGAAAAGGCACGCCGTTGTGCGGCCGTTAAAAAATATTCCTATTTCACCACCATCAGAGGCAGCAGCTATTATTTATTAGCTGCTGAACATAGGCCTCTCTAAATGAACGCCAAGACCTTGGTTCTTGCGTCCAACACAATCTAGCAGATGCAGCAAAGCGCATCCCTCCCCTATTATCCCTTTCACCTATTATTATAAGGTCAACTCAATACTATATCAAGCCTACGTTAAATCTACGTCAGGCTACGATGTCTCTACGCGAGGCTAGGATGTCTCTACGCTAGGCTACGATGTCTCTACGCTAGGCTACGATGTCTCTACGCGAGGCTGCGATGTCTCTACGCGAGGCTACGATGTCTCTACGCGAGGCTACGATGTCTCTACACTAGGCTACGATGTCTCTACGTGAGGCTGGAATGTCTCTACGCGAGGCTACGATGTCTCTACGCTAGGCTACCATGTCGCTACGATACATTACGATGTCACTACGCTACGCTGCAATGTCACTGCGCTTACAAATGTTTACGCTACACCTACGCTACGTGTACGTGGCTCTACGTCAATCTACTCTAGGTGGCACCCAATCGATACCGATAATAACCCACACTATGTCTAAGCTAATCAACTTTTTCTACTTACGCAACAATCCCTGAATATACGGGAAAAGGAGCTGATTGAAATATAAAAAAATGCATGTAGGCCGTCCTCATAAGACAATAATACAAGAGGGTTTTAAATAGACTATTATAAAAATATTATAAAAATTTAAAATATTACTACCTTAATATAATAGTAGCTGTTGCCCGCAGCTTCGCTTGCGTTCCCTAAGATTTACAACGGTGCTTTAGCGGGATGATAATATTATTATAGCCTTCCTCAATAAATGAGATATCTTACACTTTAATCAAAAAAAACAATCAAATGCAAAAGTTTTTACAAACAAACAAACTCTTCAGATTTACATATTAGTATAAGATTTAATAGACAATTAATAAATTATTATGTTAGTGAACTAAAATTTTTAAAAATGTACGTTTGTAAGTCTTAAGAAGAATAGAAAAATTTAAGTAAGATATTTCACTATAGGTAACGGGAGCTAACTAACTACCAAGGAAGTGTATACCGAAGCTTACGCCCAAGATTGATGGGCGGCGCCTTTCACTAGCCCATTCCATTTGCTTCAGATATAAATGGGGAACGTGTTCCGCAAATGAATTGGCACTAAATATACTATTATTGGCCTTAGAATATTTAGCTAATAGCCTGTGTATACCACGCACTGAATCGATCTTCATATATTACTACAATCGTAACAATATCATCATCAGCCTCATTCTATCCACTGCTGAACATGGCTTTTGTTCTGTGTCTAAATACTTATATCACCAAGTGATTCCTGACTTACATTCAGTCGGTCTTCACACTTGTATATGTAATATACTACCTGCTGTCCGCGGCGTCGCCTGCGTTAGCAAAAACAAAACCCTTTTTTTAATACAAAGTATTCTATGTTACGTCTAGTACCTACCAGAATATGTGTACAAAGTTTCATGATGATTCGTTGAGTAGTTTTTGCGTGAAAGCGAAACAAACATCCACGCCTTCACGTTTATAATATTAGTAAGGATGATAGTGAATAATCAATTAAGTTTAGGTAAATTCTGGCGGAAATATCGCTCTAGTGATATCACGTGCACTACGCCTCACTATCGGAAAACCGCTTAGCGATCACATATTAGAGAAGTTTGGACAGCATGTGGCGACTTATTGCCAACTGTCGTTACCTTACATCCCATCGTCTTGTTCAAAGTTGGCGACATAAGTCGCTGCAGTGATTTTAGATAAATCATTTCTTTATATCTCTTAAGGTGAATACTGTAAGGGATTTCGTTTTGTGTAAAAAAGTGTGCACAAAGCATTCACAGGCAATGTGTTAAGACACAGTTATTTTTTTTTTTAATTCTTATATTTACACACAATTATAACATCAATAAAGCACAATACAAAGACGACGTAACAAACAGTCAAACATCATATAAAAACATGTACAATATTACACATAACATATTTTAATGACACCGTCATTTATAAATCAGCAGTGCTATTCTGTAAGAAACGCAGCGCTGTCGCAACGCTGTGACAGCGCTGTGAATTCAACTTGGTATTCACTAAGCTTGTCAAACCATATCAAACACCCTAGCAACGTCAAAACTGTGGGCGCGACGAGCTCGGCGCAGCGCAAAGCCTAGAAAATCACTCTTACAGAATAGCACTGCTGTACCGGAACAAACAAACGCTCGAACGCCTACTCACACAGACATGCAAATCGCGAGACCTCTAAGCGAACCTCGCAGTGCTGACAGTAGACAGTGCCGGGTGGTGGACACAACGATGCGCATGTTTGGGTGTGTCGTTTTGAGCGTTTATAAGTAGGTTGCTTTTATCATTATCATTATCATCATCAACAACAACAACCTTTATCCGTCCATTGCTGAACATAGGCCTCTAGCAGCGATAGATTAATATTTAAGGACGTTTTTAATCGGGACGTTACTGCAGAGCCAAACGAGTTTATTATATAACCTGAATAAAAAATATGATATACGTGACGCACAGATCGATGAAGGTTTTAACAAAATTGATATCTATGGAGAATATCCGGCAGATGGTGAACGTTGGTGGGCGGGTCTCGATGTACTCGATAGTGTCGTATATCGTCTCACGTAAATCAACGTCTGTGAAAATAACATATTTATATTATTTACAAGTAACTAAGACTATTTCCAATAATATTTTTATTTATTCCAAAAGTTAAATCAATTAATTACTTTAAAACCAGACGTGGTATGAAAGTGGATAAGTTAAAAAAAGATATTAAATTAGGTATATATTAATTAGCAACCATGCAGTCTTTACAGTAAATGTGTGAATGCACGCATATGCATGCACATACACTACTATAAAAGACCACCACCATAAAATCTACGCACGTTTCACCCCGACATCGAGGCACCCTCAGGATGTAGATTCTACGATTAGTAATCGTTAAGTAGGCTTACTTTTTAAAATGGATTTCCGCAGTAACGCCTGGTTATATTAACTAGAGGATGAGGTGTTTAGAAGTTAATTGATTGCAGACAATCTCAATCAAAAAGTCACCAAGCGGTAATAACTAGTTTACCTGTGCATTTCAGAAGTACATCTCCCAGGTTTACTTTTATAGCGTCATATTCATGCAACACAAACTCCGCTATGATGGCCGACGCGTAAAACAGCACGTTACTTATAATCGCTTCTGATATTAGGGATATCAGAAAATTTTTATCCTACAAAGTCAGTAATACTCAATTATAATAAATAATTCAAACCTTTGTTGCGAGAACTTCAGATTGGATCATAAACGTGTGAGGTTCCATTGTCAAATGCGCTTTTTTTATAGAGAATTTCAATGAGACAAAATATGGATACACATGGAGGTGCTACTTAATGCACTACCAATAAAGCTCCTATGCTCGTGTCAGGCTGGGGATGGGTACCCGGGCCCCGCTAGACACGACAACATGGGGACTGCTTATTAGCTGCCGTCAGTCTGTCTCTGATGGTTCCTGTTGCCTGCGGATCCGGGTCTCTCAGATAGCGACTGATAGTTAGTTGGTTTTAGCGGAGTAGTGCACCCAAACACGAGTCCCAACACACGCCAGTGTGTCTTCTTAAAGCCCTGGTAGGGCCGATAGGGATTTCCATAGTGACGTCAAAAAAAAAAGCGGAAAACAACTAGTTTATATATCAATAATTGTACATACCATTTCAGATGTTGTTGTAGAAATGCCAAAAAAAACAAAGTATGTTAATTTGATTCCTTGAAATATCAAACCGGAGAGCATCTGAACCAAAAAAAAGATTACTCAGTCAGTCAATATTGTGTAAGTCTTTTTAATCATGTTCTATCAACAAAACACTTGTTAAGACAATCATTATTCGTAATTTGTGTTATTTCAATCAAATATAAGATATGTGTCTCTCATATTTACTTTCAAGCTTACAAACAACACCTATAACTCAAATATAATATCTCCTTACTCAATAATACTCTAGAAAGTGTATACGTTACTACAATGGCTACCTAGGCAATGTAAGCAAATACGAAGACACTATTATGAATGTGATCCTCTAAAAATGTCGTTCGGCTGAATTATTTTACACTAGCTGTTACCCGCAGCTTCGCTAGCGTTATCTATTTACAACGGTATCTTAACGATTATATTATATAGCCGCCTTCGTCAATAAATGGGCTGTCTACTGTCTGTCTGAACGAATCTTTCAAATCCGATTAGTAGTTTCTGTGTTTTGCGTTCAAACAAACAAACTCTTTAGATTTATATGTATATATCATACTCACTCCGGCAGTTAGCTCATTTTTCGTGTCCATCATTACACGCATAAGATGTTTGTACGCCATAATAAATCGTCTCAGTATATGTGTTTGTTCTTCACTTGTTATATTTGGTCTTCGAGTGCGGTCGAGAAGGTTCTTGCAATGTCTCATTCGTAGCCAAAATGTCTCAAACGTAAATGTTTTCGTAAAATTGCACACATGATTAGACAATACAATCGAAAAAGTCAAGATATGGTGTGGTTTTAAGAAAAAATCCAAATTATAAAAACAACAAATTTCAAAGATTATTTTTACACTTAATGAAGTTGTAAATAGAATTGTCGAAAAAATTCCATGCATGGCACATGTGTAACCCATCATTTTATCTAGTGTTTGAATGTTACAGCAAAATTTGATAAATTTAAGGTCTTTTAACACCAATGATATTATTAAATTATAAAGTCTTTCGGCAACAAATAATATTCTTATAATAATGTATCGGTTCCTTCCTCCAATAAAACAATCATAAATTACGTAAATTCCAAAAACACAATAAATTTTTACGAGAAAAGAAACAGTTTTGGAATAAAATATTTCACTAAAATTACCCAACATCGCTTTTATCAACATCATACATTTGACAACTGGAAAATAATTATGACGAAAGAATTTGATTTTATTACAGTTAGTCATTTTAAAATCCCAAAAAACAAAATACACGTAACTGAAATCGCAATGGTTTTCAGAATATAATAAGACTCCAAATGACTCTGTATAAATTAGTTGATTATAATATTATAATGCACTTGAATCGATTGATATCATACTCGTAAGGTGACGTCAGACGTCACTTCATTACTTGGAGTGTATTTTATTAATGTACATTATCGTTAGCTTATAGTAGTAAGAGTATATTTTATATCTAGAGGTACTAATATTGTAATGAGGAATGGATTTGTCTCAAAAAGTATTGGACCGATTTGAACAATTCTTTTACAATTAATTAATAACATAGGCTATTTTGTTAAGAAAAAAAAACGATCCCTTCTAAAATAGAATAGGTGTGTCGTGTAACAAAAATACACAAGGTGTAAAAAAGTGCCTATAAAATTTCATCGCATGCGCTGTGAAAATCACCGATGATAGAACAACAACACGCCTTTTTTGCGTCGGGGGTTAAAAAATGTTCCACAATATTAAAGGGCATATCAATATCTAAGAAAAATGTCGTGGCAGTATGTGTATTATAGTAGTTAAGTCACTATAACTACTTATTACATTTCAAAATTTAATAGAAACACTATATATACGACTAAAACCAGACTAAGTTATTTACACCTTTGCATTAATCCTTACCTAAATAAATGATTTCACAAGCAAGGCTAATAAAATAACTATACATTATTTTGTAGTTTATTAAAATCAGATATTTCGTTCAAAAGATATTGCGAGTTTAATAAAATTAAAATAAGATTAACTCCGCGATCGTAGGGACCGCAGTGCAGCAGAGGGGTTATACTAAAACAACAAATTCTTCAGCTTTATATATTACAATTACTATAAGATATAAAGCAGAAGAGTTTGTTTTTTGGAACGTGGTAATCTTAAAAACGAATTGTCAGGTTTGTATGATTTTTTCAGTGTTAGATAGCCCAATTAATTAAGTAGGGTATAGGCTATATATCATCCTAAGATGCTGCTTGGAATCTCAGTTAACGCAGGCGAAGCTGTGGGCAACAGCAGTCATGCTGAATATACGTCTATCAGATTTACGTACCAATGAAGACTTATCAAATTTTGAAAAATACTAAAAGCAACCTTATAATTAGTAATGAAAGCTTTATTCCCATAAACACAACGGTGTACAGACAATTTAAAAAATTAAAAGTACATCCAGGAGGAACTATAGAATTTTCAAGTATTTAATTCTATAATTACTTAAGATCCATTTATTTTATATCTTTCATAAGTTTATCAATTTTATTCTAAACTTAAGAACTGAGAAAAAAAGTTCAAAATCGAAGAAACATATCGTTAACGGTAATTTCTTATAACGTCGACCAAAACATCATAAAACGTCTGTTGGCGTGCTTTAGCAGTAAAATGGACTAAGTACCTTAATGACAAATGGCGTGACGCTGGCATGTCACGCCTGACTTTTAAATTACTAGCAGCGCCCCGCGGTTTAACCCACGTGGGGATCAACTATAGTCTATAGCCTAGGTGTTGTTCAGAAGTGTTATCTTTTTTTTTCGAAATGGACTATGCTGTTGGCCTAAAGAACTTTACGCTTAATCGGTATAGTATGTGAGCGGATGGCTCATTTAAAAAGGTTTAGGGTGAGGGTCTCCCCTTCGGGTCTTGAGGTCATCAACCGCACGGTCTTCAGGCATCGGATCGGAATATGCAGCGAAGCGAAGTTGTTTTGTTAAGCTACATCAAAATACATGCAATAGTATGCATTACATGCTAACAAATTTTCAACGTATATAATATTCGTCCGATGGTTTCTAACATTAACAAACATTTAGATCCATCGACTGTCTCGTGAAAGCACTTTGTATATTAACGAAATAATTACATAATTAATAGTTTTAAATGTAGTGGCTAATTCTAATGGGTTGAACACTTTGTTATTTGTTTTTATTCGTGAAATAATTAAATGTATGTACAAAAATGATTTCCTGAACTATATGCCTAGGATGCCTGATGAAGGCTTATTAATAATAAAGCCGAAACGTAGCAAATATTAAAATAACAATATTCAAACAAAATGGATACTAATTTAAGTAATTTCTTAACATTTATAAGATATTTAAAAAGTATTTTAAAAGTAAGTAGTAAAAAAGATAACATTTACTTATCTTTATTAATAAGAGTATTATAGTTTTAGTATACGTTCGTATAACTCTGACTACTTATTCAGGTTTATTAAGAGTAATATATCTTTTATTTAATATGTAACAGGTATAATATTGACACGTATCAGTGGTTTCTGAGAATAACATAGAAAAACACGTGAATCATACGATCTGTATAAAAAATATGATATAAGTGACGCACGAATCGATGAAAGTTTTAACAAAATTGATATCTATGGAGAATATCCGGCAGATGGTGAACGTCAGTGGGCGGGTCTCGATGTACTCGATCGTGTCGTATATCGTCTCGCGTAAATCAACGTCTGTGAAAATAACATATTTAGAATTAATAAGTATACACTCAGAAGAACGGAGCCGATGAGCCATTAAGGTTCAATTGGCTGCGTTTAGGTAGACGAAGCGTTGGTCGGCCATTAACCAGGTGGGTAGGCAATCTCCAAGTGGCCGTGTTGGATGCGAGCGGCAAGGGATCAGTCGTCTTGACTTTCATTGAGAGAGGCCTATGTTCAGCAGTGAACAGATAAAGGCTGATAATGATGATGAATAATAATATCTATGATCCCGTGCCAAGTTCTCAAATAGACTTGTGTTACGGGTACCAGACAATGGAAATATATTGAATACTTTTATTCTATACAAATATTAAAGATTTTTATTATATTATACACATATTTAACACACATCTTTCACCCAAGTACACAGAAAATTATATTGTACCCGGGCGGAATTCGAACCCGCTACCTCCGGCTTGAGCGCTAACGCGCTAACCACTGAGGTCGTCTATATGACAATGAGGACATATATAGAAGAAAAAGGGTCTATCGAGCCCATCGACCACACAGCCTATAGGCTCCTAATGTTTGATTTTTCGTATTAAATGCATTCTGGCAACTAGCTGAGGTGAGATGAAAGGGGTTGCAATGCTGTGATTAGCTAATTACCAATCACGGAACTTTAAAAAGAAATGTATATGTTTCGCAACGGGAAAGAATGAGACGACACGATAGTTTGAGTACCTACATTGTTTACCGGTTACATTGGAACTATAAGTCCGATGTGTCGACAGAACCCGTTCCCCTGTTATTAGGAGTGTATGGGTTTTGTGGTCGATGATCGAGCCCCAACTAGGAAGATGATCTCACGTTTAACTAGTTTACCTGTGCATTTCAGAAGAACATCTCCCAGGTTTACTTTTATAGCGTCATATTCATGCAACACAAACTCCGCTATGATGGCCGACGCGTAAAACAGCACGTTACTTATAATCGCTTCTGATATTATAGAAACAAACATGTCGATCTCCTAAAAACACTTTGTCGATATAAACAATAAACAATCAAACAATTATATGAGCCAAGTAAATGACTCTCAAAAGTAATAATACAATTTTCATAATGTTATCTAATGTTTACGCAAATATCACTCTTTATCATAAAGCGACTTTTACGGATTTTATCGCGGTGTATAACTTTTATATGCGCGACGTTTCGAATACTTTACAGCAACCATGGTCACGGGAGGGCTGACAAGACGTCCTTATGTTATAAAATTATTCTAACCTTCCTTATGATAAATCATAATCATCATCATCAGCCTTTATCCGTCCACTGCTGATAGGTCTCCCTCTATTAAGGCCTTATGATGATAAATCAATATTAATTTGATAAGTCCGATTTACTGATACCATATACGTAAACTGTGCACGTGTCATTAATACAAAATATGCTTAAAGTCAAAGTCAAAGTCAAATTTTTTATTCAAAATAGTACAATCAAAGTATCTTTTTGAAAGTCAATTGAGTCTACCACCGGTTCCAATGCAAGCCCACTGAGAAGAACCGGCGAAACAAACTCACTTAGATTTCTGTTTAATTATTGAATCCCAAGCAGGTGTCAAATGTAATTTTTTTTCCCTATTGAAATTAGGATGTTCTTTAATTTTAACAGCCTCACATATCTTCCTTGGTCGGAACCGATGCTTCGATGATGATGATATTTTACGCAAATTTTTAGATATTTTAGTTGGAACATCTCACAAGATGGATTGATACGCCTTTATGTACGAAAACATAATAGAAATGGTGACTGTTATTTTGTGACTGACAAAATTTTAGGTACAAATTAGAAAAAAGCTTAATTGTCTAGTCATTATTGTTAATTTTAAATTTTGGAGAAAAAAAATGATGTAACAATTAACTTGAGTAATATGTGTACAAGCTAAAAATGAAATACCATGTGGTTTATAGACGAAATTCCAAAATAGGTAAAGTACGTTAATTTGGCGCCTTGAAATATTAACCCTGAGAACATCTGAAACAAACGAAATTGTTTATTTAATAAATACAATAGAAGCATATGTAAATTACAAACTAAAAAAAAAAAAAAAAAAAAAAAACAGAAATAACGGATTTTTTTTCCACCAGGTGAATTGTAAAGTTCACGGCCTCATTATCAGGAAACCTTTTTTTTGCCACCATTTTGAATTACCATTATTGAATTGTCATCCTGTGGATTTCCAACTTATAATCCTGTTTGGATGATATTAGTAATACACGTTGTAATTAAGTATTTGTTTAAA
The DNA here is from genome assembly GCA_905333005.2 of Lycaena phlaeas. Classification (NCBI taxonomy): domain Eukaryota; kingdom Metazoa; phylum Arthropoda; class Insecta; order Lepidoptera; family Lycaenidae; genus Lycaena; species Lycaena phlaeas. Next base: position 3,126,298 of record HG995174.1, read on the forward strand.
AAAGATTAACGAAAAGAAAATACATGATGATATGCCAACAATTATATTTTCCACAAAAAAAAAAACAGAATTTAAACATGTGAGAGAGATAATCTACGATTACCAACGCTCCGAAATCCGATTGGCCAAGGAAGTCTACGATCGACCTTATATTCGCGAGAAATCGCAGATGTGATACAGATATCACATATCAACAAACGAAACGATAGTACTGAAGAAGAAGAAGTAGATGATGAAGAAGTAAAATATATTACTCACTCCAATAGTTAGCTCATTTTTTGTATCCATCATAACATCCATAAGATGTTTGTACATCATAATAAATCTTCTCAGTATATGTATTTGTTCTTCGCTTGTTATATTTGGTCTCCGGGTCCGGTTAAGAAGGTTCTTGCAATGTCTCATTCGTAGAAAAAATAGCTCAAATTTAAATGGCTTCGCAAAATGACATATAAGATTCGATAATATTATTGCCAAAGTTACAACGTAATCAAGACGCATAAAAAATATATCATCATAAAAACACCATATTTACAAGATTATCTTAACACTTATTGTAGCAATAAATAATATAGCTGTAAACATACCATGCATGGTACACGAGTAATCCATCATTTTATCCAGAGTTTGAATTTTACAACAAAATTTGAGAAATTCATGGTCTCTTATCATCATTGATATAAAAACATTGTATAATCTTTCAACAGAAAAAAATAATCTTATAATAGAGAAATCGTATATAGGCTGTTTAAAATAAACATAAAATAGAGATAACCAAAGAATGCAATACACTTTAACGATATGAGAAACTGTTTTGGAATAAAATATTTCACTAAAAAGACCCAGTAGCGCTTTAATCAACATAACACATTTAATGATTGGAAAATAGTTTTGTCGAAAAAAAACTATATTTTGATAGTTGGACATTTTTTTTTAAGTTTTCGATGAAGTAGACCTGACCTAACTCAGTTATTTCTAAAGCCTTACTGATTGCAGTAAAATATTTTCGTTTGAATATAAATTAGTAGATTAATTAAAGTAATGCTTTGAAATTGATCAATGTCATTTTTATTTACGTATACTCCACCCTGTATACGTAAACATCAGAATTCATAATAGTAATTTTACTCGTTGAATAATTTCATTTCTTTTTTTTTTTTAGTTTCACTGATATCTTTTTTAGTATTAGGTATTAAAAAATAAATTATGTGATTAAATTAGTAATTATATTTTAATTATAATTGAGACCCATTGGTGTCATCGTTACCGTATTTTTAAGAGAATCGGGTTGCTTAGCTATTGTCAAACTGGTTAATAATAATCATCATCATCATCTAAGCCTATAGCTGTCCACTGCTGAACATAGGCCTCTCCATTGGTTCACTAGTGCGAACGGTCCATTGCCACCTGCATCCAACGAGACACAGCGATTTTCACTAGGTCTTCTGTCCATCTGGTATCTAATCTTAATATAATCTTTTTGCCCCATCCGTTTGCTATGTGGCCCGCCCATTGCCACTTCAGCTTGCTAATCCTACAGGCTATGTCGGCGACTTTCGTTCTTCTACGGATAATAATCACTCAAAGATCATGTAAATAATCATGTAAATAAGCCATACTAAAACATATTATGTTATAATAAATAATTATTTCCTTACCCAAACCATAATTTATTTTATCAAGTATTTTATGATTAATTAGGGGTCAATTATGAAATTCTAATCATCACTTAATATTGACAAAAGCCAAGAACGTTTCTTTGCTTCTGCCGGGAAAACTAGTTTTTTTTTCTTGATATGATCAATTATTTATTTATTTATTTAATTATATCATTTTATGGTTGTCCTTAATGTCATTAATCAACTATATTACATTAATGTTTCAAAATATCTGTATTGCAATACAATATCTCTTATGAGTAATGACAAGCAATGGAAAGAAAATTCATGGGTATAACATATATTTTTATTTTTTTTAACTTTGACTTTTGAAAAATGGAACTATCTTATTAAATCAGTGTATTGTCATCGACCTTCGATGAACGACAAAGTTTGAACCAAATCTGGTAGTTTGAAGTGTCAAATCCCGCCCAAAGGAGTCGGTTACAAACATACATACGTGAAGCTAAGAAAAAGGGTATAAAAATAAACGCTCACTCGTATATGCTGTTATCACTGAATGACGTAGGCTATAATCATTGCGTGCGGCGGTAAATGTGTTCTGACGCGGATGAAGCTGATGGCAAAAGACATTTTACATTTAGGATATATTATCGCTCACTCAACTCGTTGAAGCCAAGTTTTTGCCTCGAATTGAAAAAAATATTCAATTATCCTCATTGGCACACGCAATTATTGGTTGACGGACGACAGGCCAGGATAAAGGACTGGCCAGCGAGATAAATGGCCCAGCATTGAATGGCTAACAAATGGGCTAAACGTTCACAGTCTCGTGACACAAATGCTCCGCAGACCTTCATCACCTCAGCACAATGCCCTTAGATACCGTGTTATTTATTGACTCAAATTTTTCTCTAACCCCCCTTCGAAAGTTTTAATATATAACCGCGCCAAATCTTTTTACATTTACATGCGTGGAAAAGTGATTGAAAGTGCTAGATTTTTTTTATAACACGTGAATTTGTCAATATATATATTTTTTTCAAATAATTCGATTTTTTTAAATAATTTAGATAATTATCATTTTCTTATCTAAATTATTCAAAAATATATTTGTCTTAAACAATTTAGTAGTCATAATAATATTGTTCTACGATATGCGTGGCACGTAATTTTTGTTTTTCAAGCATTCGTGGACAACTAAATATCGAAGATAAGACAAGATACTTACTTTTATATTATATAATATAATTGATTATTTTATAGATGGCTGGATGTATGAATGGCTATGACGTATGCAATGAGGCTTGCAGTAATGAAACAAGAACCTAAAATTGGGTATGTTATTTGATTTCTTCAATAATGAAGGCTACCAGTTTTAGGAATAGGGCGTTACTCCCAAGCATTTATGCACAACAAATAAAAATTATGGAATATTTGATAAGATTACACCCATTGAACTTGATTTGCACGTTCTACGTGGGTTGTATTGGGACCAGTGGTACATTCAATTGACGCTCAAAAATATACTTTGTTGGTACTATTTTAAGTAACATAATGTTGTGTTTTTAAATTTTGTAAGGTTATATTACGTTGTGTTAAGCGACAATGTTTCAGTGGCTATTATGGCCTCGGCCTTTTGAGCAAGAGGTTCCGGTTTCGATCCTGATCCCTTGTGGTGCCTTGAAATTATCATCATGATCAGCTTTTATTCGTCCACTGCTGAACGTAGGCCTCCCTTAATGAACGCTAAGACGACCGATCCCTTGCCACTCACATCCAACACGGATCGGCCACTGCACGGAGATCGTCTCCCCACCTGGTTAATGGCCGACCAACACTTCGTCTACCTAAACGCGGCCTCAACTCTTGAATGTTATTGTCCCATCGGCCATCCGTTCTTTTGAGTGTGTGACCAGCCCATTGCCACTTCAACGTGCATATTCTTCGTATAATATCGGTAACTTTAATTCTCTGGCGGAGGACCTCGTTTCAAAGCCTATCGGCCTTGTCCTTGATTGCCTTGAAATGGTTTTTCTAAATTTCTAAGTCCTGAGGAAACCTGCATGCCTTATGGGATTAAAAGTCTTTGAAGATGTGTGAAGTTCAACGAACCGCATAGGACCAGTGCAGCACCTCGATGAACTATGGCCCGATAGTTAACTCGAAATCAAGCGAGGAGGCCCTCGCTTGATTTCGAGGAGACCCGTGCAGTGAGACATATAATGGGGGGTTCTTACTTTCCTTTTTTTTATTATTTGTATGTACTCTATTTCAGCACTATAGTTATGGATCATTAAGCTATAAGCTAGAAATAATATTACTTAATTTTTATTGTTGCTAACGTTTGCTGTGGTTTTATAGTAATTGTTTGATTAGGCTATTTCATTGTAAATAGAGTGACCTAGGTCAGACTAATATAATATAATATATAACAACACTCTTATGGCGAGTTCATTAAAATTTGAATTAACAAAGTTATATGCATTACTTTAATTATTTAAAACGCTTATTTTGATTCCTTTAATTATTTAAATTCAGTCTCGTGAATACGAAGAAGACATTCATGGACAAAGTCAAAATATCGAGCTACGTTTTTTTTTTTTAGTTTTATTTAATAATGAGTAATCACAGCATGTTAAATGCTGTTAATATATAATTAACTATTAATTGATTTAATAAAAAAATCAGGTTTTGTATTTAGTTTTTAAGCATCGGATTTTATGTACCTTGATAAAATGTATTTTATTCAACAATTTATAAGAAAAAATATCATTTGTAACACAACGAATTAAAGATCAAAAATCTTTAACGTTTTGATATTTTGGTTCCCTTTTCTTAAAGGATAAAACAATGCATAAACGATCATTTTAAATCCCATTGTGTGATAATTCCACAAACCAAACATACGCATACGTGCTTATTCTTTAACACAAATCACACTGATAACTTACTTTTAAACATTAAACTTAGTGTCATACCTAATGTAATTTCTTTTTTTGGACTTGTTATTTGGTTGTAATCCTATATTGGCTCATTATAGCTATAAAAAATGTTAACTAGAATAAGATCAAATGTAAAGCTGTTGGATTACCAATAAAGAAATAATTTCCTTGTTAAAATAACTCAAGGATGATAACGCCAAGCTAAAACACGCATGTTGTCAAGAAGTTTGCAGGTTTCCACACACTGTTTTTCAGTGCCAATTTTGATTATACTAATGATGACTTTCATTGTATTTTGATATACGAAAGACTTCTTACGAATGTAAGATTCAAAATATTTAAATAAAACAAACAAATATTTTGATCACTTTAATAAATTTTAATAAAAATGCCATTTCTTTTTAACTTACACAATTTAAAATCAAATAATTTATGTGCATATATATAAACAAATATATTAAAACATTTAATTTACAAAAACGTTTTTCAAGTCTAATTTCGTAACCTATTATAAATGAATTTGATAATATTATAATAAAATAAAAAAGTATACAGCAAATAAGAATTTCTATCTACTCTTTATACATATTACTTACTCGTTCTGTACAATGATTATACTATCCTAAAAAAAAACTAGATCATTATTAATAATCTATGAGAACAAATTAAAAAAATCTATTCATTTGCCTACAATTGACGTATAAGAATAAGATTTATACTAACAAACCAATTATTTATAGCACATAGATGAAAAAATATATACAAATGTAAGAAAAACTATAATTTACCGAAGTTACCAAAAACATAGATTTGGAGTGACTATTACAATTTTTAGAAATTTACCTATTATTAAAAACTATTAATAAAAAAAAAAACGGATAATAATTAGGTTTGTTATCAAAATAATTTAATTGACTCATTTTTTTTGGTACAGTAAAATATAAGAAGCATTTTATTCAACTTTATACCAGCGTTCATATTAGTTTAAAAAATAAAAAATAGAAAAAAAAACGAGTCTAACTCGGGGCTGATTGTATTATAACAATAAATTATTAGATTTTCACCTTTACGTATGTAGTGAGACAAACATTCTTACCAAATTTCATGATTATATTATGTCAATAGGAAGTACTTTATATACTTGACATTGGCAGAATGTTGCAACATGATAGTTGCCTTATAGGTTTGACAGATTGACAGACAGACGGACAACGAAGATATGCTATAATGGTTCCGCTTAGTTATTTGAAGGTGACTTTAAAGTTTGTGTTTTCCGAATAAATTTTGAGTCTCAGTATTTTTCTCAACCAACTTAATTCTAGAACTCATTTTAAATAACCATGAAATATTTCTTGGAAACAGTCTTAAATTTCATAGCTTCATTAATTATTTATTATTATAGTGTACACCTTAATTAAATACATAAAGATTTAAGATTCAAATTTATAAAGGCCGTCAATTCAAATATTCTTAGATAAATTGACTATTGTAACGGCTTTTAGCATTAGAACGTTTAATATATACAAGACTTTTACACTTTTCCCTATAATTAAATATATTTATTAAATTACCTCTGTATTCGATTTTTTTTGTGTACAATTTTCGACTTAACAAGCAAACATATATTTTTCAGGTAGAAACGACTCTTCCTTATTCCTCATTCCATAACGTTGGTAGATCTTGTTGAAAAAAAAATATTGGACCGTCATAGAACGTCCGCCGTAATAAGTTTGATACCTCGTGAAATAATAGCGTCATTCATAAGTCGTCACGGCAGGCAAGTTGATTTCACTGGCCAGGCGCATCACTGTGTTTCAAATAAAAATAAACATTATATCCGTCAAAGAACAAAAGTTATGAATGGGAATAAAAAAAAATTAGCACGTTTAAGGAGTAGGGCATCTTATTCAGAAAAATGGCGATTATAATATTTTATTGTTAGTTGTATATTTTTAACGTAAATTTTTGATTCATCTAAGTTTTCGCTAGGCGCGCTACCGCTAAAGTAAAAAATGACAACTTCTGGGTTTTAAGGAAGGTATAAATACCGAAATGCCATTTAAGCGTTCATTCTAAGATGCCCGTGTTCAATGGACGGATATGGAATGACGAAAATATATTAAATAAATTAACGCTTACGCTTACGTAGATCTCTATTTTATAAAATGTCAGTTCTATAAATACTTTTTATTGTTAAAGATATTTAATATTATACATGAAGGATAGTCCGTTCCATCTTTGCAAGCTAAACACAACTTTCTTGATGTTCGGCTAAGAGCGGAGTCCTTGTAGTGACTACTTCTCGATGTGGTTTCACAGCATTGTTCACAGAGTTTCGCTCCAACTGCAATAAAATAGTGAGTTATATGTAGAAAGATTTAAACGTACCTACTCTCTAGCGAGGGTATAAAAGTTACTAAAATAATTCTTCAGGGATTATAGCTTGTGGATTTCATAGCAGACTAGCTGATACCCTCAGCGTCTCTCGCGTAACTTAAATTTACAGTCGTATCGTATCAATACAAATGGAAATAATAAAAAAATGTTCGAGTAGTTTTTGAGTTCATCGTTACAAACTAACAATAAGTTAAAAAAATCGGATCAAGGCACCACTGAAGGTCAGGATCGAACCCGGAACCTCTTGCCCAAGAGGCTGAGACCAGCACGTGACCATTGTCTCTCTAAGGGCTAAAGTAGTTTCAATTGTCATTTCTTTTACAAAGTTTGTTAATATTCAAGTGGTTCTAACAAGTATTCCGAAAAAGGAATATATTAAGTATTTTATTTCTGTGTAAAGTCGCGAGAAAGTGTTTTATGTAGCATTTGTATTTCACGTCCGTATCTTGTGAGAAAATGGAAACTTTGTGTAAAAAACATTTCTAGCATAAATTTCCAAATTGTATTGTATCTTTTAAGCAATTTGAAACTGAGTATTGTAAAGTGGATCTTAAATATAATCTGAGTGTAATAAATATAATATTATTATTATAGAATTGCTCTATATTTATCTATTTGTTCGAGTAGATTTCTCTAAAACACATTCACACAACTAAATTTGTAAGTTATTATATAAAAAAAACTAGTAATTAAATTGCTAAAAATGTGAGGTCACACTAGTGGGAAGTAGAGGTTTAAATTTAGTAAACAAACATAATATATTTTAACAAAATTTTGCGTTACAATATTGGTAACACTTTAATTAGAAATGTTACATATTATTTATAAGAAATTTCGAAATATAAATTGATTAAATAGACAAAAATAATCTAGACATACTGTCAATAAATTAAAAAATTTCACACGTGAAATTCCTCAAAATCGAATAATTATGATTTTAGAATGTCCAGATTTAAGGAACAACATTATAATTGAATTGTATATTACGTGTTGTGACTCACCTGTGAGTTAGTGTGTGTGGAGACCGGGGTGGTGGGAGATTGGACCCGAGCCAAGCTGTGGGCGCTTGATGAGGATTTTGTCTCCGGCTTCACCACCGCGGCGTACTGGGGCGGCTCTGGTGGACATTCTGTTACACCTAGAGAAAAAAAGTAAATAAAAATAATTAAAAAAAATGTAAACTAAATAAGGACTACATTAAAATCTAGACTTTAATTGAAATGTCCGAAAACATAATTTAAACGTTTGCAATGAAGAGAGGATTTGTGTTATTGTAAATGAGGGCGATATATCGTAGCTATTTATCTGCAGACCGTGTATAATATCTATCGTTTGTACGAAAATCGTCTCAGTTCTGTCGCTACGATATATCGTTTTCGTGTATGGCCATGGCCTATCTGAAGCCTATCCCGTCAAAAAGTTTGTTTTACGTAAAAAGTATAGTTCAACTCATCATGATCAGCCTCTATCCGTCCACTGAACATAGGCTTACCATAATGCCAAGAGGACTGATCCCTTGCCACTCACATCCGCGGACCGGTCCCTACACGGAGATCATCTTCCCACCTGATTAATACCCAACGCTTTGTCTACCTAACCGAGGCCTGCGCTCATGAACCTTATTGGCCCATCGACCTCCCGTTGTGTGTGTGACCAGCCCACTGCCATTACAAATAAAATAGTTTAATAAGTTTCCTGAAATGCAACATGGCAAATGGGTAGACGAGTCAGCCGAAGGAAACTCCCGTGACCATGGTTAACCGTGATAAAGTAAAAGTTGTTCGATTATAATGAGTGAAATGCGCGTAAACGAAACCAATATATTATTGTTAATATAACAGTGGTAAAAAAGTTAAATATCAACCCTTATAATATGCCCCACTGCTGGGCACGGGTTTCCAGGGTCAGGATCGAACCTGGACCCTCTCGCACCAGAGGCCGAGCCGATACTCACTGAACTGTCGCTCTGTTTTGCCATTTGCAATTGCAGTGGTCCTACTACTATTTATTTAATAAAAATAATTAATAAACGTAATAGATTTAAGTTAAGCTATGTTAGAGCTTGTAAAAGTGGATGTTTCAACAGGTATTGCGCAATCTGCTTAACAGATTGTGAGACTCATTACGCTGTAATTATTCGCGGTCTATCTCCGAGGATTGCACGAGTCAGTGTGGATGTATTTTCAACTAGTTCATTTACTTGCATGCAATATGTGTGAGTTTTAAAATAATTATCTGTTTCAATGAGCTTATGTTAAGTGAAACAAGATTTAGCATTGAATTAGGATAGTAGAATTTCAGATAATTTAATTGAAGTTCAAAAAGATACTTTGATGGTACTATTTTGAATAATTTTTTTGACTTTGACTTTGACTTTGACTTAAATGTTCATAGGAAGAGGCCTATGTCCAGAAGTTGACAGAAAAATGTAAATGATTATTAGTAAAATTCGATTATTGGAGTTTGAAACGATACTTTTCTTGTACTTTTTTGCAATGAAAAATAAAAACTTGCATTAATGGTTTTGATTTTTTAAATATTTTATGAATTTTTAATTTTCTTTTAAGGAGAGCAATTATTCAATCTTTTATATGATATACCTTCACTAGCCGCATTGGGCCAGCGCATCGCTGAACTATGGCCCACACATACCCTCCTCGCCTGATTTCGGACACCTGATTCAAGTCTCGTTTTCCGAGGAGGGAACTGAGACCCATGCCCAGCAGTGGGACGTAAATGGTTGGATACTAAGTGGTATTATAGAACAAAAATATTGAATAACTTCAAGTAAAACAAGAAAACAATTAAATAGACGTCTTAAATATAATACTCAATGCAATTAAATAACAGAAGACTCATTCAATTACATTAAATCGTCAAGAGAAGTATACGATAAATACTCTCAATAGTATTAAGAGAGGCAAATAAAATGCGCATCTAACTTCATCCGCTAATCCTATTAACTCAAGATAGAAAAACCATTCCGACTGAACACTGTTTGTACGGTTAATAAGCAAGTTGAAGTGAGAAAAAGTATCGGAACCACGTTCCCAGTCGATAACAATCGGATAATCGCCTTCGTCTATTTTTATTGCGACGAAAATATATTGTCGTCAATATTGCCTTGGAGCGAGCACGATCCGATTTGGAATAGGCCTGGGCGTTAGGACTCGATACTGAACGAGACATTTTTTTTTTAATTTTCCTCGAGTAGCTGAAGATAAGGACATAATTTGTTCACCAGTGAAAAGAACACGTGGAAACCTGTATTCCTGATGATCTCATCAGTAGTTTACTTAGAACTAGTCCCAAGTAACTCATTAAAAAGTTGCCTATCCTAAGATATAATAAAAGAAAGGCTGATCAACGCAACAATTAACAAATTGACTGTCAAGTCTCTGGTCTCATTAAGTGTCAAATAAGTTGCTAGAAGCATGGTTAAATTACTTAATTAGATCAGTCTGTCAGTTGACATAACAACTACAATGAAATGATGAACCTGTGCCCGATAGTTAGATAGATTCGGGTCTTTGATGATAGCATAAAGCGTTTTTGAAATTTAAATTCAGCCCTTTCACTTTTGCCAAGCCTATACCCTCTAAATTATTGACACGTGGCATGTTGCATCCTTTAATAAGCAAGATATCCTTAAGATATGAAGGTACTTGTGAAAGGAATTATATTTGCGGATAAACAAAGCAGCAAAGTGCTAAGAACCGAATTAAATGTACCGTTTTATTACATTATGTAATAGCGAGGCAAAGTTCTAAATCCTACAAATATTAAAAATTAAAAGTTTGTAAGTTAATAAAAATGTATTCGTTTTTTAGCTATAAACAAAACACAAAAAGTATATACCGCAAAACTAAAAATACATAGGTATAAAGTAGTTATGTATATCCTAAAAACCTTTAGTCCGGAACAAAAATTTTTACGCAAAAAGAACGGAAATTTTGACGAATGACACACTAAAACATGGCGCCCGGATTGAAAAAGTAACATTGCAATTTGTAACCAAATCCTATGGTTATGAAATATAGCTTTAGAACGTCACTAGTGATTCGATTAAGCGGATCGATATTTTCATCGACACGTTGTATTGTCACGTCGTACGTCACTATTCACGATTACGCAGATGAAATGGGTCCGCGAATAACGTTGCAGTTAATCTTGCAACATCTGTGACGTTTGCGAACGCGTCTCGGCAACAAATGTTTTTGAATTATGCATCAATCCGTGCAACATATTTTTATTAAAACGTGATATGTAAACCGGGTTCAGATATGAAACCTGCAGGAAAACGAGGCTAGAGTGATTGCGATGAGGTTTTTAGTTTGAAGTTTATGGATACGAAAATATTAAGAACACTGATTAATCCTGCATTTTTCTTTGGCGCTTTTTAGTTGTATCTGATTTTAATTTAAGACTTATAGAATTATAACTTCACATGTAAATCATAGTACGTAGTGGTGGGTGGACTCGGCCTCTTATGCGAGAGGTTCCGGGTACGATCCTGACCCGTCTATATGTTCGCGTTTGTGCCATGAAATGGATTTTTCTAAATTTTTATGTACACCCCAAACACGAGACCATTGTTTGCTCACCGGTAAAGGAAAACATCGTGAGTAACCCTGCATACCTGAGAAGATTAAAAGTCTTTGAAGGTATGTGAAGTTCACCAACCCGTATTGGGCCAGCGCATCGCCTGATTTTAAGGAGTAGTCCCGATACCCGAGATACTTTTTTAATGTAAATCATAGACATATTTTTATGTGTATATTTTTATTTAAGCTTTTTACCCTGAATTCTATATAGGCGTTTTTTGAAACTTTTCAAGATTAAATCTTGAGATTACTAGAAGTGTGTAAATAAATAAGAGAAAATGAAAAGAAGCATGTTACTACTTTCAGATAGGTATATAGCGCATCCTTTTTTTTTTTTTAAATGTTTATCGTTGATTGTTCTTTTTACAAAAGTAAGCTCTTTTATAGCTAGATACATTCAATTCAGTAAAGAGTATTCATTTAAATATAAACAACTTTTAAATTAAGAATGTTGTGACCGTTTAAAATGGAATATATTCAAAGTTCTTTTATTTTAATTTCACGGATCTTAATATTTCGGCATTGCCAGAAAACGCCTTGCTCACGAAAGTATCTCGTTCTTATAATTTAAAATTAGAATGGAACTAATTAAGGAACGGATATCAAAACCAGTGAATGTCTGTTTGATAGGCCTCATTAGTAACATCACGACTCTAGGTCAATATTCAAACTAAATGAGGTTTCTGGGTCATTGAGACTGAGTTAAGATCTAGTTTTGGTTGACTAATCCACTGACTATACGGGAAAGCTTCGACGTCAGTTAATGTATTATGTGCGGTATGCGTGCAGCTTAAGTCGCATGCATAACGTTGGCCTGCATAATGTATTTCAACACATACGAAATTATGTTGTGATTTACTGTTGACACTTCATCATCATCATCATCATCATCGTCACCATTTTCATCGTCACAGTGTTCATAAAATTCACATAAATGTCACTATTCATATTTAAATATTATATTACATTACTTCGGTTGTTTACCGGGAATAAATTATAGTCTATGCGACATTCTGGTGTTAGAGCTACATTGTAAAATTTCATTAAATTCCATTAAGTAGTTATTGCGTTATAGAGTAACAATTTTTTTTTTAATAATTTTAATTTCACCATAAACTTACGCGCTTTTATTATAAGTAGGACGAGACGAACGATTATATCTTCTTTTCACTTAAAGTGATAAGTGAAATATTAGCTTCATTTATTCGCCGCGTTGTACTTTACCTATTTTTCTTTAAAATTCATAATCAAAATCAAAATTTCCTCGAAAAATTCCACAGTTTCCTATATTTTATTTATTTATTGGATCCACCAACAAGGATTGACACAATATTATAGAAATACATAAGTATTTTATGAGTGCTAAAGATAAATGTGCCCTCAATTAGATATAGTTTGTTTACCAAATGACAGACATTATTTTACCTAGCAGAAGAGACCATAGTGTGTAAAAGAAAATCCATCTAGATAACGTGATAAGCTGTGGTGATGGAATCGGACCATTGGCACCGTTTCAAACACTCCTCTACAAAGACTAATTGTCGAGAGCTCATGTGAAATTGGTATCGTTCATAGAAACTCGTTTCATAAAACTAAAGAGAAGCCTGGTAGTAAATTGGCTTGGACAAGAAAATAACCAGAATGGTAGTCCTTAGGAGATGGAAGTACCGCATCATAAAGTCCTCAAGCTCCTGCAGATATTGCAGTTAAGTAATTTATTTAAGACAAGGAAATAATTTCATAATAAACATAAATTTAATTTTGATTGAATCACTTTTATAAGATTCAAGAGTGGAGGCCGCGTTTAGGTAGAGTAGTAGTCGGCCATTAACCAGATGGGAAGACGATCACCGTGCAGTGGCCGGTCCGCGTTGCATTCAATTTATTCAATCATTCATTTCATTCATTGCAAGGGATCGGTCTTGGCGTTCATTGAGGGAGGCCTATGTTCAGCAGTGGACGGATAAAGGCTGATGATGATGAATATTTTTTGTCCCTGTATAACAAAAAGCTAAAGAAAAATGATATTCTTGGATACATACATGAAAATATGTAACATACCTTTACTTAGAGGAATAAGATCCGGGTTGCGATCGTCTGATAAGCAGTGCTTCTGTAGTGTCGCTTTCTGGTTTTTCGACTGCAGCGTAACTGCAAAAGAGGTACTCCATTACTTAACTAAAACATAAGTTTAAAATCGGATCGATTTTAAGTCACAGCTCTATTAAATAGTAAGAGGTAGTGCCATGCTGCAGCCAAATTGTGGCGGCACGATCGCGGTTATACTGCTCGCTCATATAATACCGGCGTAAAGTGACAGCTATGCTGTTGCGATCCGTGCGGTTTGTGAGTTTCCGGTAAATTTCGGGGGATAGTGAAAAGGAGGACAACAAATCTGGCAAGAAACTGTTCGTTTGCCATCCTATGCCACAAAAAAACGTCTTTGTCACATTATGCTTTTGTTCAAAAAAAATAATCCCATTTTAAATATATTGAATAGTTTACACAGAGCATATTAAATGAATAACCATATTATGGACACCGCCCTCACCGGAGGCAACGGACTTGTTTCCTGGATATAGAAATTTAAAAATTCCACGCTCACGTGATTGCCCGCTTAGAAAATGGGGACGTTCCCTAAGGAATCCAAAACATACTCTACATTCATAAGGCTTTAGCGTTACGTTTGCCCACATTACCCGATGTATTTGTCAAAATTCCCCATAGACTTACAGCTTTGGGCACTTCATTTTCCTATAAGCGAATTTCAACCTTGTTTCACCTCTTATTTCATGAGTCGAATTAAAAATGGGATATCCTAAAATCGTACAATTAGGTTATACATATTGTCGTCATCTGATTGAGGTGTTGTTATTTTTAATAGACAACAAAATGTAAAAACGCCGAGAATGTGATATTTTATTAAATCTCTAATACAGTAGAACTCAAAACTCGATAACTTAAAAACGTGTATACGAGTAACTTCAAAAAATAATTTGTTCCCTTCCCTTAACCTATTAATAATATGACCCTTGATAACTTAAAACCTCTATAACTTAACATATTTTGTTTCCCTTGGACTTTAACTTATCGAGGTTCTACTGTAATTGACCATATGCTTAGTCAAAATTATATGGGTTGATGGTACAGTTCCGGGAGGTAGGACTTTTTTTAGGATATTTTCTGTTTTTTAATGATCTTTTTTCAAATTTCGATTTTCTCTAATTGTTTTTGAAATATTTCAAAAAACCAAACCCTTATTTTTAATTTCTTTATTGTTTATAACTTTTGTATTTTTTTCAGCTCCTCTTGGAATTGATAGAACGTTCTAGATTCCATTCCGAATCGAATGAGCCCAAAATCATAATTTTTGGTGTTAGCGATCAGGTTTCGTGGGAAATGGCACTTGTGAACTAGACTACTGTGTCCTACGGTAAAACAAAAACTGCTAGCTGTTAAAACGAGATACGGAATTTCTTTCGGCATTGTGATTCAGCGAACGTCTAGCTCGAAAAGAAATAAATAAAATAAAATATATGTAATATTAAATATTGTATACGCAAATATGTTTCCAGTATTTATGCCTGAATAGTATCAGACATTTCCCTATTTCGTTAGAAAGCAATATCATGTTGTGACTGTACATTTAAAGCCCTTGGGAGCAGGGGACAATATCAAGATAACAAATAAACCGAAGAAGGGTTGTTAAATTCAAACAGAAATGATATACGTTCTGAATCGCATTTAGGTGTAGTAAGTGTTTGACGACACACTTTTTATCTTCCTTGTGTTGTATAACTTCTGTTTGTCGTGGCATAACCTGTGCCAAAAAATCTTTTGCGAAGAGTAGAAGGCAAAAACAAAGAAACTTTTTTTATATTGTATCATGTGTAGATTTGTCCCGGGTCTATTGGACCGGCCTCTTGACCGAGAGGGTTTGGGCTCGATCTTGTTCTGACAGTGGTGCTTTGAAATGGGTTTTTTTAAATTTCAAGGTGCACCCTAAAAACAAGACCACACACTCGCTCAATGCTAAACGAAAACATCGTAAGGAAAGCTGCATGCCTGCTGAGATCAAAAGTCTTCAAAGGTGTTCAAAATTCAACAAATGGCCCAAGTCTGATTTCCAGGAGAAGAGCCATGCCCAGTAGTGGGATATATTATATGGGTTAATAATATAATAAAAATATCTATGGACGCTCTTACACCACGTCAATCTGGTCCCATGCTAAGTTACCAAAGAACTTGTGTTACGGGTACCACAGAGGTCGTCAAAATTGATACTTTATTATTTTACATTTTGTTGGAACACAGCTAGGTTGGTCGGAGTTATAAATAATATGGTGGTGGTGATGCGAGAAATACTTCCCACCATTTATTATTGAAATTACATAAATATTTCAGAATTCGTAATATAAGTCTCGTAATTATTTTAATTATATACACGAATAATCAGGGACATTGCTTTCACCGATTATTATAATCACGCAATGGTTAGATTAAGGTTTTTTGTTTGCTTAATACAATTGAATTCAATAATTTCGCGACGGGAATATTAGCAACTACAGATTTATAACTTGCATAAGCTGAATTGTAATAATTTTGTTTTCTTACGTGTACCCGAATTTCACTCATTATAATGAGACAGCTTATACGGATTTTATCGCGGTTTATTTGATGACCATGGTTGCTGTAAAGTATCCGAAATGTCGGGCTTATAAAAAACTAAATAAACCGCGATAAAATCCGTAAAAGTTGTTTTAATATAATGTAATAATTTTGTTTAATATTAATATAAATGCGATTATTATTATGCGTTTTGGTGGATGAAGTGTTTATTCTAAATATGAAAATGATATTTTTGTGGAGGCTTTTAATATTTATTACATTTTACCAATTTTGATTGTTATAAAATTATAAAGGAAATAATGTACTTGAATTCAATTGTAAGACATGCAGGTTTTAGTATAGTTGCGACATTATAAACGATAACGTTGTTACATATTGTACCTATGCTTTTCGGTTTACTTAAGTAATTATACGTCGGAGGTTGGTGCAATTAAAATTAAACTTAATACACATATACCGTTTCTAGACTGCATACAATATTTAATGGACCTTCACAAAATACTTAATATGTAATTAAAACATTTTCAAGATGATTTAAAACAGCTGAGAGACGATTGTTCAAAGACCGGTATATGTTATGTGTTAAGTACACATATAAAATTTAACCTTAAATGTCATATCCTGTGAATCCAAATTTCAGAAAAAATTGATGACACATTCCTTTTGACAAATTTAATCTCGTTATAGATAGTTCAACTCAAGTTTGCGCGCGGTATTGTGTGCATGCGCCTGTAATCATACACCGTGAATTATGTGTGATATTGAACGACGACGGCCTTGATACTCAAATTAAAGCTGTATAACTACAAATCCACGCACACCGTTGCGCGTAAAGTTGACTTGGACTATAATATATGCATCATATGAAAATGAAAAAAAAATGTAATTATTACTTTACGTACAAGCGCGCATATTATGATAAGCTTGAATATATTTAAAAGATTGATGTACGCCCAGAACTTTAACTTTTATCAAGAATTTAGCTTCATATTCATTATAATAATTTGATAAATAATACTTTAACTTAATAAATTACTCGAATTTGTTGTAAACATGTTGTGTTAAGTTATAATAGGGCTTCAGTGTTGAAAAATATTCTTCTATTTATATTTTTAATGTGCATGTTGAATCTGTAGCCTGTAACTATTCCAAATAAATAAAAATTCATAAAATAAAATAAATATCCCCCCGGTATACCTTCATAGTCTCTGGCCCTGTGTTTTATCCTGGTGGCGATCAGTGCAAGACACAAAATTATAGCGATGGTTAGAGCAGCTCCGAGGACTCCACCCAGCGCCCAATTGACTTCCCACGCTTCTTGAGCTTCTGTAAAGGAACCGTTAAATTATAACAATATCTGGAATATCCTTGATGTCCGGAAACAAGGTACAACCTATTTTTAATATTTCAAAGAAAATGAGAATGGTTGGTAATTATTACTTTACTGTACTATATATTATGATAAGCGCGATCATATTTAAAAGATTGATGTAAGCACAGAACTTTTAACTTATAGCCAGAATTAGCTTCAGGTTCATTATAATAACATGATAAATAATACTTTAACTTGCTTTAGTTATTGTAATTAAAATAAAAATCGGTTGTCTGTAAAGCTGGTTTACTGACGATAGTTGAACGTGTTGATGGGCTGATTGTGCTCTCGCTTGCACTTCAAGCCTTAAATGGAACGCCTCAGAGCAAGGTAACGCCATATGAGTCATGTATTATCGTGCGTGCAGCCGGCTCCGTCGAATTATAAGACGTTGTCACTTCAAAGAGTATTATCAGACAACTACAGCGCGCTAACCAAAGCTTGATGAGCTATTAGGAATTTGTGTATTAACGGAAACTTCAGTAAATTCATATACATACTATACTATGTACGTCCATGTTTGGTGCATTTATCTATATTATCCATCATATTTGGATTCGAACCCGCAATCTCCGCGTGATATGTCGAGTAGGCTGACCACTTAAGCCGACCAAACAAACCAGAACTTTTTATAATGAAACAAATTTACGGATTTTATCGCGGTTTAATAAGTTTTTTACAAGCCCCAAAACGATTCAGTCCTCCCGTGACCATGGTTGCTGTAAAGTATCCGAAACGTCATGCTTGTAAAAAATTTAATAAGCCGCGATAAAATACTTAAATTTGTTTCATTGTAATGAAATTTGCGTAAACATAAGAAAATAATATGTAAACCAGAACTTTTAAGGATGAAATTCAACACGTGAAGTGATGATTTTTTTAAAGAATGTACGACCTTTGTATTATATAATTCATGACACGGCGATCTTTGGTACGGAATGCTGATCAACACTTCAGGATCCTAAATAAATGAAGCCTTTGTAATTACCAGTTCTAGGCGCTAATCGAACAGCTGTTTCAACAGTGAAAGATATATGTTCGGATCTGCCGCGCGTGTTGGCTGTGTACACAACTATCTTCAACTGCCTCTTAGCGCCCAATCGTCTTAAACTCCAAACGGGTGCATTGTTCGTTGAGTTCGCTACTAATCCTTCGTTCGCCCAAACTTCCACGATGTATGTACAGTGGAGACCACCGTCGTAACCTAAAATAAACAATACTCATAAAAAACAATATATTATATGTAGTATATTATATACTTACAATGTTATAAAGCATAATCTACACTAATATTATAAAGAGGAAAACTTTGTTTGTTTGTTTGGTTGTAATGAATAGGCTCAAAAAGTACTCCGATTTCAAAAATTCTTTCACTCGAAAGCTACATTATCCACGAGTAACATAGGCTAAATTTTATTAAAAAAATAGGGTTCCGTAAGAGATTTGGGTTTTTCGGACACAAGGTATAAAAAATCAAGGTGTAAAAGATCTTATAAATATCTACAAAAAAGTCCGCGTCACACTATATTTTATCAATATTAGAAATTTTGAATTTTTTCGGACTACATTTAAACGCGCTTATTCTACTTATGCTTTTAATCCTTAAGATATGAAGCTAAAGAGTTTCACATGTCAGTGTTAGAAAGCCCATTTATTGATAAAGATGTATCATTCCGCTAAAATCTCGTTAAAAATCTTAGTTAACGCAGGCGAAGCTGCTGGCAACAGCTAGTATTATATAAACAGCGCCTGCAGCTTCACCCGCGTTAACAAAGATTTAGAACGGAATTTTAGCAGGATAGTGTAGCGCATAGCTTTCTTAGATGAATTGGTTAACTAAAATTTAAAGAATCTTTCAAATCCAACCAATAGTTCCTGAGATTACCGCGTTCAAACAAACAAACTCTTCAGCTATATATATGAGTATAAGATTCTAGTTCTAATTATTAATGTTTAGGGCCTGTTTCACAATCTCCAGCTAAGTGCCCAATAGGCTATCGGCAACATATTTGACAGATACTTGACAGATACTCCATACTCTATCTGTCAAATATGTTGCCGATAGCCTATTGGGAACTTAACTGGAGATTGTGAAACAGGCCCTTAGTATAATAGCGAATATATTATTCGGTATTGTGTTTAAAATTAATTAAGGGTTTTCGAAACATGCAGATTAAGGCATCTTTTTCATAAGTAATGCTTTACTCGGACGACTTATGAATATTCAATGGTGGGCGCAGACCCTTTTATAAAGGCCACGAATTGTTTTCGTTCAAAAAAACAACGACCAAATCAAAGTGGCTGATTCAAGAGGTGAAAATAGAGTGCTCAGAGCAGTGGGACAATTTTAGAACATAAGAATCAAGGTTTTTACGGATTCACTTATGGACTATTAAGTTTTTACATGTTCGACGTTTCGGATACTTCACAGTTCACAGTTTAAAGCAATCATGGTAACGCAGGACTTATTGAAATTATTTTAATAGTCCTAGATGTTAGAAGATCTCAGCCAGAGAACTAAAGTTACTGATATCACGCGACGAATTAGCTAGTTCAAATGGCAATGTGATGGTCACACGCTTAGGAGAACGGACGATGGTCTCCGTGCAGTGGCCTCGTACATGTCGGTGTATTATTGTGTGGTTATGTTCAGCACTGAACGGATAAAGGCATTATAATAATGATGATGATGATGAAATGTTAGAAACCAATCAGTTTTATAAATATCACCGGCATATGGAACTACTTAAAAAAAGTATAAAATGAACTTCAAATCCCGACTGCTAAAGACGTGACGATAAAGATATTTAATTGAAGGGTTTACGTTTGAAATGATAAAATCTTAATTCTTACCGGCTTAAAAATTAAATATAGGCTGATAATTCTAGCTTTAGCTGTCGAAAAAAATGTGAGGAAAATATTCACTATAGCTTAAGAAGTATTTCAGTGTTCATTCATACTCCCTTCCCTAGCCTTTATCTAGTGAATGCTTTTGAGTGACTGTCTGATGCAGCGATTAATTAATGGCCCGGCTTCTGTTTTAGACCTCACGGGGATCCCGTTCTTTGACGCTCATTTTCAATATCCTCATACTTTTTACGGGTATTAGTCAACCTTTTATCTCCTGTCTTTGTATTTTCAGAATGTGAAGAAGAAATTATTGTCGTAAGTCATCATTGAAATTATCTAATGATAAATTATATACAAAAATAATCATTTAATCATACCGATGACGTTCCGTGTTTAATCGTGAATGCCGTTCCCACTGATTTATAAATTAAGACAGATGGAGCATACCGAACACCCGAGTGACGCTTCAAATCGAATACAAACTCAAAAGCGCTCTCAAGTGCTTGATATAGCGTCGTACTCTAAACGTCTATAAGATTGTGTTCGCTTTTGAATCTGTATTCGCTTTGGTGGCGTCACTTGTGTGTTCGGCACGCTCCATCTGTATTTATAAATTTATGGTCGTTCCAATATTGACTAGCGCATATGCAAATTATATACTATATTATGAGGGTCTTTATAATATATCAAACATTATCAGCCAATACCCAAAACTATATGCCTGTTTGATACCAATAAGATTTGATACTCGCGTCAACTTTATGTACAACTGTCGGCATCTGCTGCAAATAATCCAACTTAATGCCCTATCATAATCAGATCGAGAGATAAAATATTTACCTGCGAAACATATCAGGTCCAGCGAATCGTGGGTCAAATTGTACACAGTGCAGTTGGAAGGCGGGTCCGGTTTCGTTGCTGGCAGGAGTGTATACACGCATGGCGACACTTGTTGTCCTGCCAGATTGGTCGCTCGACACGACAGGGTGCCGTAGTCGATGTCTGATACGGGTGTGTATGACAACACTGATTTACCCTGTTTCGCCTCTATGGTGAAGCGTTCCTGTGTTATAATATATAATTTAGTTTTAGGGCCTGTTTCACAATCTCCAGCTAAGTTCCCAATAGGCTATCGGCAACATATTTGACAGATATTTGTCAGATACTCCATACTCTATCTGTCAAATATGTTGCCGATAGCCTATTGGCAACTTAACTGAAGATGAAACAGGCCCTTAGATAAATATAATACATATTATTAGGTGAATCTATACAAGAAAGATATAGCTTGTAGATTTGAGTCACCGTTGAGTAAAAGAATTAAATATATTACACAGTATTAAATAAAAAATACCATCTCTAAATAAATGTATGTACAGGACGCATTATCAGTTTGTTTAATTTTACAGTGTTTTTTTTTTATTTTATTTAAAAGTATTTGTCAAATACAAACGTATAAAATAAAATATTCACAAAAAATATTTAACATAAAAACAAATGTAAAATCATATTGTTTTTTGCTTTAGTGTTAAAGTGAATACTAAAATTTTACATTGAATTATTTAGAACCCGATGAACAAAACTAAAAGAACAAAGAAAACTTAAAGCTTATCAAAGGTGTAAAGTATTCCCAGTTACAATATCTTTTATACATTTCAACAATCATTTGACTATCGAACTATATTTCTTTGTACTTCTTTACCCCATATCAGTGAAAGCCATTTGGGAGAGGACGATTAAGTGTTTCGCGAGCTATTTTGAGATGTATTCCATATGGCCGTTGGTTGTTTTTATTTTTACCGAAATTTAGGACTCGCTCTTTTTGTAGACGCTTTGTATGCAATGTGAGCGAATTTCTTTTATACTTTTGTGCAAATATGAATCTGGAACCATCTGAAATTGTGCATAAAGCCGTCTTTATATTCAAAATAATAACTGAACGAAAGTTTGGTGAATGAAATATTTGGTGTGAGAACAAAATGTGCTTATTCCGAATGCGTGATTAGTTTTTTTTTTCTGTTGCTACCGGTACCTTTGGTTTTTATACATTTTAAGTATTGATAGAGTTCATCAAATATCAAAGCATATGACTTCTACGTTTATAAAAATTGGTATGATATTATTTTGTATATTAATAATAGGCCAAGCGTTGAGACTTTATTATCTTCATGTAAAATAAGCAAACTTGTCAAGCAAATACTCACACGCTATTTTGGTCACTTAAAAGTTTAGTACCTGGTTGGCCGAGCATTTGCTCGGTACCCTAAGTGATAAAATACGATAAAATTTTTCTTCCAAAAAAGATTATCTTAAAAAAAGGAAAAACAAAATTTGGACTGGAGATTCGAACCAGGCTCATTCGAACTTAACTGCCTAATTTCACCACTAAGCTACTATGACATATTATTTTATAGCGAAATTTACGTTCGTATTCTAATCATATTTTATCGATGCCTCAAAACACGGATAAAAAAGTTTTCTAAAAATCTATCCTAGCTAGATCGATATATCGCCGTTTTTAACACATGTATACAAAATTTCATGAAAATCGTTGGGGCCGTTTCCGAGATCACGATTATATATATATATATATATATATATATATATATATATATATATATATATATATATATATATATATATATATATATATATACAAGAATTGCTCGTTTAAAGGTATAAGATATTAAGTGGGTTTTAATTATGACGGCACTAATATGAAAATATACTTCACGCTTTCAAAAGTAAATGTATTTTAACGGTATAATCAAGTATTTTAAATCCATAAGTTACATCATAAACAGTAAAAATGAAATCTTGTAAATAAAACAATTATAGCACGCTTTTCGTATACAGAAAATAATGTAACGTATTTTTAAAAACATAATATTATGTCTAAAATTTGAGTACAACATTTCTTTAATACTTTGTTATTATTTCTTTAAATATTAGGTACGATTTATTGTCATCCATTTCTACTCAAAATATCAATTGTCTATTTGAACAGAAAGATAGTTTAAAATACTAAATTTCACTGCATTTAATTACAACAAGAAAGCGAAATAAAACATGGTAAAGTAGACTGAACCACTTGTACCGGGAAAAATATTAAGTCACAGTTCATAGAAAATCAATAAGGTTAACTTACGGGGTCGACTTTCATAGAGCCTGCAGAATTGTTGAGGGTCCATTCAAATGTGTCCGGTGGAGGGAAGGCGTCCACTTCACATTCCACTTTCGATGGTTCTTGAAGCGCTGCTCCAATCAATTTTATCTCTTTTTTTCTACATAACGGTCTATCTGTGGGAACCAAAAGCGACTTTATGGTATGATATTTAAGCTCGTTTTTCCTCGCTGGTATAACGTCTTAGCAATATTTTTAATTCCCGCAGACAATATTATGTCACAGCACAAATCGTAATTTGCATAGACTAATAATTGAAAGAATTTTTTAAGTGAATTTTAATAAAATAGCACAGATATTTTGAGATATTGAAAAAACTGACTGGCTAATGTTAGCTGGCTCAAATTAATGACCTAGTACATATCAAATTATGAGCGGCGGTCCAGTGGTGGATGGACTCGGTCTCTGATGCGAGAGGTTCCGAGTTCGATCCTAACCCTCCCGTGTGAGCCTTGAAATGGTTTTTTTTTTAATTTCTAACGCATCCTAAGCACAAGAACAACGCTCGCTCAACTAAAAGAAAAACATCGTGAGAAAACCTGTATGCCTGATGAGTATCATCTTTATCACTTTTTTATATATCATACTGCATGTAGAGTTTGTGGGTTCGATCCTCGTCATGGACAGATCATTTATGTAACAAATATAAATGATTCATGAGTATAGATATAATTTATTTATATTTATTTTCATTCCAAAGACTCTATACTCAACACAATCTCTTACCACATGAGTTTTCAGTTCCTAATTATTGTTATTATAATATTAATTGGAAGCTTAGAGACTTGAGTTATGTCTTTGAAAACGTTGCTAAATTTATATCATATTTCCTTAACATAACATTTAGGTGACGTTATTTTAGTTATTACGTTATTATAAACGTATTAAGGTAACAATATTAATTTTTCAGTACATATTATATAAAATAATAATTGTTAAATATATTTTAATATATCTAAAATATGAGCGACGGTGGTCCAGTGGTGGACGGACTCGGTCTCTTATGCGAGGGGTTCCGGGTTCGATCCTGACCCGTCCGTGTGTGCCTTGAAATGGGTTTTTCTAAAATTTCTAAGTGCACACGAGACCATCGTTCGCGCACCGGTGAAGGAAAACATCGTGAGGAAACCTGCATGCCTGATGAGATTAAAAAGTCTTTGAAGGTATGTGAAGTTCACCAACCCGCACTGGGCCAGCGCGGTGAACTATTGGCCCATTACCCTCCTCGCCTGATTTCGAGGAGGAGACCCGTGCCCAGCAGTGGGACATATAAGGGTTGATACTTTTTTTTTTATATTTTAATATTATTTTATGAATATTTTTCATTTTTAATTTTATTATTAATTATATTTTTATTTTTATTTTGTTTGGTAATCTTTTACTTTGCCCTAATAGATGATTATTGTATTCGTCAATTTCATGTCTTTATATTTTTAATATTACTTGGCAATATTATACAAATAGGCGTAGATAATAAAATAATTAAATGATATTAGCCACTTTTCTATGTATGTCGTCTTATCTTTTTGAGATTTATAGTCTTTGTCCGTCGTAAGATCAAATGTAGACGTGAAAAATCCCTCATTTAAACTTTCTCGATATGAACATATTTAAAGATTTTATTTACAAAAGAGTTTACGATATGTACTAACTGATGTTAAGATAATGAAAAACTTAGTATTTTCATCTAAGACATATTTTATTGAAAAAAAAAATGAAAGTACCAACAGTTAAATTCAAAATAATAAAGTGGAAATGTAATGGAAAAGCCACCTGATTTTTTTTTCATCTTCTTCATCCATCTTTTCCCATTAACATGCTTTTTCATGATTCTCAAATCAAATCAAACCAAATCGAATCGAATCGGATCGAATCGAATCAAGTCAAAACAAAATATCTTTATTTCGTAGGTATCGATTTGTACACTTGAAATATGTCAAAAGTAAATTAAAGTCAATAAAAAGAAAAATCGTTGTCAAAAATTTGTATCAGATAACCCACACACACACACACACATACATGCGCGTTTCGTTTTCTCCATACTTACTGTTTGATGATTACATCTGGGCCGATATATTAGATTTTAACAATTCAATTTCAGCTAATAACTAATCAAGTTAAGGCGGATAATATAGATAGAGGTTATTAGAGCTCCATTTCTCTTATCTATTCGATTTCCTTAGAAAAGCTCCTTGAAAGCTTAGCTAAATGTCACGTACTTAATATAGACTTAGTTCATATAATACGATACTATATTTACAAAGAATAATTCAATAAGATTACAGACATAATAATATTATATTAAGTGTAAAATAAAAACTTGATTTATAACATAAAGAAAATGGAGTAATTTGGCAATACAAAATAATACAATTATTATCATTAGAGAGTTATTACAGAGTTTCGTGGTATAAAAATGAAATTAGAATGTCTTATTTTACATAAATTAGTTTTCAGCTTAAAAATATATCAAGATAGTTCTTATTTTTCTATAGTTTTATGATAATCAAATTTTGCTCATATTCTTTTAGGAATTGCCTTGTCTATTACTGTAAATAGCCTACCTTTTAACTGTACAATAAAATAAATAATACTGTCTATATAAATATAAGGGGCTAATTAAATTATCCAATTTGAAACTGTCATCAAGCCTTTTCCGTTCGCTGCTTGACCTCTTTTCTCCGCCACTTCCATACAAATAGAACTTAATAATCCCAAATTAAAAAATATATATATAATTTAAAAAACATTAATTAATTATTTAACGAGTATTTATGTATGGTTAGCTAGCATTTAACTAAATAAAATAATATATTTACACTTACATACAACTTGCATGCGCAAGGGCGCCGATTTTCCATCTCCCTCGACGTTGGAGGCAGTGCACGAGTAGAGTCCGGCCTGATGCCTCGATACGTTACGAAGGGCCAAATTGCTGTTCCCGGTGAGTATCACCCCCGCAGCTGTGTTGTGTTGCAATAGAACACCCTGTGAAACGGTTCATTTGTAATTGGTTTCAACGTATTGTGTTCGAAATGTCGGGTTAGTGGGATTTCGTAGAACGAGCCAATTTTTTTGATTTGTACTTGATATTCGCTAATAATGTTTTTAGTTGATTCATGAAATTTAGCTTGACTGCTCATATTGTAATATTATGTAATCTCATTAGAAATTCATCTAATCGGTGCGACGATAGTCCAGTGGTGGGTGGACTCGCCTTCTTATGCGAGAGGTTCCGGGTTCGATCCTGACCCGACTGTGTGTGCCTTGAAATGGATTTTTCTAAATTTCTAAGTGCACCCTAAACACGAGACCATCGTTCGCTCACCAGTGAAGGAAAACATCGTGAGGAAACCTGCATGCCTGATGAGATTAAAAGCCTTTGAAGATATGTGAAGTTCACCAACCCGCATTGGGCCAGCGCATCGGTGAATTATGGCCCATTATCCTTCTCGCCTTATTTCGAGGAGGAGAGCCGTGTCCAGCAATGGGACATATAAGGATTAATACTTTACTTTACTTTACATGAAATATGCTTGATGAAAGATGATTAATAAAATAGCCAAAATTACAAAAGGCAATTTTGGTTATTTTTTGTCTTTTATTTCTGTTGTTTGTTTGTACTTATTATTTAATAGTAGTTTGTTCTTATTAATAATTTGTAATACATCAGGTTGATGGATGTTTAATACATTAATATGGATGGCCTCCAAAACGAATTTAGACGTTGAGACTACAAATACATAATTTACTATTGATTTACCGATGTGAGAGGAGCGCTGTGCCACGCTATCAAATACCTGTGTATACCATCTTGCTTGTCCCGCTTTTCAAATAGATTAGAGTTTCAGAACGAAGGGCAAGACAGGCAGTGTTAAAGATACCGAGACCTTTAGACCCTACTGGGCTAGATCCAGGTAAACTAGGCTAAGTTCATGAACAACGATGACCATGTACCATCAATCAAATTTAATCCATAATCCATTCTTTTTAAGCTTTTTTTGCTAATACACAAATAGTGTTGGTCATTGTAAAAAGCAAAAGATTGAATGGCTACATTTTTTTAAAATACCATCTTTTAAAATTAAAACTATTTGGAACAAGATCTATACCAAGCCTGTCTAAATATCAGGAATTAAAAAAAAACAAGAATGAACATATCGCAAATTCCTTTTGAAATAGTCTTATTAGTAATAGTAATATTGTGGAACATGAGACGTATTTAGCAGGACAATTTTAATCTTCACCAAGAAACAGCAGCTTTGCTGTCGCATAAAATTCCTAGACCTGTCCCTAGTGAACATGTAGTCATGAGCGACGTTGATTATTTACCATCATGCCGTCTGTCTGTTTGTCTAACATAAAAAGCATCACATTAAAATAATGTCGGAGATCGAATACTCCAATTCTCAAGATGCAACATTCAAGTAGAAAATTTTAATCCGGCAGCAATTATCCGATGTTTTTTTTTTTGTTCCAACGAACAATAGCTTAATAACTCAACGTCCCACTTCTATTCTTAAGCAGATAATAATGTAGCTCATTCAATACGTCATTATTTCTAAGTGGCATCTTTTTATTTACAAGAGTAACTAAACTATGTTTGAGTCGATAAGAGAAGCCCCACGTTGCAGCCAAACTGGGTCGTATCTCTCGTATTCATGATTCTGGCATAAAGTGACAGCTTGGCTGCCGCATTTTGTGCGAATTGTGAGTTTCCGGTGGCCAATTAAGGTATGAGGAAAGGAGAGTAACACATCAGCATAGTCTCTGGTTGTATGGATGTGTTTGAGCGTCCATAGTCTATAGACTTCGAATGCTCCTTTGCCCGTATGATATATGAAGGATTGCAGTGAAAAGATTATTTGCAGTGATACATCTTCATTAAAGAGAAATGCTAATATTCATTCAAAGGACAACTCGTTAGTAATATCCGAAGAAATAAAAAATCCTTTGGCTTTTAACTTCACTGGAAGAGCTTCTATGGCTTTCACTAGAAATAGCTATTTTTATATCAAACAGACAAACTGTAATGAAGAGCGGGCACTTATAATTGAATATTAGCTAAAGCCCCTGGATGACATAGTTCTGCCAAAGTTATCTCATATCTCAATTGAAACCAAACCAAAAAAGTGCAAAATATTATACAAATCAATTAAATAGTTTAGAAGTTCATACAATCCAAATAAAGTGATACATTTCTTTTAAATAAAGAATCAATTTAAAATTTACTATTATAGGTTAAATATCCTATGCTTCTTCTTCAGGTTTTATAAATGGACTTCCAAGGAATTGCCAATGTCAAAGTGTTTTTTCAATGACTTAGAAGACACTGCTTATTTTTTTTATTTTTTTTTCTTTTTTTTTTATAATATAATATCTATGGACGCTTTTACACCACGTCAATCTGGTCCCGTGGTAAGTACTTGAAGAGACTTGGGTTACGGGTACCAGACAACGGAAATACATATATTTACTTAATACTTTTTTATTTTAGTACTTATATCTAAGATTTTTATTATATAATACACATATTTAATATACATCCATTACCTAGAAACAAATAAACTTTTCTGTTTCCTGGCGAGAATCGAACCCGCTACCTTCGGCTTGTGTGCCAACGCGCTAACCACTGAGACACAGAGGTCGTCGATTATTTTCGCTCATTAAACTGTTTTTTTTTTTTCAAATGACAGCGTTATGGCATATTGAAATTCTATTCGAATCACTGCCAACGCTTGGTGCCTTATTGTGGACGACATGAAAAAGTTTTAATATCAACCAAACCTGTTTTGTCGCAAAAAACAATACTAACTTACATTATGCTCCCAAAGCACTTTGTAGGCGGGCGGGTTGGCGTCGACCTCGCACTCGAAATACACGTCGTCACCTTCTTCGATGTCGTTGGGGTTCATTTTGGCTCCGAGGTGCATTGTCGCCGCTGGCACATCTTGAATTATTCATATCATATCAAATAACATAAAGTTGCAATTTCCACGGTGAAAACGTTTCTAGCTTAAAAATGGTTTTATTAAATTTGGTTGTTTCACATTTTTTTTATTTGTATTTTTAAGGGATTTTTGTACATTGATAATTTATGTGCCATGATACATTTATATGTAGTATTAATTACCTGTAATTTTGTATACTACTTTTATTTAAACTAATAAATTTGGATTCGCTAAGACACTATAATAGATGCATAAGAAACTATGTATCAAACTAACATGATTAATATATAATTTTAGTAAACAGTTAGTTAGGTTTTCGTTTTATCTTGCATTGAGTAAGTAAGTACAATATTATTTATAAGTTTTTATGAAATCCTTGGGTGATATTTTTTATTAACGAGAAAATACAATATCTCCGACGAGAAACAATTGAAAAATTAGTTTTTCAACTTTAAGTGATGTTGTAAAATGTTTTCTGAAAATTATATCCGTTATAACAGTGGGATTATTGAGACACTGACGATAGTAAAAAATATTGTGTGAATCCGCCATCTTAGGTATTGCTCTATTTGCAAAATGTATCTCGGAAATATTTCATCCTTGTGTTAAAAGCATTTTGAGAATGCTTTTCATGTTAAAAATACTAAAACGCATTTCTTCATTAGTTAAAATTAAAATTAATTTAATTTTGTTAACCACGGATATCAAAATGTGTTTTAATGCTTAATTCTTAACTTAGGGACGAAAGAGTGGCAACTTATACTGGAAGACTGGACTCCGTAATAGACGGTCTCTTTCATGATATGAACTGTATAATGTTTACTGGCAGCTTTAATTATATTGAAACTCTTTGTAAGTTTTCATTTTTTATCATACAAACAGAGGATAACGAGTATAATCTTGTCACATGCTATGTCTGATAAAAAAACCTTTGCGACCAGAAAATTTATCAAATCAAACCATAATTATTAGCATAACATAATCGCGGGCTTAATACATTTATGAATACCGATAGATATGAACTAAATGGGACTAGGCTTATGCCTATGATGCTATGCTATGATGATGATGATGCCCTACCCACACAATTCTGTACTAACTACTGTCTGTGTGGATGCCTTCGGTCACCTGTGATAAGATCCCGGATCTGTCAGCAACAAAAGCCGGATTAACTCACGGGGTGATTTCAGCAAATTGTAATTATCATTCTGTCTCTTTCTTTATGGCTATTTTTAAAGTACAAGTAAGATCAGCCTTTTCTGTATAAAATCATCATTAGAAACATCCGCCACGCCTTTTATTGGGAGTTTTCCTCCTCTAGTTGTATTCTTCAAGAGGGTCGTGAATATCTTCACCCATAACTTTCGTTCTCACTATGTTACACCAGCTGTCCTTATCTCCGGCCACCCGAAGGGTCTCGTAGACGATGGTATTAAGTTCGATGGTAACATACAATGGTAATAAATAAGCGCAAGACGACCTTTTGTTACACTATCATAATAAAATATACTCAAAGTTGCTTCTTTAAAAAGATACAATGAAAAGTATAAACTCTTAAATACGTAAATGCATTTAGAAACAAAACTAAGGAATTATTTAGTACGCACATTCTAAATCTTAATAATAAAAGCTCTCTCACATTTTAATTAAGAAAAATACGTTGGCTAGTATCTTTATTCTAGTACGAAACGTGTTTCATAAACATAAAGCAAGGCGTTATGACTTACGATGGACAATTCTTTTCCTTGTAATAACGTGGACTTTCAACATCTGGATATAATCAGATTCCTGCGATTATTTTTGTTTTGTATAAATTAAGGAATATATTTTTAGCTAATATACCTTTTTCAGATAAAAATGTGCAAATATAAAAAAATATTAGTTTCAGTACGAAAAACGTTCTAAGCAACTTTATATCTATTTAAATGTTTTTTTTTTTATAAAAAATCTAAATGTACCTAATAAGCTCATTTTTTTCATATCATACTGAAATTGGAAATGATAATTACGTATCTTTTCATAATATATTATATTTTTTACCAGTACTGATCCTTGAGCGACGATGGTCCAGTTGGTATGGACTCGACCCCTTGAGCGAGAGGGTCAAGCTTTCTAAGTGCACTCTGAAATCGAGACCATCGTTCGCGCATCGGTGAAGGAAAACAGTGTGAGGAAACCTGCATGCCTGATGAGATTAAAAGTTTGAAGGTATGTGAAGTTCATTAACCCGCATTGGCCCAGCGCCTCGGTGAACTATGACCCAATACCCTCGTCGCCTGATTTCGAAGAGGAGATCCGTGGCCAGCAGTGAAAGATAAGGGTTACTACGTTACTTTTTCAAATTATCCTTGCCATTTTGAGTATAAGTTGGTGATCTAAAAAGCTGATTACACCCCGATAAAACGTTTCGAAAATTATTTAATTATTAAAAAATCCAAACATCCTGTAAAGTTAACGTAATTTGACTTGACTCGTACTAAATGATATAACATTAACTCACGATTGGAAATTCGGTAATTTACGCCAGTACAGAGGAGCTACACCGAGAAATAATGAGACGGCTTATCTGATCGCAAGGTTGCTATCGCGCTGGAATATCTTCACCACAAAAGGTGCGCAATTTCGCTAATGACGTACCCCATTTGGGGGTAACAGTAACGCTATCGTGAAAGACAAAGAGAAACTTAGTGCTCAGGTAGGTCTAGATATTATACATCCTAAAACAATTATGCCGCATACAATGGTTTAAGGTAAGTGCAAAACTTAAAGCATGATACTGAAAATAAAGTGGTACTGTGTGAATTTACTATACATTTGTATGCAAAATGACATAGGTTCGTTCGTTCTCCGAATTAAAAAAAAAGTAAAGTATCAACCGTACCACTGCTGGGCACGAGTCTCCTCTGCGAAATCAGGCGAGGAGGGTAAGGGGCCAATAGTTCACCGCGCTGGCCCCGTGCGGGTTGGTGAACTTCACATACCTTCAAAGACTTTCAATCTCAGCAGGCATGCAGGTTTCCTCACGATGTTTTCCTTCACCGGTGAGTGAGCGATGGTCTCGTGTTTGGGGTGCACTTAGAAATTAGAAAAACCCATTTCAAGGCACACGCAGGGGGGCAGGATCGATCCCGGACCTCTAGCATAAGAGGCCGACTCCATCCATCACTGGACCATCGTCGCTCAAGAAATAAGATCATCTAAAATTTCCTCACGTTTAGGTAGGCGAAGTATTGGCTATTAACCAGGTGGTAAGATGATCTCGATCGATCGACTTTCATTTCTTGACGCTCTCTTGACGTTCAATGAGGGTCTATGTCTCATGTATATGACGGAATAAAGGCTGATGATGATGATGACAATACTTCCCTTTGCGCTTGACCTGCCACTCTTATTCGCTTTAAGAAAGAAACTATAAAGTATTGATTTTAACTTTATATTTTTATCAGCTGAACCTGAGCTGGTGGTTCAAGCAATATCTACGATTCTTAAGAAACCGGGTACCCGCATACTGGTTGCCAGATTCTCGGGCTTCTGACGACCCGTTACGACTGTCAGATCCACAAATGACAGCCGGAACCAACGGCTTAGCACGGGCGGCTAGGCACGGAAGAGTCTGGATATATAAGAATTGTCACCCATCCACTGACCAATTTCAGCAAGCACTGCTTAACCAGGTGAATCCACGCGGCTATTACCACTGAGCCAGGAGCTCAGGAGGAGGAGGATATTACTAGTAATAATATAAAGCTTAACAGCATACGTTTCTTTTGTCCCTGTAACTTTCAAAGACCATAAGGACTTATTAAATTAAAAGTAAAATACAATGCATCCGATATAGCGGATTTATTAAAGCGCCGTATTTTGTAACGCGAACATAATCTGCTCAAAAAGAAAACTAAA
This sequence comes from Lycaena phlaeas, assembly GCA_905333005.2. NCBI lineage: Eukaryota > Metazoa > Arthropoda > Insecta > Lepidoptera > Lycaenidae > Lycaena > Lycaena phlaeas. The sequence continues at coordinate 3,159,749 of HG995174.1, forward strand.
AACCGGTTCTGTGTATTTTTACAAAACGATGACTGCGTATGACATTCAAATTTGCTTTGTTTTCGTTTTAAATATAAAATCTACTAAAGTGGAAAAATATATAGGGATATAAAGGAATTTTCTTGTGTACTGAGTCTTTGAAATAGGAGGGTAATTATAATGTAACAACTTTTACGGATTTTATCGCGGTTTGTTTAGTTTTTTATACGACGTTTCGGATACTTTACAGCAACCATGGTCAGGTGGTCTTGTGGCTGTAAAGTATCCGAAACGTCGGGCTCATAAAAAACTAAATAAACCGCGATAAAATCCGTAAAAGTTGTTTCATTATTATGAGTGAAATTCGCGTAAGAATAAGAAAACAATATAGGAGGGTAGAAGATATATTATACACCACAGACAATGACAGCTCCCGCGCGGTTGTCAATCTGTCATTTAGACAACAAGACAATAAAAGTTTTGGAAAAAGGATTAAATTTTGCTGTTACACCGTGCAAAATTCCATTCGAAGAAATAATTTGTAACGTTGAGGACTGCCTCTCGAAAAATAATAATATAAAGAAGGAAGATTCGGAGGCAATCAGATATATTATAAATTAAATGGCAACACTTACAGAAACCATTCTTTTTATAAAGAAACTACTTTTACGTTCACGTAAAAATAAGTTCTTGGATACAGGAGTGGAGTTTCATACAGGCTTTAGAGGTCCATCGGACATTCTTTCTGAATGGCCGATGGACCTCTATAGCCGTGTTTTGGTAGAAGAAGGATTGGTCGGTTATTAATCAGGTGGAAAGGCGATATATCTCCGTGCAGTGGCGGGTCCACGTTGGATCAATCGTCTTAGCATCGAGGGAGGCCTATGTTCGGCAGTGGACGGATAAAGGATGATGATGATGGTTATTATACAAATTTTAAAAATATATTATAATATATTGCTGCGAGGGATATTCAGCGGTCATCACTTACTGTTAAATTAATGGTAAATATATAACGAAGTAAAATTCAAACATGACTTCGTTTCGCCTTATTTATATAGGAATATATAATTGCCACATTTCATTCAAATAGACTCCTTTGAGTCGTGAGGTAACGATTTAATTGCCTACTTGGTAACAGACACGACAATGGGATACATAATATTTGCAATTAGCTACCCTAAAGATGGCGAGATATTCCAGTTATAAGTACACAATATATTATATGTTTACTGCCAGAAGTGGTTTAAAATCCTCTCTTATACTCAGATATAAAATAATTATGACAATGGTCTGGATGTAAAAAACTAACATAAAGTTACAATATATATCAATATTCATTAATTAACTAACATAAAATTATATAAATATTCAGAGCGACGATGGTCCAAAGATGGGTGGACTCGGCCTCTTATGCGAGAGGTACCGGGTTCGATCCTGACCGGAGGGGTCAAGATCGAACCCGGTACCTCTCGCATATCCCCCTTATGTATCTTGAAATCTCTTTTTCTAAATATCTAAGTGCACTCCAAGCTCGAGATCATTGCTCGCTCACAGGTGAAGGAAAACATCGTGAGGAAACCCGCATGCCTGATGAGATTGAAAGTCATTGAACGTATGTGAAGTTCACCAACCCTCACTGGGCCTGCGCATCGGTGAACTATTGCCCATCACCCTCACCTGATTTCAAGGAGGAGACCCGTGCCCAGCAATGGGACATAAAGGGTTGATACTTAACTTATTATTATTATTCATTCATTCACTCAAAGTCGCAGAAGATCCACTATGCGGTCAGCATCGTTCATAAATCGGACAAGTCTAGACTATTAATTGCCTATCCTAAGACAAGGGGGCCTAGCCAAAATGCCATTAAGAAAGCATTAGCGAAGTTCAAAATGATAAAATGTATGGGATTGACGTTGGGCCGCGCTTAATCACGTGGTCCATCCTATACATTTTATGATTTCGAACTTCGTTAACGCTTTCTTAATGGCATTTTGGCTAGGCTCCAAGGTGAGAGTAAGATAAATCGCAGTAATAATTACACTGCATTTTCTTCCATTATTTTCAAAATACAGCAAATCTATCCCACGAGAGAAGTATACCCTAATTTATAAGGTAGCCGATAAATCATTTCAGTATTATTTTATCCGTATCTTGTAATATTATTCCAAAATAGTTTTAGTGATAATAACGCTTTGTGTACCGATGGCTGGCGGAACGCAACACTAATATCGGTTTTAACTTTACTGTTGTTCTTTGTGTTGTCTTTTACTTACGGAAAACTGTAACACAAACAAAAATATTTTTCTTTTTGTTTCCTCTTTATTTTTATATTTTTTTACCGTGAGCTTAATTCTTTGTGCTTTTTGGAATGTGTTTTTTGTTAGAATGACAAAATATTCTATTTTGACATTTAATGCTTTATTGTTCTTTATGAAAATTCGGGAGATCACTTCAAGACTATCACCCGTATTCACAAACAATACTATGAGGTCGTCACAGTACTCCCGAACGCATAGGGTCATTCAAATCAATTCATAGACAATTGAACGAATTTCCAACTGTGCGTCTGTCAAACCCATATAAAACCCGACTATTGACACCAGCAGCGCATAGATAGAAGCGTTCTTTGCATATTGTTTCATTAGTTAGCCACGTACGATTCTTGAATACATGAGTGAGTTGTCTGGACTAGTCAGATCCACTCGTCTTTTCAAGGGCGATTTTGACCATTTATAATCAGGTATTTTTTTGCTTATTAATTACACACAAACATTTTAAATCTGTTCAGTTGCAAAACATTGTACGCATTTGTGTTTGTCGAAGTTATATTGGATTAAAGTAATCAGAGACTAAACCAATTAAAACTTAACACCAGGACAGGCACAATTTTGATCCGCATTAGAGGATTGTGGTCGCCTTTCGCTTGGTTAAACTTTTATAACACAAGTATATGTATTATCATTTTCAACTCCTAAGCACTTCTAAGGCTTCAAAGAAAAAAATATAGTAAATTTATGAACACAAAACGATACACAGTACAAAAATCCCTTAAAAAATAAAAAATAAAACACAATACGATCAAGGGAAGTACTAAAGCACATTAGCAGATACAACATATGACGTAGCAAAGCTTTTTGAAGATGTTATAGTTTTGTACCAATTATCAAACTTTTAGGCCTTTATTAAGTAATCATTTAATTATTATCATATACTATGTCCTCTTATGTCTCAGAAGACGAATTCGTCCAGTAAAATTTTTAAAATGAAAAAAAGCGCAATAACTGTGCTAAAAGTTACAAGTAAAAGTCCGCATTCAATAAAAGAGATCTATGTCATGGTTGACTTAAATGAGATAATGTAAATGATGAATATAATTCTTTCATTTATATAATAAACATACAATATATGCTATAGCTTAGCTTATGTATGTGTTATAAGCATGCATGTCAAACTTATATAACTTTTTTTGGAGGTTAGAACAAACGTAACGAAAGTAGGACTTACAAAAAACATTAAGCGGCAATCTGCTCTCGATAGTCGATCTATTAAATTTATCGTGCTGCGCTCTGCAAACAAGCACCTGACCGTTGTGCTCCTTCGAGGGTGTAAACTCCAGCAACGACTGGGTTTCATTGCGTTCGGTGTCCTGAAAATAAAATAGCTTTTAGTATTCTAGGTAAACTGAAATAAAATTGCTTCAAAGGTCGTATAAGATTGGTACATGTTGAAATCAGGTTGGTGTCTTTGAGCTGGATCTAAGGGGTTTGACTTCCTAGCCCTCCAAATTTTAATCTTATTAGTATAATTGTTATATCTTAAAATGTATGGTAAGTCCGCAAAGCCGAGCATACCCATAACATTACACAATAGTAATTTGAGACATAAAAATCATATCAAAACTTCTCAGTGATTTATCACTGAAACAATAGCAATTCTACCACCCAGTGACCTGTGTACATTCCACCAGCCAATCACGTATCAATGGCAATCTGTTGGCCAATCAAAGCGCAAAAGTGGCTCGGCATCGTATCATAAATTTGACAGAATTAGTTTTCATTGGAAACACATAAATTGCTATTCCATTACGGTTATATCCTCGAAAGCTATAATGACTTTATATTTTTATGCTATTATCATTATCATCAACATCATCAACAGCTGTAATCCCCCAATGAACGCCAAGACGGCCGATCCCTGCCACTCATATCCAACACCCGGCTATTCCATGGAGGACGTCTTCACGGACGGACGTCAATGGTCGACACTTCTACCTATATTATAATGGCTATCCTTTTAATGAATTGTACAAATTGGATGACCATAATATTATATGTGAATTTTCCAGGAAACATTGATTGAAAGTGTTTAATAATTTTACCTGTTACACTGGTTCTAAAACAGAAAAAAATATCTCAAACAGATAGATCCTTCTAAGTCATCAAAAATAAGAATTTTTCAAATCGATTAAATATTCAGTTCCAAATATTAGGATGTAGAAAAAACCTTTTAACCTTAATGATTAAAACATAAGGATGAGTTTAGTATCTTCTACTAACCGTCCTAATGTCGTTCTCCCAATGTTCTCGTTAATTCGGTATATTGTTATCAGGTGACAGATGAGTGACAACATAATCATCCACTCGATAACAGATCTGTCTCAGGCAGTGAGATGTTTATTGTGCAATCAATCACTCATATCGACATTATACATCGATAGTCGATATTGTCTATTTATCTATATCATATTAATACTATAGCAATTAAATGTAACAACATTTACAAATTATTATCGCGCTCAATTAAATTTTTCCAAATGCCTCGATAGTTTATGTAAATATAAGTTTTTTATTATTATAATGATATTCGGGTCAGAAAAATATATACTATAAGAAAATTGTAAGTAACATTATTATTATTTTTAATTAGAAACAAAAACACACATATATTAAAAGATAAATTAACTATTATAGTTATGTAAGGATTATAAGATTGGATGAAGAAGGCAATCGAAAACGATTTGAACTTCAAAAACCTTTCAGTAGTATTAAATTGCGTTATCACTAAGTAACATAGACTACAAAATTGCCTAGATACAATGGCAGATCTAAGATAACACCGGCTTAGCTGCAGGCAACAACTAGTCTTAAATGGGAAACATTTATTGATTGCGCCTTGCCTGTAAAATTGACTAATGCCGTGACTGGAAAACAGTGAAACGCATTCGTCGTTAATACGTACTAATCTTAATATATATATATTTCTTGTGTGCGTGTGTATGTGACTGAACTCCTGCTAAACGACTGGACCGATTTGAGTGATTTTCTTTGTGTGTGTTCAAGTAGATTCGAGGATGGTTTAGATTCACAAATCAGACCGGCAGATGGCGCTGCAGTCGGTATCTAGGTTATTGATCTGTACTGCCACTATCGATTCGTATCTAAAGGACAACGTCTGTGGGGTCCGCTATATTATATAATATGTGAAAAAAGAATGTTTTGCTTGAAAACTACTTAACCGATCATCATGAAACTTTGTACATATATTCTTGGAGGTACTAGAAATAACATAGGATACTTTAAAAAAAAAGGAACTTTTTTTGCTTACGGGGGCGAAGCTGCGGGCAACAGCTAGTCGATTATAAATTCTTCTACTAAGATCGACTTTTTCCATGCTAGGTGGCAGTTTTCTATTATTTTCTATTAGTAGAGAATAGCTATAAATGCGTACGAAACCTAATAATATAAAAATTTATATATATATATATATATATATATATATATATATAATACAAGAAATGTAAACTCGATTTGCACTAGGTGTATTTAAAATGGGTTTTTAAAAAATGCGTCGTGAATTCAACACGAAAACATCCCTACCTCACCAGTGATAGAAGAAATCTGAAGGAAACCTGCATGCTTCGATTTAAAATTTTCTAAAGGTAAAGTTCAGCTTAGGCCCAAAAAGGACTCAGCAGTGTAACATAATATAAGGTTACTTATCTTAAAAGTATTGGATGTAAATCATCTACCGGTTAATAAAGAAAGAATTTTGTATGTATTAAGCGTATGCGATATATGTAATGTAGAAAATATTTTAAGAACTTTTAGCAATATTAGTTTCGAGCTCCAACGGCTACAAGTTATTGAAATGCCACGAACGAACGCTTCCTACGTAATTTAAGTGCTTAGATATATTTGCTAGGCACATTCTCAAGTGGTTTAGCGTGCAATATAAAATGGTGTACCTAAGTAGGGCTTTTTTGGCCGTTTGGAAATATCTAGAAATTGTGTTTAGAGCAACAGCCAAGGGTCTCTCGGCAGTGATATATGTACTATAGTAATAATATTATAATTAGGAAATCTTAATCGATAAGCACATAGCATGAGATGGAATGTAAATGAAAGCATCATGCCATTTGGGGTCACGGCATTAAAATCGATTGAATAAACAAGGCGCGTATATAGCTGTTACACTTCAAAAATAAATAGATTTTTACTTTTCTTGGGAAAAAAATTACAAAACTATACTAAGAAATTGCTTTCGACTTTTTTAAAAATATTTGTAGTTTAAATACAATATTATCTATGGATTTATATATTTTTTTTTTTTTGAATTTATGTTAAAACCTGGCCAACTAAATGTATGTAGGTACATATAAGTTGGACATGTAGAGGAATTTTATATTCCAAGCAAACGATGAAAAAATACTTAATAGCAAAAGAGGGCAAAGGAACATTTGATTTCGACTATCGCCCTCATAACCATCCACACAAACAAAGGCTTCCATTTCTCTATCCCTCTCCCATTGGCATACTCACAAGCTGCACGATACGTGGCAGCACAGCTGTTTTTACGCCGGTATATGAGCGAGTTAGCATCGTGATCATACCTGGATCGATATTTGGTTACAAAGCTGAATAGAACTACGAGGGTAATTGACAAAAGTTCAAAAAAATAACATGAATTCCTTCACCAGTGCAAACAATGGTCTTATATTGGCACGGTAAAATTTACTTACTTACTTATTTTTGCGGCTCAGTGACCCAAAGTGGGTCTTGGCCTCCGAAACAAGAGACTTCCACTTTTCTCTGTCCTGCGCAACCTCTGACCAGTCCTCAACCCCGAGCTCACGCAGGTCAGCCTCCACCATGTCCTTCCAGCGATATCTGGGACGACCGACTGGGCGCTGTCCACTCTGTCGTCTCAGATATGCTCTCAGTACTTCCCGATCCTCCCTCATTGTGACCACATGGCTGTGCCATCGGAGGCGGTGGAAAATCCTCCGTAAGGTCCCAGGTCCGGTACAAAGGGAAGATGGAATCTGGAGAGTCCGAAAGAACGCGGAGATTGAAGAACTAGTGGCCGAACCAAATATCCTGGGAGAAATAAAAGCCCACAGCCTCCGGTTTAATTTAGTAAAACCTATTAGGCACCCGGACATTTCTCTCAAGAGGCTAAGTCTGACCCACTAGACGTCGTCGCCCTTTGTTACTAAATTAAAACGCTTTAACTGAATCATAATTACTAATGAGGTACTCATGCAAAACCACAAGGTAGTAGAAAAAGTCCAATTGACATGTTGAAATGGAAACTGTAAGGAACAAGGGATAACTCGACTCATTGATTTTCTGCAAAGCTCTTTAAACAGACGTTGAAAAAGATCTCATTTTGTGTGAGGACTCAGGAGAAGGTGTTTTTGTGAGGGCTAGGAAATGTGCTAATAAATGTAGAATCATAGGATTCTATACAGTTCTATACAGTTATAGAACTGTACGAGTGAAACGAGGATGTTTGTTTCTTATTCGATCATTTTTGATATTTGAACGATCAGACCGATCAAATATAACTTTTTTTGAAATAAAACTTCTTCTAGAGCGAATCTAGAGGATAACTATTTTTTTTTCTAACAGAAGTGACGTCTATTATTCTATTTACAAAAATAGTAACTTGTTTATAAATATATAATGTCCTATATAATGTAATATGTAAATATATGAATATATTTTACTCTTATTGTACACTGGTATAAACATGCTTACGGGACCTATTTCGTAATGGTAAAATCGAAATGGCACTAGATAGAAAAAAGGTAAATACAGAAAGATGCGCCTTTTCTTCCTGATTCCGGCAATATATATTATAACTCAATTTTGACAAATTTGTTAGATGCGCCCTTTTTACTATCGGGGGCAGCACTGCTTACGCTATATTTCGTTGGTAAGTTTGAAGCGTAGTTTGAAATATGGAAAAGCGCGGCTCTACGCTGTTCCTGCTATATTCACGCTTCTTGACTTATTCGCCAGCAAGAGGCAAATATCCTGTAAATTCGGAGTAATATTTACTTTAATCGCCCGTAAATATATGTGCGTATAGAACACATTTTTTTAATTTTTGTCGTGGTATAAGGTGCATTGGTGGCACTCGCCGGGTTTTAGTAGGTAGAGCTGCAACCACTTACCAGCTTTCAGGCACAGCGAGTCCCACATACCCGCCTGGGGAGACCCACTCCCCCCCGGGATGCCTAAGCGCATTTCCCGGCGTTAAAGAAAAAAAAAGTATATTCAGGCTTTTGCAAACTATGCTATATTTCCTTGTACCTTGTAATCATTTTGCATTAACTAAAACACACAGGGATTCTGTAGTTGAAATGAGCTAAGGAAGTTTAAAATTCATTACGGAATTCAGCGAGGATGCTTGTCTCAGGGTCATATGAAATAATCATACATTCTACATGAAGCTATTCACACTAGAAACATAGGACCTGACAATACAAACGTAAAATATCTTCGAGTTGACCTTGACATAGTTAAGCGTATGAAGGTCAACACCAACTACTGGAAATATTACCTAAAGTTCATAAAACAAGATGTTTGATCTTTGATTGTCATATTGTAGAGGTCAATATGGGGAAAATATATTATAAAGTTTTGCGTTATGATGATAAAATATTGTAAGAATTAAAATTGTTTTAGTGATGATATAGTTTCGGAGGCCAAGACCCACTTTGGGTCGCTGAGCCACAGAAGTAAGTAAGTAGTAGTAGTGATGATATAAGGGCCTGTTTCACAATCTCCAGATAGGTTCCCAATAGGCTATCGGCAACATATTTGACAGATACTTGACAGATACTCCATACTCTATTCGTCAAATATGTTGCCGATAGCCTATTTGGAGACTGTGAAACAGGCCCTAAGATAAGTAAATTAAGATGAAGAGACCCTTAATAAATGAAAATGAATTCCTCGCTCACATATCGATAAGACAACCTCTCAGATCCAAACTAACAAACATTACAATATCTTCATGATATATTAGTTTTATTACAAGAAAAAGCTGACAACAGCAGACCCTTTGTTCAGCTATCATTAAAATCATTACAAATATTATATAAACTAAATCAGTATTTATAATAAGATGTTCAAGAAGGCCATTAACCAGGTGAGAAGATGATCTCTGTGCAGTGGCCGATCTCTGTTGAATGCTTGTGGCAGGGGATCCGTCATCTTGGCGTTAAATGGGAGAGGCTTAGTTCAGCAGTGGACGAATAAAGGCTGATGATGATGATAATGATGATAGCCCATTTCAAGTCGGAAGTTTGCCATGTCATGAATTTCAAGTCTATTAATTTTATCTATCAATATTAAGAAACAGGTAATATGTAATTGCAGCCGAATTGGGCCGGCACGACCAGGCTGGTATCTCTCGCTCACATAATACCGGCGTAAAGTGGCAGTTATGCTGTCGTGTTTCGTGCGGTTTGTGAGTTTCCGGTGGCCCATTGGGAGGATAGGCAAAAGGAGGGCAACGCATCTACATAACCTCTGGTTATGTGGATGCTTATGGGCGTCGATAGTCGCCAAAAGGCTTCGACTGTTCGTTTGCCCACCTATGCTATAAAAAAATCAATATTACTTACCTGTAGTTTTGTAACCGAATGCAACTGTTTACCACCGAGCCACCACGTGACGGTGGCTGGTGGTCGCGCCCCCGTGGACTTGCACGATAGCTCCGCTGTCCTGCCCACTGATAACGGCTGCTCCCGGGACAATATCTCCACTGTTAGAGGTCGCACTGTCAATAAAATAAATTATTTAGTACTTTAGAAGATATAACAATCTCTAGATTGTGTGACGATGGTCCAGGTTCGATCCTGACCCCGCTCCCGATCCTTCTGGTGTCTTGAAATGGGGTTTTCTAATTTTCTAAGTCCGTGAACACGTGACCACCTCTCGCTCATCGGCGAAGGAAAACATCGTGAGGAAACCTGTATCCCTAATAAGATTGAAAGTCTTTGCAGGTGTGTGAAGTTCACCATCCCGCATTAAGCTAGCTCGTTGACTATTTTCCGATACCCTCATCGCCTGATTTCAAGGAGGAGACCCGTGCCTAGCAGTGATAGGTTGCTACTTTACTTTACTTTTACGTCAGAAGATACGATAGGCATAGGACTTCTTTTCGTTATATAGGCAATCAGGCTGACTTACGGTATACCTGATGATCGGTACCTGATGATGGTCGTCCACGAACACAGTCGAGTTCACCCGAGACATTAATTGGTAAGTTTCAGAGTCAGTAATGCCAGTGCCGATCTCGCCCTTCTATCCAAAAATAATATCAAAAATGTTTTGATGTTGACTGTAATAACATGACTTGTCTGTATATAAAAACCATTCAAATACTTCAAACGCTGATAAACTCAGCAATATGTTCCCCAAATTGCATACCTTGTATCTCAAACATAAATAAACCGGTTCATAACATCGTTTTATTTAGAGGAAAAAATTCTCAAGATCAATGAAAAATTGCCTCGTAATATTGCCTTCTAAGATCCGTGTATTTGCTGAAAGGGTTTTATTCCACTCGGATGCAAATTGACCCAGAAACCCAGCAATATTTCACTAAACATAAAACTATAACTGAATTTTATGGGACCAATATGTGAAGCGTATTTTGTGTTGCCATTTCTTTTCAGTTATTTACTTGTGATTTGTAAAACAAAAGGGAACTGAAGAGATTAAATACCTTTTTGTAATATGAATGACGGTTTATTATATTACTCGGGGAACCCATGTTAAAATTAATATTAAACTCAATAGTACAGGTATTTTATTTTTGGAAGGATAAAATTTTCACATATGAGCAAGTGATTAATTTTCAAGCACTCCCTTTTATTAAGTTCTTCGTGAGTCAGCCATGACGATTGGTTACCTATATTACTTGTTTTACTTAATATAATTGAAAGAAGGATTGAGGGAAAGAAAGGTAGAGGTAGACTGAGGAGAACTTAAATGCAATAAATAGAGGATACAGCTGGCAGCGTCGTATCAGACAGTGAAAGTTTTGCGGAGAGAAGAAAGGATTGACTATTACTCTACTGACAAGTAGAAGGCTCAAATCTCTTTAATAGAGAGAGAGAGAGAGAGAGAGAGAGAGAGAGAGAAAGATAGCTCCGCAAATATGAACTATCTGACATAATACTTTATACCATTAAACGGACAATTCTTGTATATATATATAATCTGAATCTCGGAAACGGCTCCAATTATTTTCATGAAATTTAGTATACATGGATTTTAGGGGGCGATAAATCGATACAGTTAGGTTTTATTTTAAGAAAATGTCGTTTTGTTTGTATTTCTAATAATCAACTTTATCGAGCAAAGCTCGGTCATCCGGGTACTTGGATTTAAAACGACACTTAGTTTATCAGTCATTGTCATTAAGCGAATATTTTTACCACAATCAGTATAATTAGTGACCTAAAATTAACTTGCAAGATTCACCTGAACGTATTACGCGCAAACAGTGCGAGTTAAATAAAAGCTTTTAAAGTTGATAGAATACTACATGTGGAAATAGATATGTACTAAAGGCCACACTGCTATCCGTAAAACCAGACGACTTTCTCATGTATTTCATGAGAAGTCAAGTTGTTTTATATAATCAATAAAATGTTTAACATCTGGGGTGACATAAAACTGAACGTAAAACTTTTAATATTTGCACAAACGGCCGTTTTATTGCTCGTGGCAAGTTACGTTTTCTATGTGAATAATGATACATCATATTATAAACTGTGAAAATAATTATTATAATATAGTTGCCAATTTACATCACACAATTCGTTATCTTTAATGACTTAATTAATGCTTTTTTTTCAGAAAATTCATTATTGCAAGACATGTGCCCCTTCTGTCGTGGTCTTTGCAGCCGAATTAGCCCGGCACGGCCCGGCGCTTACATGATACCGGAGTAAAGAGACAGCTATGCTATCCCGTTTGGTGCCGTTTGTGTTTTGTTGGTGTCACATTAAGGCGATAGATAGGAAGGGCAACACATCTACATAACCTCTGGTGGTGTGGATTTTTATGGGCATCGATAGTTGCCAAAATTCTTCACAATTCATGTTCGTTTGCACCTTTATACCATTAAAAATGTTTTTTATCCATCCTGTTATGCATAATAACTGACACCGAAACGATATCATCACAATGCGCAAAAAGTGAGTTGGTTGATTAGTTTTAACTAAATTTGTATAATATTATGTTCACGGGCAAAGAAATGGTATGAAAGAGAAAGAGGTAGAGAGAAAGAGATAAAGATACGCATTGTGCTGTAGGTTATGCGGGTTTTCGTATATTTTGTAGCATGCACCCGCTTTATTCCAAATTCCGTATTTATACAAAAAAATAGACCTAGAATTAAAAGGTATTTGCTATTAATGAAATAGATGTATCATCTTGCCATGATATATAACCATGATATGCAATGTATGGATGAGTTTTCTATTCTGGGCAGAATACGGTCAATGCCAGGTGAGATAATTATTACAATGGGTGACGTTTACTCATTTGATATTCTGTCTATTAACCTTTCTACAGTTACGCGATATATTTTATTTTAGGAAATATTTAATAAAATTTTGAATAATTTATCTGCTGTTAGTAAAATAAGAGATTTTGTGCGGAAATTTTACACGTTTCATGAGCGCAGCTATGCGGTAAACTGGAAGTAACAGTACTTGTATCAAATTTATTTTCAAGTATTAAATAAGATGTTATTTCTGGTATTTTTTAAACGGATGCTTGTCTTATCGCATCTAGCTTTATATGATTTCTAGCTTATATCTCTATAGCATGCTTGGTAGGAATTGCTCTGTATAGATTATATTATGTTAATTAGGGCTACCTGAGCAAATTGTTATAACTAAGATGCATATTATATTATTTTACTGCTTAACTTATTTTTCTAGCTTAAATCAAGAAAAGTAACGAGAGAATAAACATGAAGGTACCCAGAATAGCGCACGATACCAGATCAGTTCGTTCACTAGGCCTCTTTCGAAGCGCCGATACGATCTAAATACACGATCTCTTGACAGAGTAAGCTCGTCAAACACCGTGATATTGATAATAGTCTAAATAAAACGAATAAACTTACAATACAAATCCAAGCGAACCGAAGCTCTTTGTGGTGGTGATAAGAGAGTATTATCCGCAGTGCAAGTGTACACCGAGGATAAATGGGCTCTAGTGGCGTTCGCGACCACCAGGGTCAACGACCGGCTGCCCCCAGAGGGCTGCAGCTCTCCTGCGTTAAGGGTGGTGAGTACTGTATCACCTTCCAACCACTGGACACGTGGAGTTGGATTACCTGAGAAAACAAATAGTTTCAATAAATGCAAATAAAGAATGAATGAATGAATGAATGAATGAATTTATGAATCTTTATTTGTAAGAATATGGCATAATTGGTGTTAGTTAAAAAACAAACAGTCGAATTAAACCCAATTAATGTGCTACACAATGTATTACATATTATACTATTATAAATAGTGAATTGTACAATAATTATATACAATTATTTACAAAGTTATAGTTTAGCCGTTACAGTTGAATTTAATTTACCAAAAATGTATACATAATATACTCTTAGAATGATAATATAGTTTGTCTTCAAAGTAGAAAGCATTAAAATGGTTTATTTTTAACATTGGAAAGCTTAAAAGATTTAAAAAAAATTATCAAGTCATTCATCAGATCAGTTCAATCAACAGAATATTAAATGTATCATTCAAATGACAGTAATAAGTATTTGCTTTTTCAATAATTATGTTATAGTGCTTAAAAAATTAATTCCAAACCAAAACCTCAGAGTTTCGAGCTTTTTGTACAAAGTAAATACGTAATGTATACATCTAACTGAAAGTTGAGAATATATTTATTTTTCTAGCTTAGAGTAAAGATTAATTACACAACTTCCAAGCTTCCTTAACATTTTATCTTTCTCTATGTCGTAAGAGGGCAAACCCCGCACGCTATGTGCGATTAGAATTTACACAGAAGGTTTTGTAACATTATAAACGTATGAAGATTTATTTGAAAAAATATGTCATCTATTTCGGTCCAATATATACCAACGCTTATGAGAATTTAAATTATTGTAATTAAATGAACTTTTGCTGCTGTAAATTATTCGAATATTCAAAATAAAGTTATTAATACATTTATAATATCTGATCCTTTTGCTTGTTACGTAATCAGATAATATAATTATTACGATGGTTGAACAAACAAGCAAATAAGGTATTTTTATAGAATAAATATTATGTCGAAAAAACGTTCGAATATTAATCACAGTTTAATTTGAAAACCATTTGTAACAAAACGACAAACAAGTAGCTTCTTAAATAGGACGAGCAAAAAAATATGTATACGGAATTCTAAAAAGTTTTCAGTGATTACCGGCCCTCATTGACGCTAGCGACTTGTGAAGTCGAGAGCACGTCTTCTCCATTTCTTTTCATTGTAAAGTACTTAGCTTAGAAACGGCGATGACTTATAGGAATATAAAGGATGAGATTACCTAAATAAAGTGCACAGGAGTGGGCTGTTTTTATGTTTTTTTTTAATGTTACACGACTAAGCATACTGGCAGATGTAATCTGATGGTGGTCAATTGAAACTAGCGAAAGCTACTAATTCATGCGTTGCTTGTTTTAAAAAGTAAAGTGCCAGTAGCCATTGCCCTTCTCTTCGAAATACAGCACAACTGTTTCATGAAAGAAACAATCTTGGTGGTACCCATGTAAATTGGAAATGGACAGAATTTTTAGGGATCGTATCAAGACTGAAAGATACTAGATATACCTTGTCTGAAGTCTCTTTCCTTTAATCACTTCGGAGTAAAGAAAATACTCGATATAATCTCAACTTAGTTTCTGTTACAAGTCAGCAACTACTAAAATAATAGTAATTATTAGCCACTTCTTGAATATCTTTGATTTGAGATTTTATTTTGATGAAATAACAATTGTTGTTATCAAAAGAAATTACAATAACTCTGTCATAAGATTTACTCATTTTTATCCCCATAGGAAAAAAATTAAATTAATATACAGAATGTTATAAATACAAAGAAG
Source organism: Lycaena phlaeas (assembly GCA_905333005.2). Lineage (NCBI taxonomy): Eukaryota > Metazoa > Arthropoda > Insecta > Lepidoptera > Lycaenidae > Lycaena > Lycaena phlaeas. The sequence continues at coordinate 3,175,155 of HG995174.1, forward strand.
TATCTTTTCTGGACATTTATGTAACGGATACTCTTAAATATGATTTGCCTGGTGGATTTTACAAAAAAAAAATGTGGTAGGACTGAATAATTCGTAGACAAAACTATTTTATTTGCTGAGGTAACTCTATATATATGTAAATTATAATTGGCTTTTTTCATGCTTAGGTAATTCAACTTGCAGTTGAGTTTTCAACCTTAAACGAAAAAAAAAACTTAAAACGAAATTAAACGGTACAACGACCTTCCAAAGAAAGAAATCAGAGGGTATTTAAGCTTTTAAATTAATGTTGGTATTTTTACTTTCGATATTATTTAAATGGACTACTTACCATGTTTTAGTCATTTGTTTCGCGAAGATTGTATAAATGAAAGTTTAGAAAAATATCATAATAGTGAAAAATATGGTAAATATCCCCTTTTAAATAAAACCAGAGAGTTTATAATATATGCCAAAAACTCATAACACTTCATAACATCAATAATTGTCTTTCCATATAATATACCGAAAAAATATGCACATTATCTATCATATAATCCAAATATGAAGTTGCCAATATTTTTTTAGTAGCTGAGCGGAAATTTAGGCAAATCGTATTACTCACCTCCAATGACGGAGCAAATTAACTTGAAGTCGTCCCCTTCGTTGTAAGGACCCGCCACTCCGGAAATTTCCTTTCCGTACTCATCAAAGATCACCGGCTTTGATGGGAGCTCTGTTTGGAAAAAAATATTCACTTTATGATCAAAAAGATACATGGTTGTTACGGTTAGATGTTTTTTCGATTGAGACATATGCCCATTTACATGGTTTAACATTTTTCGATCGGTTTATTTTTTTGTCCAATTTACTGATTGTGCTTTCTTTTTAACTTTAAAAGATAGGTATACCGTTGACGATATACCGAGTTTTTTCGGGAAGATTAATACGTGGCCTTTTATAGAAGATGGGACAAAATGTCGGTTTATTTAATGGTTAGTGATCGGCAGGTGCGTTGCGGGCCTTCCAAATTTGTACTAGCTCTTCAAATACGAGTCTAGTCAAAGTCAAAGTCAAAAATTTTATTCAAAATAGTACTATCCAAGTATCTTTTTGAACGTCAATTGAGTCTACCACCGGTTCCAAAGTAAGTCCACTGAGAAGAACCGGCGAAACAAACTCAGTGGAACTAGTCTTTTCAAATACAATATTACAAAAAATAATAATACAAACAATACATAGTACTATACTAGTATAGTATATAAGAAGAATTCAGCAAGAAACTCTGTTGGGTTGCTCCTTTCAAAATATAGTTTACAATTTTTTGTAAACATACATAATTACATACATTTATTACTATAACACATTTATTACAGTCGTATACACTCTATCCTAAGATAAATAAAGTAAGTAAGTAGATAAATTTAGACTCCGCAATATCCAAAACAAACCAGTGGATGTTAATAAAAAAAAACTCAGCTAGGTAGAAATCGCATAACACGACCAGCCACCACATCAGCACCTCCACATAGGCCTGGACGCGTGAGCCAGCGTCAACCTCTTCCACATATTAGAGGGAAGTGGAAGACCCATCCCACAACGCCACCACTGCAGTAGCGTAAGCGAGCATGACATGTCATACGTTTAGTCTGATCCATCATCACCCATAAATGACATCCATACGTTGCCGGCTTTTTGAATATGAGCATGCTCTTCTTAAAGGTCCCTATGTCAAATCGGTTTGGAAATACCATAGGCAACAGCTCGTTCCATATTATACTAGCAGCGCCCCGCGGTTTTATTCACGTTCTTCCCATTCCCGTGGAAGTACAGTGATAAATTATAGCCCATGTGTTATCTTGATGCTTAAGCTATATTATTGTAAAGTTTCATTAAAATCCAATCAGTCATTTTTATGTGAAAGAGTAACAAACATACTTACAAATTTTCCCATTTATAATATTAGTAGGATAGTCGTCGTGCGAGGTAAGAAATTTTATTGAACTCGATTGGTAGTAGATTTCCACACATCGAGGAGGTGTGGGTGACATTTAAAATTTTGACGCCATATCAGGTGGAATTCTGTCACAGGTAATATTGGTCCTAACAATTCCTCGGAACACTCATCGTGTTAGATAAAACAGATTTACGTACGCATCCAGTGATAACAAAATTCCCGTGGACTATTTTATCTAATATTCGCCATGGGTTTTTTAGTATGCAAAGCTCCAATTGTTGGTTTATGTATATGGGAAATGGAAACAAACGGTGAAATTTACATAAAATGAGTGCAATGGCTGTAGCTACAGTTGTTAGCTGGTAAAAATGCGCATCGTAAATTTCCAAGCGAGATAAATTATACAAAATGATATATTTCGGGCTTCATTTTAACAAATAAATGTTATTTGGAAAGTGTTGGTCTGTGCTTTCAATTAAAATTTGATATAATTATTATAATCTGAATAACAAATATATTTCCATTTACAGCTTTAGTCATGATTGAAATACATAAATAAATTTACAAAAAATACTTTAAATTTTAGTAACGCATTTGGTGGATTTCAATTTTTTGCAAATAAAAGCCTAAGAGAATAATTATAATGAAACAACTTTTACGGATTTTATTGCGGTTTATTAAATTTTTTATTATGTTTCGGATACTTTTCGCGTAGGCATAAGAAAACCTAAATATTCTTAGAATCATATTAATCAGAGTCGTATTGAATTGCATTGGGGTATTGTATTGCGAATGCCAAAAGGTTGTCCTTCTTGGCGTTTGCTAAAAGAAGCCTATGCTTAGCAGTGGACGAATAAAAATTGATGATAATGATGATAATTGTAATATTGAGCTTAAGTTTCTATTTTCATAATCTTTTATTAAATTTAAAAAACAAGAATTGTTTTGTAGTAGTTTGCACAATAATAGTTCATTATATTTAACAATAATGACCTATTATTGTGTTATAATTCAAACCATGTCTTACGAACTATAATCGTTGTTGTCAATCCATTCATTTGCACTATTAAGCATAGTCGTGTTTCTACTCTAGATTTTCAGGGCTATAATAGTGATGGATGATCTAATGACACTAGGTACGAGTAGCTATTTATTTATTTATTTATTTCCATTTACATGCCACCTATAAGCCACCAGCTTGGAAATGTGTTGACAGTCGCTGAATAAACTGAAATGATCTCTCATCTTACTAATAATGATTGCTTTGAGCAGATTGAGCTATCATGCTACTTTTATCTATGAAGTATATTATGTTACATAATTTGATATTCACTATATTTGATCCCGGGATTTTCGGGACTAAAATATGACCGGGATCCCGGGATCCCGAGATCTGAGATCCCGGGATCGAATCCTCTATATGTATCACAAAACGTGGGGCAGACCAGAAACACTTTCACAGTACTCTCCTGTGTCTTATCCTATGTGAAATAATGCGTGATATTAGCCACTTTCCGCCTGCTGGCATGTCTATCAGTAGGTATTCAAAAGGACTATTTTACTTCAAACCTATATCAGTAGGTCAAAATATATCATTACAAAATACGCATCAAATTATTTTTCAATTGAAAGACCTAACAATCAAATATGCAAATTATAAATAGTTAAGATAACAGAAATGAACATGTATTATTTTAGCGGTTTTGCGTAACTCGAATCCGTTACAGTAAAGCTTAGCTTATTCCCTAAGCCTGTTCCGTGATATTCTCTGCGTATTCAAGTACGGTTAGATTATGGTTTTCGGTTCACCAAAGTAGACTTAAAGACTAATACATAAGATTAAATGTAGTTACAGCCTTTAGAAATACTTCGATAGTGAGAGTTTATGATATTTAATACTCAATAGACCCTTTACTGAAACTTATATAAGTTTTAAAGAAACTTATTTCATTTAACTTTAAACTTATCTCATTCGTTAATTTTGATGAAAATTAAATATGCATCTTGCTATTTTAAGTAGCGTGAAAGAGAATTTTATATAAAATATATTAAATTTTAAATTTTGTGTGACAACTTAGATGATATTGTTGCAAAGGATCTCGAAAAAGTTAATGGTCTTTTGGCAATTTCTGTTGAGCGTTGGATTAATATAATATCGAGCAAGTGAATCAATATACCTAAGTTATATGTTGGAATGTTTGGACAACCAACACGCGAACATCTAATCCCTAACTAGATAGAACTGGGTACTGGCTGCTGGCTCCTAAATCTCCGAAATCGTGCTGTATTCATAAAACAGCTTTGCTGTTTCAGAAAGAAGAACAAGACAAGCAGTGTAGTTACTGACATCAATACATACCATCTTACGTCACTGGATACACATTAAGTTTCCTGTGCTAATTTCAGGTTAATCTGTATAAGTCCATAGATTGACTTCATCTGGCCTTCATATTAAAAATGCCATATTGCGTATAATAAAACAATATTTACGAACGCGGCCATCTTGCAATGTAGCAAATGTCATAACCGTCCACCCAAACGCTTTTGTCCGATAAAAAGTTGCGCAAAACATTCGTGTTGCCTGTCATTAGGATAAAACCTTTTTGCTGACAGACATATCATACATTAAATGTCGTGCGTTACACGGGCCATCGTGTCTAAAAATAAAATAAGGGTAGGTTTATTAAAAGTGGAATAACGTAAAAAAATGTATTTCACTGAAAGTGACAGGTGTAAAAATATTGACTTACGTGAATGTATACTTTAAATCGTTTAGCTTTATTTTCATACGCGTTATTTTTATTGGATGTTTTAAATTAATCACATGAAAACCGGTAAAAAAACGAGTGGACACTAACATCATCACCACTTTGGTAATTATAATGATGAACGGTAGGACAGTGAATAGACTTTTTACAAAAGGCCGAGTACAAAGGCGTGCAAGGGGTTTTTGTAAAACAGTAATTAACTTCGCAAATGGTAAAACTGTACAAAGTTAAAAAGGCTTGAATGGCCATTTTGATTTCACCGCGGTAATCATTCAAATCATTGCCGCGACTTGAACTTTAATCTTTAAAGACTACGCTCATTCTACTCGCATCCAATTTGGAGAGGTTTATTTACGAGCGTATCGCAAGCGATGGATGGTGGCGTGATGATGATGAATCTGAAAAGGACAGCGAATCATCTCGCTATACTGATGACAAAAGCAGTGCAATGGGTTTTTGTAAAACAGTAATTAACTACGCAAATTGTGAAACTGCACAAAGCCAAAAAGGCTTGAATAGCTATTTTGATTTCACCGCGGTAATTATTCAATTCGTTGCCGCGACCTGAACTAGAATCTTTAAACCGTGGAGGCACTTACGTTAATTCAGGTAGAAGAATAATTTGTAAGCATTTTGCTGCGCTTGCCAAGAGCGGTAATTAAGGCTTACTTAGTCGAGAATAACTAGATATATAAAATAGACTTCCTGTATACGCTACCATCATAATATTATATCGAATGGTTTATCATTCAATTTACAGGTTCGATTTCTGCTTGCTGTAAAATTTCGCATTATTTTACAGATAAAGAATAAAGAAATATCACTATTAGTACAGCAAAACTAAGTAACAAAGGCTTGTAACAAAAAAGAGTGTCGACCGATTCAACACGAAATTGGGGTCAAATTTGCAATCATTGTATATTACAGTGATGAAAATCTTTACAGCTAACCATTGTCTCACTATTGGGTATAAAGTATCTGACCCAAAATTAAGCATAGAGGGATTTAGACCCAGACTATATATAGCCTGAGCATGCGACCCAATAGTGGAGGTGAGTAACCTTCAAAGACTCTCATCTCATGGCATTTCACGAATCGAAAAAAAGTAAAGTATCAACCCATTATGTCCTTGCTGGGCACGGGTCTCCTTTCCTTGAAATCAGGCGACAACGGGTATTGAGGCATAGTTCATGGATGCGCTAGCCCAATGCGCATTGGTGGACTTCAAAAACCTTCAAAGACTGTCAATCTCATCAGGCTTGCAGGTTTCCTCACGATGGTTTTCTTCACTGGTGAGCGAACGGTGATCCGTATTTAGGATGCGCATCGAAATTTAGAAAAACCCATTTCAGGCACCACAGGTGATCAGATTGAAACCCGGACCCTCTCGCTTAAGAGACTAAGTTTGGATATTTTAGTTCATATTAAAAGAAAAATATAAATACACCGTTTACAACCTTATGTCTACAAGCTCAAATTTAGAATTTATTTAAATAGGTTAGGTTTATAGAATTTATTCTCAAAAAAGACATGGGTCACTTACATGAGAATACATATTTTCAGTAACATAAATAAACATCGTCTTAAATTATGTACCCATTTAACGCATTAACCTTTTTTTTTTTTTTTTTTTTTTTTTTAAAGTGAGTTATTAATTATATACTTAGCCAGATTGGTTTTAAATGTGTTAAATGAGTTTACATTTTTTATGTGTGCAGGTATTTTATTGTAAAGCCGTGCTCCTTCATATGTTAGGGTTTTTTTACCATATGATGTTCTAGGCTTTGGCAAAACAAGAAAGCTAGCTCGTCGGGTGCTACGTTTAGACTGTTCTTTGATTTTAGAAAAACCTACAGTGGTGTGAATGGTTTTGCTTATAATTTTTCGGATTAAAATGCATGTACTATAAATATAAAGTTGACGAATATTCATTATTTTGGTTTCGGTGTAAAGGTTTGTAGTAGATGTTCGAAAGGAATAACAGAAAAGAATTTTTATTATTTTATTTTGTGCAATCTGCAAGCTATCTAATTTTGTTTTAGTGGCATTTCCCCAAACTTCAATAAGATATAGTAAATGGGGCTTCACTAGTGTATTATAGATGGTATAACGCAGCTCACGCGGAATACATCGGGCTAAGTCTCGAATAGAGCCAAATTTAGAAGTATACAATTTGCATCGCTCAGGGATCAAACTTTCACCTCTCATTTTAATCCGAGGCCTACTGGACTATTGACGTCATCGCAATAAAAGTACTATAAATATTACCTGAAAGAGATTGCAACCTAAAATCTCGTCGAGCAAACAGCCCAACATAATGCGGAACACATGAACAATGAACAGCTGTTCGCTCTAAAGTGATATGCGCGTTGCGAGAAGCGGCTGTAAAAGCTTGACTATTACTCAGATCGTCCGCCGCGTTGATGTGCGATAATAGACACAGAATGCTTTGTAGTTTGATATACCTCTAGTGATACGTCATCATTATTGTCATCAGCGTCATCTGAATTTACTCTTTTCCGTCAACTGACCATTGTCAAACGTTGGATTATATACGAATATTATTAAATGTCATGTTACCGATGAACTTAAATAATATCATCAAGCAAAGTTAAACAAATCAGCATTGTTTTTAATTTAAGCAGCAAAAAGATCATTAATATAGATTATTTAGAAATATCTCGTTGAATATTAAAAAAAAAAAAACAGTCGAATATAAAACCTCCTCTTTTGAAGTCGATTAGAATGAGCGATGATATTCCAGTCACTGTTCGGTATGATTTGAGCCCATACCTACCAGTGACTAAGCCGCCATTGACTCCTATGACCTTGGGATAATTGGATATAGTGTGAAGATAAAATGGGATATAATAATTTTCTTAAATGGAGGAATTATATTCCTCTTTAGCTTTAGCTGCTTTTTGCCACTACTAAGCTACGTAAAAAGTAACTGAAGTATCAAAAGTAGCTTTGCTGTATTCGCAGAGAATCGTCTGCCTTTGTAATATTCTGATGAACCCTGTAATTATTTTCATATAGACTTAACATAATATTATATCTTAGGATTAGGAACACATAAATTAGTAGCCTGGTCTAGTTTCTTTGGTAGTTTGTTAATAGGAAACTAGTTTATGGTCATGGGTAACGTTGACCACTATCAGTTAGCATGTCTGCCAGTTTCCATTCCAACTGACATAATAAAATATATAATCCATTTTTAATGTATAAGTCAACTAGTCAACTATCTGCAACGACAAATCATTATCATTTCATTTAAATACTATTTGTTATAAGCGTCTATTCGTTATAATATATCAAGTGTCGACTTTTGTTTTCAGCGGACGAAAACATTTTCATTTCCTCGTTCGTAGCGGTCTCGGTTTGTTTATTCTCAATTTGTGTTTCTGTAAGCTTCTCACGATATTGATAATATCGTTTTTATCAAAGTTGCCAGAATCACCTAGATTTATCACACCGATTTGTTGCATTTAATGGTTTGGCAACACATGTTGAGAATACGTTGAAATATTTTATTTATAAAATATATTTGCTTGCTTTATTGAAAAATTTTCTTCACTAATATTATAAAGAGGAATACTTTGTTTGTTTGTTTGGTTGTAATGAATATGCTCAAAAAGTACTGGACCGATTTTAAAAATTCTTTCACCGTTCGAAAGCTACATTATCCACGAGTAACATAGGCCAAATTTTATCCTCGTAAAAATAGGATTCCGTAAGATATTTGGGTTTTTCGGACACAAGGTATAAATCATAGTTAACGCAGGCGAAGCTGCGGGCAACAGCTAGTCATTAATAAAAGATTAAATTTATTAATAAAATAATAAATAAGAATAATTTTATTTTAACAAGAAATTAAGTTTTTTTTTTAAATTTTGGCGTAAATTAATCCGTGAAAATATGAAGTCATACCAATTGGACATTATCAATTTCAAACCATTCCGGTTATGTTATGTAAATTATTTAATAACGATTGTAATCGTATCTGCCAGCTACACAAGTTTGTTCACATAATTTACAGTTTCATTTCTATTCAAATGAGATTCAAGAATGGGTTGGGAGGTTTTAATATTTGCATTACGTGTTACAATTTCTCAAAATGTTTGGCGAGTACGTTGTTCCGAGTTATATATATTTATATCATTTTCACATTACTGTGTTAATAATATTTTCAGAATTTAATGTGGTTCACTTATCAAATGAGTTACTTCAGTTCACTTAAGCGCTTTTTTTAACGAGCGTTAAAAAAGCGTTTAAGGAGACAAATCGATTTGGACGACGATTTAGCGACGATGGTCCAGTGGGTAAGGGGCTCGGCCTCTTGAGAGAAAGAGTCCGGGTTCAATCCTGACCTCCACCTATGGTGCCTTGGAAAGGGGTTTTTCTAAAATTCTCATTGGTGAAGGAAAACATCGTGAAGAAACCTGTATGCCTGATGAGATTCAAAGTTCTTGAAGGTGTGTGAAGTTCACCAACCCACATTGGGCCAGCGCCTCGGTAAACTATGGCTCGATAATATCCTCCTCGCCTGATTTCGAAGAGGAAACCCAGAAGTGGGTTGCTACTTTACTTTTACTTATTAAACGCGTAAAAAATTAATCTGTTTACTAAAATTGTTTATTCAAAGAAATTACACTTTATTAAACAGACTTTCGAATATATAGCTGATAAAATACAACTCAACTAAATTACTCAACGCAAGGAAAAACTCTGTTCCATTGTCTATGGATAAAAAGATAATACAAAATTATATTACAAGGAAAGCCTACGCTCGGATCTCGTAAAAATATAACTTGAAAACACGAAGCATTCTGTGATAACGATAAAAGAGCCATAAAGTCGACCCTTCCTTATTCCAATAAGATACTAAGTCCATCTCATGATTTCAATTTAATTGATAAACTCAAAGGGAGAGTCGATTACGGAATTAAAATTTTTAACCGACTCCAAAAAAAGAAGGAGGTTATCAATTCGTCTGTACGTTTTTTTTTTGTATGTTTGTTACTCGATTACTCCGCTGTTTGGTAATAAATTTTGGTGATTCTTCTTTTGTTAGTAAGCTTATGTTTCCAAATTGGTCCCATATTAATTTGATCGACATCTGATCAGCGGTTTTTAAGTTATATTCAATAATGCTTATTGATTGGTTTTGTATACCCAGACGATTTTCTCATTTTATTACTTGTCGATGTAATATGAATAATATGAACAAAAACCACTGAATAAGATAGTTTGGGAAGTATCAAAGTATTGTGAGGTCATCATCATCAACTTTCATCCGTCCACGGCTGAACATAGGTTCCCTCAGTAAACGCTAAGACGACAGGTCCCTTACCACTAGCATCCAACGCAGATAGGGAACGCCAAAAATTTTGCAAGTAAAAATAAAAACTATATTAATTATGTATAAACTTAAAACTAAAAAGTACAAAATAAAATTAATTTTAAATAAAAAACCAAAAACCGACTTCAAAACCATACCTTAATTAATGTACAACTAAAAATTTTAAAATAATATTACTTCGAAGTGAAGTAGAAGACGTATACTATTTAAAATCGGGTATTTTTGGAGTCGGTACTACCTAAAACATGGCTGCCCTTCACAGGCATATTCTCAATACTAATAATTAATGATCAATCACATACACCAAGTATGTGATTGATCATTAAAATATCCTCTTTTGAGGGTTCTCTTTTTGTTTCATGGCATGTTTGACTTTCTTTGGCCAGACCCAGCTGGATGGTAGAGACTGGACATCAGCTGATATTCAAACTAAAAAATCTTGAGCTGTAGAATTTATATTAATAAGTACTGATTTAATGTTGAAAAAATATCTGTTTATTGCAAGCAGCGTCCCGCGGTTTCACCTGCGTGTTTTCCATTCCCGTGGGACTACGGAGATAAATAATTATAGCCTATTAGAATAATCCATTGAGTAGTTTTTACGTGAAAGAGTAATAAACACCTATACATAAAATATTTCGCAATTATAATATTAGTATTATTAGTGGGACTAGTAGGATTTTATTATGTTTACGCGAATAGTGAAATTTGCCTAAACATAATAAAACATTTATTACTCTAAAACAAACATTATAATGAAACAATTTTTATAAATTTTATCGCGACCTATTAAGTCTCTTAAATGCCCGATGTTTCGGATACTTACATTATAATAAGTCTTTTTACCTAAATTTATTTACTACGAGTAAAGACGAATATAGATAAATGGTATATTATTATAATTTTAATATTTGTTGGTTACAACGCATAATTTTCTCCTCAACCTAGTATTAAATATTATGCTATAAATTACTATATAAATTTAAATATTTTTAGCTAAAAGTATAATATTAAAAAAATGTCTGCAATTTTTTAAAAAATATTAACAACTAACACTAATTATTGAAATAAAAGTTGAGTTTTTACGGAGGGGGACGAAAATAGTAAGTTCATAATACACATTCATATTTGTGAAAACACGCTCAGGTAAAACCGTTTTTAAAGGGCAATAATATTTTATACGTTTCTTCAGACCCGTTTGTTGTAGCTTAGGTGGTTAGGGTGACTTGGGCAAAGCTCCATCGCTTATTTAACCCTGCGTATTTTGGGAAGTTTTCGGAAATAGAGTACTGACATCATACTTATTATTTTCCTTTCTATTGCCCACGGTTTAACACTTGGAATGAAATTTAAACTGTGTTACTAGTTATAATGTAGCATTACGTTGGTAAACAATTTTGAAATTTATTAAGTGGTTTAGGCAATTTTTCATTAGCAAAAATACATTGGAAACTTTGATATTCTTTCTATATTTTCGTTAAAGCCTATAAAGGATCTTATGGAGAGCAAAAAGTAAATCTTTCATGGAAAATAGTTAAATTCTAGAACACTGTACCTAGTCTATTTTACTTAGTTACTCGTGATACGTTGCAGTGTTGTGTTGCTTAGAATATTTAACGCAGTGCTTATTATGTAGCTGCATCACTTTCATAGAATGATCATCATATTGCAAAATGGCGACCTCAATACAGAATCAATCTCAAAGACGCCGCGAGGTATGAATGAAAATTAATAATGCCTAGAAAAATACACAACATTTTCTATTCAGTTATTCAATATAGATTTTATTCAGGAAAGAAAGTAATTATTTATTTTATCCTGATAATTGGTTTCTATTGTTATGTTATTAGAGTCGAGATTATGAAGTCCCTATGGAGAAAATGAAATATTTATTCCGGAGAAAGTAATAATGAATTTCTTTTGTAAGCAATAATAATAATTTCGTAGTGAATGGACTTTCTTATTGCATGGAAAACATTTATAGAAGTAAATATTTTCATAGGCAAAATAAGTCTTTCGAATCTCCCTACAATAGTTTTTAATAATAATAAAAAGAGAAGTGCAACATAACATATCTGTACATAATATGCAATCTGTGCAGACTATATTAATTGAAGATGACGTCATGTTGAGTAAAACAGCTTTTTTTGAGCCAAGACCATGGTAGGTTCCTGAAAATTAAATAGCCCAAGTTATTCTTTCGATTTACCAAAATCATGTTGATGAAAGGAAATGACAAAAAGTGGTGAAAACGAGAAAATAATAATATATAAAACAATTAGCCAACTCATATTTGCCTATTATGTTTTTTTTTTGTAAAAAAAAATAATCATCGTCTTGCTACAACAAAACTATTCACTATGAGACAGTAGTAATTATTATGACAGAAGCTTCACATCCACTAGGGATGTGCCGTTAAACAAATGTCAAATACGAATTTTTGTCCACTCGTCGATTTACCGCTTCAAGTCTAGAGACAAATATTTGCACTTACCGCCCATCGTTCAGTGCTATGCACGCGGTTGACATGTGCAGACTAAATACAACTAAACTAAAAGGGAGAAGCCAAAATTAAATATAATATAAGTCTTTAAAATAAGTTTTTATAAAATAAGTTAAAAAAGGTGTAAATGTTTTTCGTTTATAAACTTGTTATTTACTTATGAAATCAGTACCCACTATAAAAGTAACTGATGTTAATATTTAACTTATAAAATTACACACTATCTATATATTATATTATACTTATATAATATAATATAATATTCGTAAAAATAAAAATAATTGTTTTGTATTGTAAAATTTTTCTCATATTCATTACTGTGTCTATTTTTCTGTATCTTATACCTATACAACAATTTATTGCAATAAGTTAAGAAAACGATGTTGTTCATAAACTTTTTATCAACAACTAACAAAAATATAAATTTAAAAAGTCTCAATATAACACTAGATGTACCTACACTTGTAATATAGGAAACTAAAGGTCTATATTGTAATAACTTTTTTGTAATAACTTTGTTAAGACCGTTTGTTTCTATAAATAAATAAATTAAAAAAAATATCCTTATCGTCAACATGTGAACATTCTTATCCATTATCATCAGTATTTATCCATCCACTTCTGAACAAAGGCCAATCTCAATGAAGGCCTTCTTCTTATTTATCATTAACCTGCCATAATCAACCAAACAAAAATGTCAAAATGACCAAGAGTGTTTGTCAAGGGAAATATCAGAATAAAAGCCAGATATAATTTATCCAAAATTTAAAATCAAATTATTGTCTCGAATAACCTTTATGTAGCGGAATGCATGCGTGCGTTTGCGGTTTATTTTAGGCGGTTTGCTTAAATGCGTTGCATGCCTGCTGCTGTACGAACGCTTACTGTATGAAAATATGTCACAACATCATACAAAACGTGCAATGTAAAATTTATAATATATTACTTAAAATCCCTAAAATCAAAGCCAATGATAAAGCGTTTATCAAATATAACGCATCCATATTATTTCCACTTAAAATCAATTCAAATGAAATGATAAATGCACCAATTACAATATTAATGGCCTCATTGACCGCCAGCGATAGTGCTAATTACCGATCACGTAAATTAGAAACTGAATTAGTAATGTTGAATTAGATAGTGCCTGGCTTAATGATATAATATTAAACGCTTATCATTAGTATATTGCTGGGGATTATTACATTATTATTGCAACGGACACTTGTTACAAAGACATGTTTGATAGCGTGGTTTATAATTTTTACCGTTTTTTTAAAGATTATAAGTAATTTTAGATTTATATCCTATTTAAAATTTCATAGTTTCGTAATCAAAATGAAGTGATTATTATGATGATAATAAAATTAATCCTTGTACCGAACTTTTTTATTAGACAATATACTTTAATATATATACTTTAATTTATTACTCTTTTACTTAAATTGACATTTCAATAATGTTGATTTTTTTTAGTAAAGATGATTATTTTTGTTGTTAAAATCATCTTACACAGGATATTTATAAGACTCGGAATCAAGAAATTCATGTCCAAATATTGAGCTCAGCGAAATAAAAGTTAAAAAACATTTATTTACGAATGTCTTGTTCACGAGTCTCGTGGTACTGTGATGAGCAACCATTCACTTGGGCCTCGCAAGGTACACCGTACAGCGTATCTCTGACATAGAAGGGAATAAAGAATACAAGACACACTTAAAACCTGGCTTAGATATTTTTGGTAAATTTATGTAAATTAGATTAAAAAAGAAATGTGGTGTCGTGGGACACCAGGTAGGAACGAAGTTCCTTCGGCTAAAAATAAAGGTATTATACACTACTCGCTTGTGTATGCGACTGTCGCGCCTGCGCACGTCTCATCTCATCCACGCACTTTTTCTTACGGTTTTACTATCACATTTTTTTCAGTTTGGTCGCGCAGCAAAATCCCTATCCCCTCCAAGCCTGCCGTAAGGAACTTCGTTCCAATAACATTTTTTTTGATTTTTATTTTAATTTGATTTTTAACTTAAACGACATTATAAAAGCAGCTATGTCATTCATATTCGTTTTATTGGTCCAACAAAATGAAAATGAAAACAGTTTATTGAAAGTTAACATTTCTTTCTTAATTTTCAACATAATATAGTTGAACGACGTGAAGAATTTTAATATTATAAATTTCTTAATTTAGATTCAAAGTTCTTGGTTATGATATTAAACAATTTTTCCTTGCGGATTCTCCCTTGTCTGGACTAAATACATATTTGCGGCTGTATATTCTCGGTCGAGAGCTCTCGATAAGTCTCGCCCGAGGCATCTCGGTCCGCCTATTCATATATAAATAACATGACGAGGCGGTCGACCGCTACCATCTACACTCGTGCTTGCTCTATCTCGGAACTGTCTCAGGGAGAGTGTGGAGAACCACCATGATAATTTTATACATTTAAACGAGCAATTCTTGTATTATGTCGCAGTCATCTGGTTGAATCAGCCATTTGATAGTATCACTAGCACGTTAATCGAAGACGACATTTAATTGAATGACTAGGCCGAACGTTGATTGAACAAGCGTCGCTCATCGTCCAACTAGATAGCGGATTGTAACATAGCCCTTTGAACAGAGCCGACGTAAAAAAAAAAAGTCAAGTGATTGTAATTTAGTTTTATTTTTTTCCCACCGCGGCGGTAGTAGTCACCAAAACAAACTTGGCGTAAAACAGCTCGCGCAGATAGTGATTATAGATTTTTTGTTTTTTTACCTAAACTCACATTTCACAAGGTGACAAAGAATTAAGTTAACAACTTCCTGGAGTCATAGAGACTTCCATATTTTAATACATTACTTTTAAAAAAATATGATATATTTATAGCCCATCTTAAGATTTAAAATACAATATAAAATCATAATAAGGTGTGTCATGTCATGTCCTCATTTTTGTTATGTAAAGGAAGCTACCTTTTGAGTTGCGAACTTATGGTCACTCTAAAAAACATTACAAAGTCGGCTATATCCTATTCAACGACAATGCTAAATGACGTCAAGACGTTAACGTTACATTCAACAACTTGACAAGTTGTCCTTTAGTCATGCTGTTAAATGTCGTCATTCGATTAACGCGCTAGTGATACAATCAAATGACTGATTCAACCAGATGACTGCGACATATATAATCTGAACCTCGGAAACGGCTCCAAAGAATTTCATGAAATTTTGTATACACGGGTTAAAAACGGCGATAAATCGATCTAGCTAGAATACATTTTTAGAAAACTTATGTGTTTTTAAAGCAATGTTAAAATATCATTCGAATACAAATGTAAATTTTGGTGTCAAATAATATGTCCTGATAGCTTAATTGGGAAATTCAGTTATGAATCGAAAGGAGCCTGGTTCTTATCTCCAGTCTGATCACTTTTTTGTCTTTTTTTTAAGTTCATTTTTCTGAAAGAAAACTTAACATAATATTATTACTAAGGGTATATAAAACATAACGAAAAACCGAGCCAATGCTCGGTCAACCAGGACCCAGGTACTATTATATCAACTTAATATTAAGGCCAGCTGATACCAAAGTATAATATATTATATGGTTCGAGTGCTTATCAGGCTTATATTTTTATTGAAGCCCCGATATTTCTGCAATGTTTCAATCAGCATGACAATGAGAAGACTATTTCCCAAGTATTATTTCCTATATTTTTATATGAATAGATCGCGTTAGTTTAAAAGGCAGAAACATACTTACGTGTCGTGGCGTGTGCTGACGACACGACGTGCAAGTGTGTCCCTAACCATATTAAATGTATGAAACCGATATGCTTCTGGCGCGTCACGACACGCCACGACACGTAAGTATGTGTCTGCCTTAAAACTGATACCAACTGTCAGTTGTAGTTTTCATTGGTTAAAATTTTATGCGATAACCATAAAAAAATGATAATACATAAAAGTTAAAAAAAAGTAAAGTATCAACCCTTACATGTCCCACTGCTGGGCACGGGTCTCCTCCTCGAAATCAAGCGAGGAGGGTAATGGGCCAATAGTCCACCGCGCTGGCCCAGTGCGGATTGGTGAACTTCACATACCTTCAAAGACTTTCAATCTCATCAGGCATGCAGGTTTCCTCACGATGTTTTCCTTCACGGGTGAGCGAACGATGGTCTCGTGTGCACTTAGAAATTTAGAAAAACCCATTTCAAGGCACACACGGACGGGTCAGGATCGAACCCGGAACCCCTCGCGTAAGAGGTCGAGTCCGTCCACCATTGGACCACCGTCGCTCAATATATCGATGTCGATATCGATGTCGATAATACATAAATGAAATTTTATTTATGAACGGCATAGTTTTGGATTATATTTTTAGAATATATTGTACGCTGAATTTAATAACCCCTGATTTAAACTTTAAATTATTCTGTTCTTACCCTAAAGCACACATAAAGAATGCAAAAATGTAATATTACTTAACCGATAATAATAAAAATCAATATAAATACTTACACGAACTTTGCACAACTTAAAAACTAATATTTGCCAACAATTTCATTATTGTGTCGTATTCTGCTTTTAAACTTAACGTTGAAATTCTTGAATTTGGCATAGTTACAAACATTTGACCTCCTTCGATATCGGAAGTCTTGGCAGCGGAGGGAACTGTGTCAAAAAAGTGATCTACGACTTTGTATCTTTTAGAGTATTTTAGTATGATTTATTGCTTTAAATTTTTGATATCTTGAACCTTTTATACTCTCTGAATACATTTAAGCCTTTAAGTTATTTAGAACGGGCGTATGACAAAATATAATAATTCTGCACACATGTGCTTATTGCGATTGTAAAAAAATACTGACCATAGATTTAGAATGTTTGGCGTTGTCTTGCCACATGGAACTTTTTACCACAAAACAACAGTATTAATTATGATAAGCGTTAATGATCTATACAGGGCGTTTTTTGGTTATGGTTCATTTTTTTTTGTTTTACTTTTTAATTCATAATCTTGGGAGAAAGTTTATTGGTAGACAATTTCGAAATATAAAGTGAAATATTTAAGGTAAGGAACATCCTATTTCTACTAATATCATAAACGCAAAAGTTTGTAAGTTGTTGGATATTTCTTACTCTTTCACGTAAAAATTACAGAATGAATTATAATGAAAATTTACAATAATATGGCTTATACATCAGAATAACACATAGAATACACTTTATCTCCCATATCCCACGGGAACGGGAAGTGCGCGGGTGAAACCGTGGGGCGCTGCTAGCTGCTATAAATATATTATAGGTAGTTATTGGGTAATAAATAAAACGAAATATTGCTCGGATCTTACGGTGGTTAGAAAATCTACACCAGTCCATTTTAGATAGTGGCAAGAGATTTTGGCATTCATTGAGGGAGGCCTACGTTCAGTACTGGATGGCTAGATATTGCTGATTATGACAATAAAGATGATGAACTGATATATTGAAACTGAACGGTTTCATTGTTGTTTTAGCATGCTTATCATGAAAACTAACAGAGGATTTGAAAACTTCTTTGTTTATTTCGACGGAATGATATAAAATTTACTGTGGTGAAAAAGTGTATTGAAATTTTATTGATAAAACTGCGGGACAAGGATTATAATTGACATAAATATCTAGTTATTTATGTCAATTATAATCCTTGTAAGGCTTTGAATCCGGTAGTATTATTGAATATTACATTGAAATATATAGCTATTGGTTTACTACGTAATAATAACCTATTATTATTATGTGATTTGAAGTGAAGACTTTTATAATATAAACGTGAGAAACCATAGCTATACACAGAAGGCTTCGCCGTTTGATGTTCCCGTCAATCAAAACCCATTATGGGTAATTTTGGGAGGTAATCTTATCGATTTTTCTGTTTCCATTATTTTTACAATAATAATAATAATAATATCTATGGACGCTTTTACACCACGTCAATCTGGTCCTGTGCTAAGTACTCGAAGAGACTTGTGTTACGGGTACCAGACAACGGAAATACATATATTTAATACTTTTTATAGTAATACTTATATTTAAGATTTTTATTATATAATACACATATTTAATACACATCCATGACCCAGGAACAAATAAACTTTTTTTTTGTTCCCTGGCGAGATTCGAACCCGCTACCTCCGGCTTGTGCGCCACCGCGCTAACCACTGCGCCACGGAGGTCGTCAAAACAACACAATATATAAGGTATTCGTCAAGCTTTTGATGCTATCATTATTTTAGTGGTTTATCACCAGCCTTTATAAATGTCCGATGTTTCTGATACTTTACAGCAACCATTGCCACGGAAGGATTGAAGAGGAAAAAAAAACATCCTAATTTAAAAAGAGAAGATCGCTAAGCACTAATATATTTAATATAGGATCCCAAATGGCGGTACATTTGGGATCCCATAATAAAAATAATAAAATCAAAATCCAGTCACACTGACTAAATACTGCACTTTCTGCGTACTACTTATTGATAAAACTAGATAAAATATTGTTGTATAGGCTAGTTTCAAATAACTTTGTAACATTAGGACGTCTGACACCTCTGTCCTCCCGTGACCATGGTTGCTGTAAAGTAACCGAACCGTCGGGCATTTAAAAAATTCAATAAACCGCGATAAAATCCGTTAAATTTGTTTCATTATAATGAGTGAAATTCGCGTAAACGAAAACAATATATTGGTCGGCGGTTAACCAAGTGTGAAGACGATCTCCGTACAGTGGTCTATCCGTGTTGGATGTGGCAGTGGACGGATAGAGGATGATAATGATGATGATGATCCGTGTATTACTTCAGAGGTAAGTTCTTCACATTGATGTAAATTGGTTATAATAACATCCCTACGACGTCGTGGGGACTGCCAAGTGATAGCCGGGCAGTCCCCCTATTGTGGATAATCTGGTCTTGCCGGGACCAGTTTGTCGCTGAGGGTGTCCCGTGCTAACAGATCCAGGTCCCTCAGATAGCAGCAGAAAGCTCACGCAGTGGTTTTAGTGGGGTAGTGCACCCAATGCGAGTTCCCACACACGCCAGCGCGCCTACCAATGGCCTTGGTAGGGTCCGAAAAGGATAACCGCTGCGTCATAAAAAACAATCCCTTCTATAAAAAGAACTAGCTTGTACTCAATTTAAAATAAGGACCTACACAAAGTAATAACAATTCCACTTACAAGGATCTTAGAGAAGAAATAAGAATCAAACATTTCTGTTGAAAACTTGAACGAGACGTAAATTCTTATCTTAGTGAAATCAGCATAAGACGCTGAAACGTTAATACGAAAAACTTTTTTTCTTTTGGCTATATTTTAAGGGCGTATTGCTTTTGTTAAATTGACTATAACATTGTCTTGAAGTACAAAGTTTACGGTTATGGAGATAAAAATTATAGATAAAAATAGCAACCCACATAATATGACCCACGACTAGCACGGCACATCATGATTCAAATACAATACAACATACAACAATCATACTACGTTCAGTGATTATTGTCCAATGGGTATGCTATGTCTCTTATCCGAAAGAAGGTACCGGGTTTGATCTAAATTTATCGCCGACGTTTAAAATATCACAGAAATTAAAATTTATTCTATCATTATTAGGACCCCAAGTTTTAATATTTATAAGATAACTAAAAAGATAAAAAATATTGTCTCAGTGTCATTAGACTTGTCTTACCTTTCTTTTCAAAACATACCGGAGCTGTTTATAAAAAAAATCTGAAGCCGATGTTATAGATATCACTATACCAAATCAATTCAAATAAATATCCTTCATTGCATTTATAAATTGTAAAATTTTCACGTCATATGATAAATTCAAATCAACCTTTGGCTTAAACTAAATCTACATTGGCACTTACCGATAACGTCGAGCGCGATCCGGTAATTCCTGGTTGGTGACACCTGGAAGTCCACCCGACAGCGGTACGTTGCCCGGTCCCGCGCCTGGATATTGTGGACGTGGAGGGCGGGCGGCTGGCCCACCCACCGAGCGCGCTCGCCGAACGTGTCGTCTGACCAGTGGCCCGTTGGCCCCGGCACTCGGGTGTCGTAGCTGGAACAATTATTTATATTTATCTGATGGAATTAAAAATTGAAAGAAAGCAAAATATTTTATCGTTTACTAAAAAAATCTGGACAATCGCGTTTTCACATATTATAATGCCACTTATGCCTAATACCGTTAAATTTACCGCAACAATACATCCTTACACGGAAGGTCCGGTGAAGGAAAACATCGTAAGGAAACCTGCATGCCTGATTAGATTAAAAGTCTTTGAAGGTATGTGAAGTTCACCAACACACATTGGGCCAGCGCATCGGTGAACTATGGCCCATTACCCTCCTCGCCTGATTTCAAGGAGGAGATCCGTGCCCAGCAGTGGGACATAATTTAAGAATTGATACTTTACTTTCTTTACATCCTTACATTTTTAAACCTTTGAAACCTTTATATAAAACGCGATTATAATATAAGTGAGATTTGCTGTTAAAGAGGTCTGAACATTGCCAACATACTCTACGCGCACCAAAAATTTCGAGCGTTTATTAATTGGCTATACTCGACTATATCAGATGTGTTCGTAAGGTCATGTATCAAAGACAAGACCAACGTTCGATCCTTTGCGTGTGTGATAGTCGCGCGTAATAGATACTTTCTTTGGTAGATACCTTCTTTGGTTGGCCCGCACGGCAACCTTGTATGTAGTAACGCGGCTTACGCGAGCTTGTGCTGACGTTTTAGTCTTGTGCTTGCTCGGTCATTTTTAAGATCGCTCCATACTAGTTCATTTCGAACAGTGAACTAGTGCATTCTATTAGCTCTATTCGGTCTTGGCTGTCGGTCAGTATTTACATAGAGTACAGAACGAATCACTGACCAAATATTATGCTATCTAGGTACTTACTTCTTAATTCAGGAGGACATTGTAATAATATATTGTAATGTTATTGAAATATACATAAAGTTTTTTTTTTTAATGTTAGTTTATGTTCGGGTAGCATCGTCATTCGTCGGCTATTCTCTCCCGTTCTCACTCACAGACACCGAAACGAACAGTGACTGTATTTTATTTCTCGTTTTCGTTCGCACTCACAATCGTTCGGTTCAAAACATGTACGAGTCCGAAAAGAGCGATTTGACCTAATAGACCGATTACAAGACCGCGTTCGGAAACGTTTCTACTAGTACAGTGTGAAGATACGGCTCCTATTCATTCATCGTTCACGAACTACACAAGACTATTACGTTTAGGCTAGAAATTATTATTTATTTCCTAAGGAGCAAACAACACATGTTTCTCGCTCAAATAGTACAATTTTAAATTGGATTAATATGTGCATTGATATCAAATACTACCAAATATTTACCACTGTTTCAAAATGATTGTATAATTAGATGTATTGAATTAAGAGTTTTGTATGCATATCGATTGCTGTTTACTAACAATCAAATTAATTGGAATAATGAGTGGATATAATATTATAATCACCGTGACCGACATTAGAGTACTATAACGTTTCATTATTTATCATGAATCTATCATCAACATACAACGTTAGTCTTCAGAGTTTTTAGTAGAAAAAAGTACAGATTATTTTCTACTTAATTCAACTATGTAAACGACGGATTTTGATTATGTTTTATTAAAAGTTAATAAATTTCTTAAAAATACTATTCATCTTTTAAACAGATTAACGGTTTTCGGAATCCTATGATGTCTTATCCTAGCATCACACCGTAGTTTCACCCGTGTACTTTTCATCCACGAGGATAAAATATTAAAGCATATGTCACTTACAAGTTATGTAGCCTTCAATTGATAAAAAATGGTCCAGTAGATTTGGAGACACAACCTCACAAGCTTTACTTCTTTGTTGTATTTGTATAGATTAAAATGTAAAATGTGTCCGGATTGCACAAAACTGTCACCAAACGGATTGAAAATAGATGAGAAAACTAAATCTATCATGTGTGAGTTATATCTATTCAAGCTAATTAAATTAACTTAAGTATATCTTTGATTCTGATCCATCCCTAAAAAAGAAATCAAAACCAAAATACAAGAAAGCTCTTTCTTCAATACAATTTTATTATTCCGTACACCCGATACCTTTTAAAATAAAGGAGCTTTCATATTAAGCAACATTTTTGCTCCTTAGTTGAAATTATCAGCGCCGAGATTGCAATAATAAATCACCAGTTCTCTATATCAAAGATATAACGCTTTTGTTCTAAGTATTAAAGACCTGCAACTTCTATAAGTTATGGCCAATAAAAGCTGACTGCCACTGAGCTTTCAACTTTATTCCCAAGTAATTAGGATTACTTCGATGTTGAATATCGCGTTTATTCTATGCTAAAAAATCCCTCGTGATTCCTGCTAAGCTTATTTAAGGCACAACTTTATGTTAGAGCCTTTTCGTCTTTAGTTGACTCCCAGTGGTGCTATTTGATATCTTTATTTTAATACTAGAAGCGCTCCGCGGTTTCACCCGCATTCTTCCCGTTCTCGTGGTAGTACGGGTATAAATTATAGCCTTTATGTTATTCTAATGTGTAAGCTGTATTATTGTAAAGTTTCATTAAAATCCATTTAGTAGTTTTTACATGCAAGAGTAACATCCATCCATCCATCCATATAATATAACGTAGCAAAAAGTTTTTCTAAAAATAATATGATTATTTTATTAATAAAAAAAGTAAAACTATAGTATCACCCTGTATATCATGGCCCACTGCTGGGCATGGGTCGCCTTGAAATTGGACGAGGTGGGTATTGAGCCATAGTTCACAGACCGCTGAATGTGGCTAGGTAAACTTCACACAACTTCAAAGTCTTTTAATCTCCTCACGCATGCAAGTTTCCTCACGATGTTTTTCTTCTGTGGTAAGGGAGCAGTGTCAGGATCGAGCCCGGAGCCTCTAGCTCACGAGACCGAGCCCAAGCCTGCTTGATTATTGTCGCTCATTTATTACCAATACTTACTCTTATTTTTGTTTAGTTTCAAATTATTCTCCAAAGTCGAGGGTAGTTATATAAAAAACTTGCATTATACTTGTCACCTGTCAACGTCCCTCCTTACATACATGTGTGACGCTCCTCTCTCTTCCGCAAGCCGTCAACAAGTATAGACGCTTTTTCGCTAACTGTTAAACTGTAAACTAAGCTATAGGCTATCAAAGCTTTGAACGCGATCGTGTGTTTGTGTGTGTGTGTGTTGTTGCCGCATATCTACAGTATTTTAGAAGACTACACGATAGGGTGCGAGAGCTGCTGGCAGCCCTGGAAGAAGAGCAAGAATACACCAGGTCAGTCACACATTTCCTATTCCTGCCTCCTGCTAGCACTACAAGCTAATACAAGTTAATTTCATATATTTGTAACAAACGCAAAAATATGGTCCACTCTTTCATTTGCTTATACATATTATCTCCCGTTTATATTATCTGGCTTCACGATCTATCGAGGAAAGATATTTCTCCCGCACCCCGCAGATAGAAATAGTGGAGATTAGGCACCTCATACTTTCATTTGCAATATTTTCAAATATTTGAATAAAATTATTTACTAATTTATCAAAATTGCGACGATAGTCCATTCGATTTGGACACCTCTTGAGTGAACGGTATATTTAAAGCTAACTAAAACTTTTTATTATTGTTATTGCCATCACCAAGTTCTTAAAAATAAATTATTGAGATGTCACTCTTTTTTTCACCCTCTACTAAGTCATTGTAAAAAATGGCCTCATCTTACATTATATCAGCAATATTACTAAATTAATTTGTATTAATTGTATTGAGTGCGCCTCGTCAGCGCGTTGGAGTTTTGAAGTAAAATATTTGCATAATTGGCACGGAGTTAGTTACTACCCGGCCCTACTTACTTGTGAAACGATGACTAGGAAAATTGACTTTCGACTTTCAAGGGCTCGTGGGGATATAATAGACATTTTTATGAGTTGGTTAGGATAATGCTGATGAATATTTATGTTATACGTTATAGATATATTATATTAACGACATTAATCATTATCATGGATTTTTGTTCAGCTAGTCCATACCTAGCTAGCTGGTTCATGCTAGTTCCATCTGCATTACATTTCATATTTTTCATATATTCTTTTTTCATATATTTTTTTCTATTTGCGTCCATTAAGGAAGGCATATGTTCAGCACTGGACTTATAAAGGCTGATGACGATTATATACTTTTCATTTAATTGAAGTAATTATCACTATCACTACATAGTATAAAACAAAGTCGCTTTCTCTGTCCCTATATCCCTATGTTTACGTAAATCTTTAAAACAACTGATTTTGATGCGGTTATTTTTAATAGATAGAGTGATCTAAGAGAAAGTTTATTGTGTATAATTTTTAATTTTTTTTTGTACATTAGCGAAGATATAACAATAATTTTTGGAGGTGTCGAAAAAAAATAGGCCGTCTGGGAAATTTCAACGACAACGTTGCCTAAGCCTTTTGAGATATTATAACATAATAATGTATGGTGGAATTGTGTATTTTAAATAAGTCAAAAAAAAATCTGCGATGGCATATGTATGTCTCTTAGGGATATCATACTATATCCATTTAATACTTTGAAAAAATGGACAATTATAACACGATAATCTGAAAGTTATTTACACAAATACGGTATGAATTCTTATCATTTTATATCAGTAAGTTAGCTTAAGCACTTCATGTAGATTATTTTTCCCCTTTACATCATGCATATTAAATTCACACTTTAGAAGATATTGCAAAATCAAAATAATGTTGCTATGATTCGAAAGGGCGGCGCAGGCACTCCGTTACTCGCGCCTGGTGTCCAAGGCCGTAGTGTTTCAACTCTGGTAGACCGGTAGACGTATCAACGTATGTTTGAATATAATACAATAATAATATATAATCTTATACTTTTAAACGAGCAATTCTTGTATTTATATATAGAATCTGAATCTCGAAAACGGCTCCAAAGATGTTCATGAAATTTTGTATACACGGGTTAAAAATGGCGATAATTCGATCTAGCTAGGATAGATTTTTAGAAAACTTTTTTTTATCCGTGTTTTGGGCAACGATAAAATATGATTAGAATACGAACGTAAATTTCGCTGTCATGGTAGCTTAGTGGTGAAATTAGGCAGTTAAGTTCGAACGAGCCTGGTTCGAATCTCCAGTCTGATTTTTTTTTCCTTTTTTTTAAGATAATTTTTTTTTGGAAGAAAAATTTAATCGTATTTTATCACTTAGGGTACCGAGCCAATGCTCGGTCAACCAGGTACTGTCATAAATATGCCAACAAAGTCAAAAAAGAAAGTCTGCGAAGAGATATTATATTAAGTCATATAACATCCATTTAACATATAACATCCATTTTAACACAAAAACTTAGTAATTATTAAAATAGAAAATTATCATCATTAGACATGAGCGACGATGGTCCAGTGGTAGATGGACTCGGCCTCTTATGCGAGAGGTCCGGGTTCGATCCTGACCCCCAGTGTGTGCCTTGAAATGGGTTTTTCTAATTTCTAAGTGCACCCCAAACACGAGACCATCGCTCGCTCACCAGTGAAGGAAAACAGCGTGAGGAAACCTGCATGCCTGATGAGATTGAAAGTCTTTGAAGGTATGTGAAGTTCACCAACTCGCACTGGGCCAGCGCGGTGAACTATTGGCCCATTAACCTCCTCGCCTGATTTCGAAAATCTAAGATCACGCGAGCGAGTTTGCGGGTAACAGCTAGTCTACACTTCTACACTAATATTATAAAGAGGAAAACTTTGTTTGTTTGTTTGGTTGTAATGAATAGGCTCAAAAAGTACTGGACCGATTTCAAAAATTCTTTCACCATTCGAAAGCTACATTATGCACGAGTAACATAGGCTTGATTTAATTCTGAAAAAAGAAATGAGATCCGTAAGATATTTGGGTTTTTCGGACACAAGGTTTAAAAAATCAACCAGAAAAGTTACCTATTTTGCATACTAAGGTCCCGTTGTAAATTTTAGTTAAGGCAGACGAAACTGTGGGCAACAGCTTGTATTATATATTACTATAAATATATTGATATTGTAGTTACTTTCATAGCCTGTCAAAATTAACTTTCAGAAAGTCACGACTTACTTATTGTGTATGTCTGATAACTTATCTTATACGCTATTGTCCAAGAACTTAATCTTTGAAGGGCTTACGAGTAACAAAAGTTTGCGTCTAAGATATGGTTCGAGTATCTATTCTTAGATGAGAAATCTACTTTTGTATTGAAAAAATGATTTTTTACAAATCTATTGATTTGTAAAGACATATTTATCAACGTGTCGAAGTATTGTTTTTTATATGGGTCCTTAAGCTATATACAAAGTCAAAGTCAAAAGTCAAAGTCAAAAATTTTATTCAAAATAGTACTATCCAAGTATCTTTTTGAAGGTCAATTGAGTCTACCACCGGTTCCAAAGTAAGTCCACTGAGAAGAACCGGCGAAACAAACTCAGTGGAACTAGTCTTTTCAAATACAATATTACAAAAAATAGTAATACAAACAATACATAATACTATACTAGTATAGTACATAAGAAGAATTCAGCAAGAAACTCTGTTGGGTTGCTCCTTTCAAAATATAGTTTACAATTTTTTATAAACATACATAATTACATACACTTATTACTGTAACACATTTATTACAGTCTTATCCTAAGAAAAGTAAATAAGTAGATAAATTTAGACCCCGCAACATCCAAAACAAACCAGTGGATGTTAATAAAAAAAAAAAAAAAAAGAAACTCAGCTAGGTAGAAATCGCATAACATGACCAGCCACCACAGCAGCACCTCCACATAGGCCTGGACGCGTGAGCCAGCGTCAACCTCTTCCGCATATTAGAGGGAAGTGGAAGACCCACCCATTACATTCCCATCCATACATTAATAGGATATAGTTTAGACTCTTACGGATAACTGGATAAGCTCGTGGCGCAGTGGTAATAGCCGCGCGGATCGATCCACCAGGTTAAGTAACGCTTGCCGAGGTTGGTCCGTGGATGGGTGGCCATCTTTACATACCGAGACTCCTCCGTGCCTCGGAAAGCACATTAAGCCGTTGGTCCCGGCTGTCATTTGTGGATCTTTGACAGTCGTTACGGGTCGTCAGAAGCCCGAGAATCTGACAACCAGTCTAACCGCGGGGTACCGTATCACCCAGTTACTGGGTTGTGGAGGTCCGACAGCAGTCGCTCCATGTAAAATACTGGTATTCAGCTGAATCCGGTTAGACTGGAAGCCGACCCCAATATATAGTTGGGAAAAGGCTAGGAAGATGATGATGACTCTTACGGATAACCAGATATATTCTTATCGCGTTATATTCTCCTGAGTGTGTGCGCACTACAACTTCAACGAGCTTATTATTTGCGTGATGGCGGTAACTTTACTTCTCCGACGGAGGTGTTAGTTTTAAATTCGATTTCTATTCTCCATAGCACGTAGCTACTGCAAACTTTCAAACCAATCATAAATCAAGAGTGTCCATCCAATTAAAATTAAATGAAACAGTAAAAATACTCTGGAACAATAAACCTGTGACGGTACTAGAAACTATTGTCGATGCAACTGTCGACTTCACAACGATCACAACACAAGTTCATACATTACAGATAATTTCTAGCACGGAATTCGCATTCGCGGAACAATGCAAATGGTTTACTGGAACACAATTCACCCGTATTGTGGTTGGATGGCGTTTTATGAGGGACTTGTTATTATCAACATCTGCTACTGAACCTATAAATATGAATCAAGCCTCAATTTACAGGCAATCAGTAGTATTGGTCGTATCTTAAAGGAACTAAACACATGAAATTTTGCATATAATCTTTACGCATTGGAAATAAAATTTATAAAAATCTGACTTACTATTTAGACGGTAAGGAGGAACATGTTGCTTTATGCTCTTAAGACATAGTGTGCATGTGAGTGCGCGTGTATATATATACGACACAATTACCTACAAAATTACATAATATTAAAACGTACTATAATCGATATCAATATCGGATAATAATAAATGGGATCGGTCGTCTTGGCGTTCATTGAGGGAGGCCTATGTTCAGCAGTGGACGGATAAAGGCTGATGATGATGATGATGAATAAACTACACAATAAGAACAGTAATACCTAATGAGAACAACAATATGCCACATTGCGGCTAAAGCGAGATAGTGATCTTTAAGGCGTTTTCTTATCGCAATTGTATGCGAATTCTGCACCGAATCATGTATTTCATACGAGTATTTCATATGCGAATTGCTGGTACATTAAAAGAGTATTCGAAGAGAGAAGTTTTCTGGACAGGATAGAAAAGGGTTAGTTTATTAAAATAACAAAGGAAGGACGTATTGTCAACTGAAAACTTTTCTTTTAAATAAGACCTATGAGCATTAAAAAGGACATTGTACAGAAGTTGGAGTATATGACTATTAAACGATAGAAACAAGCAAGACGGTAGTACTTATGCACCAAGGAGCTTGGCACAGTTCATCTTTCACACCAAGATCCCTAAGATGGACATCTTGTCCAGCTTATGCATACCCGAATGCATTTCCAAAATATTTCAAACCTTTAATTAGAATCTCTCGAAATTATAATACGCAACTCGACAAAATAAAGAAACCGTTAAAAAGATATTGCGCTACAATTTTCAACAAATAATAGCACAATTGGTGA
The DNA here is from genome assembly GCA_905333005.2 of Lycaena phlaeas. NCBI lineage: Eukaryota > Metazoa > Arthropoda > Insecta > Lepidoptera > Lycaenidae > Lycaena > Lycaena phlaeas. The sequence goes on from HG995174.1 coordinate 3,204,492, forward strand.
AAAAACAAAACCGGGAACAAAAAGGAAAATTTCACTTGCAAATGTCTAAATTAAGTGACCTTCAAAATTGTTTCTTTGTAAAATTCTTAAGCACGCTTTTGTCGAAGTCCTTTACTAAAATTACTTCGTACTTTTTTCATGCGGTGTCTTTTCGAAGAGAAAATTGTGTTTCGTTGGAAAATAGATTTGACATATTCAATGAGTTGAATATCGTCAGAATTTATAATATCTTTTTTCTATTCTGCTAATCAGCCAGTTGTATAGTGAAACAGTATAGCCGTCATATTAATTACTTCCTTCCCGTTTTTTCTTCCTTACTTGCTTCCTTTCCTTCCTTGTAATCATAGCTCAACGTTTGGAGCCCGTTTTTTTCTTTCACGTCGGGAAATGCACTGAGGCATTCCGCTAGGGAATGGGTCTCCCCAGGTGGTTATGTGGGGAGTCCCATATGACCGCCGGGGGCTGCGCCTAAAAGATGGTAAGTTGTACAGCTCTACTCACTAAAGCCCGGTGAGTGCCACCAATGACGCCTTTGGTGTATACCCCGGCTCTGCTAGCAACAGGACACCTCGACAGCTAGTCAGTCCCTCAGATGACTGATACCACCTCCACCCGGGGTTGTCCCACACCACAGAACAACTTTCTAACGTCGGGACAGTACAATGAGATGAGGTTACCGTCCTCACCCCTTGCCCTTGCCTCCAACTCTTTTTCCCTCTCTTCTTATAAGCGGGGTACAAAGAGCCCTCTCGGCTCAATTCGCTTCGCCCAATTTGCTGGGGTCACCCTGGGCTACTTAGCCCCACCGTCATGACAAGGCCTGAACAATGGTGGGGAACGTGTGGAGCCTGAACGAGTACCAGATGAACATAAACATAAGCTGATGATAACTATCCCTTACTATCAAGTTGATCTGGTAATACTATTATATTTAAAGAACTCGATTTCATTTTAACACCTTTTTTATAACACATAACCTTAGTAGGCCTTGGTTCAATACAAAAGACATAAATTATCTCAAAATACAAGGCCAACAGGAAAGTGGAATTCCAGATATATTACTGGGTATCGTCGAATAAATTAAGGCCAATTAATTATGAGTTATAAAACAAAATAATTATAGTTCACGATTAATAGTATAATTATTATAATGACCTTCCTGAAGAGCTGCGTGAGTAAAAGCCACAAGGGATGGATTATACGAAGGGCGTTTGAAAATTGATTTATTAAGGCATTACCGTCGCAACCTGTTCCGATGCAAACATTCTCTACATATCAACGATGGCAAATCTATTCGCGCCTTGTGACAGGTAATGGCATGACGCTGTCTTACGTGACATGTGGTTTAGATTTTAAAATTTTTGGTTATAAATTTATACTACTTAATATTCGTTAAAACAATTTATGCTTACAGTATTAATCAAATAATGACAATTACATATAATTCTATATAACATACTTATAAAATATAATATAGTAAGGGCCTGTTCCACAATCTCCAGTTAAGTGCCCAATAGGCTATCGGCAACATATTTGACAGCTAGAGTATGGAGTATCTGTCAAATATCTGTCAAATATGTTGCCGATAACCTATTGGGCACTTAACTGGAGATTGTGAAACAGGCCCTAACTAGAATATATAATATTATCAAATGGAGTCCCCTTAGGCAAGGTTCCGAAGATACTGGCAGCGTTCCCCGTTTGTATAGCTAGACTAATTCTTTGTCCGAGGTAGCTGCCAGCTCTTCGGTCTCCTGTGATGTCAACTAACCTTTTTATTACTTCCTAAAAATCCTTAAAACGCTAGGACCTCACGGACCAAGGGTCTCGACCTCGAATGGGATGCAATCATATTCAGAGCCTATACCCCTGTGCAGCTTAAGCTTTTTCGTATTCGTTTAGTTGTTAGCATAGACGTTTCCGGATGATTCACATCTGGTGAGTAACCAGAGACGGCCAACTATTTTTATAGTTGTTATGTACAGTTTATGTACAGTGCATATCAGATCTAATCAACCGATAATTTTTCAGTAGTTTTTGTATACGTTGGCCATTTGAAGCTTAGAAATACTCATACGTCGAAATTTTTTTTCGACTCCGCTATATTATAGGAGACAGTTAACAGCTATGCACTAAGTTTAATCTTTACAGTTATCATAATAAGTAATGTTATTGTAAATAATTAAAATAGTGTATTATAAAAACTTGCCATTCGTATTCAACATGGACCAGCCACTGTCCATATACATCGAAAATCACTCAACATTTCAACTCTGTAATATTAGGTATATGAAATGATAATATAAAAGGCATTAAACGTAGGTATCTATTATAGGAGGCCTAAGTTCAGCACTGGACAGAAAATGGCTGATTATAGTTTGGTATTTCAAATTGTTCATGGCTGATGGCTGTTTCCCTACCTCAGTAAAGAAAATAATTGTAATGAGTAATTTTAAAGTATAATTTTAATGTAAAAAGAATTGATTATTATAATTAGTCCAACTAAATAGCGGTCATTATATGAGTCATTTCATACCTCACCCTTACTTAAAAATAACTTTCAAACTCAACAGGACAAAAAATCTATTCAAATATTATTTAATCATTTAAAAATAATTAAACGGAATAAGCTTCTGGATTTAAAATTTTTATTTTAGTTCGATAAGCAAACGGACAGACGAATCACATGATGCAAAGTCAGCACACACACATTCATGTGTTGCCTATCCTAAAATAAAAGTTGAAATTGTATCTCAGGGTCACACACTGACCCTCCTTGCTCTCCCACTGCTGTTGCTGCGAAACACAGCAAGGCTGTTTAAATAATCATGGTAGCACAAATGCTGAGACATGGTGGTACCAGAGAGAGGCGGCACAAGCGCATCTCTCCTAACGGAAACTCTACGATTTAGTCGAACGTTTTACAATGATTATAAACTAGCCAGCCAGACAGACTACGTTCTAACAAAATTACTACAATCGCTGTTAATAACAGGGGTTGATCGTAGGTGGGTGCAAATTTTGGATTTTGTGTATTTTTGAACGCTCGTGTACATATAAAAAATTTAAAAAAATAACTTTAGCGTTGTAGTATTTTGTATGCTGTATCATAAAAAAATGGAAAAAAATAGAGGTCCCTTAACATTAAGTGGGATGAAAATAGATGTTGTCTAAACCACAGATTTAACCGATATGCACACAAAATTTCATGAGAATCGGTCGAGCCGTTTCGGACGAATTCACCCACAAACATCGTGACACGAAAATTTTATATATCATTGGATAAGTTTATTTATAAATCATTTAATCAAAAATAATATTGTTAATTTTGTAATAATTTTGTTGAAAATGAAAGCGTTAACCCGACGAATTTACCGATAGAAATGATCTATTAATGTTTGTATCTAAATGTTATTAAGCATTTTCCAATACAATTAAAATTGCAAATTAAATTTAGGCTGCGACTGACTAATTAATAAATAAGCTGATTTTATGTTAAGCCTCGATATTGAAATATTGAAATTCGAAAGTAATTTTATAGGTTCTGTAAACGTCGTATACGTCTTGTGAATTTATTATAACCGTTTACATTGACTTTGTGAAACTTTTTCGATAGAAACCTTAAACAAGTATAAAACATTTATTTGACTTCATTATATTAGTTTTTAGAGCTAAGTGTACTAGTGGCTTTTTGTTATTTATTTATTGCGTTTGGAAAGACAAAGGCAGATGATGATGAAACTTACGTTTGAATGTGAAATAAAGAAATGTGAGATAATAGACATATTATGATTTTACCAAACACAAAAAAAAAGCTAAATGTAAATTTTTGCACACTTCTAGGAAGTAGAATGTGAGACTGTAAATTAATGGAAATATAACTATATGGCACTACATTCGGAAGTAGAATGTGAGACTCTAAATGAATGGAAATGGAAATATATGGCACTACATTCTTGCAAATAAACTATTATTATTAGTATCACCTAATCAACGATTAAGGCTATAAAACTTCATTAATATTTTTCCGTTTTACTCAAACTCAGACATAAGAGGCTAACTCAAAAAAAAGGAAGCCAAGCAATAGCCAGTAAGTGTTGAGTCTTTAGTCTGTGACATAATATGACAGACTAAAGACTCAGTAAACACTTTTTGCGTGGATAGGAATAGACAGTAAATAAATAAATATTTTATAAAAACTTACGCCAAGATATTCCAGTCTCGGTTAGTCCGTAAGGATCCGTGATACAGGGACCAGGTGACAAATCTAATTAAAATAGCTTGTCCAAAGTTCCTTACGAGATAGAAAAGAAAGATTTATAATATAAGTTATATTGGGGGCCGTTTTAGACCAAGAGATATACTTAGTGGAGGCTTACAAGATGATAATGATGATGGTCAATGGCTGGCTGGACGCCTCAAGCTCTCTGACTATAACACAATCTGGAGCTGGACTATCCAGCTCTCTGATTATGGAGTCAGGAACTATCCAGGTGCCTGACTATATGCATAAAAAATACTTATATTTTATGTTCATGAACTAAATCAAAGTTATATATAGGATTTTTGGTACATAACAATTTTACCGAATAATATGTTTACTATGATTTTACGTTGTTTTTTATGCTGGTCCAATTTGCATGGGTCCAGCAGTAGATGGTTAAACGTTAATAAATATGACTTTAGTGCTTTTTTTATTTTTTTTATCAAACTATAAGTATTTTTTAATAGTATTTATAGTTTGATATAAATGTACGAACTATATAGATAGATAAACTATACAGATAGTAAAACAGTTCATAATACTTTGATTTAATGATGCATAGTTTTACGCTTCCGCGGCTGCCACTTTATTGTGGGATGGAAGCTTTATAAAAATTTTATTCCCGCCATTATGTCTCTGAGAATTGGTGATTCCATAGACCGATGTTGAACACTAAATCCAGCGTGTGTGGAGATATTGTATAAATATTCATCATTATTATAATTATATAAATTTTATAATTATATAAATTATATAAATTCATCATTATTTTAATTATACAAATTTTAATAATCTAATTTCAGCCTTTATAAATATAAAATTATTATACAAACAAAACTGTGAATGGAACGAAAGTGTAGCCTAACCAAAAGAAAACAGCTGCTTCCACTTATTCTTATATTATCCAGATACTATACACTATATTATCCAGATTCAAGGCAAGCACAGTTTGGATCGTAGAAGAACATCTTGGCTATAAAGCTTACGTCAATAATTAAACATATAATAACAAGGAGCCAAAATGCGTCGAACTTCATGAGAAGATGGCTCTTTAAAAAGATTAAAAATGAATGAAATGAAAGTTATTAAAAAATAGTGGTGTATAAGACCAATTACCCTACATTTAGTTAACTCTATCAATTTTTGTTTTAACTTAATAGAATTTAAAAAAAAATATCAGGCATCCTACTAATATTATAAAGGCGAAAGTTTGTGAGTGATGGATGTTTGATACTAAATAACTAAAGAAAAAACGTAAAGACTACTAGATCGATTTTAATAAAACTATACAGTAATATAGCTTATACATCACAATAACACATAGGCTATAATTTATCCCTGTACTCCCACGGTAATGGAAAGTACAAGGGTGAAGCCGCGGGGCACTAGTAGTACTGATATAAATGATAACTGGTAACACAGAATTACGAGATAATGACGCCGCAATGTTTCATTAGCATATCGGTATCGAAAGCCTAAAAGATTTTCCCCAACAAAACGAACTCAATGCGGCTAAATGAGTTTCACTGCAAAATATAAATAAATTTACAAACAAACCTATAAGAACCAGTACCCATATACATCATATGCATTTGACGTCTCGAGGGTTCTTCGATTTTATTTATCGAAATATTTGTACCAATTCTAAGGTAGGATAAGAGCACAAATTTTAAAAAGGAATATCACAACAGAGTAAGGTTATATTAAGGATTTTTGTTTTTGCTTATGGTAGACGAAGTTTTGGTTGGCCATTAACCAGATGGGAAGTGCTCTGTGCAATGACCGGTCTTGCGGCTGTCTTGGCGTTCATTGAGGGATGTCTGTTTAGTGGACGAACAAAAGCCGATCATGATTATTTTGTAGGCATTGGATGGATAAAGATTGATAATTATTTTTTCGCGGAATTCAGACCTTATGGCACTGTATATTTTAACCACTCGATCGGTAAGCAAATCAAATTACAATTTTCCACGATAAACCCAACAAGCGCAGACTTGTTCAAAGCTGAATTACAGCTTTTCACAAATCCTACCGATTATTACATTACTGATTCCAGCAAAGCCTGAAAAATTGCGAGAAACATGCATGTCGCAACACGCATTTCGCACACATGCATGTCGCACACAAGTTTTCTGATTAACAACTCCCACGCTAATTCGATTCTGATTGGTACGAGGACGATTGAAGGAAAATTGCAAGACAAAGTTCTTTGAAGTGTTTTATTTCGTTGCTGAGTGATTTTTCGTGTTGAACCATAACGGGAAATGAATGTGAATTATCGGTCTTTGTTTTCGACTTGTAATGTTTTATTTCTTGATGCCAAGTCGATTTTAAAGTATTGTTTGGGTAAAGATGGTGTCTATGGTTCACATTGTTTTTAAACAAAACCATTCCCTTTAAAACCTTCAAAGTTTTTAATAATTTTGAACCTTTTATTAATTCTACAAATAAAGAGTACGATTTACTTGATTAAAAATGAATAAAATTTAGTTAATATGAAATAACACTAATATTATGACGGAAAAACCGAAATTTTCAAGGTCTCACACCTTGGAACAGAACAGAAAAGAAATTCTTATAGTAGTAATAACTGGAAACCAGATGATAAAAACGGCAGTAGTTTCCACTAGTACTTTTTTAACTACGCTTTTAACGGAATATTTACCTAGTTTTCTCTTATATTTTCGAGTACTTCATATTTTATTTCGCTCCACCTTGTACTCCAAAATAAAGAAAGTATCACTAGATGAGCAGCGAGATGGTAATTTTTATATGAATTCTAAAATCTACAACTTAATGTCAATTCTATAACTTATCTATTGATTTTTTTCTAAAATGTTATGGTAACGTTAATTCGACTAAACCAAAATCACCTTTAAAAATCATTAATTTTGTAGTTTACGTCAAAAAAGTTTTGGGCCTTATTACTAAATCCTAAGCACACATAATATACATGCTGCTGCCTATACTGTCTCTAATATTTTTTGCCAATCCTATCAAGAGAGGCGTGACTGGGTAGAAACATAGCAGGTCTGCATAGTAATCCAGAAAGACATAATAATAATAATAATAATAATATCTATGGACGCTTTTACACCACGTCAATCTGGTCCCGTGCTAAGTTTTAAACGAATTTGTGTTACGGTTACCAGACATTTAAGATTTAATACTTATAATTAAGATTTTTTTATATGATACACAAATTTAATACACATCCATGACCCAGGAACACACAAACTCTTTTGTGTTCCCTGGCGAGATTCGAACCCGCTACCTCCGGCTTGTTCGCCAATGCGCTAACCACTGAGCCACAGAGGTCGTCATCAATGGTGAAAGAAATTTTTGATGGTACCTATTCACGTGTCACGAATCCCATTAATGATTTTTTTCACACCGATTATTAGCTTATTTTAACTATAGCAAAATACAAAGTTGTTTCTCTTTGTATGAAATCCAGAACCTTCATAAGTAACATAGAACCTCCTTTGATTAAAGCAACGTACAAAGTTTTAAAACTTTTGTATCTTTTCACGTTATCACTTATAATAATGCTAATATTCTAGTGAATAAGTGGATAAATTGTATGTATAATATTTAAACTGATATAGAAATTATTCATTCTTGAATGTTTTCCCATGATATAAGTAATAAAAAATGGTTTATTTTGTACTATAAAATTAATATCAGGTGATAACATAAGCTTATGACTAGGAGTGTGCATAAAAATGGCAGTCTTATAGCGTCAGGCTTTCTCTACTAGTATTAGTCTTATCAGTACTGCTTGATAAAAAAACGACAGGTTGCACTCCGGGACTCCGTGTCCTGACGCGAGTTAAACATTTTTTACCCATCACAAAAAAGTGCACAACGCCGCTAAAGACATCACTTAAAAAAATACGTTTTACCAGGGCTCTCGTGTCGTATTAATTTTTAAATTGATCTACATTCGATAGCAAGTAAATCGTAAACAGGTAGTCTATAGATACCCATAGACTCTTATATATTACGAAATCATTCATCATTACTATCGTCATCGTCACTTTTTACGTATGTCAAATCTGTTTGACCTTAATACCTAGTATCAAGTACTAATTTGTCTGTTTAAAATGTTACCAGGACGGAGAATTAGCATGGAGCTTAGCTCGATCTTTGTACCTTTTCGCTCATAGAATGGAAGTTGTTTTAGTAGGTGTAATGTAATCGTTATTGTAAACAAAACTTTAATTTATAATGAACATGTGTAAATTATAATACACTAGCTGCTTCCCGCAGCTTCGCCTGCATTAACTAAGACTTACAACGGGATCTTAGCGGGATGATGTATCTTTATCGATAAATGCGCTATCGAACACTGAAAGAAACATTCAATATAATATCTCACCCTATTTTTTTCCAGAATAAAATTTAATCTATGTTACTCGTACATAATGTATCTTTAATATGGTGAAAGAATTTTTGAAATCGGTTCACTACTTTTTGAGCCTATTCATTACAACCAAACAAACAAACAAAGTTTTCCTCTTTATAATATTAGTGTAGAAGAAAACTTTTTATTTTTTAATTTTTTTTATGTCGCAAGGAGGCCATAAAGCAGTCGGAGCTTCATGGTGTCTACCAACGCCCCTAAACATCCGCACAACCAAAGGTTATGCAGATACGCTACCCTCCTTTTACCTATTACTCTAATCGGTCAGCGGAATCTTACAAGCTTCACGCCGGTATTATCTGAGCGAGAGGTACCAGACCTGACCCCGACGTGCCGTCCTAATTCTGCTATAAAGCAGCATGGCACTACCTATTACTTCTAACTATAATAGTATAGAAGAATATTATAATTGGATATTATAGTAAAATTATATAAAAATTCCAATTAACTTTGAAAAAATAAACTACAAGTAAAAGTAACGCCAAATTAGACTTTTTAATACTTTTAATTATACCCTTCTGCAAAGGGTTGCCAAGCTAACATTCCAAAGTTTTCCTTGACTTGATAAGGTAATTTTGGTATGACATCGCATAAAGTTTTGATTTCCCCAGCGCCCTTAATAAATTATTTACCTTATGCCTGGGGATCGCTTAACATCGCCACAACGTAAATGTGTATTAAGATGTGTGCTACACGTCATTAAATATACAGTAGCTCACGAGTTCTGGGGATTTGTCTTGTTGTTGGGAGATGGTTAGGAAACGAGAGGTTCAACTGTTTTAAGGGAGGTAAGTATTTTACTCACGAAAAATAGCGTTTCAAGAAAATAATAAACACTTTTTGATGTTTACAGAATTTTTAAGAATATTAATCAACAAGAAAGAATATTAATGTCAAAAAAAAAATCGATAAAGTTTCAATCCTATATTCAGCTCCAACCGTCTTACGTCTGATCTTATGCCATGCTTCTTTTGTTTCCCCTCTAAAAGTACTGTTAGTTTTCTTCAGACGAAGTATCTGGGATCTGACTAACACAGGATACCTTCCACAATCATATTACCTACATCCCTTTTTTTATACCCGACGGATAGGGTGTCTCGGGGTATGTGGGGCTCTCGACGAACTTCGAATTACCCCTGATGGCGGTATACCGCATTAAAGACGCAGCGTTTTACCTTCAGCTGCTGGAGAGAATCCCTGATGTGTATAGCCAGCCAGTTCCTTCAAAAGAGCTATCTTACGGCATAGTATACAAAAATCTTCTACTGTAAAACATCAATGATAAAACACATGTTAATTTCATCTGAATACGTTAACTTTTCTTTAAACGAGAAATTAGTAATTTCTAACTTGAATGGAATAATTTATGTTTGAAATTATACCTTTTAAATAATATACGCTTTCGTGTTTTATGGAAGCTCAATTTGTTTTCAATTAATACATTTGTGACGTTGTTTCACAATTAAGTCTAAGTGTGTGCCCCTGTGTATGTATGTATATGCCTATGCCCCTTTAAATCATTTTAACATTTGCTTTTGAAATGCTTTCCAAACTTTTTTGACAGGTTTTACATAAAACATGTATAGTTGATGTTTTGTTTTTATAACTTGATCATACGATTAACACACTTTTGATTGTTTAGAGCAGTATTCTTGAATGTTTACCAGGGCCACCTAAGGCCACCTACTTATTTAGGTAAAAGATGTGTCGGCGGACAGCCAGCATATTTATCACATCGAAGCTATTTAATAACCGAAGCTCGAGCAACTAGATATAATTATAATGACCATGTTCAGTCAGTCCTCCCGTGACCATGGTTGCTGTAAAGTATCCGAAAAGTCGGGCATATAAAAAACTAAATAAACCGCGATAAAATCCCTAAAAGTTGTTTCATTATAATGAATGAAATTCTCGTAAACATAAGAAAACTATATAAAGAAATATATATTTTTTATTTTTTATAATAAATATATTACGAATATAATGAAAAACTAAGCGCAACTTTTCTTTTTTTCGGCTACGGTTCTTTTTCTTTTGCATTCATCAAAAGATACCAATATCCAATAGTAAATGGAAAGCGGCTAGTAGCCTTTAATTATTATATCTTTGATGTCTAAAAATGGAAACAAAGCGAATTCTATTCAATGGTCTCAGTGGAAGAAAAAATACGTAGAGTCTTCAAATTCTTTTTTTATTTAAAACAGATTTTTGTCCTATGGCTCCTCTATGGCTAATATTTTTCGATTAGTTTCTTTTCGAAACGGAGGCAGGAAGAAATTTATTAGGACAACACATACACTGTTGGCGCTCAAGCTGGAGGTAGCGGGTACAAATCCTGCCAGGGGACAAAAAGTTTTCGGTGTCCCTGGGTCATGGATGTGTATTAAATTTGTGTGTGATGTGTATTAAATATGAAAGTATTAAAAGTATGTTTCGTTGTCTGGTATCCGTAACACAAGTTCTTCGGAAACTTACCACGGTACCAGATTAACGTAAAAACGTCCATAGATATTATATTATAAAAAAATATATATTATCGCATCCTTTCTGAAAGGATCATTCAACTCATCACAATTGTCGCAATGCGCCCGCGGTAAACTCATTCGGGTCGATGTCAGATATCTGTCAAAGTTCATGTAACGATTCCAGAAGCGTCTCATAGTTACCTTAATATATCAGTTGTGTGTTCCTTTGTCATGGTTCTAATTGAAATATAGTGAAAATGGATGGTCTTCGGCTTCTCGTTTCCGATTAGAAGAATTCGCTGCAAGGTAATCTTAACATTTTATTATGTGTTTTTTTTTTTTAATTTAACATATTAATATCATATGGTTCGTTTTTTTTTTATTTTTATCATATTAAACCCAACAGATGTGCAATATAAAAATGCGTTAGTATTTAACCATATTTGAGCTAAGAGTACGCCTTATCCAAATTTATTTTACAGCGTTAATAATAGGGTGAGCATTTTTTTAGGAAATTGGAGGACATTTTTCGATCCATAAAAATATAACAGAGCCTGAGAAACCGTCCGTTCAACTAATATGTCCTTACTACTATGACTTAGGAGTCGTCAAATCACAAGACCATATCCACAATACCAAGATCTGACGTCATGTAGCTTAAAGGCCATGAGGCCTAAAAATCTTGATCTTTCGAAAAAAATGTAAAGAATTGAAATGGAGTTGAGCAGGACACTTGGTCTGATGTGATGATATTAGGTGGCCGTGGTGATATCATGGTAATATGGTGGCTAGGCTCGATCGGAGAACAACTGGACATCCCATGGCGATATGGTTCTATGACGTGGAAGGCTGATGGGAAAAACATGGACAAGACAGGCAAAGCACGGAAAACATTGATTAAAAAAAGAAAGACCTTTTCCCAGTAGTGCATAATAACGGACTACTAATAATTAAGAATAGCAATGAATCATAAAATTTGTAAAATATATTTCCCACTTCATATTTTTAGTAAATTAATACACTTGAAGTCTACACTTAACTGAAACGAAGAATTTAGCTCCAACGCAAAATTGTAATATCACATAATTTTGCTGTCGAGTAAAAAACAAACGCCATGAAAATGTTGACGTTGATCTTCTGAGCTTTATAAGATAAGAGAAAGCGTTAATATTCTCGGGCCCTTGAGCTTCCGAAAAAATGAAATAACTTTGTGTTTACGGGAAGTTATTCGAGATACGAGTTACAGTTCCCCTTGGTGTATGGGAACAAAACTTGACACCCCATTTTATGTGATGGCGGCGTTGAAATTAAAAATTATTGTTCCGCGTCTTGTGCGAAATCTTCTTGAAATATACGATTATGTTCATACGCATCATCTTCTTGTAACGAGTACTTACGTTTTTGTGCAGATTATTTTGTGAGCTAAAATGTTTTTGATAACGAAAACTCGTATTTTATGTAATATTTGTTGATAATAATAATATGAGAATAATAATAATAATAATAATAATATAATGTTATATAATAATAATAATAATAATTATTATTATTATTTCTTGTAGGTGATTCCGTGTTCTATCTACGTGATTAATATAGTTTATATGAATAAAAATGAATGTTGCTAACTCGAAAATAGCTAATTGGGCTAATATTTTTTTGTATGTTCCTTAGTTGACAGGACGAAGTCTGTGCGGGTAGCTAGTTAATATAATAGAAAGTACCCTGCTTACATTACATAAAAGGTCATTCACATCTTATTGAAGTGAAACTCTTTTAGAATCGTTGTGATTTCAAACCGGATGCAAAGGAAAAAACGACAGGTAAGAGACACAAATGAAAAAGAGCGAGAGAGCAAATGTCGGTGTGTATGTATATTGCACACTTTTAATAATTGCTTGTATTTGAGTATTTAACGTGTGTTTCACTTCTTTCGTGTGTGATGATGATGATGACACACACACATCTTTTTTTAAGTACTATTTTCTTATTTTATAATTTTGTCAGTTATATTAAAATCTGTTTAGTAACTATCTACTTACTAATAAATTGGGTAGATTTGCAGAAGCCACATTAATGAACGTCTAAGGAACTAGAAGAAATACTGCCAAGTAATACAGAACTGTCTACAAAGCAAATTTACAATTCTACTAATTTTATAATAGCGAAAGTTTTTAAAAATGTATGGGTAATTATCAACAATTTTTGATGAAAATTTACAAAAATATATTCTTACATATTATCAAAATTAAAAAAAATGAAACGTTTCAAAAGGCTAATAAAAAACATGAAGATACCACGTGATTACAAACATGTCAAAACATGTTTTAAGCACGTGGCCAATTTGGCACAGGACATAGTTAATTAATGAAAAAGAAAGCCCTTTGTGTACCTAACGAGTGTATTTTCTGCTGGATACAATGAACTTCATATACGTTTTCAAGTCTCAAGGTTAGTGTGATGTTTATAATTATAATTATGAAGTAAATCGTTCACTCACCGGCGAAGGAAAACATCGTGAGGAAACCTGCATGCCTGATGAGATCGAAAGTCTTGTTTCATTATAATAAGATCGAAAGTCTTTTAAGGTATGTGAAGTTCACCAACTCGCATTAGGCTAGCGCATCGGTGAACTATGGCACATTACCCTCCTCGCCTGATTTCGAAGAGAAGACCCGTACCGAGCATTGGGTCATAAAAGGATTGATACTTTACTCTTTTTTTTATTGCATCGGTTCTACGTTTTGATTGGCCAACCAGATGACCATTGATGGATGTTCATTAATCAGTTTGGATTTTTACGGCTCGCAATACTACTATAATATTATTATGCTCGACGGATTCAAGCGTTCGTGATTCATATCTAGATTTTAGATTATTTTCTAAATATTTTTCCAAATATTTTCTGTTAAAAATAAACATTTTTTAGCAAATTTAAGTCTAATATCATATACAATTTAGTTCTCCATTAAACATTCATGGAACCCTCTAGAGTTTTGGGAGTTTTTAGACATTACGGCAAAGAATGAATGTTTACGACTCTTGCAATTTCGCAAGAGTCGTAAACAATTTTGTTACGAAAACTAAGTGTGTTTTGTCACGAAAAAGGTGTGTATTTTAGTGTGTTAATATAATTTTATTTTAACTAAAACAGTACTGAATTTTTAACTTCCCATACTTTGGACGTCTTTTTCTAATTGACGAGGGAAAGATCTTTATAATTCGCCTAATTCGTACCCAAGTTAAAACACTCACTTTCATCTCAAAGTTCCCGAATGGATATTTAAACAGGAAAATGCTCACAATATCATTACAAGCTAAGCAGAATTGAACATACATCAGTTTCTTGGTTCAATAGTTTCTGCTGATTTTTTTATAGCATAGAAGGGCAAACGTATATATATAATAAATCCACATAACCAGAGATTATGGGGATGTGTTGCCCTTCTTTTCCCTACCCCCCCCCAATGGGCTACTGAAAACTCACAAACCACTCGAAACGCGACAGGATAGCTATCAGTTTACGATGATTTTCTGTGAGCGAGGGGTACCACCCCGGTCGAACCGGCGCAATTCCTTTTATGTGCCTTACAAATTGTTTCATAAAAAACATGCTTCTTGCCAGGATCAAAAATACTTTGACGGAATTTATCATGTTAAGTTTTTATTGATTACCACGGGTGTTCCTAGGCATTCGAAACATTATCCATGAATAAAACTTAACAAAATGCCATATTATTCGCAAATCTTTAAACAAATCTTTAATATCATATCGTATTGCTCATTTGACATGTAATCAATCGGTTTTTACTATAAATTAACTGTTAAATATGGCTAAAAGTTTTTCAGAATTTCACCGTGCATTTGAACATAAACTCTCACGCCGGTAAAGGAAAATATCGTGAAAAACGGCGTTCTTGGTTATATTAAATGTCTTTTCAAATTTTAGAAATTCACCAACACGAATTAGGTCAGCATATCGGTGAACTATGGCCCAACATCTTCATGAGGAGGAGATCCGTGCCCAGCAGTGGGATATATACCAATTGATATTTTACTTTAATAACACTGATCAACAAAATTTTGTATAATTAACGCTTTAATAGATCCTAATTATCATTTGGTTACACTTAGTCTTATACTGTAATATTTATTGATACCGATCGATAGTGTAAGCGAATCACTGTGTGATCAGCTTAATTGCGAAATCGTTCTACGTTATTGGTTTAGCTGTTATTGCGTGTAAACTTCCCATTTAATACGAACTAGTCTTGCAAGTATTTCTGTAATGAAATTTAAAACTATATTATTGTACCTCGGAATAGATTTTTTGCACTTAAAGGACATTCCACGATTGTGGGTTCGAATTCGACTAAGAACGGAAATCCATTTGTATCATATTTTCTTCAAAATTTAATTTAATTTAATTTGTTTTTTTTTTTTTTTTTTTTTTATAATTTTTCTAAATCGAACATAATGTTATGTATTGGTTATGGGTTACATTAATGATTTTATTCATCCAAATCTAGTTTGTAATTTAGATGCTCGTAAGATCTGTTAGTCATTTAAAGATTTTAGAGTACCTAGTCAAGTTGTGTCAAGCACAGTCCCAATTATGATGCTTTCTTTGCTGAATTTTGAAAGATATATATAGATAGATATGAAAATCAATATAGAGCATATAGAAAATGTAATAAATCATATTAAATATGTTTTCTAATGTTTATGCGAATTTCGAGGTTCATTGAGTTTTTTACAGGCCCGAAGTTTCGGATACTTTACAGCAACTATAGCGAGTCCTCCCGTGACTTGTTGTAAAGTATCCAAAACATCAGAAATGTAAAAAAAAAAAAATCGATAAAACACTTAAAATGTATTTTATGAGAATCATAAAAAATGTTTTCGTTATATTAAAATAAAATATTTTTTTGGAAATAATGAGAACATAAATATCTTAAAGCACACAAAAATCAAAATTACGTTCGTTATTTTATCTGCATTAATATGAAACTGAATTTAACAATCAAGCAAATACGTTCATACTATAGTAAATCGCGAAATACGGGTTCCACATCAATTTGAGCTCAAAACATCGATTCTACTTTGTGCAAATTAAATGTTTTGCTTTCCGATTCAATACCGGCACGATTGACGCAGACGATGGATAGGTAAATAGTTCAGTCGATTTAATGCGATTCATGTACCACGGATAAATTACAACCCGTATGTCATAATTATTTTCCTTCATTCGTTAATTCCTTAATGATTGAATCATTAAAATGACGTAATCGCGAATTCATTATTCCCCGTCGCGGAATGGAATTGACAAGCGAGATTGTGTATTTTTGAACGTTATAATGATCAATATTATTTATGAAAATCTGTGAAATTGCGGATCCATATGGGCACTATCTTTCTCATTTCTGTGATGTATATGTTTAATTAAAAATCAGTAGAGCCAGAGTAATTACTGTCGCATACCGTCTTACGTATGTTTATGTTAAAACTTATGATTATTTTACGTTAAATTCAATACAAATAAAATTAATCAAACAGTTGAACCTTTCCAACTTGAAAAAATATTTTAATCCTCTAGTATAGCGGGTTTCTATGGATATCGCTACCACAATGTAGTGGACCTGTCAGCGCTACAAATCCTGAATCGCGCTATCGGTATTCTATAGTCCGATAGCTATATATACACCATCTGACACGATAGCTAGTGGGTTTCGTCCAGGCCGAGTATTGCACCTCGCTCGGTCGGAGATCTCACCAATAATCCCACATTGGTGGGAGCGGGACCTGTCAGCGCTACAAATCCTGAATCGCGCTATCGGTGTTCTACAGTCCGATAGCTATATATACACCATCTGTCACGATAGATAGTGGGCTTTGGCCTAGCCGAGCATATTGCACCTCGTATAATAATCCCACAACGTTCATTAATCGCATTGCCACTCGCATCCAACACTGATCGGTCACTGCATGGGAGATCCTTCGATCACCTAAACACTGCTTCTACTCTTGAGCCTTATTTGCCTACTGTTCCTGAGCGCCCCATACCATTTCAACGAGCAAGTGACTATCACTATCACTTCAGATAAGCCGACTGTCAATTTTTTCTCTTATATAAAAAGTATTAACAAGTTTGAAAAATTAGTAATTCCACCATATCAGCCTCTTTCTGTTTACCGGCAATTGTTTCTTTTAATGGACGCTAGGCCGATCCCCCGTCATATATGATTATGTCACTCAAATAACCTTTGCATGGCATTTCAGACACCATTAAAAGCGATTCCAAAGTTTTCAAATGTCATCATTATAGGAAATTGTATATTCCCATGGTAAAAGTTTTAAACGCAAACGTGATCTAATTTTAAACGCGCTAAATAATATTCAGGGCTTTCAAATTTCGACTATTCACGCTTTTTAAGTGACTTACTAAACAACAAGGCGGTTTCTCTAACTAGTTTTTTGTCTTAGATGAATAGAAACACAGCTTTATGGTTATAGGATATGGTTTATGGATATAGGCACAATGATAATGCAATAAAAAGGAATTCTGAAATTTAAAAAAAAAATACAATTTGAAAAAAAAAATGTTTAACAATACCTATAGGCAAAATGATGCCATGAATACAAAAAAATCTAAGCTTAATATGATATTATAATATTTATAAAAATCTAATGTTCAATAGAAACTTTAAAATATAAACTAACCATCAAAACATTCAAAAACTAAATACACGACGTACGAAAGTTAAGTCAAGTTACTCTCTTGTGTCAAGTCACAGAGAAGGCTGTTTAAAGTTAAAAGTATCACAGGTGCGAACTCCAAGAGAATGGGCGAATTAAGATAATTATGAGTTCCGTTCGTCTCCTTAATTAAACTTATTTAATTAAAAGCATTAAGGGAACGACATATTGAGTATTTATCGTGGCATTATTTTTCCCTATATAATATCATAAAACAAGGTCCTCCGCTGCGTCGGCCTGTTCGCAAAACTAAAAAAATGCTATCATCATCATCATCATCGTTATCATCATCACCATCATGAGCCTTTATCCGACCACTACTGAACATAGGATTCCTTCAATGAACGAGAAGACCACCCGTAAATAATAAAAAAAATGCTATAATATAGCTTAGTATTAAAAAAAATGTTTTGTAAATAATACTTTAAGTCAAAGGCGATTAATAATGCTGGATTATGTGAAAATTACATCAAAGTTTCAATAAGGCTATGCCTGATCGATTTCTTTAAGCTATTAAATACGATGATAATTGTACTCTATATTAATAGAGTACATAATATTTTATGTAATCGCTTAGCAGAACATTTAGAGGCACGTGTAACTAACCTTTTTTACGCAAGGGAAATCTTCCAAGATACCCAAAGTTCAGACAGTATACTTTACACTAATGTTTTTAGAAATATCAATGAAGATAATATTATAAATGCTTTTCTGTGGGAAGTGGAAAAGCAAATCTCTATCTTCAAAAAAATAACTTAGCGTTTATTTAAATGCGATTAAACCTCACTTAATTGTCCATATAGTGTAGCTTGATATATTTAATGATATGTTCTCATTTTTTAGTGAAGTTATTGAGATTAAGAGCTGTTTATTTGAATTTTTTTTTTTTAAATTGCCTGTTAATGTTTCTTGCACCTGCGAACCATAAAAACCACTATTAAATTAATTAACATAGCTTCATCTTAAGTAATATCTAATAGGCTTTCTACTACAACATTCTATAGAAATATTTCACAAATGATATCGCTGTTATAAGCCATTTTATCATTGCTTTCATAGCTCTTGCTGTTCTTTTCTTCCGTGAAACAGCTTTGCTGTGTTCATGAAAGAACGACAGGACATACAATGTAATTACTATCACCGAGACTGTTATCTAGGCTATTTTCAGACCTACTTCTTTCATCTTGATATTCATGTCCGCCGTTGATTCACTTACTGTCAGGTGATTCGTTTGCTTGTTTGATTATTAATCAACATGAAAAAAACCTTAGAACTCCGTAAACGCAAAGAAGACCTGGAATTGCTTAAAGTATCAACCCTTATATATGTCCCACTGCTAGGCACGGGTCTCCTTTCTCGAAATCAGGCGAGGTGGGTAATGGGCCAATAGTCCACTGCGCTGGCCCAGTGCGGGTTGGTGAACTTCACATACCTTCAAAGAATTTCAATCTCGTCAGGCATGCAGGTTTCCTCACGATGTTTTCCTTCACCGGTGAGCGAACGATGGTCTCGTGTGCCCTTAGAAATTTAGAAAAACCCATTTCAAGGCACACACGAACGAATCAGGATCGAACCCGAAACCCCTCGGATAAGAGGCCGAATCCGGCCACCACTGGACCACCGTTGCTCGGAATGGAATGGGATTGCTTAACTACGTTTAAATGAGATTATTATTGCAGCTAACCATCATTTTAAATTCCTTCAGCCAGTTCGAAACACAAACGACGTCATGTTTGCTTACTTCTAATTATAGTTCCATTTTGAAACGCTGCTTGAAAGGCCCTAAATATGTTGATGAAATATTTTTAATTGCTTTTCCTTTGTGCAACCAAATGTCTTTGAAAGTGGAAATTGTTAACACTTTTGTTTCTTAAAAAACATTTTTGTCCAATTCAGTTTTAGTGCTAGTTTCTAGAACGATCGATTTTGTAATATTCTAATATTGAAATAAAAAATCTTCTACCGGCGCATATACTCAAAATCAAGCGACAAGGTTCGCGCCAGAGTTTAGCTGTAAGCGTGTTTACGAGAAGAATTTTATTTAAAAAAACCGATACACGTTTATGTAAAAAATTTATGAGCAAAAAAACACGGCTGGTTTATTTCCAACAATAATTATCGCATATAAATTATAATAATAGCTATTTTCTTTACTAAAATTATATAAAACGGGATATTTACCGTGAGTTCCACTTTTGTTTAGCGGAGCTCGTGAACAAAACATTATGCACGAATGTCTTGTTTAGTCTCATGAAAATACATTTGTACACAAAAGTGAAAAACATAATAAATTATTTTACTATAATCTTGTTAAAATGAAAAATGTTTATAATCTTTTAATGCTGGTAATATGCAATCACATAAGCGCTATCAACGCTTCGTACGTCAGCTTATAATCGCAACTCAGCGCACATAAAATGGGTCGCTGAAACCATTTGTATGCCTTGTTTAATTCTATGGTAATATCTGACATTAAATATTAAAACACTTTTTTATAATTATAGTAATATAAAGTTGCAGACAAGTTAAGACTTGTCGGCAGTATAAGTACTGCCGACTGCTGTTATCGTAGCAGAGGGCCTAAGCCTAGCTCTATCTCTATACTCTACAAAGTAACATTGTTAAGTAGCGAAAAGATACCGAAATTTGCTTGTGAGTAATCGTAAGAATTTTCTAGCTACTGAGATAAAGAAACTATCGATAATCAATAGACAGTTTATGATTTTGTCTCGAATATTAACAATGTCTTCTAACGTATGATAACGATAACGATTGACCGCAAGATTTAGGGCCTGTTTCACAATCTCCAGATAAGTTTCCAATAGGCTATCGGCAACATATTTGACAGATATTTGACAGATACTACATACTCTATCTGTCAAATATGTTGCCGATAGCCTATTGGGAACTTATCTGGAGATTGTGAAACAGGCCCTTAAAGTAGCAATCCTATACATTTTATTATTTTCTAACTTCGACATTGTTTTTAAAATATTGTTTTATCTAAGCCCCTTAACCACTTTTTTATAATACAAATAATGTCTTGTCTAAGTTAAATAGTTGATTTACATTAATAAAGGATTGACAAATCGATTCAAATGCCGTTACGGCATGACTTTATCATCACACGATGTATTTTAATGAAGGATTACTAATTATTTATTACAGTATTAACAAACATATTTTTCATCAACTATTCTTTTATAAAACTCTCCAAGAAAGAAGATCGACACGCACTCCAGGTAAGTGATATAAATATTAATAAAAATGGATGTCTAAAATGTATGTAGTATATACGTACATATATTTTTTATCAAGTTAATTATCGTCAGGACATGATGCTAAATATTTTTGGCCAAGTGCAAGATACCGTTTGCCGGGTTCAGTGTGCTATGAAATTCACGATCAATTTCCTCGAAAGAAAATAACCTTTCCTGAAGAAAAACTCTCTCAAACACCTCTGAGGATATCAATAGTTAAGCTGATCTATATTCACCGGTCGCTTTTAATCTTACTTCGAGCTTATCTTTAATTGTAATCTTCAGAAACTATACTATTTTAAAAACGTTATATTTTTGAAAACTAGTCAACATTTTTAAATTTAGGTAATAGTGAAATAAAATAATAAAATATTAAAAAGTAAGTCGTATCTGTTCGGAAATAAATAAAAATTGAGCTGTTGTGGATTTCCATTGGAATTGGATTTTTTTTAAGTTGGAATTTGGTAAGCATTGGAATCGAGCGGTGTGGGTAAAATTTGGAACTTAGATACTTGTTTTGTATTTTGTTTTATATAGATTTTAATGTAATGTTAAATAGCATTAAACGTTTGTAGCAATATTATTATTTTGTTTCCTCGTTTTTAAAGCTATTAGTTAAAACAAACTTGCTTTGGTCTTCAGTTTAAAATCAATAGATCCTGTTTAAGTTATTATGGGATCGACTGGACAGTTTCATTATTATAATCAAAAAATGCAACTTCCCGAGAGTCAAATAGTCTAAAAAGAAAAATAAAAGGTTTCCTGTAAGTTACATCCCTAAAATATATATCATTAAGAGAATATTTTTCGTATTAATAACCTCGCATCAAATAAAATTACTACAAATACATAGTAATGACATAAATCAAAATAAATAGTAATGACTTAAATTATTTTTTTGCTACTTACTTATAGGTAAGTTAAAATAGATTTGCCAATTAATAATAATATATTAATAAATATTAGAAGTATTTTAAATCTTCACTTTTATTCATCACTATCGTCTGCAAACTTATAATTATTCAGCGACAGAAAGAACAAAGCCATTACAAACTAACCGTTCAATGCACGATCACTGCACGAAATTAGTTTCGGAGTTATTACGTGAAATTTTCGTTTAAACTGCTTCGGGCGTACATTCTATTTTCAAAGTTAAATTTTAAACAATTTCTTTATATTAAGTTTTCAAATGATCAGCCAGTTTCACGAAATATTGAACTGAAAACTCAAAATACTAATCTAGAAACAACTGGACCAAAAGCCTCGATTAGTATTTTTGCCATAAATTGAATGGGTGTTACACTTTATACTTTCCAAAATTGTACTTGGTTGCTCTTGGTTGCTATCATATACAACATTACTGGCTCATTGGCAATGGCAAACTGCCCGGCCGTGACGCGATTATTTGTAGCGACTTTTAGGCATAAACCTCAATAGCAATCATGCAAGAAGGTCATAATTTATCTATGGTCTTATACCCAATGTGAAATGGCTCATTCTATCTTAACAGGCAGGCATTCGAAAGATATCCACAAGTAGTCGGTCATTGAGAATCCTAATATAAAACCTCAAACGCAACTATATCGAGCTTATCGTAAGTTTGTTAGGCCATAGTTCACTTTTTTATATTGGACATTAATAGGCCTGCATGTTTTCAAAAGATATTTTCGGTTGCGATGTTAAGGTCAAGTCAAATAGAAAATTTCGGGAGTTTACTGGTCAGACTTAAGCTTTAACTACTTCAAGGTCGAGCTTAATTAGCCAGTCGTCACTTAACATAAAATGTGTTTTATATACCACTATTAACTTTGTTTAGCGTTGAAATAAGCGTCGAATTAAGCGCACTTTATAGTAATTGGCAAGATTTATCTTTGTGAAATCGGTTTCTATTGCGTTATAAACTCAACGCCTTGCCTCCATAAATGGCTTGAATTTTTTCCTTCAAAGAAAGTTAATTAGGTCAATGTTGTAGTAATTTAAAGAAACCTTTTAACTTAAATCGAATTGTCCTAATTATTACCATTCCCAGTTAACGTCATTACTATTATTACCATTACCCGATTCTTTGTTTCGTATTTTAATATTATTTTTTTTTATTTACGCTGACATAAAATATTATAATATAAAATATATTCATGCCCATTTCCCTTTATGATCCACATATCTCCAAAAACCGTTGTAATAAGGTTTTCAGATTAAAAAAAGTGTTTTTTGTGCTTTTTAAATAAGACAGAGAAAAGGAACCCTAAAAATCATTTGTTTAATTAGATTATTAGAGAATAATTTAAGACGATCATAAGTGATCATTATCAAGATTCAATATGTAAAATTAAAATAATAATATTAATGTTATACATTGTAGGTGGGTATAAATTCAAAATAGCTATAACATCTAATAAATAAAATATAATGTAAAATCTCATAACAATGTCGTAATTACTTTATTGAAGAGCCCTAACTATTTCAAGTACGTATAATATTAAGTAGATTTTCTGCGTTCATTGAAGGTTATTTCGAAACTTCTAGATCTCTTTTGGGCAAATAAATTATGGAATTCAGCTGTTAAAATGCAAACAGCGGAGAACTATAAATTGCAAAATAACAAGAATTCGTAACAGTTCCGGGCTCGACATCCATCTTAATTCGTTAATTGTAAGCGGAATTTGGGCTCATGGTCGCTTTTTGTGTCTCTAAAGTTTGCTGAAATCTGTAGTAGGATTACCAGAACGATGTTACAAACAAAATGAAAGATGAAAGTTTGACAATATTTTAGCATAGGTTGGAGTACCTAAATAGGTTATATATTCTATTATAAATAGGTTAATAGGAAACACTGAAAACACTAAAATTTGTCCATCTCATATGAATCATCTATGTTAATGTTTTAACTTAGATTGAGCTAATAATAATTAATTTATTACCTTTATACCTACTCTTCATTCTATTTCCACGTACATAAATTATTGAATAAATAAATAAATTATAAAAATCTATAGCGAGGTGAAGATAGATAATTGTAAGAGGTTTTGCAGCTAAATTGAGCCGACACAACCGATGAAGTTCCTGTCGCTCACATTAAAAAAAATACCAGAGTAAAAACACAGTTATGCTGTCGCGTTTCATACAGTTTTAAAGTTTCTGGTCTCCCATTGCGGAGGATAGGGAAAACGAGGACAACGAATCAGCATAGCATATTACATCACCCTTTGGTTGTTTAGATGTCTATAAGCGTCGATAGTGACGAATGTGTCGCCTACCCCTTTGTCTCCTCATGACATTAAAATTTAAAATTGGAATAAAATAGAGAAACGGGAGCGCCATACTGTTTGAGGTCATAGCATTGAAGTAGATTATGCCAAAGCTCGCCAATAAATAATTTACATAAAAAATCCAGATTAAATTTTTTAAGGCAGTAGATAATCACTATGATAATGAAAATAGGTCAAGGTTTAAATCAAATATTATACTCAGAAATGTGAAAATGTATTTTCAAATCCCTTTGTTATCAACAAAAAGGCGAATGAATTAATAAAGCTTATAAATCAAAGTATTGTTTCACCAAAAAAATCGTATTGTTACGTAACTCCAGCAAACGATATTAGGTACTTATTTATAAAGCTTCGATACACACATTTTGTACGAGAGTTGAACGAAAAGGGTCGACCCTTCTGAGTTTTATAATATCGGAGGTTTTCTCTTTTTTCATTATCTGTCTGCGAAAGCATATGTAGTCGGGCCAAAGCTCTTTCGGCATGGCCAATATTATGTTCGGTAAATATGTTGTGTGTAACAAAATTGTTTGATGTAATTAAATGCAAGGGGAATTTAGTGGAATGAAAATTAACGAAATTAATGTTAATATTTTCTGGGTGAATTTATATTAACTTTAATTAAAAGTAATAATTTGATATAGTATTTAATATTATTTTTTATTAATATATAAAAACTTCTGGACTTGGAATATTTTTGTTAACAGTATATCCCAATGTTTATCTTATCTGACATTTGATGATAAGATAACATTAACATTTTCGTTAAATACAACAATTATTTTTTTATAATTTATATCAAGCACTTGCAACACTTAATTCGCTTAATCAGTGATTTCGGTAACTGTAACTACAAACACTATTTACACTCAGCGTGGCGACGCGTCGCCATGATAAGCGTCGCCACGTCATGCGTCGCCACAACAGAACGATTTCTGATTTGTACGTAAAATCATTTCACATCTTATAGGTTATGTTTCACATCAAAATCAAATACCCTTACCTGTACACAGGATTGTCATCTCTGTACCACACCACCAGGAGTAGGCTGTCGTTGCGTTGCGGCGGGCGCGAGTCGCAGGGCAGATCCGCCTCCCCTCCCACCACCGACGACACCCGCGTCACGGTGCCCGTCACCGATGACAGAGGGCTCCCTGTCAACATGAATTATGTTTAGTGCCAGTACATGCAATATTTTACTGTGAAATAACCTTATAACCATCTTAATATATATAAATCTCGTGTCACAATGTTTGTCCTCAATGGACTCCTAAACCACTTAACCGATTTTAATGTTTTTTCTTTTAAAATGTGTGCTTTTCTCCAACTTAAAAGATAGGATAGTTTATTTCTCAAATTTGAGATTGCAATTTTATTTATTGCAAATTAATTGTTTTGACAGAACGAAGTCTGTCGAGTCCGCTAGTATTATTATATAGTAATATATTACTGTGAAATAACCTTATAACCTAAAATATAGTACTTGTTCATATATTTTGGGAGCGACGGTGGTCCAATGGTGGACGGACTCGGCCTCTTATGCGAGGAGTTCCGGGTTCGATCTTGACCCGTCCGTGTGTGCCTTGAAATGGGTTTTTAAATTTCTAAGTGCACATTAGACCATCGTTCGCTCACCGGTGAAGGAAAACATCGTGAGGAAACCTGCATGGATGATGAGATTGAAAGTATTTGAAGGTATGTGAAGTTCACCAACCCGCACTGGGCCAGCGCGGTGAACTATTGACCCATTACCCTCCTCGCCTGATTTCGAGGATGAGACCCATGCCCAGCAGTGGGACATATATATCTATACTAATATTATGAAGAGGAAAAAGATTGTTTATTGTATTCAATATGCTCCGAAACTACTTGACCGATTTTAAAAAAATCTTTCACTGTTTTCATTGATGCTACGCTATCCCCGGTGAACATAGGATATATTTAATTTAAAAAAAGTTAGGGACCCGTACTAAATTTAGTTTACGCAAACGAAGCTGCGTGCAACAGCTAGTTTACAATATGTTTACGGTGGTCTTATTATTTCTGACTTGTTTTATTTTTTAATTAGCCTATGCTGTCCCACTGCTGGGCAAAGGCCTTACCCAAGCTCTTTCACGTATCACGGTCCTGCACCACCGGAGGCCAGTATGACTTATTTATGTTTTTTTTAATTATATAATTGGGTTTAATCCTATATAGTAATATATTGGTAATACCAGTAAGTACTACGATAAAGTTGTTTGAAAGATTTTCGGATAGTGTTCTGAGCTACTGCTTCAAGTACTTTGGGCTCCATACGAATAGTTTATAAATCCGAATAGTAATCCTAAGGATTGATTTAAACGTTTTTATTGTTTGGGAACAAAAATAAATGTGCCATGAATAAACGACGCTCTACCTGGTGCTTACTTCAAATAAAACTTTCTCATTTAACTTATCCTACAGAAGTATTTGGCTTATTTCTTTGTTTAGTGAAGAAAGAATATTTAAAACGCTTATTTTACTTATAAGATAAGGATAACATCATTAGTTACATTTATTTTAATGTAACATAATATTATGGTTATTCCGTAAAGAGGTAATATGTGTAATTGATTGGATGTGGTATAGTATTATAATCTCCAAAACTATACACCGCGATTTAAAAAAAAAAATACCGTTCCCTGTGTTTTCCTTAGATATCTTATAAAAATAGCCACGATCAGTTAGTCACATACGGCTGTAAATCTGACTAAAAGCGAGAAGAGAAGAGAAGCTGAGGTTGGCAAGGACTGGCTCCCTGCGATCATCGGAGTGATGATCTTCAGTCACAGAAAGGGAGGTCCACATTGACTCCACACTCCACATTGACCTCACTTACTGCGAGGTATTGATGTCGGAGGAGGAGTGGATTGGGAGAGGATGTGTACTTGCGCTTCTTCCCACAGCAGAGGGTGGTGGCAACAGCCGGTCACCGCGCCGGGTGTGTGCGGCAGGGGAACGAGCAACAGCCGAGCTATAAGGCACCTATATATGTTCAGGATGTCTAAAGCGGAAAAGGAGAAGGTGACGCCTAGACAGTGTAGTAAGAGGTAGTGCCATGCTGCTTTGCAGCCAAATTAGGCCGGCACGAACGGGGAGGAACCTCTCGCTCACTTGAAATCAGTGTAAAGTGACAGCTAAGCTGTCACGTTTCGTACAAGTAGTCGATTTCATAACGATATAACGAGAAATAGGATAAATCATATAACATTTTTTAATAATAAAATAAATTTATCAATTCTAGGAAGGGCGTATTGCATGTCCAATCATACGGCAATTAACCTGGTTTGTTTTAACAGTTTTGTATATTGAAAAAACATTTATTTTCGTATATTTCTAGACCCATGAAATAATGTTGACCTGAATTTTATGGCTTTTGTAAGAGGTAGTGCCATGACCCTTTGTACCTGAGTTCGATCGGCACAGCCGAGGTACCTTTCGCTCACATAATACCACCGTAAAATGACAGCATATGTCGCATTTCGTGTGGTTTGTGAGTTTTCGGTAGACTTTTCAGAGGGATAGGGAAAATGAGTCAACGCATCTGCATTACCTTTGGTTGTGCGGTTGTCCGTATCATACTATGGTCGTCAGTAATCACTATGAAGCTTCGACTGCTCGGTTGCCTTACACAAGGAAAACATTTATAAATGTTTTTTTTGTACATATTATAATTTACGATGCAACAGAATCCGCAATAATTTGTATATTTTAATCAAATACAAAAACGAAGAGGTCGACTGCAATTTTTTTATAATATTAGTCATATTTTATGAAATTAAAACAATTTTTTTAGTTAATAAAAAAATGAAATTATGAACTGTCGATATTATGGAATTTCGATAAATTATCCTTAAAGTCGGTAATGCTAGTCTTCATACACCGTGACGATATCCGTTCAAAGTTTTTATTACAAAAATAAAATTCACACAGACATTAGGAAAAAAATATTGTGTCCACTTTTTCACATACGAAAAAAACTAATGTTATATGGCTGAGTGAAATGAAACCTTTCAAATTTATTTTTGCAATCCTCCAACTTCAGTTACGGCTCACAGAATCTACTTAACTAAATTGATGCCAATACCCCCCCAAACTATAAGTGAAATGACTGTGACAAACCGTCTAACACGACAAATTTATGAATGCGCAGGGTCTTAGAGAACCACTTCGATCAGCAGATCAAAAGATTTTGGGCTAAGCATATATACGGAAGTTTGAGCAAGAGCTAAGCTAACGGATTATAAGAACAATTACAGGTAGATAAACATTAGAGCAAACTAAAATGCAACAATTTACTACATTGTAATATACGCCATCTTGATTTTCGACTTTCGATGGCCTAGTGGAGTGTTTCCCAAACTCTTTTGTTTCATAGACCACTTTCAAAGTTTTCCCGCATCAGGTGATTGTGATAGTCATGCTTGATGAGCTTTTTTTTCAAGAATGGCTCGTTTAAAGATATTTCATTATATTTATTATAATAGGAAAATTCTCTTAACAATATTGTAGAAGTCAAGCCAACATTTTCTTTTGGTCCTTCACTCGAAAACAAATTAATGTTCATGGACCCTCACTTACGATTGTGGACCCCCTTTGAGTCTTCCGTGGACCTCTGGGGGTCCACCTGGACCACTTTGGGAATCACTGGTCTAGTGGATACGGGCTTGACCTCTTGAGCGAGAGGTCTGAGTTCGATTCTGAAAATTCACCTAAACACGAGACCATTGCTAGTTCCTCGTTGAAGGAAAACATCGTGAGAAAACCTGCATGTCTGATGAGAAAGTCTTTGAAGGTATGTGAAGTTCACAAGCAACATGAAGTTGTGTTGAACAATGAAGTAACATTAACCCAGCGTATCGGTGAACTGAGTGCCGATCCCCTCCTCGCCTAACTTTGAAGAGTATATCCTTGCCCAGCGGTGGGACTTGGGATGTTATGTTTTGTATGTTCACGGAGTATGCTGACCACTTTCCTACTGCAACTGGCTTGTTTAAGTGATAACCTATTCAATTCATGTCACGAAGCACGCTATCTATCCATATCTTCCCATCGCTCCCGATCTAAAGGGATGTACGCCAAAAAATTGCATCCGTAAACACATTGAGGTCCATATAAAACACTAGATTTTGCCCACGACTCCATCTGTCACTCATCAGGGTACATGTATTTACTAACACCCAAAATTGAGGAACTTGCATGCGACCTTTGATCCCCAGGTTAGGGGTCCCTATATATATCCCTTAGGGGTTTAATTTCTGAAAATTCTATCCAGTGCTCACTATCATCTTAAAATGAACCCCTGTACTAAATTTATAGTTTTAAGATACATTAGGTTCGGATGTGCGTCGATATCTAAGTCAGCGAGTTTTGCCTTTTATTCATAAAGATAAAAGCGTCCAGCAAAAACACACACCTTTATCTTACAGATTTACTTGTACAGCTTAATCTTCCTTTTTTCAACTCAGCAAATAAACTGTCATAATAAATTTCAACCTGCTTAGTATTCGTACGGTATCTTTACAAAAACCTGCGGGTTGAAAATAAGGCTTTCCATTTGTACATAATCTCATGGTACGTCTGACGGACGGTGGGGCTTACGAAATTTTGTCAACTTTATGAATATTGTTAGAGTGACAGAAGGTTATTTCAGGTGAAATTTTATTGCTCCAATATTTCGTTTACACCTGGAATAATGTTTCAGTGTGACATTTGTATGGATAATGACATACGTCCTTAAAAGCGCATGTTTCGTAGAAATAAAATAAAATCGCAAATCTTAAAAATAAGATAAAAGGCTTACAGCATTGTTAAACTAACGTCTAACGTAAACGAACGTCATTTTATTTGTTTGTTTATCTATACTTATATATTTTTTATCTATATTTATAAAAGTTATTGTTAGTAAGAACTGTTGCCCTTGCATTGCAGCCCAATCAGATCTGCACGATCACCTCCCGCTCACATATTGCTGGAATATGTGAGTATGCCTTTCGCGCAGTTTGTATGTTTCCGGTGGACCATTAGGGCACAGGAAAGAACATATTTGAATTTGGGGAACAATATTATATAGAAAATGTTGCTTGTGGATAGTTAAAAATGTATGCAATACTCTCATTTTGTATTATCTGCAGGAAATGCGAAAATGGCACTGAGAAATGCAAAGTGACAGATAAAAATACAAATATCTACCCAAATCTTCAGGACCTCAACGCTTTTGGTTTGTACTTTCTCGATAAACGTTCATGAAATTTTATGTAACTTTAAACATTTTCAAACTTCCAAAAGAATGGGAAAATTATGCAGGTTATGTTTTTATACCCTGCGAAGTAAAATTTTATACTAAAGCCAAATCGTAAGATGTAAATTAGGTAAAATAATAATAAAACGTTTATTGCAGTTCACAAGAGCCGGAACGCTTATGATAGGCTATGAATCTTGTAACGGCCTCCTGCAGCCCTTGTTTTGTTATCTGTATACTTTCGTTACTTGATTCGTCGTGATGTTTTAGTGTTTCAGCAACTTCAGTATTCCCTCCAAGATTATTAGAGATATCAGCAGCACTTGGATTAATCTCCGTAATTTAGGCCTTTTTAGGCCTACATTCTGCAATCTTAACTTATTCTTTATTAATACCTTAATTCATCATGCATATTTTACTTTTGGATGGATGTAGATTGTAGAGGCTCTTATCTAAGCTGAAAACTGTAGTCTCAATGCGCATTAAGGAGGAATTTTCTTACAATTCATATTTCACATATTTTCGGTGAACTGTGCTAATTATTTACATCATTGTAAGCTACTAGCTCGCTGAACTAGCTACTAATTAAAAAATTGTTGCCTGTAAAGTCGGTTTACATCACCTGCAGCACGAACCGAACTGAGCCGATTACTCGAGCCGATCATGCCTATCTCTCGTTCGTTCCGCTCTCTCGCTGGTGGAACGCTACATGACGTCATCTTTTTCGTGCATGCTGCCCGTAATATCGAATTATTAGACGTAACGTAGATTGTCACATCAATATCTGCTGTAAAACATAGTTATTTCAAAATGAATACCGATATTATATATTACCAATAAGTCGTTTTAATAAAATGTCAGCTTTATGTGCTTGATATACAACATATTATTGAAGTTTGAACACAATTTAAAAATGTATTTGCATTTGCTTCGTCACTCACAAACTATATCTTCTGGTTCCAATATTAGAGCCTTAAAAATATAGAACTGACATCGTTACTCTCAATTAAACGAAATTTTATCAAATAAAATATCCACAGTCAAAAACCATATTTTTTGCAACAGTTTTTTTCTACATTCATTATTTTATTTCCGCAGGTGTTATAAATTACGCGGGTCAGTGCTTCAGCCGAATAAGTCGTAATGAGGAGGTATTGTTTGCACTGCTAACGACCTGTGAGCTAGGCTGCAACCCTCATGAGTTAAATAAATCTTTATACTAGTTTTACCTCTGCTTGATGAAGCGATTTTTATGTAACGTCTATTACTGGATCATATAAATAAGTATTTTCATTCTTTTTTTCTTGTGATCATCCCAGAAAATATATTCAAATATCTTCTAGACGACCATAATCCAATGGTCAACACTAATTTTTAAAAAAAGTAACATTTTTTTAAATTTTTATTTTGACTTATAAATATTTTGAAATTACCTAAAAAGTTGTTTTATTGCAGCGAATAAATAACAGAACACAAGATAAATATTACTCGGTGATCAAGAATTTTGTTTGGTGGGATTAATTACTAGATACAAGGTAGGTTCACAACGATATTTCGCGAGCTGGAAAATTTAAAAATTTTCCAGCTCGCGAAGTTAGACAAACATTCAAACAGCTATTCCGAATTGTACGCCATATTTGTCTTTGTCATATCCACTGTCACATGCGTATTTATAAATCGGATCATGGCTTTTCTCTATAGAAGTATAGACAATACCACATGTCAGAAAAAGCAAACTTATGCACACAGATGTCTCCCTTGTTTCACTTGTTCATGCAAAGTTTGAGTTGTATGGCTGATCTGACAGCCTTTTGTTTGCTGGTCTGGTTACATAGCAAGCTTACTTGAGAGCTGACCAAATTCCTTATCGGTGTTTTAGTAGATGTATAAACAAAGTGAGGCAATGTATCAGCCATAGTATTTGCTACTTTAGCTTAACTTTGTTCTGGGTAGAACAATAGCGCTTGAAACCTTAACGTTTCTCAATAATATCAGGATACATTACTAAAAAGTCAAGATGACAGGTTCGCCGTTCATAATAAATGAAGCTTATGAATACTAAGAAAACTTGCTATATGAAAACGAATTTGTAGGATCAAGAAATAAAAATAAGGCCCCGTACACATGAGTGATTTTTTACTGAGCGTTGAAAAAAAGCGTTTGGTTGGGGCAAATGGATACCCATATATCTGTTCACTTGAAAGCATTTTTAAGGCGCGGCGCTTTTTAATCGAGTGCTGTTGGATTTTCGACGTTGAGTGTTTGACGTCAAATCAAATTGAGCATGTCAAACTCGCAATTCGAGCCATCGCCAGGTTATACCGCGGCCCTTTTTAAGCGCTCGTCATCGCTCGGGGGCTGAGTGTAAAAAAAAGTTATAATTTTATTCAGATAATTTCGTTTTGAGCTGGTACATTACAAATTATGTCTCATTATAGGCAAAATGGAAATTACTTGGGCTTGTCCCAAGTTAGCCTATTCACATGGTTTACTATTTACCATCAGTCTAAGTAACAAAAAATACAGACAAAATCTCAACCATCCAATAAAACCTTTAAACACTAGTTTTATGAATAATTTTGGGCTATAAATGTAATCATCCCAGACGAAGCCGCGGGCCTAATACAATTATTTTCATTACATTAGCAATATTAATTAGCACCCAGAATGTTATCGGCTCGAGAGGACTTGTTTCTATAATAAGCTCCAAAAGTGGAATTACTTTATCAAATATTCCTAAAAGTAATAAACTTTCATTATAATACAACCTGTTACGTTCAGCTTTGCTCGCTCCAGAATTTATTGACTATAAAAACAACGCCTATATTTAAGTAAAACGTGGAAATGTTACGAAGGAACCATTGATGAGTTGGCTGTTGAATGTTTAGTATTTTCACATTTATAGGATCTTAGATTTTTTCATAATAATTGTGGTTATAAAAGAAGACGAAAGTTTTCCGCTATAATTATTATTTATTTATTACTAAAGGCTATGTTTGAAAGTGGGAGTTGTTGATAA
Organism: Lycaena phlaeas; assembly: GCA_905333005.2. Classification (NCBI taxonomy): domain Eukaryota; kingdom Metazoa; phylum Arthropoda; class Insecta; order Lepidoptera; family Lycaenidae; genus Lycaena; species Lycaena phlaeas. Next base: position 3,238,210 of record HG995174.1, read on the forward strand.
AATGCTGTTATCATCATCATCACCATTATCACCATTATCATCATCATCATCACCATCTTCATCATCATCATCATCATCATCATCACCATCATCATCACCATTATCACCATTATCATCATCATCATCATTATCATCATCATCACCATTATCACCATTATCATCATCATCATCATCATCATCATCATCATCATCATCATCATCATCATCATCATCATCATCATCATCATCATCATCATCATCATCATCATCATCATCATCATCATCATCATCATCATCATCATCATCATCATCATCATTAACTTAGATATCTTACGGTGAACGTCAAAAGACCGAACCCTTGCTAGCATCCAACACGGATCGGCCACAGCACGGATATCGTCTGCCCATTGTAAATGAACTTCTTTCCTATTTACAAAATTTAATAACGACTAAAATCTAGATATTAAAAATCTTTATTACTTTTTTTATAAAGAAATAAGTTCAACACATACAAACGCCGTACACAGGAGCCTAACATAAACATAAAGTGTTGACTTTATCGCTCCAACCTTCACCTAAAAAGTTTTTTACTGTAACATAACAGTTTTTAATTACCCGCTCCTTCAAGTTAACAAAGTTATACGGAATGGTGCGACTATAAATGATGTGACGTAAATTAAATTTTAAAATGTTTCCAGAATATGTACGACGGTAGACGTAATTTTGAAGGCGGCAAAAATATGCGAAGATATTTTTTATACAATAGGGATGTTGACACATGTTACAAATTCATGTAAAGTTATGTTTTACATATTAAATACAGTATTTGAAAACCTATAATAACATTTAAAAATCTACTAAATAAGTAGACTTAGGGTTTGTTTCACAATGTCCTAATAAAGTTCCAATTAAGCTATTTGCAACATATTTACCACATAACTACAACGTTTTTGTTTCACAATTGACAAATAGCAATATTTGGCTAATAAAGTTCCCTGTAAACTATAGGTCGGATCAACTGGCCAACACGCGGTTGACAGCTTCACGACATTTGACAATTTGACGTTCCGGTAACAGTAATATACAAAATAATTTAAATTGTGTTTTGAACGTTTAATAATTAAGGGATAACATTATATACAATGTCTATGTAAATAAAAGGTATAAAGATGGTATGATACATACATTTAAATTATAAAAACATATTTTCATGTATATTTACAACATGGAATGTTTTTCTAAAACATATTTATCGTAAAATGGAACTATAAAATGCGAGGTTGCCAAGCCTACTAACCAGTAAGTGCCAAATAGGGATCTGCCAAATAAATTTACAGGGAAGATGATGGTGAAACCCAATCAAGACTAACTAGAAGATTTATGTGTCAGTTAATTTATGTGTCATATAGCTATAGGGTACTTTACTAGTATATTGTGAAACAGACCCTTAGACTCTTAAAATTTAGAAAATTAATTTAAAATGCGTTATTTATCATGCATTATCACGTGACATTAAACATTGCCAGGTGCCGACTTAAATACGGACCATAATCTCCTCATTAGTAAACATAATTTCACCGGAAAGAGACAACAAAGAAAAAACAAACCAAAGAAGATAGACCTTAATAAACTTAAAAGCAATATAAGAGTGCAATATAGTAATAAAATAGGAGATAAGTTAAAAGTAAGCAAAGAAACCAACATATATGATAATAGTGATATAGAAAACAGATGGAAAAATATTAGAGATATAATACAGACAAGCGCAGAAGAATGTCTGCAAAAAGAGAAAATAGTACCGAGGAAAAAGTGGTTGAATAAAGAAATAATAGACATAATGATAAAAAGAAGAAAATTGAGAAATAAGACTGATAATCAAAGTGTAAAAGAATACAAAATGCTAACAAATAGAATAACATTGAAATGTAGAGAATATAGAGAAAAAGATTTAGAAAATGATTGTGATAGTATAGATAGATACATGAAGAGGGGAAAATTGGATAAAGCATACAATTTAATAAATAAATTACAAAAAGGACATAAAACGAAAAGTACAGCTATAATGAATGAAACGGGAAATATAGAAATAGAGGATAAAAACATTGTGGAGAGATGGAAAAGATATATAGAGAAACTTTACGATGGACCAGGTTTTACGGAAAATGACATAGAAAAGGAAGGTGAAGTCGATGGAGACAACATGGGACCAACAATTTTAAGAGAAGAATTTGATATAGCTATAAATAATATACAAAATAGGAAAGCCGCAGGAGAGGATGGTTTATACATAGAACTTATAAAATATGCCGTATGTCCTCCCTTACTTGACGAATTATTCGATATCGTGCAGATTATGTATAGAGAAGGTAAAGTACCAACAGACTTCAAATTGTCCAGAATAATAACATTACCAAAAAGGAAGAATACTCTTAAATGTGAAGAACATAGAACGTTGAGTCTTATATCGCACGCATCAAAAATACTCTTAAAAATAATACAAAACAGATTAAGACCAATAGTGGAAAAAACCGTAGGAGAGGACCAATATGGATTTAGGCAGAACAAGGGTACAAGAGACGCAGTGCTAGCACTACGAATGATAATTGACAGAAGGATGGAATTGGGATTAGACACGCATATAGCATTTATTGACTTGGAGAAGGCATTTGATAGGGTTGACTGGAGTTTAATGATGAAAGTACTGAAAGACGCTGGGATGGACTACAGGGATCGGAAAATTATTATGGAGCTGTATAAGGAACAGGAAGCTTTGATTGAAGTCGGGGAGGAAAAAGGCAGGGCAAAGATAAGGAAAGGCGTTAGACAGGGTTGTCCACTTTCACCACTGATATTTAACTTATTCATAGAATGTGCAATCAATAAAATTAAAGATAAACCAGAAGGGGGGGTCAAAATTAATGGGGTTAGTATTAAATTCATAAGATTTGCAGATGATATTGCTGCATTAGCAGAAGACGAGTTACAGTTGCAAGGATTGATCAACAACATGGATAATATATTTAGGGAATATAAATTGAACATAAATGCAAACAAAACTAAGACAATGATAACCTCCAAAACCGGGACAAATAGTAGACCAATTACATTAAATAACATTATATTAGAACAAGTAAATAATTTTAAATACTTAGGAAGCATAATAAATAGTAGTTCTCGATGCACACAAGATATAATAACTAGAATAACAATAGCGAAACAAGCATTTAACCGCAAAAAACAAATATTCAAAAACAAAAGAATTTCATTAAAAATTAGGAAAAGATTTATTCAATCTTATATTTGGAGCATTGCACTCTATGGAAGTGAATCGTGGACAATGACGCAAAAAGATAGGAAAAGATTGGAAGCCTTTGAAATGTGGTGCTGGAGAAGGATGGAGGGAATAAAATGGACAGACATGGTGACAAACGCAAAAGTTTTGGAGATAGTGAAAGAAGAAAGAAATATTATTAAAACTGTTGAGAACCGAAGAGGAAATCTGATTGGTCACCTGATACGACATGACTTGTTTATAAAAAATATCATAGAGGGAAAGATTGATGGAAAAAGGGGAAGAGGTAGACCGAGAAGGAGTTATATGCAACAAATAAAGGAGAAGGTACAGGTTATGTCGTATCGGGAGGTGAAGGTATTGGCGGAGAGGAGGAATGAGTGGCGAATACTCCACCGACAAGAGCAAAGCTCTTAAATAGAGAGAGAGATCACGTGACTGTAAACGGCAATAAGGCGATGACGTCACTGAACATTGAGCTAAGTACAAACTCAACTAACATAGCGCGAGCTCTGTATGCGGTGTGTGACGTAATGACGCTTGGAGCGTTTTAACGGCAATTTTAAAAACTATTTTTCGAAATTCAATTTTTTTGTTAAAATTGGACATATTTCTTTACAAAAATCTTTTTTCTGTGTTTATCTATAGTATATCTATCAAATAAAATCAATTAAAAAAATAGTCAACATCCCTATTACGACAAAGACATAGCAAACGGCTTTTGAGTATAATATTTCCAGCTGTAGTAGTGCTGCAAATATGAATGTATGTATTATGTATGATACATGCATACATGTGTGTGTATGTTTTACTTTGGGAGGGCTTGCGATGTACCGCACTCCCGGCTCAATGGGTTTTTAAAAATGAGGCATTTTCCTGTATTTAGGAGAGAAGAGTAAGAGAGGCAGACATTACTAGCATCAAGACTTCGCAGCTCTTTCTTAAAGAGAGATTTCTTAAATTTATTCTATTAGTAGTACCCGCAACACAAATTCTAATGAACTTTGAATATTCCAGCCTGTTATTTTATTTTGTTTCATAGAATACAGACGTACTACTTAGTAAATGAAAAAAAAAAGAAACAAGGAGAGAAGTCATTGGTATTTGATATCACGTGACTGATTTAAAGTTTAGCTTTATTCTATTTATTAAAAATTAAATAAAAATAAAAATGTTTTTTTAAGATTTCCCTCATAGAAGCTATAATTTCAAATAAAATTTTTATTTTAAACGAATACTGTCAAAATTCCTATATTATTTAATATTTATTTATTATTTGTCTATACCTAACCTTATTTTAAGGGCTATATTATGTTCTCAATTAAGACATAACATAAACGTTTTAATTAGCAGTTCAATTATAAAGTTTTTATCCAAGCGATCAAATGTTTCCCTCGCGGTTTTCCTTATTAAATTGCTCGTCTATCGCCAAACCGCGTAATCTATACATTATATTCCGGAACCCGCGCAAGATATCATCCAATCGCGTGATATCGTTCAGTAATTACTGACTTGTAAAAAATGGCCAGTGCGAGTCCATGCTATGGTATAATTGTTGTGCTACATGCAAAAGCGTAATCTTGTGTGTACAAATAAAGAAAAATAATCAGACACTTTTACAAATCAAACGTACGATGTGAAATAAATAACACTTCCATCATCATCATCAGCATTTATACATCTGCTAAACATAGGCGTCCCACGGGGGAGTGGGTCTCCCCAGGCGGGTACGTGGGACTCGCTGCACCCGAAAGGCCTCCTTTATTGAACGCCAAGACGACTGATTCCTCGTCACTCGTATCCAAAACGCATCGGCCACTTCACCGCTATCATCTTCGCACGTGATGTTGGCTTACCAACACTTCTTGCTGCCCATCGGTCATCCGTAACAACAATAACACTTAATTTAATCATCATCATTTTCTTGTATTGACATCATTATTATCATGAATTCTCTTCTTCTCTCTTAATCTTTATTATTATTTTTATGTTATAAATTGATGTATGCTAATCAGTAATTCATTTTTTTAATATGGATTGTAAATTGTTTCATTTTGACATCTTTTTAATTCTTATTTTTATCTTCTGCTTCCAATTGCATGATGTAATGGCCTATAAGTAAAAGTGCAATTAGCTGTACCTACACAATGAATGTTAGCTCTAATTAATTATTATTGTAACTTTTGTTGGCTGTTCATAGCAAATAAATAAATAAATAAATAAATGAATTGATAAGTTTTAACGAACACTAATTCAAACGGCTACAGCACGGATATTGTCCTGACATTTAGTTATAGATAAGACAATTAGTCGTTTTAAACACGGTCTCCATTATAATTATAATAAAACATATTTTACGGATTTTGCCGCGGCTTATTTAGTTTTTTATTATTTATTACTATGGCCACGGGAGGACCATGGTTGGTGTAAAGTATCCGAAACGTCGGGCTCATAAAAAACTAAAACCGCGATAAAATCCGTAAAAATTGTTTCATTATAATGAGCGAAATTCGCGTAAGCATAAGAAAACAATACGGCCTTCGTTTCAAAACTTTATTGGTCGATAAGTTATTAGTTTATTATAAAATGTAATCAGCCATGCAAACCAATCACCAAAGGTATTTATTGTTCCTTGGACAGTCAAACTGAACAAATAATGGTATTTGGTTGACGTTGATGATGAATATAACCTAGTTTTCCTGGAACTAGAAGAGTGACGGTGGTCCAGTGGGTTTGGGCTCAACCTCTTAAGCTCAGGCACCACAGGGGGTCTGAAGAATTTGTAAGAATTTAGAAAATGTCTACAGATCGAAACCGGTTCGGATCCCATCGGTTCGATTCGGATTCGGAAATTTTAGAAAAACCCGCTTCAGGCGCCATAGGGGGTGGTCCCTTTAATGGGTTTTTCTAAAATTTCTAAGCGCACCCTAAGCGCGGATCATAGTTCGCTCACCGATGAAAGAAAACATGGTGAAGATACCTGAGCGCCTGATGAGATTGATAGTCTATTAAGGTGTGTGAAGTTCACCAGCCCGCATTGAGCCAGCGACTCGGTGAACTATGGCTCATTACCCCTCCTCGTCTGATTTCGAGGAGAGTAGACCCGTGCTCAGCACAGGACACATAATATGGGTTGATACTTTACTTTACTTTTACTTTTTTCCGGGAACTAGCACATGCAACTTTTGCATCTTACATATGCTTCTTTCCGAACACAGAGAAGGTTTGGCGGAAAAAAACAATTAAAACGGTCGCACCCATACACACACAGGAACGCAACACAGCGCATCGGGAACAATTGATTATTGATTAATTGATACTCAACATGAAATGAGTATTCATATTATATAATAAAACAATACCGATTCAACTATTATTAAAACAAATTCCAATTTAATTGAAATACTCGCCTATAATCATAAAACATTCGTAGGAAAAGAGTGACAACGCTTTGTTTTGTATGGAAACAAATTCCGCCTAATTTGAGCTGCGACACTGATTCTCCGTTCTGATTAGCCATCTGATATCCATTGATTAAGTCGATGAAACAAACACATTACATACAATAAACCACTTATTTACTGGTTGGTTGTAATACTATTGCATCTGTGATAAATCACTGATCATTTATTGGATGTGGGATTTTTAATGCTCACATCATTTTATTGCTCGATTCAAGTACATTATGGTTGATGCATATAATATTTCAACATTTTTGCTAAGACTATAAATTAGTAACGGCTTATAAAGTCACTAATAAAATGCCCAGCTGGAATAGCTATCTATATTGCACAGCGAGATTAACTTCTTAATATTGCTGTTTATTTTCTTAAATACATTGAATTCATTTTCTTATCTTTTTAGAAGTTAAAACAGCTTACTTAACTTGAGGTGCACGAGCTGTGTCAGTCTTTGAATGAAGATCGATTTTCTCAAGTCTTTGAGGTAAAGCTTGTTGAGAGATCTTGTTTCATAGCTTAATACACGAAGTAATTGCATGTAATGAAAATGTTGATAGATGTTTATTAGATAAATAATACTTTTATTACTATAAATATATTATCTTTTATTTTGCAGAAACTGTTTAACGTTTTTTAAGATTAAGAAAAATAGTTTTTTATTTCATTAATTTATTTTATGCATCGTAATACCTACTTACGAACCTTTAATTTAATATGTTTGAACAAGGTCTATTTTAAATGACTTTTTTATTAAATTACTAACATTTATTAAAATTATTAAATATGTATATAACATTAAACACAAAACTATTTGAATATTTTGAAATAAAACATTTGTAACATAATATCTCTGGGTTAATCAATTAAATAAAATTATTTATATAATGTATGATAATATTATATTAACCATTAGAAATTGGGAGCATACGCTTATATATAAATGCAGAGTTCGAATTTGCAAGTTCTCGAAATAGTTTGTTAAAGTAGCTTTGCTAATTAACCACTAGGCTAAAGTCAAACCGCTACTATCTAGAACATTTGCAATATAATGTTATTGATATTCGAACTATTTATATATTTTTAATTATTATCTATTTAAATACAATATAATTAAAAAATATTCACCGTCATAGGACGCTGGAAAGATGTTATACATCTTAGTGAATATTAGAAACTAATATTAATTAATAAAAATCTATATCTAAAAATGGAACGTCATGCGTCTTCTGTTGTTACGGAATTCAAGTCGATTTAAATGAAAAGGTCAATAGAGGTTTTTTATATAAAAAATAAAAAAGACGAAGGAATGGTGACAAGTGCATGAATTTGAATTTAAATATTAAAACATTCTAATTACAAAAAAAAAGCTATCTCAGATTGTTGGGTCGCTTGATCATGATAATATCATTATGTTTGTAAATTTTATTCAAATGTTCTCGAATCTTTAAAAACGAAGTGAAAGAGTTTTACGTGATGAGACATAGAAAAATAGTTTTCTATTAAACAGTTATTTTTTCTGAGATTTGAGAGGTTTAAAAATAAATAGATGTTAATATTTATCATATTAAAATGTATGGCTGACTATTGAGTTAAAAAAATCTTCCAAAAAAAGTCTTAATAGAAAATCATGGAGTCAATAAAAAAAAATGTAAATTGTATCTGTATTTTTTGTAAATTAAGTAAATAATTTATAACAGTCACATTTTATAATAATTATGACTGCAACTGAACAACCATTGATTTTATTTATCAATTTGATTAGGACATTAATTGTAAGAATAATAAATAATATTATATAAATAATGACAACTGGAACGATAAGAAAACGAAAAATCGTACCATTGCAACGTCATCTCGCTTCTCTCTTATTTCTACGTAGAGTAAAAGTGACTTCCGTGAACAAATCGTCCCGAACTTCATTCGCTTCCTAGGTAAAGGAATATTATGTGGTTGTGGTAAAATAATAAACGTAATTTAATAATAAAATTAGTTTAATAAAGGAGTAAAGAAGGGTTGCAAAAGATTCATATTTTTCAGTAGTGACAGCTAAAAATACATTATTCTTTTTAGTACTTCAAAGAAGGTTTTAATACATAGGTATATTATAAACAAACTACCTATTAATATTGGTTGCGTTCCATCACTCTAACAATAGGGGATGAATATACATTTTAAAATCAGTCATATAATATTAAATAGTGACATTCAGCGTCAAACAATGCAAAACAAGTTAATTACAATCGTGACTTATAATACAGTTTTAATTGAATTTTGAAAATAATTTTCATTTCTGCAGCAGAAAGTTAAATATTTAGCGCGTTGCATGTCACAGTGCATTTAAAGTTCAGCCTTGTTACACAAACTGTTAATTTTATGGAGCTATTTAGTTACTCGCAAATAAAGTACATTAATATTCGCAACACCGTTATACCTGAGCAATAACGTTTCAGATTTTTGACGTGACAACGTCTTATAATTCGATGGAGCCGGCTGCACGCACGAAAAAACATGACTCATGCACTACCTCGCTTTGAGGCGTTCCATTTAAGGCTTGAAGTACAAGCGAGAGCTCGGAACGAGCGACGAAGAGGCACAATCGGCCCTTCAATATTTTTTGATGACGTTGTCACGTTCAACTATCGTCAATTACCGACTTTACAGACAACCGATTTTGTTTTCTATTATATTTATCTATACATAATTAGACTAGGCATCCCGTTTAGAACAGGATTTCCCGTTCAAAATGTACGATTCTCCCGAAAGAAACCTGTGGGATGCAAAATTGTCACGTTTTTACAAATCTCGTACACTTCAATTGCTAATCATGTTTTTCGAATAAAGAAGTCAAATTGTCAGTTGATGAACTACAAAAAATATAAACTAGCAGCGCCCTGCGGTTTCACCCTCGTACTTCCCATTCTCGTGGAAGAATAGGAATAAATAACAGCCCATGTACTATTCTGACGTATAAGCTGTATTATTGTAAAGTTTCATTAAAATTCATTCAGTAGTTTTTACGTGAAAGAGTAACAAGCATCCATACTTACAAATTTTCACGTTTATAATATTAATAAGATTAGTAAGATTTTGTTAATAAAGATAGTGTGTATAGTTTTTTTTTAAATAACAAAGAGAACATAACAGACGTGGATAGCCTTTTCGTGCGGCGCGGTGAAGCTGCGCCTTTATATCCTTACAAATATTATAAATAATAATAAGAATAGGATTAAAAGTAGGGATGTACATTACGCTTTCACACGAAAACTACTCAACCGATCATCATAAAACTTTGTAAACATATTCTCGGATGTATTAGAAGTAACATAGGATACTTTAAAAAGAAGGCAACAGCACTAGCGAATAAATATTTCCATAACGCTAATGCCAAAAAAGTTGCCTTTTTTATAGTATATTAGTATCTACGGAATATTTAGGTATCCCTTTTTAAAAGCTTAAAATGTAGACTTTGTGACTAAGGTCCTGGACTGAAAAAAATGGATTTTCATTAATTGAAATCGATTAAGTAACTTAGACGTTATGATAGATAATACAAACATACATACTCATACATACATAATACACACGAGATTCGAGTTTTACCTAGTCGGGTAAAAAACGCAAGAAAAATAAAAAAGACAAGTTGTTCTCGAAAGTGCACAAAATAGACAGTCGGCTCCTCTTGACGAAAAAGGGTCACTGCAGTCGCAGTACGTGTGTAAGCAATAAAACCTTTCTTCGGGGTTTCTTAAGATTTTAACTGAAATGTTTCCTTTTGAGTTTTACGATAGAAACATTTTTGGTGTATTTTGTATTCAAATTAGTTCGAGCTAAATCTTTTGGATAGTATTTTCGGATAGATATTTTTACCTGATACACTAAACGCGCGGCGGGCATATTTATGATAGTTCCAACACTTTATAATATAGCAAAGCTTTTATTCTCTTCTGGCGTCCCTAGACGGTACTGTTTTTTTTTTTTTCAATGGATTTGTAATTCTTATACCACCCACGAAAACCTAAAATGACCTTTATTATAGTATAGTCCATTCTTTTATATCCATACATTTCGAAACTTTTGTTGGGAATGGCGGTTTTTAATTAAGAATGTTCGACCAATCGCGATAAGAGTATTCGAAAAGTTCCACATAAATTCCTTATCGTACCGCGAAACATTTTCACTTGCTATCGCTATACTAGTCAATTTTGTCTAAGTGAATTTAAAATTATTATTCTAGGATTTTCGTACTGGTAGGATTTATAATTGGGTTTCGTGTGACGCATTAGTGTAATCACAAAAAATGCCCTAAGATACAATATCTATTTCACCACAATAGATCTATTTCACCACAATCTCCTTTTGTTTGTCTCATTGACATATTATATAGAACCTTCTATATAATATGTTAATGAGATATACCTATGTGTATTATGGTGTATCGGAGAGAAGGGCTGGACAGGCAGTATTGTGTACTATTGAATACGTTACATGAATCGTGTGTCATAGATACGAATAGATGTAACAAAATAAGGGATATCGCTAAATAATCTACGTAACGTTGACTTTCTGTCTAGTTAATCTATATTTATTTAGAACATTCATCTGTGCGTATGTTTATCTATATTTTGTAGTGTGTTAACTTGGTTTTTTTTACATAATTATCAAGCAGCGTCTCCCGGTTTTACCCGCATTGTCATTCCCGTGGGAAAACGCGGATAAATTAAAGTTTAGGTGAGGTTTCAGCTATATTATTACTGTGAGATTTCATCAAAATCCATCTAGTATTTTATACATCACATTATTAGAAACACAATAAATTATTAGAAACTTTCGTAATTATGATACTTGTACGATATAATGATCGTTCCTACAAAATACAATTTCACCAGGTACAGTCAACGTTCAAAAGTCCAGTAGCATCGTAACGACCGTATTCGCTTGCCGGTATAGTGCGTGTTCTGAATGTGTGCGCCATGTTACCATGCACACACTTAAATGTCGTACAGTATCAATACCAAAAAGTATAAGCGTGTAGTGGATGCAAGACAAAGATAACGTTATATTGTTTGTCCTCTTCATTCATTATTGCACTGTGTCAATAATAATGCAAAAATTTCACAAGTTACGTAAGATAGCTCGTAGCTCCATCGGTAAATAGTTGGCCTCGCATCGACGCTAGGTGAAATGGTCACGGTTCAAATCTCACTTTTGCGAAGTCTTTATCTTAACATGCTTATAAACTCATTTATTTTTTAATGAAATGGCTTTTTTTATGTTTTATTTATTTAAGAATAATATTAATTATATATACTTATATTACTATATACTACTATATATTATATTATATAATATATATTAAGTAGGTAATATAATAAAACAACACTTTTAAAATATAAAATATATGTTATATTTATTTAAATGACCTAACATTAAACAATTGAATTGATTGACGTTAAAATCTTTGATCCATAGATATATCAAAATAAAAATATTATAGATGTCTATTGTGTTACCAATATTTCATATTATTATTGAGGTTATAGTTTAATTATTCATTTTCTCGAGGAAAAGAGGATTAAAACTTAACCTCAACATTTAAATATTAAACCTACTAATTATTGACCAGCACGTCCCTAGGTAGAAACTAGAATGACCGATTGAAACTAAGGAAATATAAATATTATAACAATTAATACTTAGTGTGACACAGAAACATATATTTAATGTAATAATATTGATTAATATTTTGTGTGTATAAATTCAAGATCACCCGGCCCTTGCGGACTAATCCATCCCCACATGTTCACACTTATTCTGCCAGATTCGGTGTTTGACACTACATTATTTTCACTTTATAATCTTTACGCCATAAATGTAGTCTTCCTTTTCGAGAGTATTTAAGTCTATTCATCGGAAAAAAATATTGTGCGAAGCGTATCCGTTCGTCTTTATGCCTTTGAGTCAAAAACGGTTTTTTCGCCGGCTTTCGGTGATGTAGTCCCTCGTCATGAAGTGCACGACGAACGGTTACCAATGAGGTGTTAAATTCATCGGCAAAACGTCTTGTCGGTATGAAACCACACGTTTCATACTCCGCTGCCATGTAACGCCGCTGAGTCTGGTTAATAAAAAGTGGCCTTCCACTTCGTTTACGACTCTGCAAGCCACCTTCTTTCTCGAATCTCTTCACCCGTCGACTTACAGTATTTCTCTAAAAAAAATTAACAAATTGTAAAAGACAATTTTAACCATTGAAAAAATATGCATCACAATAATATAATTAATTTCTACTTACAGAGAAGCCAGTTTCGTTATAAATTTGAGAAATATTCAGGCCATTCGAATATAGGGCCACAATATTAGCTCTTGATTCGATATTAATATTTGCTTGCATATTGGACACCTATTATTATTTTAAATTGAAACAGTTAGCACACAATCACTCGTAGCTGAGTTCACCAACCAACAACATTTTAATATTTTGTTTTTTCTAAGCCAGTAATCATTTTATTTCAAATCTACCCTCACATTCTTTGCTCTGTTAAGAATGTTATGTTTCTAACTAAGTTTTAGTTAGGAACATTCGTAATAATTTATAAATATTTCAAAATTTAAAACATTACAATTTAAAAATGTAGAATCGACGCAGAACCAATGTGGGATGGATTTGATCCTGCAATCGTAGAATAAAATATATTCACTTGCTTAACCACTGGGCCACGGCATTGCTTACACGTTGAGACGAAATTAACGATATGAATTTATACGGACAAACAAAGTGTATGTGTGTGTGAATTGTCTTTATAGAAAAAGGTCACAAGTAACGTTAAGTGTTGACGCTATAGCTGCGTTCGATTGCTACTGGACTTTTGAACGTTACTGTACATGTGACGTGATCACGTTTTGACGTAACAACGTCTAATAACTCGATACTACGGACTGCATGTACGAAAAAGATGACGTCACAACCTGTTACGCTAATTGTCGCGTTCCGCAAGCGAGAGCGCGGCACGAAGGAGAGAGGTATGATTGGCTCGAGCGATCGGCTCAGTTCGGTTCGTGCTGCATACTAATGTTTTACGTTGTCACGTCGAACTGCCGTCCGTAAACCGACTTTACAGACGACCATTTTTTTTATAAGCCGATTTGATTTACTACTGACAACCTTCACAATAATTATTAAAAATTAACGTATCATAGTAAAAATTATGTCAGAATTAACATTTTACCCATTAGTTACGCTAAAAACAGCTACTTTTTGATTAAGTTTAGGGATTTAAGAAAAAATGCATAAATTGTAATCATGACAACAATTAGTAGCGTTAAAAAAAATCCAATGTTAGGAACCGCTAAAGTAACAAAAAAACTAACCGGTTTTGGTTAATTAATTACAATTCAGATTCAAGCTAAATCGAGTAAGGCATACAGAAACTTTGACCTGAACACAAAACTTTGAGGACCCATTACCGCCGGATAGAGCTGACTTGCCCAACAAGGAAAAATAGGATTAAGAATTCATAAAGGAATATGAAGCCATGAATTAGATATTTCAACTTAAGATTGAAATTACTCTGGGAAGTTTGTAATTTGTAGTAAATTCTATTTAAACTTTAGCTATAATCCCAACTAATGTTATAAATGTATACGTGGTTTGTGCTTACCCTAAGCATGTTTGAGGGTTCTTTACCCAAAAATGCCGGAGCATATTGCAAAAAAGACGTTCATTGGTCAGAATTAGAAATTTTCTTTGTTTTATTATTTTGGTCGATTTTAAAAATGGGAATACATAGTTACAAATTTCTATGTAATGATGTAAAGTATCAACCCTTATATGTCGCACTGCTGGGCACGGGTCTCCTCCTAGAAATCAGGAAAATGGACCACAGTTCACCGATGCGCTGGCCCAGTGCGGGTTGGTGAACTTCACATAATATTACCTTCAAAAACTTTCAATCTCATCAGGTAGGCAGGTTTCCTCACGATGTTTTCCTTCACCGGTGAGCGAACGATAGTGTAACGAACGAAAGAACGTGTAATGATGTATTAAATGTATTTTCATAGTGTATAAAAAGAATCAACTGATATAATATCATGTCATGCTAGGCAGGCGAGAAGGGTATTGGGCCATAGTTCACCAATGCGCTGGCCTAATGCTGGTTAGTGAACTTCACACACCTTCAATGACTTTCAGTCTCATCAGGCAAGCAGGGTTCTTCACGATATTTTTCTTTACCGCGAACTATGGTCCGTGCTTAGGGTACGCTTAGAAATTTTAGAAAAACCCATTTCAGGCACCACCCCCTTAATAGGAGACTATAGCTCGCTCACCAGTGAAGGAAAATATGGTGAGAAAACCTGCATTTTTCTCACCATGTTTTCCTTCACCGGCAAGCGAGCGAGTCTCGTGTTTAGGGTGACGAGACGATGGTCCACTGGGTATGGCCTCGGCTTATATAGTGATCCTGACAGCTAGTGGTGTCTTAAAATGGGTTTCTCTAAAATCTCTAATGTGAATATACGCGAATTTCATTAATTATAATTGGCAGCCTTTTATGATCGTATTTTCATGGGTTTTATCGCAGTTTAGCTAAATTATTTTACGAAGAGTATCCTGATACTGAACATCTCGTGTTTGTATAGATTTATCTATACTTATCCTTTATATAAATGTAACCACTCTAGCGGATACAACCAACATTGAATATATTAAACATGAACCAACAACTCCATCCAAAATTTAAATTAAGCAAACACTCTAATATTTGTTTAAATTAAAATTACATACAAAAGACGGTATAGGCATAAAATTTTCTGTTTAATTAAATTTTGAGATAATTAAGGAGAAGTAATTTTATACACGTGGGGTTTTGATGGCTTAGGTTTTAAGGCTAGGAAGGCTATTATCGATTACAATTAGATATACAATAGACTAGTGATCGAAGCAATTGTTAAATATTCATGGCGATCTGCCGATAATTTGAATAAATAGGGAGAATGCGACGTGCTAAATTGGCTGCACGTGTATCGCTATCCTACTTATTCTTCAGCTAAATTCTTTCTAAAGATGGGACAGTATAAAACATCTACAAACAATTAGACAGACTTATGATACGAAGACATTACTTATTTTGCCTTCTGTAAAGCGCCTATGCCCATGTCGGGACAGGATAGGCTTGGCGCAGTTACCCTGCTGAGGGGCGGCTAGGCAGTCCCCCCAAGAGAAGTCTAACTCCGTTGGCAGTCTGTCTTTGGGGTGCTTCTGTTGCAGATCGAGGATCCTCAAAAAATAGCTAAAGGCATTATCAGTAGTTTTAATTTTATCCGATAAAAAATAAAATAAAATAAAAATAACTTTATTATCTGTATCAACAAGTTTCATAGAACTACAATGCCGGGGACTCCTTTTAGGCAAATTTGCCCGTGCCAGGAATCACCGCCCTTCCTTATCTTAGGGGGGTATACATGATACTTTAGACTTATAAATTAAATTACAAAATAAATGTAAAAGAAACAAAAAATAACTTAAGCTAAGCGTGCGCACACATATTCCTTCTTTTATTTATTTATTAGGTGCATGATGTGACGTCCTACGCTACATATTCTAATACATACATAACTTGGCATCGGATAGCTGCAGTTACAGCCATCCACATAACATCATGTGTGAATGTGTGTGCGTGTGTGTCTGTATGTGTGTGTGTGTGCGTGTGCGTGTGTGTGTGTGTGTGTGTGTGTGTGTGTGTGTGTGTGTGTGTGTGTGTGTGTGTGTGTGTGTGTGTGTGTGTGTGTGTGTGTGTGTGTGTGTAAGCGTGTGTGTTGTGCGTGTATGTGTGTATGGGCCTGCGTTTATGTGCAAGCATACATAATATAAAAGCACTCATACTATAATATTTAGTTTATATATCAAATTTTAAATTTTCAAACCTTGTAAAAGTTCCTCTGTGTCATTATAAGTAAGAGTTTTTATCCAATTTGTAACCATAACCTTACACTCATGGTAGGATGTAGGATATATATGAATGTAGTTATTAACTTTATTGTAAAGAATGCTTGAGGCGAGTGGGAATTGTAAGCGCGCAAATTTTGTCTTAACGAATGGAACATGGATGACATTGTCTTTCCTGCGGTTGCTATTTATGTTAGGGTCAAAATGGGTATTCTTATGCTTTATGAGTACCGTGTTGAGAATATAAAGCTTACGTACCGAGAGTAGCCCACATTCCCTGTAGATAACATCTGTTGGAAAATATCGTGGCTTAAAGTACATGACTTTTAGCAAGGCACGTTGAGCTCTTTCCAGAGATAGAAATTGTGTTTTAAGAGCTCCACCCCAAATCGTAATACAGTACATGATAATAGATTCAACAAGAGCTTTGTAAATTTGATTGAGCAATTTATTAGGAAACATAGCGTTACGAGAACTTTTATTTGGGATGACATGCCTCAGGTTTTTAAATATCCAAATAAACTTTCTAATTCTGGATACAACCAACTCAATTTGGGGATACCAACACAGTCTTTGGTCAATTAGAATTCCAAGATATTTAGTGCAAGAAACCTTGTTAATGGTAGGACAAGAGCATACACTAGTATTCAAGCAATCATGAATTTTAATGTTCAACAAGTCTTTAGGTTGAGATCTTACGTCGATACCGAAACATATATAGTTGGTTTTACTCGCATTTAAAGACAAGAGATTGTATTTGAGCCAAGAAGCAACCTGAGACAGGCCTTGCTCAGCTAAGTTCTTTACTTCATTCCAAGATGAGCCCATGAAAACAATAGCAGTATCATCTGCATAAGCAAAAAATTTGGAATTTAAAATTTTAGCATTGAAAAGATCATTGATATATATCAAAAACAGGGTTGGACCGAGAACACTGCCCTGCGGTACACCGTACGTAACGTCTACTTCCTCACTATTTGTGGTTTCAAGCTTAACTTTCTGTTTTCTGTTCGACAGATATTCCACAAATATTGCAAGTTGATTACCACGTACTCCTATTTTATGAAGTTTGTGTATAAGAATAGGAACAGAGACGGTGTCGAATGCTTTTTTAATATCTAAAAATACAGTCAAACATTTTTTAGTTTTATCTATTTGCTCGGTTAATAATGTAATTAGTGAAGATATAGCATTTTCGGTGGAGACACCATGTCTGAATCCAAATTGACTAGGTGACAGGATATTGAACTTTTCTAAATATTTTAATAGTCTTATATTTAATAATTTTTCTAATACTTTAGCTAAAACCGGTAGAACCGAAATGGGCCTATAATTTTCAACACCGCCTCTGTTTCCACTCTTGTATACTGGAGTAACGATAGATTTTTTTAATAAGTTAGGGAATATACCTAGGGCAAAGCACCGGTTCGCAAGATGTGTAAGGTAAGGATTTATCGTATTACTTATGAGTTTTATATATTTAGTCGAGATGTTATCGCTGCCTGGTGCGCTATCTGTTTTTAAGCTTTTTATTATCATATCAATCTCATCTAAATCAGTGTCCTGTAGTACAAACGATTGTGTTTGGGAAGGTATATTTTGTAGATATTTGTTTAAATTATCCCTATTAGTTTTCGACTTTATCTCATTGGCTAATTCAGGGCCTATGTTGGCGAAGTATTTGTTAATATAATTTGCTGATTCAAGAGCTGACGAACATATAGTTAATAATTCATTGTTTGTTTTAGATATTTTATTGGTGTGCGTTATTGTTTTAATATTTTTCCATAGAGTCTTGTTGTTATTAATAGAATCATTTAGTAATTTTGTGTCGTAATTCCGTTTTGTTATCCTTATAAGATTTTTGCAGTAATTTCTATAACGTGTGTACGTGATTTTTTTTATTTCGTTGTAAGGGTCATTTTGATATTGTTTTTGTAGTTTGTTTCGGTTATTAATACATCGAAGTATTCCTTCAGTAGCCCATGGCTTCAATGTTCTTTTGTTTTTAGGTATAATTTTTAAATTAGTGTTATCTTTTAAAGAGTTGATAAGTATCTGGGTCAAACGCTCAGTTATTACATTTGGGTCATCTAAACTTAATAGTTCGTCAAGATTACTGTTTTTTAAGCTTAGATGTGCATTTTCAAGATCAGTTTTATATATATTTTTCATAACATGTGGTCTATTTGAAGTATTGGTCAGTGATAGAAATGTTGTGTAGTGGTCCGTGATGCTAGTGTATATTATGGCAATAAATGCCTTATGTCTATTCGTATCTATTTTAATCATAAGGTGGTCAAGACATGTTTCTCCTCTAGTAGGAAGAGTATGTCCAGGTAGGATACCATAGGTTGCTAATATATTGAGGTAATATATTCTATTATTGTAATCGTTAGCACTTTCATTTGTCTTAGGGATGAGATTAATGTTTATGTCACCCGCAATAATTATATTTCTGTGTGTAGATACATTGTCTAATTGTCGCGATAGCGCATCAGTGAAAGCTTCTGTGTTAGTGTTAGATGGTGACCGATAGATGCAGAATATCGTATGATTAAGTACTTCTATTTTTAAACATGACGACTGTGTAATTCTTGGTTCTGTTACTTTGGGATTTAACCCATCTTTAATGTAAGCAACCACACCATCATTACGATTTAGGTGTTGAGTGGTGCAATAAGAGTTGTAGTTCGTAAGCTGTGGTATAGGTTTATCGGGATGAAGGCAACACTCTGTAAGAATGATAATATCTAATTCAAAATTTAAATATTCCAGATTAAGTGTAAAATCTTGAAAGTTACAGTATACACTTCTTATGTTTTGACTAATAATTGTAAAGTCAGTTGGGTTTATTTTGTAGTGTTTATCGAGATCATTACAGTCACAAGCTATAGAATTAGCAACTTCTAGTTCGTCAATATTATTTATATTTTGTGCGATATCAGCCATGAGGAATACAATTTAGTAAAATGAGGTACGTTTGATGTTTTGTGTTATTTGTATATTTTTGTAAGTGGATATTGAGTGAGTGTGTGTTGCAACTTAGCACAGAAAAAACCTTATTGGAATTTGCTTGAAAATAATATGTGTGTGGATTTAAGTTAATTGTATGAACATAAAGATACAGACATAACAGTTTTATATAACTATATAAAAAGTAATAAGTGTAAGTAATACATAGTTTTTGGTACATAATGTAACAGAATTGCTTTTCGTTAATATATAGTAGTATGAGTATGGTATGTTTAGTTTTGTTAAGATTCACATAGCAGGTTATAAACAATGAATATAAACTAAGATTTGACACGTGGTATCTAGGTTTGGAGAATAGTAAAGTTATTATTGAGTATGGCCACTTTCTTAGATAAACACAATGTAGTCACATTTTGTTAGATAAGCTTTGAATCTGCGCTTCACTGTGGATTTGGATAATTTCAGCGTCATCCTGTTTTCTAAGGTACACTCGTCCATATGATGTCCAGCAGTACTTATATTGCGCGACCTTGGCAAGGTCACGTGCAAGGTAAAAAAGGCGGGCTGATTTAGGTGTTAAATTTTCAGCCACATAAATAGGTATGTTTTCGTCGGTTTTTATGCCCAGATGTTTTGTACAAAGTTTTGTCTTCTGTTTTGTGTTGAAGGTTTTACATAATTTTAAGAAATCATTTTTTATAGTCGTTGATGTTGTTTCTATTATGATTTGTGGATTCGTTGATGTGTTATGTTTTTTTACACGCGTCCTGTATATATCTTTTATAGTATTTTTCGAAAAAAGATTACAACCTATAGTTTTCGATAAGGATTCAGCCATTTCAATTAAGTCTTCTTTGGTTTCTTTAGACTTTTTTGGCACATTTTTTATTACGAAGCTGGTTTTTCTGTTTTCTAGTTCCAGGTATTCTATGCGGGTTTCTAAAATAGTAATATACTGGTGATCTTCTTGTATTCTGTTTTCTAATTTTTGTACAGTTTTTTTAAATTCTTCGTGCTGTTCCGATAGAAAAGCAATTGAGCTCTCGATGCTGTTACTAGTTTGCTGTATTTCTCTGAGCGTAGCCGCATTCCTAGAAAATTCTTGATTTTGTGTAGCCATTAGAGAGGAAAACATATTTTGTATCTCTTTCTTAAAGTCAGATAGTTCAGCTGTATAGTCATCATCCCTTCTCTTTTTTTGTCGAATGGAGATAAAGTTAGGAGTGTCCGGACTTATACGAGCCATATCAGGGTCGGAGATGGACTTATTTAAATTAGCGTTCTTGCTCATTTGTAGTATTAATAATAAGTATATAAGCAGTACAATTTCAGACAGCAAGCAGTGGATACAGTAATTTCCAAGCACAAGTAATTATTTAAACAATTACTTTTATTTATTTTCTAAAGTGAAATCAATTTATTCTCAATTTATTATCATACAAAATATATTCAGAGTTCTTCAATTTTATATTTATCGTTGTGTCTAGTATTATACGTCTAGGGCAGCAGGAACAGCAGAAATGATATGACACTCCGTCATGCGGTACTAAGATTGCATAACTGTGTTTAGGGATCGTTAGTTTAAACTTCCTTTGTTATTTGTACCAGGATCTTAGCAAATTTAAGAGTTTTTCCTATATAGAATCAGTAGTCACAAACCTGCAAGTTGAAAGCGTATTGCTCCAATGTACCAGGATAACATGAGTTATGCGGTGGTTTCCACAGATATCGTAGCCGAGGAACAAGTATGTAGCACTGTTCGTAGAAAGTGGGCGGCGCTTCCAAGCTATGTAGCACTTTGTAGCAACCACACGGAGATACACGTAGCGAAGATATCCAACGTAGTTATGCACTCCTATTATTTTACACTATTTTAACTTTGTTGACTTTAATTAAATTTATAAAACACACGGACGGGACTTCGTGTAGACGTGCGCTCAGTAAGCGATCCGAGAGGGAAGAGGAAGATGGTCCGACATTGTGAACGATCCTGGTAAAGAAGGCTAAGAATTTCGTCGTTACATAAAACTTATTAAAAGCATTGAAAGAGTGTAAAGTTCACAAGCTTGCCTTCGACCAAGGTATAGGAAACTATAATCTCGTCATAGCCTGAATCGCTAATAAAGCAATACAAAAACAATAATTCATGCTTTCTTATTTATTAATAAATATATAATTTCCACGCTTCCGCTTCCTTTTTTACAATAGTATATTTCTTCGAATCACCGTTACTAGTAAAGTCATCGGAATCGTTAATGAACAATGCAGGTGAAGTGAAGGTGATGTTTCATAGAATTTTCTATGCTTTGAGTTCCGCGTACATTCAATTACAGCAATTCTTAGTATAATTGCGTAACTATCGGAAAATAAAACAATGTAGGCTTTTTAAAATTTGATTTGATTGTTAGATTTCATCATTTACAGGTTATTTGATTCAAGTCGTAATTAAGCAGCGTATTTCATTAACAATCCTAACAACAACCATTCATTCCAACAACAACCACTGGCACCACGAATCATCGCACTTCTGACAGGTCACGTTGCCATTTTTACGTTGGGAAATTTGGATGGTAGATGCCTAATATATGGTATATTTTAGGTATAGGCTTTCTGAAACACAGCGAAGCTATTTCATGATGAAACAAGAGCCACAGCATAGCGCATTTCCCATCCGATTATAGAATATTTTTATGATTGCTTTGATACTTACAATATTTTATTTGAATGCCTTTACCCTACGCCTACGCTTACAATGACGCTTATAAAATTTAAATATAGATTAAAAACATACGGCATTTCTTTTATGGAAACCTCTTAATTACTTAGTAGAGTTTTCAATTACATTTGCATGTAATATATAAACGAGTTTCAGTCTTAGTACATCCATCTCCGTCAGCACAAGTCTTCAAGATCTCAAACTTTGTATCGGACGTGATCTGAAAGTTGGTATGCAAAGTGATTACCGATTCATTAGGCGAAATACATATTCCACAACTTCGTACTTAAGCAACATGTTGCCTAATGCGATTTCGTCAAAGCCTAAATTTTAATAGGCTATAATGACATAACATTTTCTTTTCGCGAAAGAAAACAGATTTTATCGCGGTTTATTAAGATTTTCACATTCCTGACGTTTCGCATACTTTACGTTTTACAGTAACCATGGTCACGGGAGGATCATTCTTTTAGGTTGTCCATTTATTGTCAAGGTTCAAAGATGAGCTATTTTCATATTAGATAGACAGTTTTTGCTAAATTTTAAATTCTAAATTAATCATCAACATTATCATCATCTACATTCTACATCATCATCAGCTTATTATCATTATCCGTCCACTTTTAAAAGTTGTATTGCATCTGATATTTATAAAATATGCCATATACAAAAACCGAAGGTAATGTACTTTTGTTTTCAATATCCTGAAAATCATCATATTTATCAGACTGATTATTAGTGCTCAAGTCAGAACTTAACAGAAACAAAAGAGATACTTTAATAAATCCTTTCTTGACTTATTATAAACTAGTAGCGCCCCGCGGTTTCACCTGCGTACTTTTCATTCCCGTGGGAGTACAAGGATAAATTATAGCCTATGTGCTATTCTGATGTATAAGCTATATTACTGTAAGGTTTCATTTAAATCCGTTTAGTAGTTTTTACATAATAATATTTCTTGCTTTCTTTCTGTAAAGAGTAGTTTTTCTTCTTTCTTTCAAATAGTAACAAACATCCATACATATAGGATTTTAAATTATCATGGTTATTTTCATTATTTAAACTATTTAAAATGGGATATTTACCATGTTTTTTATCATTGTCTCGTGAACATGACATTCGTAGACAATGTCGAAATATCGAGCTCCGCGAAACAATGATAAAAAACATGGTAAATATCCCGTTTTAAATAGTTTAAATAATCCATACATATATCCATCCATACTCAAAAGCTTTCGCCTTAATAATATTAGTAGGATATACCTATAGCAGGAGGAAATTGTTCGGGTAATACGTATTTCCGATAGCCAAGTAAAATAATGGGCAGTGAAGATTAAGATAAATCCCTTAGTCGGGATATAAATCTCCCGGGACCGATCTTATCAGGCATGGCGCTTGCTTATTATTTAACACTGAAGAAAGGTCGGATATGTGCGGTAAAGGATTATCCGTGATTCCACCTACTACGTGAACACCGTGCTAATGTTACGGGCATTTGTTATTTTGGGACGGGTTTGATGTTCCTCATAATATTATTATAAAATATATTTTATAATAATTATAATAATATCAGAGAGAATCTTACCATAGAGTATCAGTGGTAATAGTCGCGCGGATTGATTCACTAGGTTAAGCAACACTTGCCGAGGTTCGTCCGTGGATGGGTGACCGTCTTTACATACCGAGACTCCTCCATGCCTCGGGAAGCCCGTCGAGCCGTTGGTCCCGGTTGTTATTCGTGGATCTTTGACAGTTATCACGGGTCGTCAGAAGTCCGAGAGTCTGACAACCAATCTTACCGCGGTATACCGTATTACCCAGTTATTGGGCTATGGAAGTCATATAATTAATCAGTCGCTCCATTTAAAATACAGCCTTTATCCAGCTATGAATAGAACTATGTCCAGCCCTTAGCCAACATTTTTAGGGTCATCACTCAACATCATTGGATTTAATACAAACCTTGTCCTGGTAATTACCAACACAACAAAAAAATCTCATTTGATCCATCGGTTCAGAAGTTATGTGCGTACATATATTTTTAAAATATTTAATAACATTTATTTTTTAATAAAGAACAAAAGCTGATTCAATAGCAATAAATGTTCGCGATGCGAACAACATCTTTATTTGAGCGACGGTGGTCCAGTGGCGGACGGTCTCGGCCTCTTACGCGAGGGGTTCCGGGTTCGATCCTGACCCGTACGTGTGTGCCTTGAAATGGGTTTTTCTAAATTTCTAAGTGCACACGAGACCATCGTTCGCTCACCGGTGAAGGAAAACATCGTGAGGAAACCTGCATGCCTGATGAGATTGAAAGTCTTTGAAGGTATGTGAAGTTCACCAATCCGCACTGGGCCAGCGTGGTGGACTATTGGCCCATTACCCTCCTCGCCTGATTTCGAGGAAGGAGACCCGTGCCCAGCAGTGGGACATATAAGGGTTGATACTTTACTTTTTCGCATCGCGAAGATTACTCATATTCTTTCATCGTCTATACCACAAAGTTTGAAGACGAAAGACAATGCGTATAATAACCTACATGGCTAAGAACTAGCTTTTAAATTTAGAACCGATCTGAAAATTGCCGAAGCTCAACGTGCGATTTGTAATATAATCACACTTGCAACGCTTAACCCATTTTTAAATTACTTCACTAATCGAAATGTACATTATCAGCGAGGCTATATTTTATCCCCTTATTCCTCTGGGAAATGGAGACATGCGGGTGAACCCGGGTGCTGATCTAGTAATCTAAAATAACATTTATTCTTACTCCATTGAACCTCGTGTTATGCTATGTTTGGAGACGTTTAGTATTTGATTTCAACTATTATTAGGGTGAGCTAGATACTTTAGGATGCGCATTATAGCTCCATAGTGGATGACAATAAAAGGTTAAAAAGAAGGAACAACAAAAAAAAGATTTTATACCGTTAGTGCATTTTAATCAATAATAATAAGGTTCTTTATTTTTGGGTTTTATAATGTTTTGTTTTATTTCTAGAAATAAAAATTAGTTGTTTAGTGATATTTAAGAAATACAAACTTTCTAATATACATACATATATGAATAATAATATGATAACAGCCAGATTTTTTCATTTCAGAAAATATCGGATAAAAAAAGAAAAACTTTAAACAACCAAATAATAATAATAATAAATAAGAGTTACGAAGGTTATCATTTCCTATTTAATTTAAGGATAATAATAAAGCATTGTTCCATCTAGGTACTTTAATTAACAATTTTCCCGACTTAAATTCATTTAAAAATCGCATATAAAACGAATTGAGTTATATAGCCAGAGTCTGAAATATTATGTTGAAGCTGTGTTCATATTTCAAACGCGACCATTATTATTATTATGTTTAATCAAAGTTATTCTGCTGAAAATTATAAACACAATTTAAGATCGAAATAATAATAAGATAAATATAATATAGCAAACAACTAATAATACATTTTTAAAACTTATTTTGTAATTTATATAATCGTAAGGTTTAAGCGCTAATATCTTACGAACTTTTTCTGCTTGTATAAAATATCCATCCACGAACAGGCAAATGCTAAAAGCGAGCATTGATACTTTGTAAAAAAGTGAATTGTGACGTCTTTGCGTCTCTGTTTAAGCTTATTGCAAACTTGTAGGCTTGCATGAATTGGCAGTTTATTTCCGTAAATATTTTTTTATAAAATTAATAACAAGAAGATTTATATCTTCTTGTATATAGGGATATAATATAGGCTAAAATACGTTAAATATAATAAAATCTTTTTCATCATGATTCTTCATACGTAGACAGGTATTGACCACGTACGGAAAATTCGTGGAACGCGTGCCAGTCGCGCTTAATAGATGCCTGGAAAAGAGGCTGGAATCGTCAGCTTCCAACGTGCTTTGCAAAATATATACACGGTATAGTAAGGTAAGGTATCAACCCTTTATGTCCCACTGCTGGGCACGGGTCACCTCCTCGAAATCAGGCGAGGAGGGTAATGGGCCAATAGTTCACCGCACTGGCCCAGTGCGAGTTGGTGAACTTCACATACCTTCAAAGACTTTCAATCTCATCAGGCATGCAGGTTTCCTCACGATGTTTTCCTTCACCGGTGAGCGAGCGATGGTCTCATGTTTGGAGTTGGAGAAATTAGAAAAACCCATTTCAAGGCACACATGGGGGGGTCTGGATCGATCTCGGACCTCTTGCATGAGAGGCCGAGTCCATCCACCACTGGACCATCGTCGCTCTATACACGGTATATTGTGTCAAAACTTTAGCAAGTACCGTTAAAACAAAAATTTATGAAGTAAATGTTAATAAAATAAGGTTGATTCTCGACCTCCACCACGGTTCAGGCCTTGTCGTGGCGGTGGGGCTCAGTAGCCCAGGGTGGCCCCAACAACTTGGGTCAAGCGAATTGAGCAACGCGAGGGGGCTCTTTGTACCCCTCTTATAAGAAGAGGGTGCAAAAGAGAAATGGCGAGGACGGGAACCTCACCTTATTGTACTGTCCCTAAGTTTAGAGGGGTTGTTCTGTGGTGCAGGACAGCCCCTCTGTGGAGGTGGCGTCGGTCCCCTGAGGGCCTGGCTAGCCGTCGAGTTGCCCTGTTGCTTGTAGATCTGGGGCACCTCACCAAAGGCGGCATTGGTGGGACCCGCGGGCTTTAGTGGGTAGAGCTGCGTCCACTCACCAGCTTTCCCGCATTTCTCGGCATTAAAAAGAAAAAATAATTGATTCTCGACCTTCGCAGTCTATTATTATAATTGCTTGACCTTTACCGTCTTTAATCAACATCTTCCGAAATGTAGTATCAAAAACATAGGGTATTATTCTCAGTACTAAATTCACTTTCTAAAGTTGGGATCCGAAAAAATTGACAATGTAAAAAACGATTTATCATTGTGATCTTTGATGTCATTCCTGAATATTCGGCTGTATTCTAACCCTCTAGATTACGAACCCCGTTTTTAAATTAATGAGGAAATCCTTCAAGCTCGCTCCGAGAGCCGTGATTATCATGAACAGAAAAAAACAATTAAGGAAATTTCGTCTCTGGAAGCGTAACTTGTTTTAATTAAAACCTTTTTGAGTTCCATTGGAAACTCTTGGTAATGGTCAAGTAATTGATTTATTTGTGAACTAACAAGGTTTCTCTTGATTGAGATTTATAAATACTTTCTCGAATGTTCATATCAAACGTCAAACACTTTTTGTGGGTTTTATTCCGAACCTTTTTGATGTTAATTAAATGAATGACGTCTGTTAAATGGAACCTCGCAATCACTAAATGGTTTTGCTTTTGAAGTAAGGAACAGTAATGCTCTTTTCAGCCACCACCCAAAAACAGGTGTGCATTTCTTTATTATGTTTACGCGAATTTCACTCATTATAATGTAACAACTTTTACGGATTTTACAGCAACTATGGTTACGGGACGACAGTCCTCATGGTTGGATATGGTTTCGGATACTTTACAGCAACCGCTGTAAAGTATCCGAAACGTCGGGCGTATCATCATCATCATCATCCTAGCCTTTTCCCAACTATATATTGCTTGCTATATATACTATATATCCCAACTATACGTCGGGCGTATAACAAACTCAATAAACCGCGATAAAATCCGTAAAAGTTGTTTCATTATAATGTGCATTTCTTTTAATGCTGTATGTCTCTTTATAAAACTATTACAATTATTATAAGTATATTGTTTTGGATCCGATTTAAAGCAGGCTTCCTACTTATAGTGATTCTTACATAATAATATTATATTCATGAAATTAATTCAGACTATTCAGATTATCGGTCTTACGTTCGGTTTCTGAAAGGCTGATCAATGCAAAAATTAGCAAATCAATTGTTAAATCTTTTTTTTAAGTGTCGAGTGAGTTACTAGAAGCAAATTAAATTACTTAATTTGATCCGCCTGTTAGTTGAGATAACAACCACAATGAAAAGCTGTCCAATTTGACTCTACAATCGTATGTTAAACGCCATTAACAGCCATGCTAGTTGACATACACTTTGACCAACGTTTCAGAAACCACGAATATAAGTTTTTTTTTTAAATAAACAAAAATATTAACAGCAGTCCTTTTATGTCTCTCTGCCGTCATCTGCAATTATAGATGTTATATAGGTCAACATCGAACCCGGAACATCTCGCATAAGAGGCCGAGTCTATACCAACTTGACCATAGTCGCTAAGCCCATTGGACCATCGTCCCTGCGGGTACTACGTTGAAACACTAGAAATACAATTGAAGGTTACAGTACCGCAATCGCTGAGGATGTCTGATATATAGGTTTCTGGCTTTGGTTTAATATTACTCCACGCGAATACATACAATACCGTATCTGCTTACTAAGCTGCGGTTACAACAGCTTAAAGTCCGAGAAACCTTGTAAAATAATCTTTAAATATAACAATAAAACGAGGCTTTGAGCATTAGTACCTCATACAATGTAAGAGCATGTGTGATTCCTATTTATATATTATATTTAAATATTGTTTTAAGTACCGTATATTATATGGACGCAGTTTCGTATGTACGATGATAGTCTCAGATTTTTCTAGTACACACTATTAAAATAATAATATCAATGGACGCTTTCACACCACGTCAATCTGGTCCCGTAGTAACTTTCCGAAGGACTTGTGTTACGCATACCAGACAACGGAAGTACATAAATTTAATACTGTTTATATTAATATATACGAGTATATTTAAGACTTTCATTTTTTTATAATACGTATATTTAATACAAATCCATGACCCGGGATCACATAAACTTTTTTGTTCCGTGGCGAGATTCGAATCCGGTGCCTTATTGGACTTACGCCAACGCGCTAACCATTCAGCCACAGAGGTCATCGACAATAATTGATAAATCTGGAATCGCTATGATAAATCGATATCGTGTATTTAATAGAGGCTAAAGCATGATCACAAGAATCCGATTCAGATAATAATAATTTAAATAACACATAGATACATCATTAAATCAAATCAAATAATATTTATTTCGTAGGCAAATTACATAGCACTTGAAACATGTCAATTTTTTTTATAAGCTAATGCTAGATTCGCAAAGTAGCAGTTTTCCTCAGAGAAGAATCTAGCAAGAAACTCTGTAGGATTGCTCTTTTTAAAATATAGTTTGACAATTTTTGTAAATACATCTAAATAACAACATACTAATATACATATAAATAGTAACAACATGCTAGTTACATAAATTAATTCACATTTGCCTAAAATAAATAAGTAAATAAATTTGGACCCCGCAATATCAAAACCAACAAGAGGATGTTAATAAAAAGAAAACAAAAAACCAAGCGAGGTAGAAACTGCATAACACGACCAACCACCACAGCGGCACCTTCACATAGGCCAGGACGCGTGTGCCAGCGTCAACCTCTTCCACATATTAGAGGGAAGTGGAGGACCCATCACACAACGCCACCACTGCAATGGCATAAGCGAGCATGACATGTCATACGTTTCACCTTAATACAAGTTTAATTTATCATACTGCAGGCTCAAAATTTATATCAGCCTTTATCCATCCACTACACATCATTATCAGCCTTTACCCATCCACTGCTGAACATAGGCCTCCCTCGATGTTGGTCCAACACGAACTGGCCACTGCACGGAGATCGTCTTCCCATCTGGTTAATGGCCGATCAACACTTCGTCTACCTAAACGCGGCCTACACTCTTGAACCTTATTGAGCCATCAGGCATCCATTCTCCTGAGAGCGTGACCAGCATAAGTAATAATATAAGCACATATTATAGCTAAATTACACCCAGACGTAGAAGAATTGATCATGAACATCACACCAACATTTGTCTTTGGTGGTAATCGAATCCGCAAACTTCTGACTTAGTAGTGAAGGTCACCACTAGATCAACAGGTCAGTCATTTCTCTATACCTATAATAATCACTCCAAATAATTACATTATAAACCTGATTTTTTTCTTAATTTGCTCATCTCTGGATTTTTCAGTCGGATTTGATTTTTTTAAATTTGTCAGCCCAATTACCCCTAATTCCTTAATAAGTGAATAATTAATACTCTTCTTTATTAATTACGTCAATCATCGTGATTTTAGTTCCTTCCTCCTTTTTGTCTTTGTAAAGTCCTCATCCCTAGTGTGACGTTTTAGCAAATTATGCTGAACGATAGCATAGCGTACATATTTATAAAAATTTGCAATTTAAGACAGCGGGTTCTGAAATAAGTTTTATTTTATATTAAATATTTTTTATTTCCGGCGTCGACGGAACATGTCCGAACGACAATAAATCAAACTGGTTCCAGAGGATCAAAGGATGAAATTAAAACTACCAAGTCAAATTACGATCAAGTTGTACAAATGCGCAATGTTGGCACTCTACGCCCAAATCTGTTTCATTGGAAAATAAATAAAAAAATAAGTAA
Organism: Lycaena phlaeas; assembly: GCA_905333005.2. NCBI lineage: Eukaryota > Metazoa > Arthropoda > Insecta > Lepidoptera > Lycaenidae > Lycaena > Lycaena phlaeas. The sequence continues at coordinate 3,269,037 of HG995174.1, forward strand.
TAAAGATATTACTTAAGGATATTATTAGTCTAAATAACTTAGATATTTCCAATTTTGAAATATAACGTCACGATATTTTACACCCCTTTCTCCTACCCCACAAATAATACTTTTAGTTGCACGAACTTGCAACAATAGGACCTCTTTTTTAAATTCTTTAGTAAAATTTATATTTTATTAACCTTATAGTTAATAAATAAGGTTGAGCCATCTTAATAGGACCATTTATTCACGGAAATATTAATATTCAATTCTATATTCAAAGTAACAATTTTCTATACAACCCCAATGCTCTATATAATTTCTATTTAATTCCCCTTATTATTACACTGCAAGAGTCATATCTATAATATATAATTCCACAAATATCAATATTCGATACAAGCCAAACTAGTTTTGTCCAAGAAATTATAGTCATTAGACAAAAAAGTTCATATTTTATTCAACACGCTGTATGTGAAACGCCACATGGAGTCTGTCGTTATATGTGTTTTTATGACTCACGTTCGTAAACCGTGATTTCCTTCTAGAATTTTTCAAATAATAGAATTTGCGAATTATTTTAATAAATCTGTCTGCATTATAATGTTTATTATGTTAGTGCATGACATTTCAGCATTATTTTTAATATTCAGTAGTAACATTTTACGATGAGAATTTTACATTTCATTCAACCAGATTTTTCAAATTTCATCATTAGAATTACTAGATTATGCAGCAGTTATTAAACATGGTAAAAGAAGAAAGGAATATTATTAAAACCATAGAGAACTGAACAGTATGTTTGGTTACCTGATGCGACATGATTCGTTTTTAAATATTGTAGAAGGGGAGGATTGAGCGAAAAAGGGGAAGAGGTAGATCGAGGAAAACTTGTATGGAACAAATGAAGGAGATGTAGAATAGTGTCGCATCAGGAGGTGAAGGTATTGGCGGAGAAGAAAAATGGGTGAAGAATACTAAACCGACAAGAGCAAGAATCTTTAATAGAGAGAGAGAGAAAGAGAGAAAGAGAAGAGAGAGAGAGAGACACACACGGCATGGGCTCTGGACGTAGACTTCTTCGAATGACGATCAATATGTAGGATCCCAAACCATTTGCATCTCGACATCGTCCAACCACCTACTTGGATACCTTAAAACACTATCACAGCTAAGATAACGTGACAAACATTCAAAGAATATTCTAGTTAAAAATTATTTAATGCTTGTCAATCTATGAGCTCAGATGTTAAAAAAATCATACACCAAAAACCTGGTGACAACAAAGGCATTATTATTATGATATACTATTATATCTTATTATTTACACCACATAATAGAAAAACTAATGCCAGTAATTATACATATGAATGCTGTCCTCGTAGTCATTATTTCTAGATTTACGCTTATCGATAACGTAATCACCACTTCGTCGGGTTCTAACATTATTTTATTCTTGTACCTAAATGTTGTGTAACCATAGTGGTTTAAATATTTAGTAATTCAGATATTCTTCATGATACTTTGGTTTTTGTTTATATTTTGAATGTTGGTAGTGTTATGTTAATAAATAGATATTTTAATGCTTTTTTTGTTTCTATATTGAGCGAAAAGTTAATTAAGTTATTCCAACTTCGGGTTTGGAAAAAGTAGGTTTTGAGAGTAAAGATTGAAAAGATGAGCTGGCTTTTTTTGGTTTTTATTTTAAAGATTGATAAATCTCAAATAAGGATGATAATACCCTTTAAGTAGTAGTACAGTGTACTATTAGTGTGTCTGTCCGTTTTGAGTAGCAAGAGATCATGAATCTTGGCGTTCATTAAAGAAGGCCTGTATTAGCTTGATGATCATAATCTATTATAATATATATTTTTAGTGTTATGATGTTTGTCCGGAAAGAACTCCGAAACTACTGAATCGACTTTAATGTTTTTTTCCTTTAAAATGTGTACTTTTCTCCAACTTGAAAGATAGGATATTTTATTTCTCAACAAAAAAACTGCTACATACCAAGTCTTTTTGACAGAACGAAATCTGTTGGGTCCGCTAGTATTTTATGTTTCTCCTAAGGTTTCATAAAAGATCAGCTATATTTACTATATGTGGTGCTAATATCACTCAGTAACAGCGATTGCGTGCAATGGAATAGGTGAACAATATTCTATTGCGTTCAATATTGCTGAAAGCTGTAATCGTAGATCTGAAGGCTAAAACACTTAGCCGTATGGAACAGATATAACGGCCGTCATAAATTTTATTTGTAACAAAAGTCACATTCCGCATCATATCTCTTGCATCTGGTGCAATGGGATTTACCCGTATTTTAAATTATTATTATTCTTTCATAGATTCTATACCGCAATGTCAATAATTTGTGTATTGAATACAATAATTTGTGTAATATAGTTTAGTGTGGTGTAGTGTAATATAAAAAATAATTATGTGAATAATACCCATAAATGAATGTATATAAGTGCCCACATTAGTAATTAGGGTAAAATTATATAAGCATTTGTTAACCATTTAATTAACTGTCGAGAAGCGTTTTGACATTTTGGATTGTATTGGATGCGAGTGACAAGGGACCGGTCATCTGGGCGTTCATTGAGAGAGGCTTATATTCAGCAGTGGACGGATAAATGCTGATGATGATGATGAGAAACATTTGAAGTATAAAAAATATGGTATATTATAATTATCTTAAAAATACATTGTCTTTACTTATTATTTAGTATAGTGTTCAGCAGAGAACATTTTTTCCAAATACAATAATATATTAAAATAAACATTTGCCACTTGCTTTCAACCTGAAAGACCACTAAATGACGATCATCTTCCTTTCCGTCTAACATCTTAATATATATAAATCTCGTGTCACAGTGTTTGTCCTCAATGGACTCCTAAACCCCTTAACCGATTTTAATGTTTTTTTCTTTTAAAATGTGTGCTTTTCTCCAACTTAAAAGATAGGATAGTTTATTTCTCAAATTTGAGATTGCAATTTTATTTATTGCAAATTAATTTTTTTGACAGAACGAAGTCTGTCGAGTCCGCTAGTTGTTTATTATTTTTTGCTATTCATTTATGTTTTAGTAATGAGTGCATAATAAATAATATTCATTCATTCATTATTATAGATATTTCAATTAAGCCCTATGACGGTGTACCAGTTTTAACATATTTATATTACCCTACTATTATACGCTACATGCGTCGTTCGCTCGGTTAAAAGATGCTTATACGCGGGTGCATGTCACCTAGTTTTTTTTCCATTGCCCCTTTATAAAGTGCTTACGTAAGTCAATAGGTGCAATTAGCAAAGAATTATGAATGTGCACTAATGAGTTTTAATGTGTTTAAGAATTGGTCATATTTATATTACTGACCAGTAATTGCTGACCCGTTTAGTCATACGGAGTGACCGTTTGACTCGGTCTCGTGAACAAGTCATTCATTGGTAAAACAATACATAGAGCTCTACGCAATATTAATTAAAATTTAGGTAAATATACGTTTGATAGCTTTTATATTTCAGGAGTTTTATAGTAAGCAATTTCTGGGAACTATTACGCTGAAAAAGAAAGATAAAATAATGCTATACTCCGTTAGAAATATCATCATCATCTGCCTTTATAGTCTACTGCTGAACTTTGTAATGAACACCAAGACGGTCGATATTTCTAAATTTCTAAGAGGACCATCGCTTGCTTACCGGTTAAAGAAAACAACATGAAGAAACCCGTCATGCATGCATGATGAGATTAAAAAAGTATTTGAAGGTGCGTGAAGTTAACCAACCCACATTGGGCTAGCGCATCGCTGAACTATGGTCCAATACTCTCCTCACCTGATTTCGAGGAGAAGATCCGTGCCCAATATAATACTACTATAAATATAAGACTGCCAATCCTTTGCCTCTGGCATCCTCGATATAACTTTGGTTAATTCCTGAGAATGAGTTGAGCAAAATAACGTTAAACTTCAACATAGCATTTGCAAAATTAGAAAAACAAGCAAGGCGTTGATTGTTAATAAACGAGTTATGAACTTAGTTTTATTGATCTTCAGGTTGGAATTCCGCCGCGGTTCAATAATAAAATTAAACGCTAGGAAGTTTCCAACTGTAATCATATTTAAATATAGTCGCTTCAAATTGGCTAGAATAGTTTTAATTAGCTTTAAAGGCTATGTTAACATTGCTATTTTATTTGCACGTAAATTATTGTTTCAAGTGCTTACAGTTTAAAGGTATCTTAATTTTTTCATTATTACACATACGTTAACCACCTTTTATGCTTTATTGAAATGTGTTTTTCGATTATTACCAAACCTTTCATAACTAGGCTAAATAACCATTTTTTCTTTGCGCCGTTTCCGGTGACTCCTCAACGTGGTCTAAACTGGTAGAACAATACTACTTAGGCAACTTGGTCATTTACAGTTTTCTAGCTGTTGAAAGCGTGTGCTAACACATTTTTTTACGTATTAGTCTCTAATACGTCAAAAATGTGTTCAAAGTTACATGTTGATCGGTTATGCAGTTTTCACGTGAAAGCGTAACAAACAAACTTACATTTACTTTAAAAATGTTAGTAGAGAACATAATAATATAAAGAAAATTGACAGTGCAAGTAATTATACTGATTGTCATGTCGATAAGCGCCATTTTAATTGTTCAAAGTTATGAGAAACTAGTAAGTAGATAAATTTGAGGCAATAGTTGTAGATAATATTTATGGCTTCGCTGGTTTGAACTTTGTTTAGCGCGCCTTAGCTGTGAAATGTACTTGTTTGCCGAGACAGCAGACGCATTGGCCCTGTCTTTGTATTGTTTTGTTTATTGTCGTGTGTATACTATATTTGTTTGTATATAACCAGCAATAAAAACTACGATGTCATTTAGTGACACTAGATAAAAAAAATATAAACTCATGTTCATATTATCAGCGAAGCAAAAAAAAAATACTATAAGATACCAAACATACGACAACAATGCAACACAGGTAAAAGACTAACACTTATATTCTCTACAAGCTGAACCCGGAAAATTTTCTCCTGACGAATAAGCAACACAAAAAATAATTAACCAATTTGGTGCAGAGGATCTGAAATGATTTGCGTGCATACATTTCGACGATTCATTTCTATACATACACGATCGTATTAAAGTATCAAATCATAGTGATGATGATGATGATGATGATGACGATGATGATGATGATGATGATGATTATAATGATGACGACGATGATGATGATGATGACGATGATAATGATAATGATGATGATACAGAATAATTAAAGAATCCACTTGTATAATATTAACTTAAAATAGAGAGTTCGATAGCTCCTATAGACGCTTTGTACAACTTACGAGTAAGTAGTTACACAAGCCCCTGTCAAAGGTTGATTGATGGTGAAGGAAAACATAGTTGAGAAACTGTATGTGTAACGATATAGGGAGAGCTTACCTACGCTAAAGTGAGACTTTTTATTGGACTATCGTCCCAGAATAAATAGGTTGTATACATTGAGGCGGAGATGTATCAAGAATACGTTTCTTTGTTATTATTCACAAACAAGTACCGTGAAATAAATAAAAAATTATCATCCCACAAAATTGAGACTTTGAATTATTGCAGTCGTATTTGCCGTAAATAGTTTTCTTTCTGCGATTTCTGAATCTAGTTTGATGCAAGAATATCTTGGATGTGCATGGGTGGTATTAATGGGCTGATAATGATGAATAGAGCAATAATAATAAAGACATCAAATGGCAAAAAACTGATTTTATATTTACCATACTAAATTGCATTTACACTAAGTGGCTAAGAGTTTACCGACTATTGTCTAAAAAAAGATATTAATTGTCGATTTGAAATAGCAATTTATATTTCTTTAATTTTCTAGATCATCTAAGTTGTTTTAATCCAATGCGAGTGGAAGTGGCTGGCTATATCTCGTTTTTTACAATAAGAGACAAATTACTTCCGACTGTCGTAACAGTACAAAATTCCGCTCCTAGTTTTCCTACGAAAAATATAAAAAATATTTTCTTCATAATTTGACGAGGCCTTAATTATGCTTCAGTTACAAAATTCATCGAGAATATTCCTCGGGGAAGTAAAAGCGACGGTGAAATATATTCTTTTAGTGGGGCGGGCTCAACAAAAAATTAGGATCATCAATAAAAAGATTCGGGTGTCTGAAAAACCGAGGATATCCCATTCAGTATTTAACTGAGAATAACCCCGCGCGGACGGGAAAAAGGTGTTTTTGTGAATTCACCTCCTCGAATCCTGATGAAATCTCGAAAAGGTTGAGGTCATATTTTGTGGATGCTCGCAGGGGATTAGAATGATTTTGAAGGCATAATACTCTAAGATACGTGGGGAAAATTGCTTTTGAAGGTCAATCAGAAAGTTAGGTTATTCCCTCGACAGTAATTTGTGCACATTTCATATGCACGCTTATGTGCACTATATAGCTAGCTACCCGTGATTTTACTCTGATGGGTTTTGGATAGGCAAATTTTATATATTATGTAGTTGAGGTGGAGTTTGTAAGTTATAGTATGAAGCTTGTAATATTCAAAACAACTCATCTAATAAACATAATAATGTATTATCTTTATTTTTTGAAGTGGCTTTAGTCGCTTCATATCGTCAGTCCCGTTAAGTTAACATACACAAAAACATAAAAATGTGCAAATATTATAACAATATCCTATAAATATACTTGAAAGATTAGTTATTTATTAATTGTATATATCCGTTATATAGATATTTAGGTACTACAGACAAGGGTGTTATACTCTGCCAATATACTCTAGAAAAAACCAACATCGTATTATTTATTGTGTTTACGAAGAAATTAAATTTACCAATATATGTACTCAAAGTGTATTATTAGCATTATATACATCTTATGTAATCGCATTTGTTATTGATATTAAGGCTGGCAGAGAAGTAAAGACATGATCAAATTTGTTATGAGAAAAAAAAACTTACCAATACTTAAAACTAGCAGCAGATGGCGAGCACAAAGGAATCGGTTGAAAATATCAGACAATAAATCCAAAAGGCGAATGCATGCTGCGTCATTTTGCAGCGACCGTTGTAGATGAAAAATTGGGAATTTCGTTTTCCTGAAGTAAACAAGCGCCTTTGAGAAATAATAACGCGATTATTTATGATACGCGAATTACTATTCCGTTTCGATTTTTATTGCTATTGTGGCAAAGGAAATAATAATTGTTTTAAATATGCTTTGAATTTGTTGTCGGCGTTCGCGAAATCCGCTTTTCTAAGTATTGAAATGTTTATTTATGTATTGAAATTGTTTTTCTTCGTCGTCCATATTCACAAAGAAAAATTTTGTTAGTCTTGGTTACTAAGCGAGGACGACGCATTACTTGCTAAGTGTTTGTTTGTGACTAGTGTCTTTTTTTTTAAAAGTTCGATTCCTAGCAGTAGTCTCTTAGAAAACTTTTTGGGTTACCAAAAATCATGCAACCTTTGTCTTCAAGGCGTCATCGCCACTGAAAACTCGACACCTTAAGCTTCTAATGAGAGAGATTTTTTTTCTTTTAGGACAAGAGAAATTTCAAAATGTTAGTATTTAAATTTAAAATTTCATAATATTCAGTTCGGCAGTTGGCATTTGCCATTGCCAATCCCTGTAACTGCCAGTAGTTTTACGGGTCAGGATCAGCAGGTCTTTTTTATTAAGTGAGGGTTTTATTGGCAGAACCTGGCAAACAAAGAAATTCTTCTCGACGCTTTGATCAAGGGTTTCCGAGAGTTTCTAATCTGTATGATGTTTGTATTTGTAATTAAATTTCTTTAAAATGTTGCTTATGTTTTTTATCAGTCGTATTCTTCGTTTGTTTCGATACTTTATTGTGCGTTACATATGGAAGACCTACATGATGTTATTCGAATTGCATTTTTGAGCATTTGCCTATTCTGGTGTCCCATTACTTTTTCTGCAGTCAAATATTACAAGTGTTTACTATTTTATAAGTTTCATAAATTAATTATTTATAAAAATAAAATATGAGTAAAAGCCTCAATATAATATGATAAGGGTAGATGACATTAACTAATTTTAATAAAATGAGTCTAAGAAGTACGGCTAAGAAACCCATTTATTTAATGAAAAAAAAAAACGTATTGGCTTATGGCGTATTTAAGCATCCGCATTCATTTCCTACATCGTTGTTTATACATCAGGCTCTAAGAAATATGTTTTTGTCTAATTATTCGTAATGATAACTTTACCTTTCGTTTTCGTTTCAATAGTCAATTTCGTGTCTCAATATTTTATCTAAATTTCTTTACCAAGCCTGCTAGACTCAATAATCTTCGATTGAAATGGGGTGGCAGTCAGACAACTTACGAATTTATAAGGGTGAAACCCTCTTTTATGCTGACATTTAAGACTAAGCCATGAGATCAAGTTGTATACGGTGTCTATTTTATGCACAAGCATGCATACTATATTGACGGTGGATTGGTAATTTACGTAAATTTAGTAGGTTCAAATGAATGCAATCTTCGGGGAATCGACCGTCTTGAAGTTCATATAAAGAGCACTATTCCCAGAGAACGGATAATCGATGAAGATGAAAAATGCATCATAAATATTTATTCAATTCTTAAAAACATCACAACATAGTATAGCAATGATTTTTTTATTTCCAGCCTTATTATAGTGATGCTGGCTGCACTTAACACCAGCTTGGATATTTGCCAGATAATTTGAAACCACTTCAAAACTACAAATCGAACCATCTAATGGGCATTGTAGTTCACGACTTTTATGATTCCTTTGTTGGCATGATATCGTATTTAGCAAGAAATTTATTTGGTCATTTAAAATCGGATACGATCGGGAAGTATTTAGGTTAAATCCAATGAAACAGATTGCAATATTTATTTCTCATTCATAGCTCTATCTTGAATTTTATGGCACGTTGGAAATTAATGGACACTGGTTATCAAGATTGGGTTTAAAGTAGGTTACGTGGTAAATACAAATTAAGTAAGGCGATATAATAAAAAGTGCAGTAGGCTATTTAATTAAGTTACATTATAAACATGTCTAGAAGTTTAGATGTCAATTTTTTTAGATAAGTTTGCTGTGAAAACACAATTCGATTATTCGATAATCGAATTGTGGTTTTACAGCAAACTTATCTGATTTAACGACATTAAAAAGCTACGTTTGAAAGCTAACTCTGTCAAACTGTAAAATATTTTTCAGTTGCTAATCTTTTCTTTGTGCCGTGTGGATTTTATACAAAAAAATATCGTTTGAGATATACAATAATGTAATAATAATAAGAAACATTGATTTATCGTCAGATTTCTAAGAACAAGGACTGAATTACTATGGAGACAGATTTTTTTACTTTGAACAGTAATAAGAAACGAGCAAAGTGAAGCCTTTTGGCTATCGACACACAGCCAAAAATTATGCAGATGAAAAAAAGCATTGCATTTCTTTTCTCCATACCAATCGACTACCGGAGTCTTACAAAATGCGCTAAATGCGATATCCAAGCTGTCGTGAGGTACTCGGCTGTGACCGCCTAATTAAAACTTTTTTTTTTTCTGGGATAACCAGAATTTCTCCTATAGAAAATTATTGCTGAATTAATAAAAACGAGCAGAAAGCGTAGGCTAATAATAATTGGCTAACTGGCTCTGGGGCTTGCCTTATGACGTTTCTATTGCCTGCAAATCCAGGGAGGGAAGGAGAGACGCTAACACCCGTATTCACAAATAATACTTTGAGGTATCAAAGTATAACTTTGAGGTATCAATTATACTTTGAGGTATCAAAGTACTCACTTTCATAAACAATACTTTAATGAAATCCGCAACTGTGCGTCTGTCAAAACCATACAAAACCCGACCATTGATACCAGGAGCGCATAGATAGAAGCGTTTTTGCTTAGTATCGTTTCATTACTTAGCCAAGTCCGCTTGTTGAATACGGGTGTAGGTTTGCTTATCGTACTTAAGTGAAACTTTTGATAGCACTTACCTGATATTATCGTATTCTGCGTATACGACGGTGATGTGGATACCGTGATGAAAAAAAACGCCAACAGAGTCCGTTCAGTACACGCCACTAGGTGCATGGCGTTTGTCTTTCATATAATATTTATGACGTAATCAATTTTCTGAATTTGTTTGCGAATGGCCGAATATTTTGATCCACCAACTGAGCTTTAGCACCGTCCTGATCTGAAACAAAAAAAAAATATTTTAGTTTTTTTTTCTTTTAATTAATGAGAGGTTAGGACATCAAATCACGGGGCCATGTGGTGAGTCTGTTTGAACCCAAAACTAAGTAGTACCTAGTAGGTATGATCTGTCATTTCACTGAAGTAGGACCATTTTGGAATATTAGGTTATGAAAATGATGCTAATGATGTTTGAAGTAGAATGTACGTTTGCAACTTTCAAAGTGTATGGTGCAATGGAAATCACTGACAATTTCGTAAGCCACATGTTCATTTGCCAATAATTTTTATAATGACAAAAACTAATGATACAATATGTTTTTTGTTATGGAACCGATCTGCGGATTTTTGTCTGAAAATTTTCTTTTTTATCTTATCTAAGGCAACTCGATTTTTCTTATCGGCGTGGCTATATCAATAAAATTGTACGGGCATCCCTAGTGTAAGTTTATCTCGTATAGTGTACTATAGTCGATATACGATAGCCGATAACGTGTAATGATTTTACACGCGATAGTGAACAGCGTCATCTAGATGGTGATAAGACACTAAATTGTCAATAAAATTGATAGATTTAACGTGCTTAAAAATTACAAAGTGTACATACAGTTACATAGAAAATGGCGTGAAAGTAGATCCAATTTGCTTTGATGTGCATTATACAGTATTTCATATTAATTTCTTAGAATAGTCAATATTCCATGGAACGTTTTAATACTTGCATTCAATGAAACGCTCTATTAGTAGTTAATTTTCAAATGTGTGTATAATTACAACGCTGATAATACGATATTAAGGACAAATCTTTTGTATATGAACTTGGCCAATATCTAAACAGATGGTCTACTAAAACTGAAATTTGAGACCATAATCACTGTAAAATATTTTTAAGCTCCCCAAATAATCTGCCAGGAAACATCGTGGGAAAAAATGTATGATAAGATTGAACGTCTTTGAAGGTGTGTGAAGTTCAACTCGAACTGGACCAGTGAATCGGTCAACTATGACCAAATATCCTCCTTGCTCAATTTCGAGGAGGTAACCCGTTCCCAACAGTGGAATAGAAAATATAAGTATACTATTTCTAAATAGTATAAGAAAATAATGTATTAATATACACCACATTTATATTTTAGTTGGTTCCATTTTAGTTCCAATATAGTGCAGACCTCGGATCAAACCACAAGTCACTTAACCGTATCAAATAGTGGCGTAACAAACACGTCAGATATGCTTTGAAGGCTTTTACTGCAAGCTATTATTAGCGGATCTCTTGGCAACGTTTTCTTCTGAAACTGTGGAAATTATTCATGCAAGCGCAAATAGCCCACGGCATATTGATCTCAGCTTGAAAACAGCTTGATATTCACTTGACCTCCAAATGGTGGGATGACGATATATGACTAGTAGATAGTGAAATTGGATTGGTTTAGTCGTCTTGGCGTTCATTGAACCGTTGTCTGTTGAAACTAGATTGATAAAAAAATAATTAAGACTGCTGAAAGAAGTGGAAACTTGTATTAGAATTATGAAATTGTAATTCCAATTTGAATATAGTCTAAGATACGGTATATAAAATGACCTTCACCGAGATGCTTATTTGATGTAACTTGTTTTATATTCAATTTAATATGTCAATAAACATGTTGCATATGGGTTGCCTAAAACAATTCAGTCCAGGATATGATTTTCAAAATTCGTCAACCGGAATTCGGAACTGATTTTTCGCAGACAACCCTTTACCACCGTATTCATAATGAAATAATCTTTGATATCATTTAATTTCAATTCAATAAAATCAGACCGGTGCTAAGTGAAAAATGAAAATTTTGAGTTTGCAGGGTTCAAACCCACCACCACAGTCAATTACAAACACCTCAGAATAATAATAATTATAATGACTTTTCTCATTTTCCATTTTCACGTGAACTTCAAACAAAAGGGTGTGTAATTTGTTTATCAATTACATCAAATTTAATAAAACGCTTAAACGAACATCACCTCTGTAACAAGGAAAATATATTTTATCCCGGAAATGAAATTGTCCCCAGGGGAGATTAAAAATCTTAAATTTATTTATATCAATGGATCGGGATGACATTTATATAAATAGACACGGTAGAGAGGAAATACATCAGATTATCTGTTCGTTTGGGGTTCGTTTTGAAGTGATAAACTTGAGGTTGGGATAAGTATCATAATCTTAATGCTAGTTTGATAACGCCTGCCGCAGCGCATGAAATTTTATACACATTTTTCATATCGTTAACACAACGTATGATAATAATAATTTCATAGTAATATATATGGACACTTTTTACACCACGTCAATCTGATCACATGGTAAGTTCTCGAAGACCTTTTGTTACGGGTACCAGACAACGGAAATATTATATAGAATACTTACATAAATATTACCGATTTTTATTATTTGATTCACATATTTAATACACATCCATAACTCAGGAACACAAAATACTTTTTTTTGTCCCCTGGCGGGATTCGAACAAGCTACGTCCGGCTTGAGCCACAGAGATCGTCCAGTATATAATATCCTATTAACATTATAAACGTGACAGTTTCTTAGAAAAGGAACGTAATATGTTTGTTACCGTTTAACACAAATCAATGGATTTTGATCAAACTTCTGTGTAATATAGCTTACACATCAGCACATAGCCTATAATGTATCCCCATTCATCCATCAATAGGAAGGAAGGAAATAGGAAGTACGCGAATGATTTTTTTTCGAAAGGTTTAGACTTTTAGGCCTTTAAGCTCAATCGGTAGATAGATGAGCAGATGGCTCACCTAGTAAAATATATCAAATCAAATCAAATCAAATAATATTTATTTCGTAGGCAAATTACATAGCACTTGAAACATGTCAATTTTTTTTATAAGCTAATGCTAGATTCGCAAAGTAGCAGTTTTCCTCAGAGAAGAATCTAGCAAGAAACTCTGTAGGATTGCTCTTTTTAAAATATAGTTTTACAATTTTTGTAAATACATCTAAATAACAACATACTAATATACATATAAATAATAACAACATGCTAGTTTCATAAATTAATTCACATTTGCCTAAAATAAATAAGTAAATAAATTTGGACCCCGCAATATCAAAACAAACAAGAGGATGTTAATAAAAAGAAAACAAAAAACCAAGCGAGGTAGAAACTGCATAACACGACCAGCCACCACAGCGGCACCTTCACATAGGCCAGGACGCGTGTGCCAGCGTATACGCGGATGAAACCGAGGGGCGCTGCTTGTATGTTTCGTATCCTTTTAATACACCGCATGAGATTGTCAGAGATATTATTCCTATAATCCCGCTAATATGAAATGAGTATGATTTTTTACGCGTTAATAAATGTCAACCTCCACATGGCGAATTGAATAAATAATCAGATCATAACGAATCCGGCCGAATCTCGTCGCATGTATTTGAATAATTTTGCAATACATTATGCGGCACGGATAAATTCGTTGGTTTGAATATTTTGATACCTCGTACTAATTGGTAGGATTGGCGTTTACTCAAGCCTCTTTTGTCGTTAAAAATAATACTATAAAAATAGAGTAGACGAGTATTAAAAAGAGTAGGTACAAATTTGGTGAATCAGAGTTCGTTCAATTAACTTCTGTCATAGAGTAGTCAAGAATAGAGTAGAGGGGCTAAATATTGGATTTGTTTGCATTTGCTTATGGCTCTTGTATTTTCAAAATGTATAAGGGGAATTTATTGCACAATTTCGTGATAAATAATATACTCGAACGAACTTTACGTAAAGTGACAGTGAGTTCGGAGAGTGTATCGCACTTCATTTATTGAACCCTCTCAAATACATTACTATATACTCACCGCGCCGTAAGCATATAATATGTATGATGGGTCAATAAGGTACAAGAGTGATGGTTTTGTTTAACTATACGAAGTCAGCTATAAACCAGGTAGAAAGAAGATATCACTGGCTAGGAATCGCTTATCTTGGCATTTATTGAGAAAGGCATTTCGCATTGTTCAGCAGAAGGCGGATAAAGGCTGATGATGATGGTAATGACGAAGCATATAATATCGAGAATTATTTCATAAATATCTGATAATTGCTACTAGCATAGTGCATAAACAAATTAAAGGTAAGCCCTAGATTCTATATTACTAGTACTAGTCATCGTTACTTTAGATTAAAGATTTATAATATTGATTGTGCAAAGTAATCTGATATACTTTAATGGTCATAATGTACCTCATAATTCAAAAAGCTAAGCGCCCCAGACATCTTTGAGCCTAAGCATAATAGCTCTTAAAATACTTTTTAAAGCGCCCCCGAATGAGTTTGCATAAATACTTTATAGGTATTTTATCCGGTATAAAGGAACGCTATTGATAAGAAAACTCAGTGTTCTTAACACAATTTCATTCTTATAAGATCAGGGGTGTTCGATACTTTGATATTATAAATTCGAATAAAATTATAATTGGCTATTGTATGTTGTTACATTGCAGATATTTTAAGCTCAAAATTATTATTCGCTACGTTCATGGGAATTTCAATAGATTTTTTTACGGATTCTATCACAGTTTTGTCTATTATCGATTTATATAATTATGGATACAATACAGTGGTTGTTTGTGACTTAAAGCATGAAAATTATACGCACCTTTGTCAAGCTTTGCTTTTCAAGAAAATTTATGTGATTTTCATTACTACAGCCATTGTAGACTACCACAGTCAATTACGCATTAATTAACATTTTCTTGCATATCGAAGCTAAGCATGTATGTAGCATCTTCGAAAGCCGCGGTGGAACCTAGTCTTAATTAAAACCAACAATCAATAATTATTCTGATGGGTGTCAATTTCTAATAATAATATTTTTTTAAATTTATATCATCTAAAACTATATAAAATCAAATTATGAATAGGTCTAGTGAATAAAGCTATTTTCTATTTAGGTACATAATTTATGAATAGAATGAAATAAAATCTTTTGATAATAATTATCGCTACATTTAAAGGCAGGTGCGTTTTTTGTTAGATTTGTGTGAAGGTGCAGGCGTTCTGTTTAACCAAGGACAATATTATCTCATTAAGTATTTGCATCTATTAATATTACATTTATATGAATATAAAAGTTTAATAATTTACTTAATATCGCTAATTTCCGGAAGTACCGGTGAGATAGGTTTTTTGAAGTGAAACTTCTTTAGAATCGTTGTGATTTCAAACCGGGTGCAACGGAAAAAACGACAGGTAAGAGAGACAAATACAAAAGAGCGAGAGAGCAAATGTCGGTGTGTATGTATATTGCACACTGTTTAATACTTGCTTGTATTTAAGCATTTAACGTGTGTTTCACTTGTATCGTGTGTGAATCACATCCAGTCATGAAAGAAAACTATAAACTAGTTTGAAGCATTTCTTATAAGTGCGGGTTACTGTGGGGAATACTAAAATATGAATTTATGAATAATATAATGAAACAATTTATTACAAAATAATGTTCCAAGATAAATAATAAATAAATCCGTGAACTTTGTCAACGGCCCAGTGCTATTTAGAGAGTCCTGAAAGGTGAGATTGGGGGCTAATGCCAAACTTATATAAAACATCAATTTGTCTACTTACTAACTAGACTTGTTCTAAACAGTCTTTTTTAAAATAATGTATGTTTATGAACAAATACACAATGTTTACTTTATTTCAAGATAAACTTAAATTATTGGTTTGACCATCAGAAATTAAATAAAATGTTCTATAATTTACAAAAACATATAAAGAAAGATGAAACTATTACCCGATTACTGACGTTAATAATTATATCTGTAGACTTTTTTACACCACTTCAACCTGATCCGGTGGTAATTTCAAAAAGAATTCGTGTTACGGGTACGAGACAACGGAAATATATATTTTAATATTTTTATACTCTACATATTTTATACTATACATCCATGACCCAGGAACACAGAAAACTTTTATGTTTACTGGCGGGATTCGAACCCGCTACCTACCGGCTTGAGCACCAAAACGCTAAATGGACCACAGAGGTCGTCTAAATCGATGTATATGGTAAAGGCTAGCGGCGCCTCGCGGTTTCACCCGGATACTCACCATTCATATGGGAGTTCGGGAATATATAAAAAAAACAGGATGATTAGCATATCACAATAATATTATGTTCATATCTAATGGACAGATGGATGGATGGATGCATGGATTCGCAATAAGCTACATCATCGATCGATCATATTTATAAAGGGTTGTCCCGGAAAGTAAGGATCAAACGAAACAGGGTGTTGTGCTAGGCCATTCTAAAACTTTTTCTCCCAGGAACCTCCCCTCTATCACGTAAAGAAAAAAAATATGGACATTTTAATATTATTTTTTTTTTAAATGTTCATAAAAAAACTATACATGTATAATATATCCTACCGGTCTATACATACTATACTATACAAAAACTTCCTAAAACCAATTTATTTTTTATTTTTGGTAAAAAGTTTAGAGACATACCAACACTAAGTTAGCAATTTCACATCTAATGTAATGTTACGAGTGAAAGAAAAATAAATGAATTAAATTTTTAATTTTTTCCGGCGCATATTTATGTCTATACTTTCAATTTTATTTTTTGTATTATTGTAGTTATATTCTTTTTTGTTTTTTTTTCTTTTTAATTTATATTTATTTATTATTATTATTTTTTTTTTCTTTACGAGATAGTAGGGTAGATAGGTTCCTGAGAGAAAAAGTTTTGGAATGGCCAAGCACAACAGGCTGTTTCGTTTGATCCTTACTTTCCGGGACACCCTGTATAATATGATAGACGAAGGGAAACTGGCAAACGTGCAGCCTGATAATAAGTGATTGAAGTCATGCATGAACATAACCTAGTATTCCTGGAACTAGTCTAAGCAGCTTATGTATTTAAGTATTACCTATACTGAGTCTGAGAAATATGAAGGAGATATTATACATTCAATGATGCGTCTAACATTTCCATATTTTATTTTATTATTAAAATCATAACTTGTTTAATAGTGCTAATTCCAAAAGTACGTAGAATGAAAAGTAAAACACGCTAACGTCTGTATACTACAACGCTGTGAATAAAGAAACCACATACTTTAAACTTTGCCATGTAACTAAAAAGTACACCTTACAAAGATAAGGGACGACAAAGAATATTATCATAAATTAGCACAAGCCACCTGATAAAATAAAAACTAAGTCTAAGGTGTTTTAGAGTTGCCGGTGACGGCGCGTCTTGATTTATATATACTATACACATGGTTTTAATATAACTATAGTCACTATAGTATATTACATGCTATGCGCCATAGTTACTGTAGTAGCTATAGTAACGTTGAAAATTTACTTTGATCGTGTTGTTTTACTCTTGGGTATAAAATATTGAATTTTGTGTCTAAATTATTATTTATTACTTTTTATATTTTATTGTTGTTACAAAATGTATTTTTAGTATATTATTTATTATTTACTTACTACGTTTTTGAAACAAAGGCTTTTAGGTATATTATTTATTTTATATTGTCTATTTTATTCCTTTGCCGTTGAGAAAACAGAATATTTCAATAGGATTACTAGGTGCTCAGGACCGTCTATTTCATTGAGCACGCTGGCCAACTCCCAGGGCCCCGTAATCCAGGGCTAATGACTTCTGATTAGAATTTTTAGTAGTGTCTTAATTACTATGATTCCTCTTTCTACTCCAAAATTTAAGCCCACAAAAAACACACACAAAAGCTATTTAGGTCGGGGCTCCATTATCCGTCCAGGGCCCCCGATAGGTTAAAGGGAGGCCCCCCTTTTTGGTTCCAATAATATAGTCCGTTGGCTAAAAATCGTTTATTACAAGAAGTAAGAGGGGTGATACGGAAGAATGATGTAAATTTTATGAACTTGGCTTGACAAGCTGCCGCGTGTCTAGATCATGGTATTTAAAGTTTGATGAGGTTAAAGCCCGGGATTGTAATCCAGCGGATTGTGTGAAACCTGTTAATTTTAGCATTATATTCTTTTGAAACAGTACAAATTAACATTTTTGTGAAAGCAATTCAGGCATTATGTGATTTACCACACTACATTGTTACTCAATTAGCATTTACCCATTTGTCCAATTATTTCAATCAAAATAAAATCAATCATCATCACCAGATCCTTTTAAGGCTTTTTTTTTAAGTGAAACTTTTAGTACATCGTTTCAAACCTTTTCGTCTGCGTGTTGCATGTCGCGTGACGGTCGGCCGCGGAGTGAATAGGCTATTACTCATTTATGCCAGTCAAAAATCTAAAATATGGAGCATATTTTAGATTTTTATAACTTTAATGGATAATATTAAAAAAAATTTAGTTAAATGTCTATAATATGAAAAAAAGTTTCTTTTTTACCGTGGTTTCATAAAGCCACACAGTCCTTTTTTCTTTTACTTTTTAGGAAAGCTTTAAACCTATGCCTTACCATGATGATGAAGCCTTAAAACACTCTTTGTAGTACTTACAGTAACATACTTTCTTTCAGAATGCGTCTAAGACCTTGATTGCTGTTGATGACTTACCGCCAGGCTTGTCTATAAGTTGAATCTTCTATAATTTATTGGCTGAGAAAACATGTGTTACTCTAAAATAGTGATAGAAGTTTGTAATTAGTTTAGACTTTTCGTTATGTGTCTCGTCTGCTGATTGTTTTCATAATTTGTATAAGTAAAAATATAGTAGCAACCCATATATTTTGTCCCTCTGCTGGGCAAGAGTCTCCTCCTCGAAATCAGGCGAGGAGGGTATCGGGCCATAGTTCACTGGCCAATACGGTTTGGTGAATTTCACACACCATCAAAGACTTTAAATTTCATCATGTATGCAGGTTTTTTCACGATGTTCTCCTTCACCGATGAGCGAGCGATGGTCTCATATTCAGGGTACACCTTTAAATTAAGAAAAACCCATTTCAAGTTCCCACGTGGGTGGGGGGTGAGGTGTCAGGATCGAGCCGGACTCTCTCGTTCAAGATACCAAGGCCATACCCAACGGACCTTCATCGCTCATCATACTTTGTATATTAGTCGTGAGGAGACTATTAATTATTGCTTTCAAAATTAGACTTGTTTAATATAAGTTTATTGTGTAACCCCAAAACCCTAAGCGATATGACGGCTGTTGAGCGGGCGTTAACCTCGTCGAATAGTCGCTTGACCTTGAACAGGTCAAGGTGAAGCTATCATGTTTCCAGTGATAAAAATAGGGGCTTTCGGAATGCTCCTTGGGGACTTAGTAAGATATTATTGAAGGCATTAACTGCCATGAGCAGTAATTTGCAGATTGCAACTGTCTTGCTTAGCCGTAATAAACGAAATTTTAATGTGAATATTATTAGGAGTTTTGGCGACCTCTATGGCTCAATGGTTAGCGCATTGGCTCACAAGCCTAAGGTTGCGGGTTCGAATCCTGCTAGGGAACAAAAACGTTTTCCGTGTTCCTTGGCTATGGATGTGCATTCGTTTTCATGGTCTGGCGCCCGTAACAAAAGTTCTTTGAGAACTTACCACGGGACCAGATTGACGTGGTGAGAAAGCGTCCAGGTAACTACTTAACGTGGTGTAAAAGCGTCAATAGATATTAACTAATATTAATATTATAAATGTGAATTTTGTAAAAATGTATGGATGTATAGATGAACTACACTACTAATGAATTTTGATAAAACTTTACAATAATATTAGATATTATAATAGCTTACACGTCAAAATAACAAGTAGGTTATAATTTATCCCCATATTCCCAAGGGAATGGGAAGTATGCGGGTGAGACCGCGGATCGCTAGCTCTAATATAAATGTGTCAACATATTTGTTGCCTGCCCTGAGATTTGGCGTTATATTGTTTGTTAGTGATATTCAGCCTTTGCTTTAGAAAAAAGACTGTACTATAAAGCGCAAACACAACGGTGGCAAATAAAAATCCTTACTAATATTATAAATATGAAAGTGAGCATGTTTTACGCTTTCGCTCGATAACTACTCAAGCAATCATCATGTAACTTTGTACACATATTCTCGGAGGTACTAGATGTAAGAAGATACAAAAAAGGGTATTTTCTTTTGCTAACGCGCGCGACGTTGCGAGCAACAGCTAGCATTAAAGATACACTATGTTATTATACCTATTACATTGATAAACTTTTTAAAATTATTTTAAACTAGCAGCGCCCCGCGGTTTCACCCGCGTACTACACTCGTAGTACGTAGGTATAAATTATAGCCTATGTATTATTCTGACATATAAGCTACATTATTGTAAAGTTTTACTAAAATCCATTTAGTAGTTTTTAAGCGAAAGAGTAACAAACATCCGTACAAACTTTCACGTTTATAATATTAGTAAGAAGTAAGATACACGATAAATATGAATCGATTTACTTTCATCAAAATCGAAACCGTGTTTTAGGTTTATACATACCTAAATACAAACACACATACATCATCATCATTATCGACGTTTTCCCATCTACTCTGTATTACATACAAGGCAGGCGACATATACCTATGAAATCACACATTTCTCAGCTTGTCGTAGTCGGTAAACCCAGTATTTATAGTTTAAATCTCCAAACGACCTGGATACGTAGAATCTCATTATCCGCGTGACACTTCTACTTCCCTCGTAAGCAACATGGGGTACCATTTGCTCTAACTTAAATTGTACATAAATTATCTTTTATTAAACTCTTTGGAGGCTCCGTTGAAATTCGGGAGTTTTTATAATGAACACTCAATAAAATATACCGTGGTTTCATCGTGAACGTTTTTTTGATTAAATTTTTACTTTAAAAGGAAATATATGATTTTTGATAAAATTAAAAAGGTATATAATAATAATATCACATATCACACTGCAGCTGGGCATGGGTCTCCTCCTTGAAATCAGGCGAGGAGGGAGATAAAATTTGACGACATATGTGGCTCAATGGTCAACGCTTCGGCGCTTAAGCCGAAGATAGCAGGTTCGAATTCCGATAGAGAATAAATAATTTTCCTTGTTCCTGGGTCATGGATATGTATTAAAGTGTATATAATATTTAAAAAAAAAACCTAAACATATGCATACTGTACTGTTTGTAGTTAGTGTATATCTATATAAATAGTTATAGACACGATCTCGTGCTCACGGTACGGGAGGGACGAACGTCACTACAGCGAGAGCCATAGGCGAGAGCGGATGTGCGCCTGCGACCAACAAGTATCGTGTGTTGTCGAGCCCCTGTAATTGTGGTATCGGTGATGTTCACCGCGTATACTACAAGTAAAATAAAAGTATTAAATATATTTCGGCTGGCTAAAACAGCTAGATTTAAATATAAATATTCTTATACTACATAATATACGTTTCACTGGGCGTCCCGTGACGGTTAACTTTTTTGTATTGATTGAATATAAATAATTTAAGTAGGTACCTGGTTTACCGATCGGTTTCTTTTTTCTTTGTTTTATATACCCTTAATGATAATATTATGATAAAATTTTTCTTAAAAAAAATGAACATGAAAAAAAAGAAAAAAGTGATCGGACTGTAGATACGAACCAGGCTCGTTTGGATTCATAACTGCCTAATTATTCCACTAAGCTATCATGACAAATTACTTGACAGCGAAATTTACGTTCGTATTCTAATCATATTTTATCGTTGCCTCAAAACACGGATAAAAAAAAGTTTTCTAAAAAACTTTCCTAGCTAGATCGATTTATCGCCGTTTTTAACCCATGTATACAAAATTTCATGAAAATCGTTGAAGCCGTTTCCGAGATTCAGATTCTACATTATATAATATATACAAGAATTGTTAATTTAGAGGTATAAGATAAAATAATATATTGGAAGTTAATTTAATAGAATTTTGTAATCATATAATGCATTACATGCATTGTAACTAAAAGAACAAGGAGTATCGTATCCACCGTTTTATCAGACCATTCGAGGTCGAAGCGATTGTAGTAAATTCACCCCAGAAGTGATGCGATACCCGTTTTTGTACGAGCGGGGAAAATTGCTTTCTCCGTAAATAAAAAATGCCCATGATAGATACGACAGATGAGGTGGTCTGGATTGCGATCGACGAAAGGCCTTTCAGTTGCTTTCATTATACTTAGAGTTTTTTTTATAAAGGCTTTTCGATTAAGTTTGTTTGTTTAAACGCACTAGTCTCCGTTCCAGTATAGTGTTTAATATTTTACTAATGCCCGCTTTCTGAAACGTCGGTCAAAGTGTATGCCAACTAACATGGCTGTTAACGGCGGTTAACAGCGGTTAATATATGATTCGAGAGTCAAATTTGATAGTAGACTTTTGAAGTTGTTATTCCAACTGACAGGCCGATCTAATTAAGTAATTTATTTATTAATTTATTTTTTTAATTTGACATTTATTAATTTGACACTCATCAACCGATTGGACAATTGATTAGTTAATTTTGCGGTTAGCCTTTCGGAAACCGGCCGTTAGGATGTCAACAGGCTTTTAAGGTGCGTAACACCACCGGGGACTGAGTGGTTATGAGTCTTAGAAACTATGAAGGTTCTTGGACACTTTGCTGCGGAGTAAAAGTAGAAATGTGTTAAGATCTTGCGCAATTGAATTATATTATTGTTCTGAATAAGCTATTACATTACATAAACCAAAGAATTCAGACGTACATAAAAGGTCAGTTCTTAAGGATTTTTTGTGCTGACTTTATTGGGGAAATGTCCCCAGTTCGCACTCGCTCGCTCTCGTAGGCTCATATGCTGGGGACATCGCGGTGTCCCTCTCGTCACGACGAGAAGCGGACGTTTACATCGCAGAGTTTTGTCCTCAAAGCGCTCATAAGAACTGTCCTGCAGTGCCAATGGTGTGTTCGCATGCGCGAACAGATTGCTTGAATAATGTTATGTGAAAGAAGTGTGAATCTTTGGTTCACCGAGTTAGGAGCACCAACATTATAAGCATGATTGCGGCCAGACTAGACTGTCCGTATATAAGGCACTGCTGCAGTTTACATGTGGCAGTACCAAAGCCGGAGAGAAATTTATGAGGCAGGATAGACCTTCATTATATTTTTCAAAAATTGTTTAAATTTAATTATTTATCATTGGTTTCAAAAAAACACAATAATCGTTTGAATACTATGTAACTGCTGCTTGACATTTGGAATGATTTAATTCTAGTATTATTATTTGTATTTTTAACCTTAATTATTAATTTAATTTAATTAATTTAAATAAAAAAATAATAATTTAATAATTAATTTTCGATGCCTGATATCATGCTATGGGTGAAACCCGAATTAAATGATTTTTTTTTTAATTTATTAATTAAATTTGTTTCCTTATAATGAGTGAAATTCACGTAAACATAAGAAAACAACAGTAAATGATTATCGCCGTACTTGACAGAAACAGTAAACAGTACATGAAGTAAACAGCAACGATTTACTAGACTTAAACGGTAGTCCGTATTGCATTAATTTACACCAGCATGCATGGCCGACTTGAAACAGGATTAGATAGGACGGCAATCCATCCTCACCTAGTAATCATTTGGAACAATTCTATCGTAACCTAGGAGCTTGTGATATTCCATTGGGCTAAATCTAGGTGTAAGTAAATGTTACTTACCTAATGAAAGTATTAAAGATTTTAATATGGTCATTAGAACAGATAACAAATCAATCAGAAAACTTCTGTCAAACTAAAATTACAACAAGATATTTATAAAACAAAATAAAATACAATATAATAAAAAAAATTAATAAAGAAACATTTTTAGGGCCTGTTTCACAATCTCCAGATAAGTTCCGAATAGGCTATCGGCAACATATTTGACAGATATTTGACAAATAGAGTATGGAGTATCTGTCAAATATGTTGCCGATAGCCTATTCGGAACTTATCTGGAGATTGTGAAACAATCCCTTAATGTTTTCTATTTTTATTACGTGGAGCAAACTTTTATATTTGTTTACGAGTCTTACGTTAAGCTTGATTTAAGCTAGTGTAATACCTAAAAAGTAGCATGTTTTGATGACTAAATTAAATAATATTTTTTTTATATATTATGCCTTAACTTTATTAATAACGCAAATTTAATCGGATCTTAAACTTTATTGTGTCATTTATTAAAATAAAAAATATTTTTACATATTTTTCGATCTTTATATTATTATTAGTACTTGTGCGACCGAGCTTTGTACGGTTAATACTATTTATTGTAATATGGTGGTGTTTAAGTGATAATTTACATAAACTTAAAAATTAAAGTGTGAACTGACAATAATTGTTATTGTTTTCTTATTTTTAGGCTAATTTCACTCATTATAATCGTTTTTTACAAGCTCGACGTTTCGGATACTTTACAGCAACCATAGTCACGGGAGGACTGAGGTGTCAGACGTCCTATTTTTACATAGTTATGTTATAAATAGAATTAAAAATTGAAATTAAAATTATAAACTAGAACATAAAAAAAAACAAAAGTAAGTCACCGAGCGGGATTTGAACGCGTAACCCGTCCGCTGGACCAGACACACAGTAGCCGGCAGGACGAAATTAGCGACGAAAGAAACGCGTGAAAACTCGAAAACACGCGTTTTCCCAAACATAAGACGAATCTCGATCTGTTACCCCCGAAAATTTCTATATAACCAAATTTCAGCAAAATCGTTAGAGCAGTTTCCGAGATCACAGAAACATATAAATATACAAGAATAAAGGTATAAAATTGGTGGATATAATAGATGTAGTAATCCTGAAAAATCTTGCAAAAATACGAATTGAAAATAAAATAAGCAAATGACCTATGAAGTAAGTTAGTATCTAAGTTGGTAAAATAATAAAATCACAACTTTCAGATTTTTACAGTCGCTTATTCACGCTCACTTAGTTAATATTTAAACAAATTAATCTAAGAAAGTCAACAGACTTAAGAAAATTAACGGCGCCACTGCAGAACTGTATTCAGTCAAAACATATTATAAATGACTTGCCCAGATAACTTTGACCCGTTCATTTATCTTTTCAAAATGGAACTAAAATTTTAAACTGTATACATAAAATTCCATTGGTATATTACGCTTTAAGAACTAAATGATTCTATAATTGTAGTTTTATTCAAAATTACATCGTAATGAGACAACGGATATATTTTATACCAATATAGAGAATGAAATATCTAATCAAAAGAAACAAATTGAGGTATAAACGTCCATTTTTATTATATCATCATTGTCGTCCGTTTATGGCCTCCCTTAATGAACGCCAAGACGACCGATCTTATCACTCGCAGCTCGCCTGCTCAGCATGGCAACTACAAACATATCCTAGATAAGTAGTAGAGCATTAATGATTGTTATGATGAAACGACTTTTACGGGAGAACTCCCGTGACCATGGTTGCTGTAAAGTATCCGAAACGTCGGGCATATAAAAAACTTTATAGACCACGTTAAAATCCGTAAAAATTGTTTCATTATAGTGAGTGAAATTTGCGTAAGCATGAAAAGTAAAGTAAAGTAAAGTATCAACCCTTATATGTCCCACTGCTGGGCACGGGTCTCCTCCTCGAAATCAGGCGAGGAGGGTAATGGGCCATACTTCACCGATGCGCTGCCCTAATTACGGTTGGTGAACTTCATATACCTTCAAATACTTTCGATCTCATCAGGCACGCAGGTTTCCTCACGATGTTTTCCTTCACCGGTGAGTGAACGATGGTCACGTGTTTGGGGTGCACTTGGAAATTTAGAAAAACCGATTTCAAGGCACATACGGATGGGTCAGGATCGAACCCAAAACTTCTCGCACAAGAGGCCGAGTTCATTCAAGCATAAGAAAGCAATAATGGATTAGTTACACGTGGTAATAATTTCATTCCATATTATGATGAATTTTACTTTTCATATACGAGTTTTAATTTGCATCTCCGGTGCATGTAGTTGACGGGGATGCTGCATTTTGTAGGTAATGTATGAGATGCGCTGTGTATGCATTTTTGAAGCACGTTGCGACGTTACCGTGTCACTGTTTTGCATGAGGTTTATTAATAATGCAATAATATGCGCTGTGGGCACTTTTAAGCTTCTTAACCGACTTCTGAAAGATGTTGTATGCTGTAAGGTTTTGTTGAATATTTTGTAAGACATTGTTGGTAAGTTATTACACTGCTGTCCTGCTCTTCTTTACTGAACACAGTAATGTTGTATCCCGGGAGCAATAAGCAGGAATGTATCATGCAAATGGCCGGGCATATATCTCTTTCAAAAAAGTATGAAAGGAGACGGTCCATTTCTGGTCTAGTCTTGTATAATTACTATAAATAAAGAAAAAATATAGATTTCATTAAAAATAAAATAAATAAGTTTATCGTATTATGTTATGTGCAAAAAAATAAAATCTTTATGAAGTTTTTCAAATATTAGCTATTCACACAAAGATGGCGGCTATTACTTAAACGTAATTTCTGACAAATGGCCTCACTCATGGTAATTTTGTAAATTGTTGTATCTATTTCAAGCTTTGTTGTGGAGTTGTTAACTCATAGATGTGTTTCTTGCTTTTTTGGATATTTTGACGACTTGGACTTTTCATTTGGACATGGATTTATTGTCAAACGCCAAATGAAATATCCATACGCCATTGTTATATCACGTAGTGTTGCATATTATCTTGGAAATATTAAATTATGCTTTCGCTGAAATTGAAAAGAATTTATGGATTTGAACAAATTAAAACTGTTTGAATATTTTTTTCCTTCATATCATTATGTGTACAAAAGTAGACCAACGTCCCATATAATTTTGGACCGTCTCCTTTTCAATAATTACTTTTCTTATTTTCTTTAGAGGGAAACGCTTAAATACAGTCAGATCACACGGTCGTATCTAATCCACCATCTAACCTCAAACTAGGCAGAGCCTGTATATGCGACCAGACAACTGATATATATTTGTATAATTCTAAGTACGTACATAATATTCTAGATATTTTAGGAACAGACAAAAAAAATGATAATACTCTTCAAAGAATTTTTTTTCTGAGTGGGAATCGAACCCACGACCATCTGGCTTCGTTTTTAAGGTCACAAACCACTGGACCAATAGACCAGTCATTACCAATCATCAGATATACTTCTTTGATATCTATACTAATATTATCAAGAGGAAAGATTTTATTGTTTGCTTATATATTATACTAGCTATTGCCCGCAGCTTTGCCTGCGTTAACTAAGATTTACAACGAGATCTTAGCGGGATGATATATCTTTATCGATAAATAGGCTATCTAATACTGAAAGAAACATTCAATATAATATCTTACAGAACCCTTTACTCGTGTTACTTAGTTACTTGTGGATAATGTAGCTTTCGAATGATGAAAGAATTTTTGAAATCGGTCCAGTACTTTTTGAGCCTATTGAAATTATGAAACTACTTGACCGATTCGAAAAATTATTTCACTTTTGGTAAGCTACACTATCCCCGGTAAACATAGGCTCATATTGAATTTTCGAAAAGTAAGGGGCCCGTTAAAAATCTTAGTTGACGCAGATGAAGCTGCGTGCAAAAGCTAGTAAACTATATACGTAATTATAATGAAACAACTTTTACGGATTTTATCGCGGTTTATTTAGTTTTTTACAAGCCCGACGTTTGGGAAACTTTACAGCAACCATGGTCACGGGAGGACTGAGGTGTCAGACGTCCTACTGTTACAAAGTTATTCGAAACTACCCTATGATACAACAATATTTTATTTAGTCCTATCTATGCAGAAGGTGCTAACTAAGTAAGAACATATAGCTGACTTAAAACACCGTCGCTTTACTAAGTCAGCAATCTGTGACCATAGCCTAGACAACGCTCGCCATTATATTAGATTTGATAAACCACAAGTCCTCGCAAAAGAACACCGATTCCAACCAAGGATGATTCGCGAGGCTATTGAAATTAAAAAACATCCTAATTTCAATAGAGAAGATGGCTGGCCATTACCACCTGCTTGGGATCCCATAATAAATATAATAAAATCAAAATCCAAGCATAACATGTCACAGACTAAAGACTTAGTTAGCACCTTCTGCATAGATAGGACTAAATAAAATATTGTCGTATCATAGGGTAGTTTCGAATAACTTTGTAACAGTAGGACGTCTGACACCTCAGTCCTCCCGTGACCATGGTTGCTGTAAAGTTTCCGAAACGTCGGGCTTGTAAAAAACTAAATAAACCGCGATAAAATCCGTAAAAGTTGTTTCATTATAATGAGTGAAATTCGCGTAAACTTAAGAAAACAATATATACGTAATCTTGATAATTCCTTTACTAAGGTCTTAGGGAATGGTAGATGAAAGCGGATTGTTGATGTTGAAGGTTTCAAGCGCTACCTATTTTAGAAACCGCTTGTGGGTCTATACAAACGCATTAAGTAACGTTGTTGCTTTTTTACAACACTGTAAAATTTTTGTATCTTTTTTATTTCGCCGTTCGTTTTATACTGCGTCTGCGTTAAAAACGATAAACCCTAATGAAGTGCACATTTAAATCTGGTTTATAAAAATACTCTCATTCACGTTGCGAATTCATGCAAATATATATTTCAATAGAGTGCTTGAATGGAGGTCATAATAGGGAAGAAAGAAAGTCAGAGAACATGCTCTTTATAGTGACTGTGAAAGGTATAAATCGGTTGGGAATGGCTGGTTTCTGTCGTTTTAGCATTCATATAAATAGGCCTAGGTATAAGAGCGTAGATAAATTTGAATTTAGAAAATAGTTGATATGTCTATTTGATTTTTATAGAGTACTAGCTGTTGCCCGCAGCTTCGCCTGCTTTAACTAAGATTTACAACGGGATCTTAGTACACGAAATAACATTTTTTACACCTTGTGTCCGAAAAACCAAAACATCTTACGAAACTCTATTTTGTCAGAATACAAATAGAGCCTATGTTACTCGTGGATAATGTAGCTTCCGAATGGTGAAAGAATTTTCGAAATCGGTCCAGTACTTTTTGAGCCTATTCATTACAAACAAACAAAAATAGGTACAAATCTTTCCTCTTTATAATATTAGTATAGACTAGCAGCGCACCGCGGTTTCACCCGCATACTTCCCATTTCCGTGGGAGTAGGGTAATAAATTATAGCGTATGTGTTATTCTGATGTATAAGCCATATTATTGTAAAGTTTCATCAAAATCCATTCAGTAGTTTTTACGTGAAAGAGTAACAAACATCCATACTTACAAACTTTCGCGTTTATAATATTGTAGTAGGATAATATGTTTAAATGGGTTGTTAAGAATATGTCGCGTATTCTTCACTTGACTATTTACGAAATCCTTGAACACATTGAGCACAAGTCTATAATTTATATTTTAGCGGTATGTTTATTATTGAATAGTTTTCATCGTGTACACATTTGAACGAGGGAACACTAAGTATCAATATTTAAAGGAAACCAACGTATTTTTTAAGAATATTTCTTTCTGAAACGAATGGATTGAAAAACATTGGAATGCACATTATATTTATGATACAAATATTTGGAAATATAAAAAAAAAATACATTTTAGTCATTTTTTTCTAGTAACTTAATATTTCGAAAGGGTTAACGAATGCCTTGTGCACAAGACTCAATTTTAGTTAAACCCCTTATATAGTTTAATACTAAATATAGCCATTTTAATAAAAGATTAAATGCTATAACATTTAACATAAAACTGTTTTACAAATTCTTACAATTGTGGTCCGTTTATTTATTTACTCCGAACCGAGAAGAAGTCCATTTTAACGAGCTTTTGGTCGCAACAGCCGTGACAAATCGCTTAATATGTACGCCGGTTATCCTCTGTACAAACGTTACTTGTACCGCAGATACAAATGATATATGTTTCTTCAATTACTGTAATGAATATGACCGCATGATGTCATGAGACACTGTTTTATAAATGACTAATAAAGAACATTTTCGCTGTGATATGAAATAACTTGAAATGTGTACATTGCATGTATATAATTATAAGATAATATAATGATAATAATATAATAATAATATCTATGGACGCTTTTACACCACATCAATCTGGTCCCGTGCTAAGTTCTCTAAGAGACTTATGTTACGGGTACCAGACAACGGAAATACATATATTTAGTACTTTTTATATTAATACTTATATTTAAGATTTTTATTATATAATACACATATTTAATACACATCCATGACCCAGGAACACAGAAACTTTTTTGTGTTCCCTGGCGAGATTCGAACCCGCTACCTCCGGCTTGTGCGCCAACGCGCTTACCACTGAGCCACAGAGGTCGTCAATATGTTATACTAATGTTAACATAATTCTTAGATTTATTGATAGAGTATTAATATTTTAACAATAAATCTAAGATTTTCGTTCAACGCGTTAATCTCTGAAAGTAGGATTTGTAAAATTTGCATTATTTGATAGCCCGTCACCGATAAATTATGTACACCTACCGGTGATGGAAGAAATCGTGCGGATATTTGACTGATGAGATTTTAAAAAGTCTTTGATGGTGTAGTGGTGGAAGGTGTACACCAACTCGTGAAGGTGATCCGTGCCCAGTAATAGGAATTAATAATAACCAGTCATTTTTAGTTATTATTACGTAATATTGACTATTTCTTTTGACATATTTCAAGTGTAGTAATCGTTACGAAAATAAATATATTTTGATTTGATTTTACTATGCTAGAGATTGATCATCGCAGCGTTCATTGAGAAGAGATTTTGTTCAGAACTAGACGAAAAGCAGGCTGATAATATTATATGGTAGGTATATGATAATGATTCAATTTAGAAAATTATGATCCACATTAATCTAATAATAAGCAAGACGGATTCAATTTTATGATGCATATTTTTGTCCATAGGATTTGAATCCACATACCCAAGAGGTTTATAGTTACCGCTAGATAGACCCTCATTTGTTTAGCACATTACAGGTTTCCTCAATTTGATATAGTGAGAAACCCTCAGTATGCCAGGTGAAGTTAATCGAGTTTTATTGTTTTTTCTAATTCATTAGCACCCGTTTAAGCTTTAATGTAATCTATAATATTGTAACGCAAGGGTTTATTTGTTTCTTACCTATTATTTTTGTACAATTTTTACTAAAGGTTGGCACATGTTGAGTTTCTCATTTCAATTTTATGCTCGGCAAAACCGCAGGGCATAAATGTTGTATGAATTACAATCATGTCTAGACTTTAAGTTCGTAAACTACATAATACGATTTATTTTAACTTTATAACTGTTTAAATTTGAGGTTTACACGGTGGCAACTGCTAAACTGAGAGCAATTTCTTTTCTGGGGTTCGCCATTCCGCATTGCACCATATTCTAACTACAGCCTCTACCAAAAATACTCCTTCCATTATTTAGCCTAACGTTAGTGCCTGTCGGACATAATATATGGATAGGTCTCAGTGCTAGTGACTCATTATGATTAATAATAATGAATCACTAGCACTGAGACCTACCTTACCTAGGGCTCAAAATACGCACGTTTCCACCCGCGTTGCCTTTGCTAGCCGTCTAAAATAGCTGATCACTTAACATTAAGTACAATTAACATAAAAAGTGCTACATAATTTGTCTTTAGTATAATGGAGGCTTGTATTAAGATGCAATTTTATAATGTAAGGGCCCGGCAAAGACAAAGGCATTTCTAATGAACAGAATTACAGGGGGTTGTTTTACGTTAGCGCGCAATTACCAGTCTTTTGAATTAACCTTACGTTTCACGTATTACGTCGACACAACTACATTTGAATATACAAACATTTTATTTTGAAAATTTACTTTGATGTTTAGCTTTATTTTGACATTAATCTCATCGGCCTTTATTCATCCACTGCTCAACATAGGCCTGTCTCATTGAACGCCACAACGGTTCCCTTGCCCATCGCATTCAACACCGGCCACTGCATTACACTGGTCCTATTTTGTGAGGTCCTTATTGAGGGAGTAGTAAAAAAATATGTAAGCCGTCATTTTGTAGCAGCGGCCATCTTGGATCAATTTTCACCACACATTCCCCACTAATCTTTCAAATAAAAAAAAATACAAAATAAAATCGATTCATCCGTTCGCGAGCTACAATGCCACATACAAACACACACGGACTCGTCAAACTTATATCAACCTGTCGTTCTTGCGTCGGAGGTTAAAATAGATCTGAGTAGAATTTCATGACAGTAAATAAATTTAAAATATATTTATTGAAATTCACTGAAACAATTAACTTTTGTTTGTCGACAAAAATATATCTATTTTTATTTCCATTCATTGCTTTTTACGTTGTACAAGCGTATATACATAATCTTGCAATATTTATTATTCCGATTTCAATTTAAAAAAAAAGCGTTGCTAGATCCCAACATAATATGTATATAGACAGACACTTCCATAACATTAGGCGTATGTCGACGTTAATAGTAAAACTATCGTTTGAGAATCACATACGAAGATTACCATAATAAGCTCAACAAGCTCTTCATATGGTTTATCGGTGTAATCCTGTTTTACACAAATCCGGAGCGACAATAGTTTATACATATCACATTTTACATGATATTTTATACTGTGGCATTTATTATCTTTATATAATAATATAATGTAAGCTATTTAAATACATTTTGAGACTCAATTTCATGCATGCATTACTTTTTTTATTCTAGCTTGTATTGCCAGTTATACTTCTCTCACTATTTGATTGGTAACTTTTTTATGGAAAAGGGGGTAAACGGACAGTCTGTTTATCTAATGGTAAGTGATAGCGTCCACAGATACTCTTTACACCGGAGGATTAGGCCTTTTTTATATGAGTTTCTTTTGTTGAAGGTCCCTATTTCGTATCGGTTTGGAAATACCGTAGGTGACAACTGATTCCATATTATTATAATAGTTGTACGAGGCAGGGAATGTTGTAAAAAACTAGTTATTGTAGATTTCGCACATCTAGGTGGTGTGGGTGAAATTCGGTGTATTTTTTTATTTTAGCAAACGAACATCGAAGACATGCGACTATCGACGCCTATTAACATCCACATTTCCAGAGGCTATGCAGATGCGTTGCCCTCCTTTTCCCTATCCCTCAATGGGCCTCCGGAAACTCGCAAACAGCTGTCAGCTTTACGCCGGTATCATATGAGCGAGAAGTACCACCCCGGTCGTGCCGGCCCAATTTGCTTGCAAAGCAGCGAGGCACTACCTCTCACAATTTTTTGTGTGTTGTCTGTTGTGTTGTGTGAAATTTGATGTGATGGATTTCTGCTGCAAGTATTATTAGTCCGAACAATTCTTTAGAACACTCCCGTGGGTCAAAAAATCCAAAATAAATTTTAATTCTCTTTTGTTCTGGGTCTTATTCTGCTCTATTACATTTTGTATTCTACTATAGATTTTGTGTTACTTGCGATATTTTTTCGCCACCAAAATTATAGCTATATGGAAACTTAGATATATTAAAACAATTGTACAGTCATAATGAAATGCTTTTACTGCCAAATCATTATTTACATAATCATCATTTACCCGCAGCCATCGCCAACCTAATTGTATGTGCAATTTTAGGCTAAATCACTGAATATTGATACTTGAATTGCAATTTCAGTAGAGCTCAGGGTAATAAATATTTATTTATAAGAACATATCACTATATATTTGAGTTTAGTGTTCATCAAAATGACAAAATGAAGGAAAGGATTATAGGAGGTATCTCTAATCAAGACTTTCCCATTAACATGGAATCATAAAAATAAAAAAAATCCAGGAAGTCACAGAAAAAGTAATTAAATAATTCCGACAAATATTATTTTTTCCATAAGCTAACACTTTTTTTACTCAGAGTGCTTGTCAGACTTTTGATTCGTTTTCAGTTTGTTCTTTTCCTCTGGAGTGTAAAAAGGACAAATTGTAAATTAAAAAACATATATTTTATATCTTTAAAGGCGATTGCGAAAAAAAGAAACCAATTGAGAGTTCCGCCCCTCAAATATCCAAACAAAATTTTTAGCTTCATTTTATACTCTTTAAACTTTTCTAAGATTATTTATGACGGAATATTTACCAAGCCTTTCACTACTATTTTGAAATTTCATTTTTTTGCTCTTTTATTTCGTCTTGTGATCGAGACATTCGCTGATATCAAAATATCGTACTCTGCGAAATAAAACTGGAATAAAACTTTTGTATAAAACATTCTAAAGGTTTTCCCTAAAACCTTTCGATTTTTTTTATACAAAAGTATCAACACTTATATTATTATGTCCCACTGCTGGGCACGGGGCTACTCCTCGAAATCAGACGAGAAGGGCAATGGCCATGGTTCACCGATGTGCTGGCCTAATGTGGGTTGGTATTTTTAAACAAACTATGTCTTAATTCAAAAATCTATTGTCAGTTCATGTGCATTATATTCGCGTGAGCTTTTTTGTTTATTACTGTCATTATTTACTGGCAGACGTATGTATTAGGGATTCCGAGGAAGCGATTGTTAATATCTAATGCCTTCATGGCCCTAATGGTGCTTTTGAGTTGATTATACAGGGTGTTTTCAACTTCAGCAACCTTTCAGGACTAGATAGCTATCCTCACAAATATTTTTGCTATAAGCAGCATATTTAATTCTGTGTTAAGTTGAATTTCGAATACGCAGTGTCTGAGAATATGTTTGCGATTTTGGAATTATCCTCATATTTCAGGCTAATTTTGAATTATAGTATATAGATATAGATAAAAATTATTTTTTCCCAACAAAATTTAGTCTGCCAAAAGTTGGTGATAGAATACAATAAACATAGTAGATACAGAAATTCATATAACTACATGTTCATTTGAGATTCAAATGAAATAATTTTATTTGAGGATAGGCTTTAAGGCAGTAATTTAATTAACTCGAGGGATAGATGTCAGTGTCCACATAACAAGTTTAACTCAAAGCGCTGTCTTGCTACGTTGTGTCAATTACGCTGCCGTTGCTAGCCGTACATTGTGTCTAGCGTTAGCAAACAAAATCTATTCAACTTTTTTACCCTCATAATATAATCAACCATTTAATCCTATGTTGAATTAAATTCATAGTAAATGTCACAATATTATTCTTATTAATTCATTAAATAAAAAAAATGATTTGTCACTTTAGCGACTATGGTCCAGTGGTGGGTGGACTCGGCTTCTGATGTTGATGAGAGGTTACGGGTCCGATCCTGACCCCCGTGTATGCCATGAAATGGTACTTTCTAAATTTCTAAGTGCACTCCAAAGACGAGACCATCGTTCGCTCACCGGTGAAGAAAAACATCGTGAGGAAACCTGCATGCCTGATGAGATTGAAAGTCTTTGAATGTATGTAAAGTTCACCACCCCGCATTGGGCCAGCGCATCAGTGAACTATGGCCTATTACCCTTCTCGTCTGATTTAGTCTGGTTTAGATCCGTGCCCAGCAGTGGGACATATAACGGTTTATACTTTTGTCATTAATTTATATTATACTAATCAAAAAAGTGTAAACGGATTTTCATGAAATTAAAAAAAGGAACAATATCATTATAAAGCGTAATATATTATATGCTATCTGGATAGACATTTTTATTCCAATACAGAAATTTATATTCCAATCTATATAGTACAGCTAGTGATATATAAAAAGACCATTTAAAATCGACATTATGTGTATATCATTCAAATTTCCGAATTTAAATGAAGCTTCGAATTCACGCTCCGCTGTGGCTGCTATTCCCGAGGGACTTCCATAAAAAATATTTGAAACACTCATGCAATGTGTAAATTAACAAGAAAATCCCTCAACTTTTCAAATTTGTGAACACAAACATACAATTTTTTTTTAATATAGATTTGCAAAATTCTCGTGATTTAAATGCTAAGAAAAAATAAGATTAATTTTATTAGAAATACGTTTTCAAATACACAATACATTCAACGGTTGCTATACTTGATAATTTCACGTGTTCATATATTACATTTCATTCTTTTTTGGTATGACGATCTCGGTCCGTTTTGGATGTGAATATTAGGGTCGTCTTGGCGTTCATTGAAGGCGGCCTATGCTTAGTGTGGGAATAATGGTGGTTGGCCCCAAAGGGAGGTCTCCTACCGAGCGAGGTGCAATGCTCGGCCAAGCTAAACCCCACTAACTATCATGTTAGATAGCTAGTGGGGCTAGTAGCTATAATATATAGCAATCGGACTGTAGAATACCGATAGCGCGATTCAGGATTTGTAAAGCTGATAGTTCCGCTACACTTAGCAGTGGACGGATAAAGGCTGATCATGATAATATAGACATTTCAAAAGATCCAGTCTAGTCAGACTCAGAGAGTACGGAACCATAAAATATTATAAAATAATTCCGAAAAAATATTATAAAAAAATTCTGAACACAATATTATTATTGGGCGCCTTTAAAACATGGACAAAATTAATTTCAAACTTGTACACAACTGTACTCGGATCGGTTTTCACGATTATAATATGACTTCGCCGTTCTATTTCAAGAAAGCCATTAAAATGGTAATTCGTAAGATGCTTATCAATTTCCTAAGTGATTGTTTTTCCTGGGAAATCAAACATCTATAAATTATGTGTAGTTTTCAATATGCTACTTAATGTAACTTATGTTATGATTAAACCTAAGCTGTAGAAAACACTATATTTCTGTGTTGTAATTAAAAATAATCAATTCTGAAACTAAGGCATTGATATGTACTTAATAATTAAATTGGTACGTATAAGTAATGTAGACCGATTTTATGTCATGAATAATTATAAATAACTAGCAGCGCCCTGCGGTTTCACTCGCGTACTTCCCATTCCCGTGGGAGTAAAGGGATAAATTATAGCCTATATACTATTCTGATGTATAAGCTATATTATTGTAAAGTTTCATTGAAATCCATTCAGTAGTTTTTACCTGAAAGAGTAATAAACATCCATACTCACAAACTTTCACGTTTATAATATTAGTAACATAGTAGGAATGAGTGGCGAATTCTCCACCGACAAGAGCAAAGCTCTCTAATAGAGAAAGAGAGTAGGATAATATCTATAGGTGCTGTAATTTGTGTTACGGGTACTAGAAATGAAAATATAAATTTAATACGTTCATACTCATGATTTTTATATACGCATCTATTATCTAGTGATTTAGACATTTTTATATTCCCTGGCTGTATTCGAACCCGCTACCTCCGGCTTAAGCGCCAATGTGCTAACCATTGAGCCACAGAGGTCGTCATAAGGTTTTACGTATTTGTAAGAAAGTTCGTTTTTTAAACAAAAACTTCTTTGGCCGTTGCGCACCTTTTGACAGGAGAAAATACGTTCACGTTATCAACATTCTAATATGAAAATATGAAATTTTAAACTTTTTGTGGGTATTCAAATTTGAGATTTCAAAAACTTTTTTGGCAGTTTCTGTGACTAATTATTTAACCGTCGAATCTTAATTTATTTATTGACATGATTATCACTACAGTATCAGTACTTTCGCCATGATTATCAGTATTAGCCACCGACTGCGAAAAGTCCCAAATAATGCCAAGACGGTCGATCAGCTGCTAATAAGGCTCTAAGCTTGGGCCTGCTATTATTTAACAATATGTTGTTTAAAGCTAATTTTGAGCTAGTTAGTCTAAGTTATATAAAATAATATAAAGTTATTCAATATTGAAAATTAAGTTATTATTAACATAGTTTCACAAACAGATTTCTTTTTTTTTTAATAATAAAAGATGTAAGGAAGTAAATGATAAATAGCTCGTTCAATAATAACAAGGTACATAATATATCACTCGACAGAAATCCTTTTCTTTTAGATCAAATTAAAGATGTCATGCATGTGGCTGGTTAGCAGGTGAGAATTTAATATCAGCTGAGTTGTCCACATAAAGTTGCCGAGAAACTAGTTTGTAACTTGCACCTTATCTTTTATATTACTTTTCAATTTATTACTACATCTAAATCATTAATCATGAAAGTTATATTGATGATCTAAAGGCCGGGATAGTAAATTAGCATATTAGAGTTTTTAATTAGTAAAAGTTTTAGACATGCAGTTTTTTTTTTTAAATTTAAAACATGTTGTATTGTTTGCAAAAATAAAACAACTGATATCTTATCTATATTATTTAACTTAAAATATATAAAATGTAAACGTAGGTAAAATAAAAATATGTGCACATCGATCAATATATTCGATAGAATATTATTTTAAAATAAATTAATTTAAGTAATATGCGTTTTATCATACTTGTAAAAAATGCGACATTTATTTTTGAGGTTTTAAAGTTCCAGTATGTTCGAGACGATGAGGTCTCGGTCCTAAGCATCGGGTGCATCTCATTGGATTGTTTCTCTTTGTGTCTATTTGTAGAATCTTTCAGAATAAGTATTAAAATTGTAAAAAAAAATGCAAAAAGTTGCAACGCTTAGTTGGCCCTTTCTGAATCTCTTTCGATGTGAAAAGAATTTGTTTTAATACAGCCGTCTAAACAGAAGTATCTTTATAGTAGAAAAAGCAGATTGTCTCTAATGACTTAGGTAAAATATATTAATCAAATCATATTTTTTTAAAAACTAAAGACACAGATTTTCGACACTTTAAACATAGACTTTAGACATGTAAAATGACTGAGAAACATAGATAACATTAGATAAGGGGTTTCAATGGGTCAAGGCTCACAGTTATCAACAGAACTCAAGAGACATTATTTATGGTCCTCTAAAGGTCAGAAAAATGATGGAAATACTATATAAATAATCAATGAAAAAAAGTAACTTCAAACACATTTACTTATGAAAAGGCAAGTTTATTAAAGATGCGAATTACATTATACACTAGCTGTTGCCCGCAGCTTCGCCTGCTTTAACTAAGATTTACAACGGGATCTTGTGTGAAAAACCGAAATATCTTACGGAACCCTATTTTTTCCAGAATAAAATTTAGCCTATGTTACTCGTGAATAATGTAGCTTTCGAATGGTGAAAGAATTTTTGAAATCGGTCCAGTACTTTTTGAGCCTATTCATTACAACCAAACAAACAAACAAAGTTTTCCTCTTTATAATATTAGTGTAGAAGTGTAGAAAACTGGCTTCATTAAACTGTAAAAATATTTTGAATTATAACACATCAAATTTTAAACCTTAATCAAATTTTATAATAGTTTAATTTAATATGTTTTCCTTTTGTATATTTTTTGTAATTTAATGAAAGAAACTATTAAAATGCAACGATTGTAACTTCATAGTGATTTGCTCACTCTATTTTGTTCTCTATATTAAGACGTAATTTTAACTCTTGCTATCCCAGATAATCTCTTGATAATACCTAGAATCTCTAATACTATAAAAATATATATTTTTTTGCATTATACTAGTCAATAAAAAAGTAACAAAATTACCCAAACGATCAAAAAAATTGCTCCAGAAAAGAAAATCCGTTATGCAAAAACAGGTTAATAATGATGTTATAAAATTTTTATACACACATGAATAATTTAAGAGAACGTGCGAGGGTTAAACCGTTGTCGGAAAAAAGGCATTTAAAAATAAACTCACCGTAAGCTGAGTTAAACTTTTCTCGTCCATCTCGCACACAACACTTCACAGAAACAGTTAAGAACGCTCGAAAAGTGTAAAACTCAAAATGAAAACGAAAAAAATATATTACAGTATTTACCACAAATCACCACCGTATCCAAGAAAGTTCCATTTTTTTTCTCGTACATCGAACATTGCGAATTCCCGAGACAAAGAACGACGACCGTTCGGACCGAACGAGGAATACATACTACCTAAGGGCGTATGTTAACAGTCCTTTAATGCGCATGCGTAAAACGAGATCGCCTGGCCGACTCTTTCAGTTAATTAATATATCAACTTTTCTACCCTCTAAAATGACTCTCTTAATAAAATATTTGGGTTTGGTCTACGCGGCCCCGACAAGTTATGTTAATTTTCTTTGACGATAAGCTTTTTAATGTTAAGTACTTAAATTAGTTCAGACATATTTTGGATTTCCAACGCAAAACTTTTTGCTAATCGAGCCCACAATTTTTTAATTGGAAAGTTTGCATTTTAACAACTGCAAACGATGCTGTTTTATAGTTATATAATACGTAGAGATAAAACAATGTCTGAGTAGAAAAACTTCGTAATCGTGTACCAGAAATGTGTGAATAGAAGTTTAAGTTATATCATCATCATCAGCTCTTATCCATCTACTGCTTATCATAGGCCTCCCTCAATGAACGCCACGACGAGCGATCCCTTGACACTCGCTTCCACGGACCTATCACTGCATGAAGATCGTCTTCCCACCTGGTTAACAGGCGACCAACACTTTGTCTACCTAAGTTATATAGTCCACTAATAAATTGTAGAGAAGACAATGTTATTATATTATAGCTGAATATAATAGAGCTTTTGTTCATAGTGGGAAGAAGATCTTATACGCATGTATTAGTTCTTCTTTCTACTCTAACGACTAAAGGTCGTATGTCATGTCAGTCCCTTGTTAGAGAGGTCCAAGAGAGGCTATGTTCAGCAGTAGAATGGAGACGACAATTGTAATGATGAAAATGATGATGATCAAGCTTTAGAAGTATCTATAGGTCTCAGACTATTATCATACATTATTTTAACAGTAAAAAGTATTTCTACATCTACACTAATATTATAAAGAGGAAAACTTTGTTTGTTTGTTTGGTTGTAATGAATAGGCTCAAAAAGTACTGGACCGGTTTCAAAAATTCTTTCACCATTCGAAAGCTACATTATCTACGAGTAACATAAAAAAAATACAAAAGGTGTAAATTAATATCAACCAGAACAGTGACTTATTAGGTGTACTAAGATTCCGTTGTGAATCTTATTTAACGCAGGCGAAACTGCGGGCACCAGCTAGTATTAAATATATTGGAGTTGCAGCGCCCCGCGGTTTCAACCCTGGGAGTATGTAACGTTAGTAACTTTCATTAAAATCCATTTAATAGTGATTGCGCCTAGGCACATCACTTACTACCAGATGAACCGTCAACGTCAACATGTGTGGCATATGACGACCTCTGTGGCTCAGTGGTTAAAGCGCGTTGGCGCACAAGCCGTAGGTAGCGGGTTCGAATCTCGCCAGGAACCACAAAAAAGTGTCTGTGTTCCGGGGTCATGAATGTGTATTAAATATGTGTATTATATAATAAAAATCTTAAATATAAGTATTAATAAATGTATTTCCGTTGTCTGTACCCGTAACACAAGTCTCTTCGAGAACTTAGCACGGGACCGTGGTGTAAAAAGCGTCCATAGATATTATTATATTGTTTTCTTATGTTTACGCGAATTTCACTCATTAGGACACGGGAGGACTGCAGTAGTCCTCCCGTGACTATGGTTGCTGTAAAGTATCCGAAACGTTAGGCTCATAAAAAACTAAATAAACCGCGATAAAATCCGTAAAAGTTGTTTCATTATAGTAATGCAGTTAAGACTAGTTTGTGATCAAGGTTCGAAACCAGCCTATGAAAAGTCATAATATTCAATATTCCTCTCAGCACGATCTTGGTATGTAAAATATCATCTCAAATAATATCAAACTGCATCCAGTGATACTGGATTGCACTGCCACAAGTTGAGACCAGCTTCCGTACACGATATTTTCTAACCGATACTTACGGACTTTCAAGGAATTTTTAAGGCCGACAGGCCATCTGATATTGCGGGACACCACTATCTCTTGACGAAAGAGGTTTGTTGTTTGATGTTGACATAAAGTATTTTCTTGATAACCCTAATATGTGCACTACGAGAACAACTAAAATTGAATGCTAATATCCTGTTAGCTTATCTATCGACATAACGAAAAGTATCGCATGTCATGTTAGGTACTGTAGATACCATGATGATATAGACCATGGATAAGGCTTTGTCGTGGCGGTGGGGGTCAGTATCCCAGGGTAACCCAAACATCTTGGGCGAAGCGAATTGAGCCAAAGGGTTCCTTGTCTCTCCTCATTGTACTGTCCCAGCGTTGGGAGGGGTTGTTCTGTGGTGCGGGGCAATTTCTCTGAGGTGGCGTCCGTCCCTGAGGGATCGACTAGCCGTTGAGGTGCCCTGTTGCTAGTCGATCCGGGGCACCTAGCCAAAGGCGGCATAGGTCGCACTCGCCGGGTTTTAGTGGGTATAGCTGCGTCCACTTACAATGTTTCGGGCGCAGCGAGTCCCACATACCCACCTGGGGAGACCCACTCCCCAGCGGAATACCTCGGCGCATTTCCCGGCATTAAAAAGGTACTGTAGATATAGAGAGATAAGACGAGAGAAGCTGTAGACAAAATTTTGTCGTGGCAATTGGTTGGGAAATAGGCCCTCATCTATAAAACAGTGCATACTTTATAAATTCAGTTTAGGAGGGAGTTAACTTATATACATATATCAATTTAAAGGTTTAGAAGGGTCAGAATGTCATTAAAATGGATCCGATTCATGTTACAATGGAAATACACGTTGAATTAGCGGTTTGTAACTCTACAGATGGACGAATAAGATAAAAGCAAGGTCGGTTTTATTTATATTTAATTTATTCGTTCGTTACATTGTTTATTGTTCTATCTTTTTCTATTATGTTGCTTGTTGCTAACGATTGTAAAGGCATTATATAAAACTAGAAGCGCTCCACGGTTCCACCCGCGTACTTCCCATCCTCTTGGGAATACAGGGATAAATTATAGCATAAGTGTTATTCTGATGTATAAGCCATGTCATTGTAAATTTTCATTAAAATCCTAAAAATATCTTAATTTATGTACAACTAAATTTTTTTTAAATAATATTAAAATACTTGGAGTTGAAGTAGAAGTATGCTATTTAAAATTGGGTATTTTTGGAGTCGGTACCAGCCAAAACATGGATGCCCTTCACAGACATCTACTCAATATTTGGTGTATGGCTGGCACCGACTCCAAAAATACCCAATTTCAAATAGTATACTTCTACTTCACCTCCAAGTATTTCAATATTATTTTAAATTTTTTAGTTGTACATAAATTAAGATATAGTTTTGAAGTCGGTTTTTGGTTTTTTATTTAAAATTAATTTTATTCACGTTTATAATATTAAGTAGGAAGTAGGATTTGAAACTCTATTTTTTTACTGTGAGTGCCTTCAGTTGCTTAGGGTCTCAGATATTCAAGCAAAAAGAGTAGCTCAGCAACAGGCTGCCCCAGAGGCGTCACTGAACAATCACTGCGATATCGTACCATACAAGGCTGATATTCCCATCCTGTAGGGCTATTCTGTAAGGTCGTTTTCAAATCTCGAAAGTGGAATCCGCGATGATATGACGAATTTGACGAATTTGTATTCTTTAAAACTCGACTATCTATCTATATCAAAAAAGTTCACTTTCGAAGTGAGCGTAAAGTG
This sequence comes from Lycaena phlaeas, assembly GCA_905333005.2. NCBI lineage: Eukaryota > Metazoa > Arthropoda > Insecta > Lepidoptera > Lycaenidae > Lycaena > Lycaena phlaeas. The sequence continues at coordinate 3,312,804 of HG995174.1, forward strand.
AGCTCTATCACTCAGGTGAAGCTCGATATCGAAATGGTTTTTACAGAATAGCCCTACTGAACCCGACAAAAATTTTTCGCCAAAATCTGTTTTTTTTAATGGATCACACATTTCTATCTTATGAAACGGCTCCAACGATTTTCATGAAATTGGATACATGGGTTAAAAACGGCGATAAAAAAATATGATTAGAATACAAACTGTCAAATAATATGAAGCTTAGTTGTAAAATTAGGCAGTTAAATCCGAACAAGCCTGGTTTGAATCTCCGGTCCGATTTTTTTCCTTTTTTTAAGATCATTTTTTGGAAGAAAAATTTTTTCGTATTTTATCACTAAGGGTACCTACCGAGCAAATGCTCGGTCAACCAGGTACTTTCAATAAACCGCGACAAAATCCGTAAAAGCTATTATTTTCGTCATTATAATTGAAATTCGCGTAAGCATCAGAAAATAATATGTAAACCAAATGACTCAAAGTTTAATAATCTCTTGTATATAATTCCAGTGTCACAATGTTTGTCCGGGTTGAACTCCGAAACTACTGAACCGATTTTAATGTTTTTTTCGTTTAAAATGTGTGCTTTTCTCCAACTTCTTTTAAGTTGGAGAAAAGCACACATTTTTATATACACATAGGATAGTTTATTTCTTGAATTTGAGATTAAATAGGTAGGAAAATAACTGCTACATACCAATTCTTTTTGACAGAACGAATTGTGTCAGGTCCGCTAGTATATTTATAAGATCTTTCATGCGACCATCGTTCGTGATAGCATGTTATATTGTATAATATATTTTTATGTCCCTTTTACTTACATAAAGTGTAATTTGTCCCTTAGTCAAGTTTAACGGCTGTTACGGGACGGCAATGGTCCAATTCTTAAGGGCTGCCCAATAACAATTATTTATGTATCGCTCTTTGGAGATTTAAGATCACACCATTGGATTATTCTTGTGAAAACCTTAAGCTAGAGTACCTATATTAATAATTATACCCAACTCATTCAATAAATGTGAAAATCATTAAAAAGGATGAGAAAGTAAAATTTTGATGCAAGCTAAATTATATTTTGGAAACGATTTTAATAGACTGCCACTGCACGTAGATTGTCTTCCCATCACTTTAATGGCCGACCAACACTTCGTCTACCTAAATCCCATCCGTCCTTCTGATCAGCCCCGTCGGCCATCCGTTCTTCTGAGTGCGTGACCAGCCCACTGAGAACAGCCCACTAATAATGAGAATTATATCTATAATTGTAATGATCAAGTAACTATGCTTTTGAATTCCAATAATAATAATAATAATACCTATGGATGCTTTTTACACAACGTTAATCTGATCCCACGGTAAGTTCTTGAAGAACTTATGTTACGGGTACCAGAAAACGGAAACATATTTAATACTATTTCAGATGTTTATTATATTAAACACATAATATGGCCTAGGAACACGGAAACTTTTTGTTTCCTGGCAGGGCTCGAACCCGCTACCTCTAGCTTGAGCGACAACGCGCTAACCACTGAGCCACAGAGATTCGAATGAGATCACGACTAACCATTCGGAGATATCCGACAGAAATCATAAAAATATAACGTATCATAAAATAATAATCTACATGAATATATCGTAACCTTTTGTAAGAGAACCCACAAAAATACAACGGAATATAGAAATAATAAATATTTTGTGATTTTCTTACGATTTTTTTTACCCAAAGATACGTGTCTAAAAGTGTAATTCTGTATTTCAATGCTCGGGTTTTATTTTATTTTTATAAGATGGAATATATTTCTCGGATGAGGTAAGGTTAAAATAAAGCGAGGTCGGGCTATATTTATTTCGTGAGATATTTAAAGTGTAAGAAATAAGTATTCTTAGATTTAAAGATCAGCAGGGGACCAGGCATCTGCTAATCTGGTGTGGCGGTTATCTATGGAAGAAAAGAGAAGAAAAAACTATTTATTTCACCACACACTAGCTTCTTCTTCTTTTTTCTCCTTATGTCCTTATCACTCACCCTTAGATGAACAGACTGTTTGTTTCCTCTTCTAAGTCTATATTTTTAGACCTAATTGTTTTTGAAATCTAACGATCTATAGTCTCAACTGTGATATAAAAAATCATTTGCATATTTATTAAAATAGTACCACTATAATGTTTGAGAAATGAAATGGAGGGTAAAGTTTTAGTTTCGTTTTTTTTTTCGTTTCTCTTAGCCTTAGAACAGCTATTTAAAGGGAGCCGTTTAAAAAAAATAGCTTCGATGTAAGTGACGATGGTCCAGTGGGAACTTCCCCCCCCCCCCTGGTACCATGAAATGGGTTCTTCCAAATTTTTAAGTTCAACCAGCATCGGACCAGCGCATCAATGTACTATTGACCAATATGGGGATTTTTACTTTAACTTTTCTTTTTATTAACATCCTCTTGTTTGTTTTGATATTGCGGGGTCTAAATTTATTTACTTATTTATTTTAGGCAAATGTGAATTAATTTATGTAACTAGCATGTTGTTACTATTTATATGTATATTAAGTATGTCGTTATTTAGATGTACTCGTATTTACAAAAATTGTAAAACTATATTTTAAAAAGAGCAATCCTACAGAGTTTCTTGCTACATTCTTCTCTGAGGAAAACTGCTACTTTGCGAATCTAGCATTAGCTTATAAAAAATATTTACATGTTTCAAGTGCTATGTAATTTGCTCACGAAATATATATTATTTGATTGATATGATAACTGTTCTTTTTTAATGTAAATTCATAAAAAAATATGATGTTGATGATGATGAAGGTGATGTATATAATATGTTCCGAATTTGATTATACCGTTTCAGAATACATAATAATATTATTGTTCATACAACTCAATTTATCCCATATTGTTACTGTGCGGGATAAATATTAGTTTAGTTAAGGACTTCAAAGGAACTAGTGGGTAAAATTACAATGCCTTTGAAGATGTATGAATTAATTTTATTTATACATGGGAAGAGGAATCGGTCGACCCACTAGGTGTGGTTCAGCTCCGAATCCAATATGCGTGGGAGGAACCGACGTTACCTTTGATGATCACGATGAAGATATCATCCGAATAAAGGGAGAATAATCTTACTTTTTTTCCTTTTCTTTTCTTTTTTTGTCTTTTTTGTGTAATCGCTTATCATCGGTTTCTAAATTTCTACGTCCACAGTTTGAGACTTTTTTAATGAACGTTAAGACGATATTTTCCGCCGCGTTCAAACCAGCCAACGCAGAGAGAACACTCCTTAGAAATAATATTTTTTTTTTACATTTTGGAATTTATGACGTCATAATATTTAGGCACTTAGAGTATTTTTTCTGTCCTACTATCTACGTGAATCAAATGATAATTCGTCATTAGCCCCCATGAACATGTCCAAATTGCTCATAATAACATAAGTAACAAGTAAAATAGCATGTGGATATACATCATTATCATCATCACCACCATCATCATAATCACCACCATCATCACCACCATCATCATCATCATCAATCTTTATCCGCCCTCTGCTGAACGTAAGCCTAAATAAATACACGCACGTATTTATTCCATTATACAATTATTGTCTACCCTTAGTAGATACCATCAATATTGATAAAAGAATTTCGATCAGATTCAGATATCATCCAAACGACTCCAGGGTCTCAAAATCTAGAAAAGTGCAAGTTTTAAGGCACTTGCTGCACTACTGTGAGGAACCAACTGCTCCGCCTACGGTAGGTATTTCCAAACCGATACGTTTTAGGGACCTTCAAGAAAAGAGTAGACTCATATTTACAAGGCAGGTAAATTTAAAATGTGAATCACTTACAACCAGGTAAACTAACTTTCCACTTCACCCCATTACCTTTGTTAAAAAATGATCGGGGGATCAAATCCCATATTAATGTAATCAGTTGTGATTCACAAGTACATCATTTTGTCGGATTCACGAGTGTGAAGCCCCCAAGGCAAAGGCGCCAATTAATGAATTAAGACCCTGAAATTTAATTGATTACGTTTTTAACGATCCGCCCTTAATTAGAATTTACGTGTGAAATATCGACCTTTTTTGGATGTGGATTATGGCAAGGGTAAAGGGTCTTAGCCCCTTTTTCCCGTAAATCTGGCTCTGGTTGATAACTTATGGATTACTAAAGTGTGGCGTTAATATTTGAATACATTGTTATAATAATAATCAACGCTCTTCCTATGTTTACGCAAATTTCAATTATTATAATGAAACAACGTTTATGGATTTTATTGCGATTGTTTGAAGTGCAAGTTTTTTGCCACTCACAGGTTTTTATTTAGGCTTCAGATTTTTGTGAGTGAGGCTGATCCATCACGCTCGGAGGTGAAAGGCTCTATCGGTTGAAGTCGGGACCGCCGAGTGGACCCGAGCGAGAAACGTACAGTCGGCTGCTCTTAGTGAAGACTGTATATGTGTTTAGTAAATTTATTTGCTATAATCGTTATAAATAATTATTATTATTTATTCTTTTGTTTTAATAATTTTTAGTATTATTTACGTAATAATAATGTTTATATTTATAATATTTTAGATAATTTAAAATAGATTTTTGATTTTCACTTCTTTAGGTGATGTCTTTTAAGCACAAAAAAGATATTTTTCTAAATTACGGGAGGTCCGTGCCCATGGCTGCTGTTATTCAAAACGACTGTCACTCAGAAAATAATAACCGCAATGAAATCCACAAATAATAAAATTATAACTATCATCAGCGCTTTTAAGTTTATTGCTAATTAAAAATAAACAAAATAATATAGTAAACTAGCCGGCTAGATCAGATCATCAGATCGTTCTCAACTAGAACTTTGGTTAATATAACATTTACATTAACAGAAATTTAATTTAAAAGCTCAGCAAATTCTCGAATATGCTTAAAACATTCGTAGGCTTCCATAAATTAATTTGACTAAATATTTCACATTTTATGAAGTATTTTCGTGAAATTAAATATCTCCACAATCCTGAATTATCGTTATAGCTTGACCTGAATTTTAAAATAATAATCTAAAAAGCACGCACGGTCCCAACAGGACTAACACACCCAGTGATGTATTACTCGAAAGTTGTAAATATATAAAGTTTCATAATTTAACGGTTACGTTAATAGCTGTCCAAATTATAGTAGTATATTAGTATATGTAGTAGTATAGTAGTATATTAGTATATGTAGTAGTATATTAGTATATGTAGTAGTATAGTAGTATATTAGTACTGTAAATATCAACAATGTCTATAACCTACACGTAGAGTAATGTGTTACTATTTCTATGGACAATCCATTATATGATCATTTTTATTCACCTCTATAGGTTCTTATAATGTTCTTTGAAACCCTAGCTTAAATAATAATAATTATTATTACTAATAATAATGGTAATTATTATTATTACGTTATTTTTTTCAATTTCGAATTCTCTCATTTCCGGGCTCCAAAGATGCGGGCGTTTGACGGACATCATTGTTTTGTTTAATATTGTTAACTATTCCTTATTTAATCGACATATTGATTTTCCTGATGATCTTACAAGTATTTAAAACGACAGCTTTTTGCATCAAAATTTGAGGGGATAGTAGATAGTATAATAATAATAACAATTGTTATTATTATTATTTCCTTAATACAACTATGCTTTTTATTAATAACAACCGAGACATCACAAACATTTCAACTCAACACATAAAACCACTAGTTTGCGTTAGACCGTACAGAGTTTAACAATAATTAATAAGCATAAAGAAATAAGCTCTACAGTATACTGATTTACATAACCGCATTATATATAAGAAGTAACAAAAGGTTCTATTTATTTATTTATAACACCACACTGGACTGTAGGGCCTAGAGTGTCTGGAGACCTAGAACACGTTAATCGTCGTCGTTCTTCCTTCGATCATATTCCCTATTACTCAATACGCTTTCAATCAACACTAAAGTAGAAAATCCCAACCGCAGCCATCTGTTACCAGATCGTAGCGTGAGTTGAGTCGCGCTGCATCCATGCGATGCAAAGCTATTTCACGGTAGGAATAAGCGTAAGGACGTGTGTGCTGCACTGCACATTTCGCACATCGGTATTAGTGTTACGGTACTGTAATTTATTCACACTTTTAACAATACTTTGTTACCTAAGATTTACAACAGGATCTTAGTACGCGAAATAACATTTTTTACACATTGTGTCCGAAAAACCAAAATATCTTCCGGAACCCTATTTTTATCAGAATAAAATTTAGCCTATGTTACTCGTGGATAATGTAGCTTCCGAATGGTGAAAGAATTTTTGAAATCGGTCAAGTACTTTTTGAGCCTATTCATTACAAACATACAAACATACAAAAATAGGTAAAAATCTTTCCTCTTAATAATATTACTAGTATAGATTAAGAATACACAAAACTGCGTCTTTGTTGATGTTTTAGTGGCTGGCTTTTAAGTGATGGGTCCGGGTTTGACCCTGACCTGCGGTTCCTTGAATTGAGGTTTTCCTAAATTTCTAAGTACACTCAAATATTTTTATTAATCAAATATCTATTTGTGAGCACTCGTAGCAAAAAAGAATAAATTTAATTTTGATAAAAAACAATAAAGATTAAATTCTTTGTTAAAATACTTTAGATCGCAAGTATTCTAAAGAAGTCTCATTTGCACAAAGTAAGGAATTTTAATTATGAAATTTGGAACGATTTTTTTGTCAGCAATGCGGATGTGTTGGTTGAGGAAACTTGAAATTCGTCATTTGAAGAAGATGCTGACCTTATTTTAATGTACGGTCACCTAACCACCGATAGGTAAGTATAAAAGAATATCTCTGTATCAAAGAAGATAATTTTAATAACGTACTTAAGCGGTAGAAGAGAACAAGAAACTACAATACTAGGTTAAATTATTGAACCTGTTACTACTGCTGAATCTAGGCCTATCATCAGAATTTATTCCTTAATAGCAATGGACGGATAGAGGCTTATGATGATAATGGTGATGATGAAGATGTTCATGAGTATGGTGATAATGATGATGTTGATGGTGATTATGATGATGATGAAGTAACACAAACAAAAATGGGCATCCCATTTTATAAACTGTTTGCACTCTAATGGAAATAGTAAAAGATGTAACTATTTGCCTATGCTCCATCCTAATCTCGGCTTTCAACGTACGATGTTACGTGCTAAAAGCTTATTCATGCGGCAAACAGTATTCGCATAAAGGCAAACAAAATGCTTAAACTGACGCCTTATTTGAAGTGTGTAAAACTCACGCTAGAGAATCAAGCCCGTATTTTTAGTGTAAATCTTCAGTTAGGTACAGTATTATCTTATGTACTAATTTCTATAAACTTTGTGTTGCTTAATCTAGAATGAATTAGATGAAGATTACCATTTTCCTAGAATTCATATTCCTAGAGTTAAAGTTTCATTATTGTGTCACTCTCATGCTGAATTTAAGATTTCATTAAGTATTAAAGTAATCAGCTTACTTTAAGTCTAAAACTTGGGTAAGATAGCATCAAATAAATTATTTAAATTTAAAAAGTACAAGTGATAAACTTATAATATTGTTTTGTCTTAAGTGTTATACTAGACCATATATTTCATGTTTTTCTCATGTTATAACATATTAAACTCCTTTTTAGAAAATCAAACGCCCTTAATGCTATGTTAGAGTATGAAACTCAAATCGGTGTTTTATGACTATTTATATTATACTATAGTACGTACACAAAGCAATATCTACTTCAATTACCAAAACAGGAGACAAGCACAAGACTCGTAACCAGCAAATTCGCTAATTAGTCATCCTCAATTTAATTATCAATTGTTCACGTAATCTCTACATGATTACAGCTAGGAAGCTCATCATGCTATTACTATTAATAATAACTATTATGTGCATAACTAATTAATAAGTTTGGGGAAAATGCTGCTGCAACAAAGCTATGTTGAAAGTATGAATACGTTGAAAGTTGTAAATTAATAAGCAATTATACTTCCCGAACACTTTGCAAATGGTCAAAGTCAAACGGAGTTTCTAGGAAATGAAATTATTCTTATGACACTGAGTTTATTAGTATAAAAACGTATTGTGTTTCACTTTTTCATCCAATAATGTCACAAAGATCTTAAACTCCGTGACAAATTTACTTTGAACGTCTCTCTCTTAAAAACTTACACTTTACTCGCCTAATTTCGAGAAAAAATTCAAGCAATAATAATAATTAACATTAAGGAATCCGTCTAATGAAATTATGCATAACAGAAACTAAAATTCTTTAAAAATTAAAATAAAAAATCGTAATTAAAAAATCTTTAAAGTAAGTTAGTAAAAAACATATAAAAAGAAATATGAGTCTCAAGAGTATGCACAACCTAAAAATCACAATATTCTCCTAAACTTACATCATTGCGCGTTCAATTTAATAGAACCCACATGAGTTCCAAGACTACTTCAACTCTTTAGAATAAAACCGAAAGCTTGCCAAAGTTGTGTGTCTTTGGAAATGTGATAGGTAGTTCGGACGAGAACTGAGAGCGTGTTCATCTGGAATTTTAAAGTTTGGGGATGGTTTTACAGTTGTTTGTCCTTATTCTATATTCTTTTTGTTCAAGTGCTAACATTTAGGAATAATGGTGGACAATTTGGCGAAAATAATACAGGGAATAAAATTAATTTTAGTATTTTACTGTTTAAGTTTCGGCTCCATTTTATTTTTTATTTAAATAGAGTATGCGAGTACATCTAAACGCTTAAAAGAGTGTTTTAAGTTTTTTGGCCTTTTGAAACATTTGTTCAGGTTTCTTTATAATTGTATCATATTTATCGATACAGTATTTATAGTGATATCTAAAGCTATTTACAAATCAATACGAAACAATTAAAAACTCATTAATGATAATGAAATATATGTATTTCCTTTACTGTCCTAAGTCCATTCAGAACGTCTTTGATCTAACAGCTTTGCCAGCAGATGGTGATACGTTAAACTCAATAACGTGTGAACAAACATGGAATAGTACAAACAGTGCCAGCGTCTGAAGTCGAGGCTCGTCTGGAATTCTACTATTAATCACCAGGTGTTCTACCTCAAGATTTATGAACGAAGATTGGAAATGAACAATGTGAGAAACGCTAGCAATTTCTTTTAGTGTTTTGGCCTTAATCAGAAACGAGGTGGTATTTTTTATAGAAGATCAAAAAAGGAAGGAAGGTTCAAAGGACGTTTTTTCATATCTCTTTAACCACATGACGTTAAGGAATTGCATTCGATTCAAATGTAGTTACGAAATTTAAATATTTACTAAGTTTTTATTAACTCGCAGTGGGCTTTTCGTGTGAAATTTCGCAATTGATTTAGACGAACTTCCCGATTACCTAGAGACTTGAAATTTTGACAATAGGTCAAAAGTGGCTGGCAATGAACGAACATAGAACAAGAATAATGAACGCTTTATTCATTTGGATCACTTTTATAACGTAGGGCTAATAAAGATATTTACATGTTTTTATAATAAGTTGCAACCAATTTGAAGTTAACTTAGTGATGAGCTAGTGACTTTTTTTTTTCACAGGTCAGAAGTAAAGGTAAAAGTATACATAGCCGACAATTATAAAAATATTTTAAAAATATACTTTTTAATTACATAAGGAATACCTGGTAGATTTCTTTTTATATTGTAATTGTTTTAATTCGAAACAAAATGTTCTGACTTTGATTAACAGTACCCGCAAAGGAAGTAAAATCGAAAATTAATGATGTCCGTTACGAAATTGTATCTGACTCATAATTTGAACTTCCGTTTTCAAATAATCTCATGTGACATAATAAATTGATACAGACATGCAGCTTAGTCCTCGCTTTTTGTCGCGTATTTTGTCGCGTGACTTAATTGAGTCGTGCTTTTTGCCGGCATTCCACCTTCCATTGATATGACGTCATAGTAACCAATTAACACCTTTATTTCTCTACAATTTAAATGTAACATTTTTCTTTCTGATGATTTTTTCCGAAGTATTCTGCTATAATGTGTAACAACGTTCATGAACAGGTGTGATCATATTATCATCTATTCGTGTGAATCTGTGTGTACGTTTATTTTCACGTGCGTGTAGGTACAATATTAAGTATTTTCTTAAATTATTTGCCAAAAGAATATTTAGTTCTTTTCTTTTTAATTAAATTTTCACGAAAAAGAGAAACGTTTAGTATTATTTTGGTTTTAGTCTTTTTATTATTTATACATGTCAGTAAGGTAAAGTATTGTAACTCAATAACTTGACTAGCATTTTGAGCAGGGTTACTAGTTGTTACCCTCAGCTTCGCAAGTTTTTTTTTCAATTATTATCAAGATAGCGTTTAAAGACTTTTTTTTAAATGAATTATCGGCTTTTCGTATTCGATTTTAATAATGAAGGCCGCTCTGTTTTTTTTTATCGTTAGCCATCCTCATATAAGAATAAAAAACCGAACATGCATTACCAAACTCACAAAAAATATTGTAGTCGCTATACCTACTTTAAAAATTTATCTTTTAAAATTTATATTCACAGATCTTAAATGGGATGTGTCTATGCAATGATTTTACGTTTATTGTTATTAAAGCTAATAAAGATATGCGGGCGCGGATCGTGTTCCTATTGTGACTCGGAACTAATGAGGTTGAAATATCGATACTCATAATACTTTCGTTATCAGTGGAACAATGGCAGCCGTATTCAATGCATAAAATATTATTATTACCACTTCGACGTTCTGCTTTCAGATTATCTTCTGTTAGGGTGCTTCCAAGCGGGAAATCATATCATTGAAATGTATGTGGAAGAGGTTGACGCTGGCTCACGCGTCCTGGCCTGTGTGTGTTCTACCTAGCTGATTTTCTTTTCTTTTGTTAACTTCCTCTAGTTTGTTTTAGATGTTGCGGGGTCTGAATTTACCTACTTATTAATCTTAGGCTAGTGTGTAGTAAGTAGTATGTTTATAAAAATTCTTAACTATATTTTGAAAAAAGCAACCCAACAGAGTTTCTTAACTATAATAATATATGTATTTAATTTTTGTTACAGAATATCTGAAAGGATTAGTTCCACTGAGTTTGTTTCGCAGGTTCTTCTCAGTGGGCTTGCTTTGGGCCGATGGTAGACTCAATTGACTTTTAAAAAGATACTTTGATTGTACTATTTTGAATAAAAAAAATTGACTTTGTCTTTGAATTTGACGTTATGTCCAGCAACAGCCAGTCATGATAGCCCAAAGCGTAGTCTGTATGTATAAATGCGTAGCCGGAATATACGACAAAATTTTTTTTACGGATCTTTAATATGGCTAACATGTTTTGCATAGTCGATGGGTTTTGGACGGCTTATTGCATAGAAATGTTTTCGTAATGGCCGGGCTATTTTAGCAAATATATGGCCAAATATTGAAATAAAAGCATTTCCCGATTAAAAGCATTTTAAGCATAGAAACAAAAAGTAACTATCTGTATCCCCTTCTTTTTGAATCAAGTTCAAATATCGTACCGGACCACAATATCGAATCGACTCACAGATAATCGAAAATAGATTTTACGAATGGCGCTTTTATTATAATATGTCATGTAAAAATATTTGCATAGAGTATTTATTTTTATTCTTCAACTAAGCGACTGGCAAAAGTTTGAACAAAATATAAATTGCTTAGACGGGCTAATAAAACTAAAAATAGAAAGTGAATTGTTATTGGCCGAGGTGTGGCAAAGCACCCCAGGCAATGACGTGCCGTCGCTACCGCAAAAATTACCGTTTTTGCATTATTATAGATAGCATTATGTAAACCGTGAAAATATTTTATTTCAATAAAATTTTCGTTGTGTATTGTGTTGGCTATCACCTGGAACAGGTAACTTTTGTATGACAAAACACAAAAAAAGGAACGTCTAATTTGATGCCTTTATGCTGAAGTGCGTACATTTCGGCGATACAGGGGGCCTAGCCAAAATGCTATTAAGAAAGCGTTAGCGAAGTTCGAAATGATAAAATGTATAGGATGGAGCACGTGATTAAGCGCGGCCAATAGTCGCGTCCAATAGCGCGACACAAGTCAATCCCATACATTTTATCATTTTTGAACTTCGCTAACGCTTTCTTAATGGCATTTTGGCTAGGCCCCCAGTAAATTGATTATATGATAATTATAATATGATAATACAAAATACCACTAAATGGAAGTAATTGAGTCAATATTTAAATTATGTACCGAGGTCATGTACGTATGTGTTCTAGAAACATGTCAATCATTGAATGGTAAATTGCCTTAAACAATCCACTCGACCACTTACTAGATTAAAAACTGATGTTTTTCTTTATAACGTATGGAATGCGATTGGCTGTCACCTGTGATGTCTGTTATGTCATAGCATCCAATTTGTGTGAAATATTGTGGAGCGCCACTTCAATATTGATTTTCATTTTCAACCGATGTATAATTGACATATTTGTTATAAAACTAGTGGCGTGAAATTTGTTTCGCGACGCGATGGATCGGTATTTGGATCTACGTGTGAGAAATGGATTAATTAACATAAGTGTATACAGTTTCGAAAAACTTTATAACAGTAGGATTTCTAACACTTTAGTAGTCCCGTGACCGTGATAGCTGTAAATTATCTGAAACGTTAGGCATATAAAAACCTTAATACAGTTCATTTAGTTTAATATGTCTGACGTGATAAAATAGGTAAAAGTTTTTTCATTAAAATGATTGAAATTCACGTAAAGATAAGACACAAAACAATAAAAGTAGCAACCCTATTTACTATTATGTTCCACTGCTGGGCACGGGTCCTCGAAATCAGGCGAGGAGGGTAATGGGTCACCCGACCGAGGCGCTGACCCAATGCGGGTTGGTGAACTTCACACACCTAAAAGACTTTTAATCTCATCCTATGCCTAGTCCAGGTAAACTTGTTTGTTTATGGGTGATGATGAGAACTTACCATCAGGTGGTACGCGTTACAGTTTGTCTATTGTTTATTAATTATTTTTTCCACTGAGTTTGTTTCGCCAGTTCTTCTCAGTGGGCTTGCTTTGGAACTTAATTGCCGTTCAGAAAGATACTTTGATTGTACTATTTTGAATAAAAAAATTGACTTTGACTTTGACTATCTTACTAGCATTGAAAAAACGTCAATCTGGAAAACTGATCCCATTGTACGGGACAACGTAAGTGTCCCAGTTTCTGAAATGTAATGGTCGAAAACGAGAAGTCTGGTCCCCTTTGAGAGCTTACCCTGTTGCTGACAGGTTCGGGATACGGCGGCCGTTTTAGGGATTTGTTAGAGGGTACTGCAGAAGCACAGAATCGAAGTCAAGACCTACGTGATTTCTAGCTCCGTTTTTATATATTAATATAATTAATCATAAATATAATTCAATAATATAATAATTTTTTCCGAAAGTAAAGACGAAATACTAATATTGCAGTTAAAAAATTATAACTAAAGAATTAAATATAATACCTATAATCTTATATCTTTAAACGAGCAATTCTCGTATATCACTATCACTACATATTATAAAACAAAGTCGCTTTTTCTGTCCCTATATCCCTTTGTACGCTTAAATCTTTAAAACTATGCAACGGATTTTGATGCGGTTTTTTTAATAGATAGGACAATTCAAGAGGAAGGTTTATGTATATAATTTATTAAGTTTTTATATACATTGGCTAAGATATAACAATAATTGTTGAAGGTGTCGGTAAAAAATAGGCCGCTTGGGAGATTTCAACGAAAATTCTGCCTAAACCCTTTGAGATATAACAAAATAATGTATGGTGGAATTGTGTATCTTAAATAGGTCTACAAAAAAGTCCGCGATGGCATATGTCTATCTCTTAGGGATATCATACTATATCCATTTAATACTTTAAAAAAAGGGGCAATTATAACGTGATAGTTTGAAAGTTATTTACACGAATACGGTATGAATCCTTATCATTTTAAATCAGTTAATTGGCTTCTGTATTTCATGAAGATTATTTTTGCCCTTTACATCATGCGAATTAAATGAATACTTTAGGAGATATGGCAAAATCAAAATAATGCAGAAGAAAATAAATCGTGTTGCTGCAATACGAACGGGCGCGGGCGGTTGTCTGCTGTCTAAGGCCGTAGTGTATCAACTCTGGTAGACGTAATAATAATATGATCAACGTATGGTGGAATATATAATAATAGTATTATATATCCTAAATATGCCTACAGAAAATCTGCGAAGGGATATATGTCTTTATGTTCAAGATGACATATATTCATTTTAATACAAAAACTTAGTAATTATTAAAATAGAAAATGATCATCATCAGACATGATAAATCCGTAAACCTAAGTTCACGCGGGCGAAGCTGCGGGTAACAGCTAGTATAATATATAATCTGAATTTCGGCTCCAACTATTATCATGAAATATTGTATACACGGGTTAAAAATGGCGATTAATCGATCAAGCTAGGATACATTTTTAGAAAATTTAGTTTTATCCGCTGTCAAGTAATATGTTATGATAGCTAAGTTGGGAAATTATGTAGTCATGAATCGAAAAGTGCCTGGTTTGTATCTCCAGTTCGATCATATATTTTTTTGTCTGTTTTTTCAATTTAATTCTTTTATAATATTAACAAATATACCGAGCAAATGCTCGGTCAGGTACTTAATAACTAAACAATAAAAAGATAAAAACTGTTATGAAAATCGAGGTCTTAATTTTATTGCATAAAGTGGGTATAATTTATTTAAAAATAGTCTTACAATAATTTATTCGTATTTCAATTCCAAAATCAAAGTTCTTAGAAGTTTCATCTATTACAACTAAAAAACGTATATAACATTATAAGAATATTTTTAAATCCTTTTTTCGATACACTTACGAACATTATAAGAATATTTTTAAATCCTTTTTTCGATGTTCTTTTCTTATGTTTACGTTAAATTTACTCCGTATAATCCAACAAATTTTACGGATTATATCGCGGCTTATCAAGTTGTTTACTTTCCCGACGTTTCGGATACTTTACAGCAACCATGCTCACAGTACTTTGAAGTTCGATGTGTTAAAAAAAACCATAAAAAATACTTACATAAATGTACTTATTCCAATAATTTATCACTCTTACATAACTTTATTCCAATATCAACGTAATCACTCACAAGTCCATAAAATAACGTACACTTATACCATAATTACACTGAGCACGTACTGACATCACACGGTATGGTACTAGAAGATAATGGGCCATGTTAAGCTGGCTGTAAAAGAGAGCTTAATATAACGCCCTCCATTCTGTCCAATTACCACTAATTGTATTGACCTAAGCTAACCCGCTCCTAATTTAGTATGATGCATGCATTGCTTATTTCATTCGCCATGGAATTATTATCGCTATTTCGTCGGTGTTGGCGAATTATACCAATACAAGATAATATGTCTCCGATTTATATTTTATTTAATTCTTCTCTCTCATTCTCTCATCTTTACCAATTTTTATATCAACGGGACGCCCATAGACATTCGCACAAAAAAGGTTTAGCACTATCCCCCCCTCTCCCTCAAATAGCCACCGGAAACTGCGACACGAAACTAAATAGCTGTCCATTTATGCCAATTTATTTTTATTTGAATATAGCCCTGCAATAATAAAACTAAGACCGGTCATTAGCGATCATATAATAAACGCAGTAACATTTGTTCCTTTCTTAAGACTAAATTAATCATGTGCCTGTTTAAATGTGAAAGTAGCGATGTTTGTTACGCTTTCACGCGAAAACTACTCAACCGATCACCATGAAACTTTGCACACATATTCTCGGAGGTACTCGTACTAGAAGTAACATAGGATACATATTTTTTTTTCGCTAACGTGGTCGAATTTAAGCTATTGACGTGGTTATCTTAAGTTTAATTTTATTATCACAGTTAGTAGTTCTAAGCGCTACTTTCGGTTAATCTTTAAATAATCCTTTAGTATTAGGAAATCTTTATGAGTGTTAATTATGAAAATTAAAAAACCCTTAAACGAGCCAGAGGTGATAAAACAAAATACTATATAAAAACTTTAAAAACCATTTCATTGCTATTAAACGGCTTCTTTTATTACTTAATTAAGGTTTTATTATTTTTAAAGCTAGCCAAACATAAATTCACTTTTATAATTTATTCAAACACATTTAGAAAAACTAGACCATATTTTATGATTGATAGAACGTATATTATTTTATGTAAGACTTGTGTTTGTGCTTATAGCTGTAATCTTCTAACTCAGCAGTGCTATTTTGTAAGAAACGCAGTGCTGTCGCAACGTTGCGCCGAGCTCGTCGCGCCACAGCGTTGACGTTGTTTGATATGGTTTGACAAGCTTAGTGAATACCAAGTTGAATTCGCAGCACTGCTGTTCAGTAATTCTCTATAAATAAAGTGCTATTTTATATCATTACACTTCAACGGAAAATAATGTTAAGAAAAGTTATCGCTATGAACTATCGCGGTGCAAAAAATATATTCGTAAATTCAAACAGATAAAAACAATTTAAAAACAGTTTCTTTCTCGGCTGAGAAATTATAATAATATATAACTTAATTCTCAGGGCTTGCATATCGCCCCACCATGGTTCAGGCCTTGTCGTGGCGGTGGGGCTCAATAGCCCATGGTGAGCCCAACGCCTTGGGCGAAGCGACTTGAGCCGAAGGGGCTCTTCGTATTATTTTCATAAGGAGAGGTATATCAACTCATTGTACTGTACCAAAATTGGGACGGGTTGTTCTGTGATGCGCGGCAACTCCTCTGTAGAGGTGGCGTCAGTCCCTAGCTGACTAGCCGTGGAGGTGCCCTATTGCTAAAAGATCTAGGGCACCTTACCAAAGGCGGCATTGGTGGCTCTCGCCGGGTTTTAGTGGGTAGAGCTGCGACCACATACCAGATTTCAGGTGCAACGAGTCCCACATACCACAACCTTCCTCAGCGCATTACCTGGCGATAAAAAGGGCTTGCATATCACACACGATTAATTCTAAAGTCAATATGTCATGAACTTAAGTTTTTATTTTTTCTAACGTGCAGAGTCAGACTGTCTCAAATACATAAGTATTACACTGAGCTCGTGTTTCTGGAGTGGAAGCTCTGGTCACGAAGCAACAGGTAGAGTTGGCAGGTCCCGTGGATAGATTTAGACGATTATAATCCAAATAAAGCTACATAGTTTGTTTGTTTCAACCCGAATCTTTGGAAGTACTAGATGAATATGAAAAAATATTTTTGAACTATTAAGATGACCTACCGAATAACCTAAATATAAGTTATTTGGTTATATACATTGAATTTTAGGACGAGTAATTCTGTAAATAACCTCCTTTCTAATGTTTATAGGAATCACTTGTATTAAAATGAACACCCTGATGAATATGACTTCAATAGTGTTTATCCCGGTTTCCGAAAGGCTGATCAACGCAAAAATTAACAAATCAACTGTCCAATCTCTTGACTCTAGAATCATGTGTTAACCGCCACTAACATGTTAATTAACATATACTTTGGCCAAAGTTTCAGAAACCGGGCGTTAATCTGCGGAATTACAAAAATATTAATAAACAGCGACAATATAATGTATGTATATTATATAGTTGGTATATGCCAAATTATCATCTTAATTAGCCCTCGTTCGCTAAAAGACGTACTTTTCGAAATGCAGCTAATCGGTGATTCATAGTCCATATTAACCAATTTTGATTATGATTGCCATTATGGATCATAAATTCATATAGGTAATGGTCGACATTAACGATACCTAGGTGCACTTTCATTAATTTAAGCGGTGGGAGGGAAGCACTATACCGTGTTTACATAACACCTCCGTACCATCATCTTGGTTGTTTCTTGTCGTGCTGTCTTTGGAGACTAGGACAGGACAGGCAGTATAATTCCTGACACCATGACTAGCACCCATATTCACAAACAACATAATAAGGTGTCACATTACTTCAGAACGCATAGGATCAAACAACTGTTAGACGACAGTCTAACAGTTGTTTGATCCTATGCGTGTATATCTATATGATATCTATATATATATAGGTAGGTAAGATAAAAAAGATAGATATAAGGTATAGACAAATAACTTAAAAAATAACGAAATAGTGCTTTAATAAAAATATACTTTCATAACTTATAATATTGTATTTAGTCATCAATTTATGATTCAGTAATATATATTTTTAGCATTCTTTATTCAAAAACATCTTAAATGTATCTTATTACTGAAGGTTACACAACCTGTCATCGACCTGTCGTGGCAACCACTCGATGACAATCTTTAAAGATAACATTTTCACAGCGTTCAAATACTTTGAAACCTTTCAATGTCTTCTTTTAAAGTGTAAAGAGTATTTTGAATAATGTCGCCATTTTATCAAGATCAAAAGCAAAGTATTGAATATTTAAATATCTTTTTTACTAAAATCTTTAAAAATGTTCTGCAATCATTATAAATAATTGAAAGTCTAGACGCTAGACGTCAGAGGCTCATAATTTTCGAACTAACTAAAATCTACAGTCGAATTCTTAAATATTCGATTTCTTTACGGATGACGGTGACAAGAATTAGACAAGTCTCTCATCAAACTATTTTAACAAATACGTGATCATCAAAGATGACGGTAACAAACGTTAGTAACCAAAGGGGGCTGTTTTTTAACAGACGTTAAAATTTAACGACGTCTCTTACGTTAACAGATGGTTTGAAACAACCGGCCCATTACTCCGATGTTGGCAAATTCTTTACGAAACTAAAAAGACTAATCTTTAAAAGAGAAGTATCTTGAAATACGAATCGCTCTTACACGCAAGATTGTCATAAGACAAGAAATAAGCTATTCACCCATTAGCTTAAAAGGAAAAAATCAAAAAAAAGCAATGCTATATTATGGAAGTATCTTAATAAACATCAAATTAACTCTGCTAATAGTTTCAAAGCTTACTGAAAAGTATCTGAGAAACAAGCTCATTGAGACAAATATTTAAATTCATATAAAAATCTTATAATGAGATAGGGAGGAGAGAAAGAGAGAGATAGAGAAAGAAAAAGGGGAAAAAAGATAGATAATCAGAAAGATAACATACAGACGGATTTTTATCATAGATACTATTTTTTAATTCTTGTGTCAGTACATACTTTTGATCCAAGACACAAAAATATATAATATGGTTAATTGTGACCGTAAAAATATATCGAATACTGTTCGAATGCGTACATAAGCCTCCAATCAAGTATAAGCCGCTTATAAGCACAATATTGCCAAGAAACGATCTATCCAATACGCAATCGCGCGTGGCTCGCTCAAACATGTGATTCAATGATGACCGCTTCTAGGAAATGAGTATTACTTCGTTTGTATCTATGTTCTAATTTTATGTGATTATTGTTTATATTATGTGTGTCGTGCTAAACATTAAATAAATCTTTACTAATCCTTACTAATATTATAAATGCGAAAGTAACTCTGTCTCTCTGTTACGCTTTCACGCCTAAACCACTGAATCGATTTTGATGAAATTTGGAACAGAGATAGGTTAGACCTTGGGAAAGGACATAGGCTACTTTTTGTTGCGAAGAAAAGCTATGGGGGGGGGGGATTTAAATAGGGGATGAAAACATGAGAAAACAATAGGGGATGAAAGTTTGTATGGATGTTCGTCATTATATATAGAAGCTGACGCCATGAAACTTTGCATTTAGGCACTTGATAAGAATTAAATAACCATTAATAATTGTTCCACCGTTTTTAAGATTTTACCTATATGGGCATGACATAGGAGATGAAAGTTCGCAGGGTAGTTAAAAAAAATCTGTCCGTGTTTACTATACGTACGTACGGAACTGCGCTACTCTGAATTAAACGCGAGCGAAGCCGCGGGTAACAGCTAATAGATAAATAAATAGTTCGGACTCACTTGTGGGTCAAACGTAAGCCCGTTGGCGTACAAGTTGGAGGTAGCAGGATCGAATCTCGCTAGAGAACAAAAAAAGGTTTAAATTTTTCTGTGTTTCATGGTTATGGATGTGTATTAAAAATTTGTATTTTATAATAGAAATCTTAAATATATGTATGACATTAAATATATTTCCGTTGCTCGTAACACAAGTTCTTCGACAGAGAGACGCGATACAATCAACGCAAAAATTAACAAATCAACTGTCAAATCCCTTGTAAAATGAGTTGCTAGAAGCATGGTTAAATTAGAGTCATCGCCACTTTAGAAGTCCGATAGACGCGGCGCTGCGGTCTCTTAACTCAATGTTGCCAATTTATAGTGTAATGATTTTCCACCAAGTCTAGTACAATAAAAAAAATTAATAATTATAGGGCCTATGGTCAGTCGTGGATTGA
Organism: Lycaena phlaeas; assembly: GCA_905333005.2. Classification (NCBI taxonomy): domain Eukaryota; kingdom Metazoa; phylum Arthropoda; class Insecta; order Lepidoptera; family Lycaenidae; genus Lycaena; species Lycaena phlaeas. Next base: position 3,333,261 of record HG995174.1, read on the forward strand.
TAAAGACTGAGTATGATAATAATGACAAAAATAATTATAGCAGCAAAATAAAAATCTCCCTGCCAGGTTTTAGTAAAATAAAACATTTTTTTGTAAATATTTCATTCGTATTTTTTACGTTTAACCGATTAGTAGAATACATCTAAAACAAGCTTCTTTGGTTGTGTTCGGCTTTTGCCCGGCGTGACGATTTTCTCAGAAGTAATTGCTGCCATTGTTACTTCCTTTGTTATTCGACCTTTTTTACAGAAACACCTGAAAATATCATTCATCTGAACAAGGTTTTAATTCTTTTACCTTGTATTTATATTCATATAAAAATCATAAGATAAATGTAGGTATAGAGTTAATGATAATATTTTAACCATAAATTAGGCAAAAATGAGTGACTCTGGCATCTCTAAAATTTACCTGTCATGGCTATAACATTTATAAACATATTATTTAACGGGGTTAATTGTTGTTTATTTTTACTTTCTAATTCACAAAATTATTTCACTTTAACGATCATTATACGTCCTTCAATTTTTCACCTTATTTTATATTATATGCTCCATATTTCACGTAAAACAATTTAAAATATCGCAACTTCTTACTCCAGACAGATGTCAAGATGTCAATGTTGTCAAATTTAGTTCAGGCATTAGTCGCAAGACTTTAAAAGTGGCAAGGACTATATGTATTTGTTCAGTTTGTCAGTTGACATAGCCACTACAATAAAAACTGTCGACTCTATAATCATAATATGTTAATCGCCATTAACAGCCATGTTAGTTGAAATACATTTTGACCGAAGTTTCAGAAACCGGGCTTTAGAGATGCAAATGGACGATGCTAATGATGAAGAAAGTTTTTGAGAGAGGAAGAGCTAATTTTTATGATGATCATGATCATAATTTATGATTATCTACACTAATATTATAAAGAGGAAAACTTTGTTTGTTTGTTTGGTTGTAATGAATAGGCTCAAAAATACTGGACTGATTTCAAAAATTCTTTTACCATCCGAAAGCTACATTATTCTCGAGTAACATAGGCTAAATTTTAGTCTGGAAAAAAATAGGGTTCCGTAGGATATTTGGGTTTTTTTGAAACAAAGTGTAAAAAATCAACTAGAAAAATTACTTATTTACTTATTTTCTGTACGAAGATCCCGTTGTAAATCTTAGTTAACGCAGGCGAAGCTGCGGGTAACAACTAGTGAATAATATGCTCACATTTCTTAACATCTCGATGCGTATTTTGACTTAGCGGAAAGTCCTTATTACATTAATATTGAATTTCTTCCAGAATATTCAACATAATTACATTTGTAAGATCAAATATTAAAATGTACGTCTTAAAGTTACTTAGCATACGCTCGTTTATTTATGAACGCATTTGTACCTAATTAAATATTTTATTTACGTTACTAAAGTAATGTTATTTAAACTCTAAAGGACTTCTACTGTTAATATTTTTTAAGCTATGTCACTGTTAAGTTTCAAATTATTCTCCAAAGTCGAGGGTAGTTAAATAAAAAACTTGCATTATGCTTGTCACCTGTCAACGTCCCTTCTTACATACATGTGTGACACTCCGTCTATCTTCCGCCAGCCGTCAACAAGTATAGACGCTTTTTCGCTAACTGTTAAACTGTAAACTAAGCTATAGGTCTATCAAAACTTTGAACGTGATCGTGTGTGTGTGTGTGTGTGTTGTTGCGAAGAGAAGTGGCAGACTTTTAGAAGACTAAACGATGGGGTTCGAAAGCTGCTGGCAGCCGTGGAAGAAGAGCAAGGATACACAAGGTCAGTCACAGATTTCCTATTCCTGCCTCCTGTACATCGACCTTAAGTCTGTCCTATATATTACACAAGCTAATGCAAGTCAATTTCATATATTTATAACAAACGCAAAAATACAGTCCACTCTCGCATTTATTTCCGTATTAATTTTATAAAGTTAAACTGGTTTATCTCCCTTCTATATTATCTGGCCTCACGAGCTATCGAGAAAAGATGTTTCTCCCGCACTCCGCCAATAGAAATAGTGGAGATTAAGCACCTCCAACATATTATTATAGATAAATTACGCCCAGACACAGAGCAAAATCTGATCATGCTCATTATACAAACATTTTGTCCTGGATGGGAATAGAACCAACGACCTTCTGGTTTATCAGTCAGGGTCGCTAACCACTAGACCAATAGGCCAGTAAAGTCAAAGACGATGGTATATATTATTATAGTACTGTCAAGTTAAAATCCCTGTTTGTCTTATATAATGTGGACAGAATTTCAGACTCTTTTTACTATAACTATTTGTTTTTTACACGCTTTTATTAGCTTCACCTGTGTGTTTGTATGTATGTTTGTAACCGACTTTGAGTTCGATTTTGTCCTACTTTGAACAATCAGATTTAATCCAAATTTTGCACACCTGTCAAAAACCGATGACAATGCAATAATTCGATTACATCATCCGATTATCCTTATTAGATTCGCCAGGATTAATTAATTCCTTTCCGCATCCTTTGCATGCGAGTAAGAGAGATAGTGCTAGTGCGCGAACACGGAGAGACTCGGAGAGACTTGTAAAGCGTGTTTTTTTTAAGTTTTTTTAACTATTATTTATTATGTAGGTATATCCCAGTTTCAAATTATTTTATTTGGATTAGTCGGTAATTATTCCACATAGACGTACTATAAGCACTATATAGTCGATAGTGTGTCGTGTACATGATCTTGTGAATTCTGATCATGAATTGGGTTCACTCCGCTTGCTCCTGGCAAACAGCGGACTAAATAATTACTTAGCGGACGTATGACATATTCAGAACGACTTAATACAGAATATGACACGCTAAAAGCATTGCTCCATTATTAAATATTTATTGCGAACTTTGTGTTTTATCAAAGTAGATTATGGGCCTGTTTCACAATCTCCAGGTAAGTGCCGAATAGGCTATCGGCAACATAATTGACAAATAGAGTATGGAGTATCTGTCAAATATGTTGCCGAAAGCCTATTCGGCACTTATCTAGAGATTGTGAAACAGGCCCTAAATAATTCTTGACAAGGAATTTATTGAAGTGAAACTTCTTTAGAATCGTTGTGATTTCAAACCGGATGCAACGAAAAAAACGACAGGTAAGAAACAAACACAAAAGAGCGAGAGAGCAAAATATGTAGATGTGTATGTATATTGCAGACTGTTTAATACTTACTTGTTTTTGAGCATTTAACATGTGTTTCACTTCTATCATGTGTGAATCGCACACACACCTTTTATTTTTATTTTTGTGTGAACTATCGGATATGCTTGGTGTAAAAATGCCGTAACGTCATCGCGTGATGGGCCTACATGCCTACACTTTTTATTAATTACATTCTAATATATATAGATTTTTACTATAATTATTTGATGGGATACGATGAAACTAGACAGTTGGATTATGCGGTGATGCCCGAAAGCAATAGCTTAAGATAAGGCATTCAAGTTTTTGCCAGTGTACCTTTTTTTTAACACATCCCGCAGGGGAGTAGGTCTCCCCAGGCGTGTGGGACTCACTGCGCCCGAAAGCTGGTAAATGGACGCAGCTCTACCCACTAAAACCAGGCGAGTGCCACCAATGCCGCCTTTGTTGAGGCGCCCCGGATCTACTAGCACAGGGCACCTCGACGACCAGTCAGTCCCCTCAGGGGGCCAACGCCACCTCCACGGACGGGTTGCCCGGCACCACAGAACAACCCCTCCCACCGTCGGGACAGTACAATGAGGCGAGGTTCCCATCCTTGCCCCTTGCCCCCTGATCTTTTGCCCCCTCTTCTTATAAGAGGGGTACAAAGAGCCTCCTTGGCTCAATTAGCTTCGCCCAAGGTGTTAGACTCACCCTAGGCTACTGAGCCCCACCGCCACGACAAGGCTTGAACCATCGTGGTATGCCAGTGTACCTTTGGCTATTGTAAGCAAAGTAAGTTATGTCAATGAAATTTAGTGTGTTATTTTTCATCATAACGAACTGGGGTAAAAAACCACGATTAGAAAAAAAAATCCTTCATTTTTTAGCTACTTATTCCCGCACTATATGTATTCATACTTCGAAATTTCCAGAAACGATAATAATGCTACTTATTTATTGGATTAGGAAAAATCACGTTATTATTTGTGTGGTTTATTTTATATTTTCGACAAAACGTCGATCGATATGCGTTTATGTTCATTACTCGTTCGTTTCATTGTTTGCGCACGCGAGTAAATTAAGCTATTTAATTTTGTGAAATGGACGGAATATATTTTCAGGTGCTTAGTAGGTATGCATTCAGCCAGAGAGGGTCCGGGTTCAATCCTTTCCCTGTGGTGCCTTGGGTTTTTCTAAAATGTCTAAGTTCACCCTGAATACGAGACTATCGCTCACCTGTGAAGGTAAGCATCGTGATCCGTGTCCAACTCTTGGACATTATATATGGGGTGATACTTTACTTTTTTGTCTTAAACCCAATGTCTTATATACGTGGATAAAGACTTATTGATATTTGTCCATACTTCGTCTTGGTGTTCAGTGAGGGAGGCCTATGTTCAGCAGTGGTCGGATAAGGGCAGATAATGATGATGATGATGATGATATAGTAAAAGTTTTTCTAAGTTAAATGGTTGTTTTTAGCAAGACACGTATTAAATATGCCACCGATGGTAGGCTTTCCCTTTTGCATGCATCCACTAGCCAGCAAATTTATTTATTTTTTGATGTGACATCGTCTTATAATTCGATAGAACCGGCTGCACGCACGAAAAAACATGACTCATGCGGTGTTACTTCGCTCTGAGGCGTTCCTTTTAAGGCTTGAAGTGCAAGCCAGAGCGCGGAACGAGCGACAAAGAGGCAAAATCGGCCCATCAGTATATTTTTCTTATGACGCCTTCACGTTCAACTATCGTCAGTAAACCGACGTTACAGACAACTGATTTTTTTACTAAAGTAACGTTATTAAATTTTCCTAAGAACTTCGTTATTATTTTAACCAGAGTTATATTGAAAGATTATATTGAAGAGTTATTATATATCATCGTTTATTTTATTGTTAAAGATAAGCCAATTACTTGTGTGTTGTACATGTTGTCCTGATAATCTGTGCATAATCTGCCAATTAATCTGTCTTATTTGTATTTAATTAGTCGGATCTGTGCTCAGATGTCGGATATAGTATTATAATTGAAATTCAAATACTACCAATTTTAAGTGCGAGTCTGACTCACGAACTGTGGATTCCATACAAACATGTACATACAAGTTTGAATGGAAAATTTGTTTATCCATCATGGAAATTGGTTTCTGATAATTCCGAGTATGTTATTTCTTATAACAGCCTTAATTTATTTAAATCAGCCAATTTCATTGAAAGTACCCATTATGTTGTTTGACAGACAGACAGCAGAGGACCAAGAAAGTTATAAGCACAGCTAGGTCTACTTACATAAAACGAAGTATCAAGCTTGACCGTCGGGAGCAGGTGATCTAGATCACCGGAATTTAGCCACAATTGTGCAGTTAAAGCATTTGACATATCAATTGGTGTTAACTAAGCGTAAGCCGCTTTAATTAAATTTAAGACGGCAGATGGTGTCGCACGAACCATTCCTTGGACGTTATACAAAATGTATATTTGGAAACGATTTTGTTAATTAATATTTTTACTTTAAATTTGAAGATGAGGAATTTTGTGATTTGTGAATCGTAGAAATATCCTAATCATTTCTTCTTTTACATACTTATCTACTCATAAGTAAATAAAAAAGTGAAACAAAATTACTGATATCATGCAAAGAATAAGTTCGTTGAGGCGGTAGTGGGCTGGTCACACACTCAGGAGGAAGAGTGAACCAGGTGGGAAGACGATCCCCACCACTGTTCAGTCCTTATCGTGGCGGTGGGCTCAGTAACCTAGGATGAGCCAGCACCTTGGGCGAAACAAATTGAGCCATGGGGCCTCTTAATTATAAGACAACAGGGGGCAAAAGAACAGGGGGCAAGGGGTGAGGACGGGAACCTCACCTTATCGTACTGTCCCAACGTTGGGAATGGTTGTTCTGTGGTGCAGAACAACCGCTCTGTGGAGGTGGCGTCGGTCCCCTGAGGGACTGACTAGTCGTCGAGGTGTCCTGTTGCTAGCAGATCCGGGGTACCTCTCCAAAGATGGCATTTGTGGCATGCGCTGGGTCTTAGCGGGTAGAGCTGGGTCCACTTACTATCTTTCGGGCGTAGCGAGTCCCGCATGCCCGCTTAAGGTGAAGTAAAAGTAAAAACAATGGAGTGAAGGAGAACTTAATTCAGTGGTTGTTTCATTGAATGCAAGTGGCAATCGTCATCTTGGCATTCCTTGAAGAAGACGACTGGCCATTACCACCTGCTTAGTATCCCTTGAAAAATAATAAAATCGAAATCCAACGTCACTAACTAAACACTCAGCACTTTCTGCGTATATAGGAATTGAATAAAATATTGATGTATCAAAAGGTAGTTTATTCGAAAAAAATTATAACAGTTGGATGTCTGACACCTCAGTCCTCCGGTGACCGTGGTTGCTGCAAAGTATCCGAAATGACAGGCTTATAAAAATCTAATTAAACCACGAAAAAATTCGTAAAAGTTGTTTCATTATAATGCGCGAAATTCACGTAAATATTTCGTCTTATTTTAAAACAATCGGTCACGGGAAGCACACCGAGAAAGTCTAAATAAACCGCGATATAGTTCGTAATAAGTTATTTCATTATTACTGTATACTAAGTTCAATTTGCGTGATTTAATGTTTCTTTCTAATGTAAACAATAATTTTATGTGTTTAAGGGTCATTATTGCTTGCAAATGTCTACTGCGCTCTCTGTTTCATCTGCTTAAAATTATATCACTATAAATATGTTAACATTACTGTGAATAATTCCCTGTGAAGGCATTTCATTAAATTTCCAGTACACTAGGTTCCCACATTTTGCGCATCACACGAATAATTCTCAGGTAATATCCGCTGTAGACAGCGGTGCACTCGGTTAATAATATTAACCGCTTTATCTTTGCACTACAGCGGGTTAATCATGACTGTCAAATTATCAATTTGATATGAATCGAATGATAGAATAATCGAATTGAATGATAGATAAATTAGTCACTTTTCGATCTCAGAATCAAAAAAAAATCTACATTTTTTATTGAATATGATTAGGCAATAAATCCTTACGCTATCATTTAATGTAATACAGACATTATAAAACTAAAAAAATAAGATCAGAATTGGCAATGGATTGACATAAAATCTGTTATAGAGTCATCGCCACTTTAGAAGTCCGATAGACGCGGCGCTGCGGTCTCATAACTCAATGTTGCCAATTTCTATTGTAATGATTTTCCACCAAGTCTAGTACAATAAAAAATTTAAATAATTATAGGGCATAGGCCCTAGGTCAGGTCAGGTAGGTCAATAGTGCATTGATAAAGACTGATGATGATAATAATGACAAAAATAATTATAGCAGCAAAATAAAAATCTCCCTGCCAGGTTTTGTAAAATAAAACATTTTTTTGTATATATTTCATTCGTATTTTTTACGTATAACCGATTAGTAGAATTCATCTAAAACAAGCTTCTTCCGGTGTGTTCGGCTTTTGCCAGGAGTGACGATTTTCTCAGAAGTAATTGCTGCCATTGTTACGTTTTTTGTTATTCGACCTTTTTTACAGAAACACCTGAAAATATCATTCATCTGAACAAGGTTTTAATTCTTAAATACCTTGTATTTATATTCCTATAAAATATCATAAGATAAATGTAGGTATAGAGTTAATGATAATATTTTAACCATAAATTAGGCAAAAATAAGTGACTCTGGCATCTCTAAAATTTACCTGTCATGGCAGTGACATTTATAAACATTATTTAACGGGGTTAATTGTTGTTTATTTTTACTTTCTAATTCACAAAATTATTTCACTTTAACGATCATTATACGGCCTTAAATTTTTACACCTTACTTTATATTATATGCTCCATATTTCACGTAAAACAATTTATAATATCACAACTTCTTATTCCAGACAGACGTCAAGATGTCAATGTTGTCAAATTTAGTTCAGGCATTAGTCGCAGGACTTTAAAAGTGGCGAGGACTATATTTGTTTAATATCCGAAGTCAACTAAGAACATAAATTGGTACACACAAAATAAATCCAAAATATATCTTTCCTTCTTCCCTTTTATTTCCAAATTTGTTTATTTTTCTTTAAAAATAAGCCACGAACACTACATAGTGTTGGGTGGACTCGGCCTCTTATCCGAGAGGTTCCGAGTTCGATCCTGACCCCCGTGCGTGCCTTGAAATGGGGTTTTCTAAGTTTCTAAGTCCACCTGAAACACGAGATCGCTCGCTCACTAGTCACCGGTGAAGGAAAACATCGTGAGGAAACCTGCATGACTGATGAGATTGAAAGTCTTTGACGACGTGTGAAGTTCACCAACGCGCACTGACCCTAAACTGTGGCCCTGTCTCTCGCCTGATTTCGAGAAGGAGACCCATGCCCAGTAGTGGGACACAAAGGGTCGATACTTTTTTTTAAATCCCTGACCGACCGTCCGATCGTTGTGGAGATCCTTGGTGGAGGCCTATGACCAGCAGTGGTCGTCGTTTGGCTGACATAAAAGCATCTTAGTAAAACTCGTTATTAATTGTTAACAAAGTAAAATATTCTAAATTTAAAAATGAACTCTCATTATTTTAATTGGAATAAGAAAGTCTTGATAAAGCCAATTAATACCAATTAAAGAGCAAACTGAATTCTTTAGTACCCTTTATTATATTATTAAGGCTTTAATTTATTTTTACAACATCTTAATATAAATCATAAGGCTGGTCTCTCTGAGATTTGATTTTAGCGTAGATCAATTTGAAATTATGAACTCTGGTTTATTTTTACAAAACTTGACTTTAAGGTTATTCTTGTGAGATTCGAAGATGTGATGTTTCAGATTAATATTATACACTTGGTGCTATAAAATAAATTTATTTCTTCCAAATGCGGTTACGTTTGGAAATGTATTTTCAAACGTCTCACAAGAATGTGACATCATATTTTTCACAGTCCAGCGATAATCTAGGGACATGACTTCGGCTCAGTCACAAAATATTATGTTCGGGAACTTCTTTTGGTGTTCACTCAATATTCAAATGTGAAAAATGTACTCTGCATTTACGCTGTGAATACTTTAAATTGGCAAATTTAATTTGTATTTTTTTTTAAATTTCCTAACGCGATAATTTAATTTACCACTTATTTGGTATGTTTTTTCAATACTTTTTTTACAATGTTGATTTTCAATATTAGTTTATTGATTTTTATATTTAGGTTTTCTGCTCCTAATGTCGTATTATAAGTTGATTTTTAGCCCTAAGGTAGAAAGTATTCAACATCAATAGACAGTTATAAATATATATGGGATCGTTAGATTTAAGATTGCAAGATTTCAATATGCGGAAGAGACAAAGGCACGCCTTTGAACTTTGAAGCTCACAAAAAGCCCTGGGAAAAGGCCCAGCAGTGGGACAGCATAGGCTAGTAAAAATCGATAGTGTCACTAGTAAGTATAGTGCTATGCTTTGCAGCCAAATTGGGCCGTCACGACCCTGGCTGCACAGCATTTATTTCATGAATTTCTGTAGTAGTAGTATTTGGTAGATGATGATAGTAATTCCATTAAATATAGCTGGACTGTCGTGGTTCTTGTGACTTTACTAATGTTAAAAATAAGCTCAATATTCAATTTTTTTTCATCTCACCATTTCAAAAGAAGGGCTTTTTACGTAACATAAATACAATAATAATAACAATGTTTTTCAAGGAATAGTCGACCTAGGACCATATCTTAAATTGCAATAATATAATTAGCATCCACCAATGTCATATGAGTATTGATTTCAAGGCTCACCACAGGAACCTCAACTCGAATCCTCTCGAGCTACTTGTATTAACTAGCTTCTAGATTTTTCACGTGTATGTTTAGACTTACTAATTAATTAGTTATAGTTTCAGTTTATCTTCATACTTTTTTATTTGTCCCGGCTTTCTCAACTTCTACTTGAGAGAAAAATATAGGTATAGTTCGCCTTAATTCATAAAATGAAAACTGTTTTATTATCCGTTCCAAAGAATAGGTAAATCCTTTAAAAAAAATATTTAAATTTAGTCTGTCACGAAGTCTTTCCGCGATGAACTCCCAAACTTAATGAAATTATGCATTTACATGGCATTTTTGTCTAAGCTAGAAGGTTCTTCGGGACTCTAGCTTTAGGCATACAAATTTGTTTGCAGCTAGCCCACTTCGCTTAAATGACATATACAAAAAAATGTTTTAATCGGGGGCTACCGTCTATTTTAAAAGTCACAAACACGACCTATTAATAGTATTTAGTACATTAGATTTATAGTCTTTTTAATTTATTCTTTTCTTATGATTTGTTGGCTCAAAGGTAAGATTCCAATGTATAAGAATTGCTTGGAATCTAAGAGATACAATTCATATATATTTAAGCAATAGAACCCTCACTAATTAGACGACTAAATAATATTTACAGCTTAATTTAGCGTTGCCGTAGATACCTTTCATTCTCTTAAAATAAAGAGACGAAATTTAATCCTTTACCTTAAAGTAAGGGGACCGCGCGCTTGATTGAACTCTCGAAGCAACTTTTGCAGAAATTATACATCATTAAATAAATATTTAGAAAATTATTAACAGAAGATTTAATTAAATATTATCATTATTTTTTTACATTTACAAAGAGATCAAAATGTCTACTATTTATGTATTATAAATTAGGTACTTATATTTATCGAAAAAAGCGGAAGTTGATTTAGTCAAAATTAATTTAATTTGCTCATTTCCTAACGACCGTCTGTATGGTGTAAAGCCGAGTAGGGCTTTGAACTTGTGACCATTATGTTTATCTTATTTTTCCACGTACATCTGATATTTCAACATCAAGTAAATTAATTTTCGATATGTATGAAATCGCCTTTTCATACCCTTCTCACGTGTTTCAAAGACGTGGCCACTACTCAGATTTATAAGGGTTATGTTAAAGCAATATCAATTCTGCCAATAGCAGCAATATAATGTTTCTAAACCTTTTAATTTTATTTATTTGAATAAGCAAGATCATTTTGTTTAAAAATTTTACATGAATTTACTGCATTACGCGAAGTCTTCTGCTACTCGAATGTTATAATCCCTAACAGTCGTTTCATTATCAGCATTCACATTTCGTTTAGACATAAATACTTTTTGATTTTCTGCATCACATTTTCAATTTGGTTACAAATGTTACTTCAACGCTATCGAATAAATTACAGGGACTGAATACCTAATTAATTACAGTGAAACGAGCGTTCGCTTTAGCGGTTTTTAGTTCTGCTTCTAGAATTCCTTTTGCACCTCAAACAGAATGGCCCTCCTTTGTTTTGTAATTGGCATTTAGAATCAACGGGTATCTGGAAATAAACTTTTTTATTAGGAAACATTATTAAGGTACGTGGCACAAGTGCCATCTGCCTATTCATCTTATGAAACACATCACGAAACCTTCAAAGCCTACATATCATAATTATTATCATCATCGACGCTTGTCATCTATAAGTGATGAAATTCCGTCATTTAACCAATACCGAGTCCCAGACGTGGCATTGTTCAAAGAAATATTAAAACCTTTGTCGAGACAAAGCTCTTTTGAGAGTAAATTAATTAAATGGAACTGAACAATACGTTATAATACATTTACACGAATTTATAGAAACGTATTTTAAGACATTGTAAAATTTAATTATTTTCTGTGATCTCAATATATAAATAGATGAGATTGTATACTACAATTCGTAATTTATTCGATATTTTTTAAGTCACACATACAGGTCAAAAAGCATTGCGGTCGCCTTTTAACATAGTTCATTTGGTATTTATGCAGGTAATGTATTCAAATACTGCCCATCCTGGGATATAAATAAGTGCCATTCAGGTGCCAGAATCCAAGAAGTAAGAAAAAAGGGAAAGCAGGAATGAAAAAAAAGTTTAGATTATAGGGAAAAAATACTACATAATATTATATAATTTAAAATATTGATCGTTTACGACTTACTAGCTGTAGCCTGCAGCTTCGCCTGCGTTAACTAAGATTTACAACGGCATCTTAGCGGGATGGTATATTCGATATTATCCCGTGTTCCCGTGAGAATACGGGGATGAATTATAGCCTATGTGTTAATCTTATGTGTAAACTATATAATTATGAAGTTTCATCAAAATCCATACAGAAGTTTTTGCGTGAAAGAGTAACAAATATCCTCATAAACTTTCGTATTTATAATATTAGTAGCAATAGTTGTACCCTGCGCGTTGCTACGCCAGCAACTATTTTTTTTAAGGAAAGACGTCGGAATTCATTTGAATAAAAATGGCGTCATTTTTCGAAAATCGGTCGCACCAACTCAGAAACCAACGTGGGCTTATACACTATAACTTTGTTAAAGATCATCATACGATCAAATGCATAGTTCACGATTCTATAAAGGACATATTGACGAATATTCATTTATATATTATATCGATATGATCATCAGCCTTTATCCGTCCACTGCTGAACATAGGCCTCCCACACGCCAAGACGACCGATCCCCTGCCACTCGCATCCAACGAGGACCTGCAACTGCACGGAGATTGTCTTCCCTTATGGTTAATGGTCGACCAACAATTATAATATAATATATTATATACATATACATCGATATGAATGTATTATTATAATATTCCTTTTTATAAAAAGAAATGTATTAGTATAAAAAGTCTACATTTTACAGCGCAATTTTTATAGTATTAATGAAATAATGGTATAATATTTCCAGCTAGCATTTTTGTCTAATGGCTTTTAAAAATTCGTCAGTACATTCACGTCGGCCGCGTAAAAGCCTGTTAAAAGGTAGCACCTAATCAATATTAACGACCGTAATTCTATACGGACACCAGTTCATGAATTCTGAAACTTATATCATAAAGCTATGTCATCTAGTTAATCCAACTTATAAAAATAATCTTATAATTTTTTTTATCTATATAAATACTTAGGAATTTATAGGTAGTGGTAGTTTATGTGGATGAAGTGTTGGTCGGCCATTAGCCAGGTGGGATTGCGATCTTTTTGCAGTGGCCGGTCTGTGTTGGATGCGAGTGGCAAGGGATCATTTATCTTGGCGCTCATTGAGGGAGGCATATGTTCAGCCCCACCATGGTTCAAGCCTTGTCGTATGGCTCAGTAGTCCAGGGTGACCCCAACATCTTGGGTGAAGCGAATTAATCCGACGCGAGGGGGCTCATTGTACCCCTCTTATAAGAAGAGGGGACAACAGAGTAGGGGGCAAGGGGTGAGGATGGGAACCTCTCTTCATCGTACTGTCCAGACGTTGGGAGTGGTTGTTCTGTGGTGCAGGGAAACCGCTCTGTGAAGGTGGTGTCGGTCCCCTGAGGGACTGACTAGCCGTCGAGGTGCCCTGCTGCTTGTAGGTGCCCTGTTGGCACCTTACTAAAGGCGGCAGTGGTGGCACTCGCCGGGTTTTAGTGGGTAGAACTGCGTCCAACAAACCATCTTTCGGGCGCAGCGAGTCCCACATACCCGCCTGGGGAGACTCATTCCCCAGTGAGATGCGTCAGTGCATTTCCCGGCGTAAAAGATAAAAAAAGGCATATGTTCAGCGGTGGATGGATTAGGGTTAACGATGATGATGATGGAATACCTTTTATTTTATTTTTCGGATGAAGCTATGCTAATGACTCTAATGCTTCGTCGGTAGTGGGGTGAGCCGATTGGCTTCATCCTGTGAATACCTAATATAGTACATAAAACCTAAAAATATGATATACAAACAGAGATAAAAAGGCCGACTATCTAGCCGGCCTTGCAGGCAACTTTAGTACGAAATTATAACACAATAAAAAAATATTAACCCCTATATTTTTTACTTCTGGCTACTGCTTTCTTCTTCGATATTAGTCGAGAAAGGTGTTGGGGCAGCTGGAGTTGGAGTTGCCGATGCTTCCGAAGACTTCCAATCTCATCAGGCATGTTAGTTTCCTTACGATGCTTTTGCCGATAAGCAAGCGTTGGTCTCATATTAAAGTGGCCGTAGAGATTTGAAAAAAAAAGTAAGGCACTAAAAATCAAGATCAAACTCGGACTTTTTACTTAAGAGAATTATTTGAGTCATCCGCTACTAAATGCCAAGATGGCTGTTCTCCTCGTATCAACTTAAACAAGCAATGTATGTTATCCGTGATACTAAACGAATTTCATATCCAAGCATATTATGTTTTACAGGTTTAAGAAACACGTGCATAATATATTCCTGCATTAGACAGCATCTTGTCTAATGCTCGATTTCACATATGAAAGTGCACTGGGCCTTAGTTTGTGCATATTGTATCGACTAGGGATCACCCTTGTTCTGAAGTCTTGAGTATGATCAAGTTTTTATTTTCCTACTTGGATAAGCGAACTTTCAGACATACATACCGGATGGTGTAGATCTTTTTTTTACGGCGCTTTTATATCATTTTCATATGACTTATGCATACATCGCACAAATATATAAAAATCCAATATAATATAGCTAAAATGCATTTTTTTAATCTACTAACGAGTATATAAAAAGGTACAATCAATTTTTCAAAATTCAGTAAATTATTATTTTAATTTAATTAAATTGTTTCACTTAAATCAGATTCATCAAGATAAGGAACATTTTTTTATTTTCGTTTTGTTTGTTACGATTTCAGCTCCGTTTTTATTCCGGCATCCAAATGAATGCGAAAATGGAATTTTTGAGAGAAACCGCTTTGGCAGTGAACTTTCGAATTTTTCTCTTCCACACAAAGGCAGGGTACAGGGGTGCATAGTTTTATGCAGTTCTACTCTAACTTTATACCACAAAGGTACTGCATCTCTGGACTGTTCAGGAATCTAATTCCAGAAGTTGATGTTGGAATAAGAAAAAAATAACTGTAGTATTATACAATTTAAGATTTTTTTTTATAGAAGAAAAAACAAATGGACAGTCTGCTCACTCACTACACCAGAGTTGCCTTTCGTTGCTTTTCAATTAGGAGTATGCTCTTTTCTAAAAAGTCCCTAAGTCGTATCGGTTCAGAAATACCGTTAGTAGGATTTGAAATCAATCCCTATTACCGACGATGGAAATGTTTGAGTTTGAATATCTTTATAATAACGGTTAGAAGCTGTGTGAAGTTCATCAACCCTCATTAAGCCAGCGCATTGGCGAACAATTTCCGAATACCCCCCTCGCCCGATTTCGAGGAGAAAGCCCGTGCCTAGTGGGACTTTTATGGTTTGTGTTTTTTTACATCTATTTTACATTAAGCACCATAGCAAAAGAACACCAAAAAGCGCTGATGCTGTCTTTTAGGGGATGATTTGCAAATGCTGCTTGAGACTTTTTATTTGTCCTGTATCTATATTTATATTACTAAGGGCCTGTTACACAATCTCTAGATAAGTTCCCAATAGGCTATAATTTTTTTTTTAAATTTGACAGATATTCCATACTCTATCTGTCAAATATGTTGCCGATAGCCTATTGGGAACTTAACTGGAGATTGTGAAACAGGCCCTAAAGTGTTTGATTATCAAGCAACTTATCTGTCCGCATGTGTCTCATGTGAGATATGAAATAATGTAATGATTTTATAAAGTCTTTTCTTTTCCTAGACAAAATTTAGACGTCACATTTGTAATATTAAACTTACTCTCATTGGATCATCATCATCATCATCATTATCATCATCAGCCTTTATCGTCTAATTGGATGAAAAACTTAAAAATGATAAGTTTAAGAATCGTAACCGTATCGTATTTGATTTTGCGAACGGCAACTCTTCGTATTTGTTAAGTGCAATATTTTCATCCTTGCAAGCCTCAAGAATTAGATTAACTTCTTGTCTGACACCGATTTCAGACAATTCTCGGGAAAATGTTTCGCTCTGCTTCATTAAAGATCTAGAGGAAAGTTTCTAAGCGAATTTCCTCTCCGGGATACACAAAGGAAGAAGCTATGTAAAAATTGTTCGAGCAAACACAAAAATATTACCAATATTTTTGAAGTTTTGAATAACATTTTGATGTGCAATAGCCGTGAAAAAAGTCTCCATTTGTTTTATCTTTCATTCTAATATTAGGTATATTATTCTTGTTCCGGTTCCATAGACCTTATCACTACATATTATAAAACAAAGTCGCTTTTTCTGTCCGTATGTCCCTTTGTACGCTTAAATCTTTAAAACTACACAACGGATTTTGATGCCGTTTTTTTATTAGATAGGACAATTCAAGAGGAAGGTTTAAAACTTATTAAGTTTTTATATACATTGGCTAAGATATAACAATAATTGTTGGACGTGTCGGGAAAAATAGGCCGCCTGGGAGTTTTCAACGAAAACGCTGCTTAAACCCTTTAAGATATAACAAAATAATGTATGGTGGAATTGTGTATCTTAAATGGGTCTACAAAAAAAGGATTAGGGATATCATACTATATCCATTTAATACTTTAAAAAAATGGGCAATTATAGCGCGATAGTTTAAAAACTATTTACACAAATAAGGTATGAATCCTTATCATTTTAAATTAATTAATTGGCTTAAGCACTTTATGAAGATTATTTTTGCCCTTTACATCATGTAAATTAAATAAATACCTTAAGAGATATGGCAAAATCAAAATAATACGCAAGAAAATAAATCGTGTTGCCGTGATTTGAACGGGCAGTGTAATAATAGTATCCTAAATAGTACATTATATGCATACAGAAATACAGAAAGCGAAGGGGTATAATGTCTTTATGTTCAAGATAACATATTATATCCATTTTAATACAAAACTTAGTCATTATTAAAATAGAAAATGATTATCATCAGACATGATAAATCCGTAAATCTAAAATCACTCGGGCGAAGCTGCGGGTAACAGCTAGTTTGTAATATTATTAACTTCCTATTTTATTTATTCTAAAACTGCCACTTTAACTAAATAGTAGTATGCAACTGCTATGTTATATTATATAGGTAGTTCCTCACAGACATTTCTGGATTATAGACTTTGTTATAGAATATTTGAAAAGATTGGTACCACTAAGTTTGTTTCGCCGGTTCTTCTCAGTGGGCTTGCTTTGGGACCGGTGGTAGATTCAATTGATGTTCAAAAAGATATTTTAGGGATAGGTACTGTTTTATTAAAAAATATATTTATTTTTTACCTGTGCATCATTTGTCCTCTTTCTTTCTCATTGGAAAATTTTGCGTGAATATAATATGCTTTTTATTTAAATCGATGGAATGACAGTAGTATCACATGTAGATGGTAGGTGGTCAGCTTCACTCAAAATTATCAACTCCTGTGCACCCAAAAAAAAAACAGGCAACCTAAAACCTAAGGTGTACCTAAAACCATTACACTGCTTATCCTGCTTTTCTCTCCGAAACATAGAATAGCTATTGTACGGGACAAACAAGCAGGATTTATGTTCATTTTCTTTCAGGCGAAAATGCAGCCCAGAGCATTCTTACCACCACAACGAGTATATTATAAACTCCTTGGAAAATTATAGTGAAACAACTTTTCTTATTTTATCGCTCTCAGTTAAGATTTTTCATTCCCTACGTTTTGAATAATATATAGCAACCAAGGCCTAGGGAGGAGTAAGGTGTCAGATGTTCCAACGTTACAAAGTATATCCTATTACGCATCAATATTTTTGTTTGTCCTATCTACGCAGAGGAATGCTTACTTCTAAAATCTTAATTAACCGCGATAAAATTCGTGAAATCTGTTTCATTACAATAATAACGTGAGTTATTTCCTGACACTTTGATAGCGGAACTTACCTGCCACGTTGCGTATGTCTAGTAAAATTTAGAAAGAGCCCTGAAGATAGCGCATATGTGAATTCTCGCACTATATGTAAAATAGTACAGCATATTTTTGAACCGTTTTCTGTAGTACGCTGTCACTTGCATAACATCAACATATTTTGCATTTCCCGTTCGAACTACAATGTAGCGTTTAGATGTGTGAAAAGTGATGAAATGGAAGCCGGGAGGAAATTCACTATAGCTTCACCAAGTACATTTGATTGGGTAATTTCACGGAATTTAGTATTTAATATAAAATGTTGTTTATATAAAATGAATTTTATATAAATTTTATTTTGAAATATACTCGCATAAATCCTATCAATATGGATTTATGTTTTTTACTCTTTCACGCAAAAACTGCCATATGGATTTTAATGAAACTTTACAACAATATAGCTTAAAATCAGAATAATACATAATTTATCCCCTTACTTTACCTTACACGAAAATAGGAAGCACGCGGATGAAAACTTGGGGCGCTACTAGTAATATTATAAAATAAAATTAAAAAATTGTAATTTTTGATTTTTGGTGCTCTTTTATGCAAAAACTACTGAATGGATTTTGATGAAACTTTACAATTATATAGCTCATACATAATCCCACCAGAACGGGAAGTAATCGAGTAAAAGGCGGGGCGCTGCTAGTGGAAGGTATGCAAGTTGTGAATTCCATTTGGCTTTAAAATACATTTTGGAGATCTGGGTCATTGCTATTTCAAGTTGCAGGCTCCTTTCAACAAACGCTCGACAATCTTCTCCCACTCACATCCATATACGTCCAGCCACTTCGTAAAATTTATCAAACTTACATCTATTCTATCTTGCGAGGGTTAAGAACGCTACGTGGTAGTGAGCCGATTACAAATGCTGAACGTTAGCAATTGAGAAAAAAGCGTTCTCAAACGAGGGCGTATAGGAAGGTGAATCTCATAAGATATGATACGACCTCCCTTTCCATGCAGTGTCCGGGACTATACGGATGCGAGGCACTTTGGCGCTAAAAAACAAATTGATGATGATGATGATGATGGTGATGGTGATGATGAGGATGATGTTGATGATGATGATAGTTGTCTCTACAGGCCTAATTTATTATCTAACATTTTAAACACTGTCCGAATGATGAGCTTTGTATGTCAGTATAATATAATTAGGTCATCAATCAATTACTAAATATATTTTGAGAATGTGACTAATAGAATGTTGTTACATCATCATAAGAATAATATTTTTGACGTGACAACGTTTTATAATTCGATATAGCCGGCTGCACGCACGAAGTTGACTGATGCGGCGTTACCTCGCTCTGAGGCGTTTCATTTAAGGCTTGAAGTGCAAGCGAGAGTGCGGAACAAGCAACAAAGAGGCACAATCGGCCCATCGGTATTTTCTTATGACATTGCCACGTTCGGCTATCGTCAGTAAACCGACTTTACAGACAACCGATTTTTTTTTCTGTGGCAGGATTAGAACACAAATTCGTTGGAGAAGAAATGTAATATCAATCTAGGATATAACCAGACGACCATCGAATAACAAGGGAAGACTTATCTCTAAGAGATATTAAACAATTTTTTACTTCTTAAAAATATATTGGTGTCACATTGAAATTTATTTTATGAATAAACAATTCAAAACTAAATGTATTTTTTTATCACATTCTGAGGCTCAGGCTTCGTGCAATATTTGTCTCCGTTTAGTTTTCTATCTTATTTAAATTTCAAATCACAACGATCCTAAATAAATTCTCATGAAAATACTTGTGTTTTCTCTACTGGTATTATAGACGTTAGCGCTGTTAGTATATCCATGCAAAGTCCCACAATTTCACCCAGTTTTAGCTCACGCCTGCGAGGTTTCTGTCTCTGAATTCAACTCGCTTTTCAAATCCTATGTTTGATGCTTAAACACGGTTGCATTGACGATTAAAGCGAACTATGATACGAGACACAAAATGTGTTTGCTCTAAAAAGTGCCGTGATGGTATTTAGATAATACTAACGACAGTCAAAGTAATCTGTTGCAAAGGGCGTTTTATAATCATAATCTTTTTATTTATTTCTTTACTTTACGAGCTATGATGGTCCAGTGGTGGACGGTCTCGGCCTCTTGTGCGAGAGGTTCCACGTTTGATCGTGATTTATAGCTCATAGCTCAGTAAATTATTGATTAAATATCAATAATTTACTGAGCTTATAATAATAGAAACCAATACTAAAAGACAGAATGACTTACTTCTGACATGAAATCGTGATATTATTTTTCTATAATGAAACAACTTTTATGGATTTTATGCAGTTTATTGAGTTGTTGAAATGCCCGACGTTTTAGAAACTTTACAGCTACCATGAGTCCTCCCGTGCCCATGCTGTAAAGAAAAATATAAATAATTCATATAAATACTAACACAATACAAGTACCCCTTTTTTGAAGACATCATGATGATTCAGAACAGACTTCAAAACGTCAAACAGGCATTTAAGATTGATTTCCGAAAGATTCTCTCGATTTCTCTGGAATGCCATCATCAGATCCTATTTTCCATAGGCCCACTCTTAAAACATCTCATTTCCAACATAAAAATCATCCTAGTTCATCAACGACGAAGCTACCCACAAAAAAAACAAGAAATACGGTGAAAAAACGTAATCCTAGGATTTTAAATTAACATGATTATTTTCATTATTTAAACTATTTAAAACGGGATATTTACCATGTTTTTTTATTATAATCTTGCGGAAAATGTCGAAATATCGAGCACCGCGAAATAATAATAAAAAACATGATAAATCCCGTTTCAAATAGTTTAAACGTAATCCTTTTTTGAAATCGGTTAGAAAAAATTAATCCTATTAAACTCAGAGACACACTCAATAAACTACAATAATTCAAATCAGTGGCTCCAATAAAAGAACAAAACCACTTTAATAACATCGCTTTAGATATTCCCTCTCCGTTATACGATATTAAAGATTTCGACGTGATTTGATTTACATAATACGGTCCGAGTTCTCTTATGTAAATGTGGTCTTTTTTGCTATCATCTCGATAGAAGGCTTTGGGATGATTGATACTATCTGGTCTCATATGATTTATGAGATCGATATCAAAGTTATGAGATCATTTGGGAGATGAGAGACATTTCAGATTGTATGTTGCAATAATAATTGCTACATAGAATAATATACATATGTGATTATGGATTCTGTAGTTTCAAAAACGTCGGGCATATGAAAATCTAAGCTGTGATAAATAAATATGTTGATTCATTATAATAATATAAATATTATGTTCCATTAAAATAATATCATTATAATGGTAATGATATAAAGTACCAACCCATTTCTAAAGACCTCTGTGGCTCAATGGTTGGCGCGTTGGCGCTCAAACCGGGAGATTGCAGGATCAAGTCCCACCAAGAGTACAAAAAAGTTTTCTGTGCTACTGAATCATAAATGTGTATTAAATATGTTTCCGTTGTCTGGTATGCGTAACACACATTCCTCAAGAACTTACTACGCGACCAGATTGACGTGGTGTAAAAAACATCCATAGATATTATTATTATTTATGTCCTACTGCCATATTGATTTCGTTATTATTCACCGATTCGCTGGCTCTTTTTGGGCTGGTGAGCTTCACACACCTTCAAAGGCTTTGAATCTCATCGGGTATGCAGGTTTCCTCGTGAAGTATTCCTTCACCAGCCAGGTGATGTCCAAAATCGAAAGCAAACCTCATACTCAAATAGTCGAGCTCATACCTACTGGACCATCGTAGCAAGTTATGATGTTATATTATGTTTAATAATATAAATATTTTATTTAAATACTCATTGGTCAGGCATTACTTTATATCCTTTCTCCAAAGGTAAGGAAAGTTTGCATGCATATGCGTGCACTCACATATTTTCTTTATGGAGTACGTGATTCGCGGCCGAAAATGCCGTAGTGTAGATATAGCAGTTAATTTATATACCTACTGCATGTACTATTTTTTCAATAAAAAATACTTTTAATAGACAATTCCTTAAAGATATAATTTTCGCTTCGCAATCTTTGAAAAGTTTACGATCGCGTGAGATTACAATCTATATAATCTAACGAAATTTGAAATTTTACGCTGACATTATTATATACATTAAAAGTAAAATTTAAAAATATTAATGATTATGAAGCTTGAAGTATGTTTAGGTAATATACTTTTAAGGTGCACTAAAAAAATGAACGAGCTTTTTTGGCAATGTCCCATATTTTATCGTTTTTGTTTTTACTAGTTTTTGGCCAGAGCCTTACTTAAAAAACACAAAACAACGATGGCACTATCTATAATCTGCAATTGACAATATTTCATTTTATTTCATCTCTTTCTCTTTCTCTATCTCTTTAATTTTTTTTAAATATCGGGATAATAAGGACGGTCGTTTATTTTATTCTTCTTATTTAAATATTTTCTTTTTATTTTAAAATGTAAGTATTATGTTCTAAAATTCATTTAGAAATTCATAGCTTCATGGTAGGTGTGGGGTCCCGGTCTTTACTAAATTCATATTATGAAAGTATTTACATCTTATCATCTATATAAAATAATATTTTATATGACTGTACGTCTGTTTGTTCAGACTATTATCTGAAATGAGTGGCATGATTTTCACCGGAATTTTCTGACCGATCTTTTTATAGCCTAAGTATGTGTTTATAGCATAATATAATGTTATAAACAGTACCTACTTAGGCTATAAAAATTATAATCAAGCATCCGCGTCATAACAATATTAGTATTTTGGTGGTTTCCTTAATTTGAGTCGTGTAATATCTATTTTTTACAAAAACGCAACATTTCATAAATATCTCTAAGGCCACGTTTGCTTGAGCGCTTTTTTACCGAGCAGTAAAAAACGGTTTGAATGAGACATATGGACACCCATGTATATATTATTCACGCGAAAGCGTTTTTAAAACGCAACGCTTTTTTATCTAGCACTGTTGGATTTGTGTCGTTAAATCGGGCTTAGCTTGCCAAACTTGCAACTCGAACCGTCGGGTTTTACCGGGACGGTTTTTATGCGCTTGTGTCAACGGGGGCTAAGCGACACACAATTTTGCACCTGTGTGTATAAATAAACTATTATATAATAAATCTTATACCTTTAAACGAGCAATTCTTGTATATATATATATATATATATATATATAGAATCGGGATCTCGGAAACGGCTCCAACGATTTTGATGAAATTTTGTATACATGGGTTAAAAACGGCGATAAATCGATCTAGCTAGGATACATTTTTAGAAAACTTTTTTTACCCGTGTTTTGGGCAACGATAAAATATGATTAGAATACGAACGTAAATTTCGCTGTCGATTTGTATGTCATGATAGCTTAGTGGGAAAATTAGGCAGATAAATCCGAACGAGCATGGTTCGAATCTCCAATCCGATTTTTTTTCCTTTTTTTTAAGATCTTTTTTTTTTTGGAAGAAAAATTTTATCGTATGTAATCACTAAGGGTACCGAGCAAATGCTCGGTCAACCAGGTACTATTGTGTATAAATACACAAACATCGTCATAATCCCATATCCCATCCCAGAAATTCGCCAACCCTATGAAAACACTTCCCTCAAATACAAATTTCTTACATGAAACTGGATAAAACAGTAGTTGTATATAGGTGGGATATAATCTAGTTTAGGTTGGTGAAATTTATGCTACGTCACAACATTACCGTCTGAATATTCATTATTCGCCGGCTATATTTACAACGTTCACGGTGCTCCGTGTTAGATGTGACATAGTTATACTCTTTTGGCTTCGGATGTAAAATTATTTTGTTAAAACATGAAAGCACTTCCAAAATATCTAAGTCATATAAAAAATCTGTAACGAAATAAGATCTAATGTATATAAAAAACCCTTTAACCATAGAGAAGTCGTCTTGGCGTTCATTGAAGGAGGCCTATGTTCAGCAGTCGAGAGATAAATGCCGATAATGATTATGATGATGATAACTTACATTAAACATTTATCTCACGTAAAACACAAGACGCCATTACGATTACTAATAAGTAAGGATTCGCGTGTAGTGGCCAGCCCGCGTTCTATTCGATTGGCAAGAGTTTGTTCGTCTTGGCGTTTATTTTGTGGGCCTAGCAGTGGCCTGATAGACGCTGATAGTGATGATGATAATGATGAAGGTTTCACAAAAACAAACGATATGGTAATCGAGCCCCAAAATCATCTTCACAAAAACTTTTTATCATTCACCTAAAAACTCAAAAGATATTCAGATTTAATTTTACAAGTACAATTGTTTTTCTTTCCACAAAGAAGCTTGGATTAATTAAAGTTTAAACAAAAAGGATTTTTGAAAGAAATATAAATATCAAAAGACCCAAGTCCCTTTTAAAATACACCTTTTAATGCGCGATAACACTTAGTTTTTAATAAATAAAAAATCACTAATAAATTATCCCTATATAAAATATCCATTTATATTTATTTACTCAGGACAATAATTATTGGTTGCTTATTTGTCGTTTCGGTATTGCCTTTTGTTTCCAGATTCCAGATTTCGTAGCAGCAACTAGAAAAAAAAGAAAAGAAAATTAAAAAGAACTAATAAAAAGCAAAGCAAAAATAAATACAGAAAGAGAAGGAGAATATTTCGCTACAAAAAAAGGAGTGAAACATGGAGATCTTATGTCGCCAAAACTTTTCTCAGCTGTTTTAGAACATTCAACATAATATAATTATATAGACGCCTGCAATGGAATACTTACGGACTAAATATTAACGGATTACAATTAAACCAACTAAGATTTGCTGATGATCATCATTATTATCTACACTTCTACACTAATATTATAAACAGGAAAATTTTGTTTGTTTGTTTGTTTGGTTGTAATGAATAGTCACAAAAAGTACTGGACCGAATTTAAAATTCTTTCACCATTCGTAAGCTACATTATCTACGAGTAACATATACTCGTAAGATACTAGGTATTAAGATCCCGTTGTAAATCTTAGATAACGCAGGCGAAGCTGTGGGCAACAGCTAGTCTTACTATAAAATCATAATTTTGAACATTAGAAGTCCACGACTGCACTCGGATTTTTATCAATTCGATAGTCATGATGTGTAAAAAAAGAAATATACAAATCGATGGTCGTTTGTTCGTCGTGTCGTCAATCAAATGTCGTTTCGGTATGTTGGATCCTATTGCGTTATATTTTGTGAAAGGCTGCTACGTTGATTTTGTTTTTATGACTACAATTTCTTATATAATAATGTATCTAAAGGTTTTGTTTTAAAACACGTTACTCTCTGTCTAAATTTGTTATATTTTGCTTTTTAATGGTTTACTCATTACTCGTTATAATAAAATAATAAGGATTCTAAGCTTGAGTTATTTATCCTTCTTATCTCCCCGATAAGGATATTGAAACAAAATAAGTAAATGATTATACTGTCATCGGTCCTTGAAAAGTATGCTAAGGAAGGGTTTTTGTTAAAATTAGAAAAAGCAATTTTAAAACTGTCAGGATCGAACTCCGACCCTCTCGCTCGAGAAACCGCCATATCCACTGAACCATCGTCGCCATCGAGTTCGTGCTATGCGAATCATCATCATCATCATCATCATCATCACCATCATCATCAGCCTTAATCCGTCCACTGCTGAACATAGACCTCCCACAATGAACGCCAAGACGACCGATCCCGCATACTCGGGATGAGACACTCGCATCCAACGCCACCTGCCACTGCACGGAGATCGTCAAAATACGTAACCAAATCTTGTAATGTTTTCCACAAACACTATAATATAAAGTAACATATGTATACATAGTTTTATTTGATTAACACAGACAGTACATTACATGGGCTTATCTGAGAACGCGTCGTCCATCTTGTCGATCGAACATGACACAAACAACACACCACCCACTTTCCCCTGACACAGTCGAGTGTACACCTTATTGTATGGGATGCAACGACAAAGTTCCATCGAAGATGTGGAAGATAGTAAAGATAACCGCAACACGAATAAGATGGCCATAACTAACGATCAGGTTGAGTGAATCTATGGAGTCGTAATGTCAATATGGTGTTTTAATGGTTTCTTAACATGGCAAATCAAAATCGTTATAGACTTTTCTCATTGTCAGTTTCATCATAGGTTTTGTAATTTATATTATAGTACTTTTTACGCACACTGTCACAAAAACCGACAGCCTGAAGTTAGCTATCAGCCTGAAGCAACTTCAAGGTACTAAAACGATTCTATGAAACGGGAGAGAATTTTTTATGCTGTTTGGACGGACAAACGGGCGGACGAGCCACATGATATTAAGTGGTTAACATAGCCCAAAGTCACAAACAAGTCAACCTAAAACTAGCACAGGCAACTCAGTCATGTACTGCTCTTCTTGAGACATAATGTGTTAAGCCTCTGTGTTAGTAATTACACTGCCTGTCCCATTCTCTGCGAAACACAGCAAAGCTGTTTAACGGGAGAAATAAACAAGATGGTGGTATTCATGCAGCCGGGAGCGCGACATAGCGTCACACCCGTCAATTGTACCGGGCGTCCCTTGACGGCAATTTTTTATTATGTATATTTATTTAATTTAATTTAATATTCAAACCTAAAAACTACCTAACTAGGTTATATAACATCAACACAACCGAAACTACTACGAGTATACCTTGAAACTTGAAATTTCGTACAGGATTATTCAATGATAATATAAGTGTAATAAAAGTAACAAGGGATTTTTAGAAATTCTAACCCAAAGCGAGTGAAATAGGAAAAGTTTAAATGGATTTTTTTCTATCACAAGAAGTATAAACATAGGTATATAAGTTTTCAATTACGTTTAAATATGATCTTTTAGTTGAAATTTACAAATTTCTGCCCCGAAGGGGTAAACAGTGGTATAAGAAGACTAAAGACTTAGTTAGCACCTTCTGCATAGATAGGACTAAATAAAATATTGTTGTATCATAGGGTAGTTTCGAATAACTTTGTAACAGTAGGACGTCTGACACCTCAGTCCTCCCGTGACCATGGTTGCTGTAAAGTTTCCGAAACGTCGGGCTTGTAAAAAACTAAATAAACCGCGATAAAATCCGTAAAAGTTGTTTCATTAGAATGTTTCATTATAAAGTGGTATAAGGTTAGCATTGAAATTTTCTCACTTCTGGATTTAGTAGTATCAAAATGGTATATAGGTTTCTGATTACAAGTAAAAATGATCTGAATTAAAACATGTTCTAATAACCAAAGTAAACGCGGACGAAGATGCGAAAAACTAGTTCATAATAATTACGTAAAAAGATGTACTACAACTTATTTTTCTTAAAAAAAAATAGGTAATATAATTGTAATTATATTTATCGTAACAAAGTTTCGGTGTTTTATATAAAAAATAAATTTGAAACAAGCAACAGGGACGCGGACGTTTCCAATCACCATAACAATACATATAAACGCTCTTCGTATAATATAATTCATGTAAGTCTATTTATCGTGTGAACATGTACAATTAATATCAACAGCTCTCACACCCTTGTCAATGTCACCTCCATCCGAGCTGGACCCGCCCTGATATATTAACAACATGTTAAATAGCTAAATTATAATCCCACTGGTATGTTCAAATGCTAAAATCCTGGGTTTTATATACATATTACTCTATAAAAATACTAGAATACGTAAAACGCCAATAAGGAACTTATTTATTTTATTTTTTATTAAATGCTGTTCATACTTTCTGATGAATCGACAGTCTCCAGAGACGTGGATATCGAAGCCTGGGGCGTCTGATGCAACATCTATAATTCCGTCAAGCTGCATCATTTTATCTTCTTCTTTTATTACATGTTCAATACTGTTCCTCCATGACACCGCACTTATTCGAGTTAAACTTTCTTAAAAGCTCCTTGACTTCTTTTTCAATATTCTTATATATAATTCTTCTACATGACATTTGTAAAGAGCTTCCCAAATAGCCTCGTGGGAGATCGTATCGAATGCTTTAGTGTAGTCGATGAAGGCAATGTATAGTGTTCTATTAAATTCTTTATACTTCTCTATTACTTGTTGCATTACTTGTATATGATCCGTTGTACAAAATCCGGAACGAAATCCCGCCTGTTCTACTGGTTGGAACATATCGATTCTTGGGCTCAATCGAGTTTGTAAGATTGATGTGAACAATTTATAAACACTTGAAAGAAGACTAATAGGCCGATAATACTCTATATTTGAATTCGCAGGAAAGTGGACAGTGAGATGTCAATTCAAACACATTCGTTAAATTTGCGTCGTTTCGGTCCTTTATTGTACCTTTATCAGGGGGCCTAGCCAAAATGCCATTAAGAAAGCGTTAGCGAAGTTAGAAAATGATAAAATTTATGGGATTGACATAAGGCCGCGCTTAATCACGTGGTCCATCGTATACACTATACATTTTATCATTTTCGAACTTCGCTAGCGCTTTCTTAATGGCATTTTGGCTAGGCCCC
This sequence comes from Lycaena phlaeas, assembly GCA_905333005.2. Lineage (NCBI taxonomy): Eukaryota > Metazoa > Arthropoda > Insecta > Lepidoptera > Lycaenidae > Lycaena > Lycaena phlaeas. Next base: position 3,361,794 of record HG995174.1, read on the forward strand.
CTGGCATTTACAATCAATTATCAATACAGTAAAACATTTGTTTTACTCTATTGATAATTGACTGTAGATGCCTGATAAAGGCTTCGCGTGAAAGCGTAACAAACATTTATAATATTAGTAAGAATGTACAGCTAAAAGGCTTAATATCTAAAATCAACTTGGAAAGCAACGAGGATCATTTTTCGCACTCGACTCGTAGTTTTTTTACTATAATTTTATTAAAATTTTGACTTTTCCTGTATTGTAAATTAAAATTAAAGGTAGAAAAATCATGGGTTACCTAGGCCGCCGTCCTAGCTATAAACATGGATGACTCTACGTTTGGTGGCAAGCTGTATAATAATCCCACATCCAATAAACAACATCAATTAAAACATAGTAGTTACTTACGGAGAAATAAATTTTTGCCTCGACCGATATTGCAAAAGTTCGCAATATATGTTATTAGTTTAACCCCTTAAGATTCTAATTACATTTACTTTTGTTCGTGGTTTTATTAGAGTCGATCACATTTATAATTCACGATTTTAAAAATCTATTATGTAGAGGTCTTGAGTATGATCGCGTTGCTTAAATATATTGATTTATATAGTGGAATGCACGCTTGTTATTATATAGTAGAAATGCAATGTGAATGACGAAGGTCTACTTTTCACTCCCGTGTAGCCTCGAAGTGGATTTTTTAGAACTTCTACGTGCAACTATACTATATATACTATATATATTGCTTCCCGGAAATCATCGTGAGGAAAACCGTATGCCTGATATTTAGGTGTGGGGCGTTTATCAACCTGAATTAGCGCTTCGGTGAACTGTAGCCCCAACACCGTCCTTGCCTGATTTCGAAGCGACAATGACTAGCAGTACAACATAATATTATATGGGTTGATATTATTTTATCTATCTACATCTACATCTACACTAATATTATAAAGAGGAAAACTTTGTTTGTTTGTTTGGTTGTAATGAATAGGCTCAAAAAGCAACCGATTTCAAAAATTCTTTCACCGTTTGAAAGCTACATTATCCACGAGTAACATAGGCTAAATTTTATTCTGGAAAAAATAGGGTTCCGTAATATATTTGGGTTTTTCGGACACAAGGTGTAAAAAATCATCCAGAAAAGTTACTTATTTTTACTAAGATCCCGTTGTAAATCTTAGTTAACGCAGGCGAAGCTGCGGGCAACAGCTAGTACTACATAATATTATAAAGAGGAAAGATTTGATTGTTTGTTTGTATTGAATAGGCTCCGAAACTATTTGACCGATTTGAAAAATTATTTCACTGTTGGGAAGCTACACTATCAACGGTGAACATAGGCTATATTAATTTTTCAAAAAGTTAAGGACCTATTGTAAATCTTAGTTTGACGCAGGCGAAGCGAAAAAAAGCGAAACGAGAGGGCTCTTTGTACCGCTTTTATTAGAAGAGGGAACAAAAGAGCAGGGAGCGAGGAGTGAGGATGGGAACCTCACCTCATCGTACTGTCATGACGTTGGGAGGGGTTGTTCTGTGGTGCGGAACAACCGCTCTGTGGAGGTGGCGTCGGTCCCCTGAGGGACTAACTAGCCGTCGAGGTGCCCTGTTGCTTGTAGATCCGGGGCACCTCACCAAAGGCGGCAGTGGTGGCACTCGCCGGGTTTTAGTGGGTAGAGCTGCGTCCACTTACCATATTTCGGGCGCAGCGAGTCCCACATACCAGCCTGGGGAAACCCACTCTTTAGCGGGACGCGTCAGTGTATTTCCCGGCGTAAAAGAAAAAAAAGGCGAAGCTGCGTGCAACAGGTAGTTTATAATATGTTGTACATTGAGATTCAGGTTCGAACCCAGATAAGAATATTTATACCACTGAGACAGTCGACGTAAATAAAAATTACATAATATTATTAGTGTTACATAAAACAGTTTTTGTACATTTTACATACGTAACTACGCAGAGGCGGAATAAGTTAAACGAATCTGGCTTTAATAAAGCCTTCACTAACGAAAGTTAGTTTACTTTGTGATGGATTTATCTCATGGTGGTAGTGCGAATAAACTGAATGGCAAAGGTTCAATGAAAATGACCATGAAGTTATATTCAATTCTTCAAACATTAGACATTCAAAATTACATTCTAAATGTAATGTATGATATTTGAATGTTGAATGAAACGTACGATAGTTAATATAAATATGCCAAATAGCAATGCCAATAAAAACACAAAATTGCTTCTTTTTTTTCCAATTATTGGTTTATATTTTAATAAGCCTTATTTCCAAACACTCCTGCTTATTTTTTATCTTTTTAGACAATTATTTAGGATACACGTTTCTTTTTTATCTTCCTTTATTTTCATTCATAGCTTTCAGGATTAGATGTTCCACGATTTTCCCACACCAACATCAAGTTACAAACGAATTCGAGTGGATAACAATATACGAAAGATGGTGACAATTTGGTGTAACAATTATTTTTTTTAGGTATTTAATATAACAATATTTTATTAAAGATCATGAACTTTTACATTTTCTTTTTTTTAATAATCGGGAAATTTTTGAGCGTGCTTCGATTAAAAAAGCAGAAAATTAATTCAACTCGCGATCTCGACATTCCCAAACAACAAACAATTTTCAATCAGACGTTCCTTTTGGGAATAAATTAAAAGTTTCTTTTAATGAATTAGAGGTTTGTAAATAATTGAAATTGTTGCTCTTAAACTTCGAACGTTGGGTCGTGCTTGGAAGATTAATTAAAAAAAATTAGGTTTTTTTTCGATTTTCAGGTTCGATTTCTTATGGGTATCAACTTAGAATACATGCTGGACGCAGGCACTGGACCCATGAACACTAAAACGGCCGATCCTTCGCGATTGCATCCGACTTACCTACAATTTATATGCAAATAGCAGTTCAAATGTACATAGATTAAGTATAGTTCAAGGTAAACCGTTGTTAAAAGCGTGCTATGATGCACATACAATCTACGTAAAGTAAGCTAAGCTATCACGTTTCGTGCGTTTTGTGAGTTTGAGTGAGTTTGAGTGAGAGGAAAAATTGGCTTTTAATAAAACTCATATACAACCTTTTTAATCCTTCTTTAATTAATTCCTTTGCTGCATCCATTTTAAAAACTTTTGTTTCTGCCGACATGAGATTTCATCTGCCCATTCAATAATTCGATTGAATTTAATTCGCAATTGTAAAGAAGAACATTTTTGCGGGTTGGCTTTTCAGTCATAGCTTTTGCACTGAAATCGTATTGAAATTTTTAAATTTTTAATTTTTAAAGTTTGGATGAAATATTTGTTCAATTTTTATTGGTATACAGGACCGCTGTCACTGACTGTGCAGAAATGAATTCTCATATACTTTGACCAAGTTACCAGAAAACAAAATTCCATGGAACGACTTGTTGTCCAAGGCCAAGTGGAGCTGGCTGCACTGCTGAACGTAAGCCGCGTGAACCATGATTTAGAAAAGTGTTTATTGAATATTAAGTCTAAAATCCTCATTATCATCATTTTTTTCACTATCAACCATTATTCGACGTCAATATTTTTGAATACACGTAATGTTAATTATTATACACCTCGTCGAACGATCCTCCGCTGCCATGCCACGATTTAAATCACAACTCCAAATCTTTTCAGGCTTACCTAATATTCTGCCTAGCATTTTTGAAACTGTACTAGGGATCGGCTTCTAATCTGACCGGGTGCAGGTGAATACGAGTTTTTTTAATTGAAGCGACTGTCTATCAGACTTCCACAACCCAATAACTGGTTGTCATGTTTTCGGGCCTCTAAAGACCCGTAACGACTGTCAAAGATTCTCGAATGATACCCGAGACACTCCTCCGTCCATCAAGGGTCCACGTTAAAACTCCAGCAAATTTAGCTTTACCTGATGGATCATTCCGCACCGCTCGTTATTATTTCACCACGAACGATATTAAGCTTTCCTAAGCCGTACATAAGACTTAATTTATAAAAAAATAATATACACGTCATATTTTATTAACCCAAACGAAATGATCAGGAGCAAAATAAACTCAGTTCAATAGAAATAGAAAGTCAATATCTAAAGATGCTTAGAAAGATTGAAAAGGTTCCCGAAGATTGTTCCATTAATTTTGTTCGCGACTACACGCTAGATAAGTGAGGTTTATTCGCGAAGATTTGGACCAAGTTTCCTCGAAGTTTGGTTTCACCGAAACAGCAAGAATGTAGTGTTGGTTTCATATCGATACAATTTAGCTTATTATTTGTATTGGTAAGCACTTATACTAGAGCATTTTTTTATTTACGACTTTTTTTAAGCAGGTCGCAAACGAATTCTGACATGGTTTTTTTTTAATAAAAATTGTTTTAAGCGGGCTTGACGGAATAATTATGATACTAATTACCCGTTTATTAATAATCCGTTACTTCCATGAGATTCGCTGAAAAACTAAATTTCTAATTTAAAAAATACTCGAATCTATGAAAAAACTCGGCTTTACAAATTATTAACTTTCTTTTTAATGCACTATTTGACACAATGCTACACCACAATACACATATTATTATTGTTGTTGTCATTTACCCTAAGTATAAACAATAAAAATGTCATTGAGGATATAATATAATAAAAACATCGATAATAATTGCTTCACATCCCTAGCAAACCCAAGATAAGTTCGACAAGTTGCCTTCTTCCAGTAAAATATGTAGCGACACGGTATTGAAAAGTTCTCGTCCAAACGTCTTTATCGACTGCCCTACAAATGTAACTATCTCCGATACTGTTTAGGATTATCACCTCCAATTTAGTGTTGTATTTACTTATATTCTTGACTATATTGTTATGTAACATTCTTATTTAACTTATTAAGTAATTTTCGGATTACGGATTTTATTGTCACTTATGACTTTTCGGAGAGCTTACAACTACTATGTGTTTCGTAGTTAGATAGAATATGAGAATTTGATATTACTTTTTAATACATTAATTAGATCTCAACTGGAATATTTCGTTGAAATTTGGAGTCCTATTTATGATACGTACATCAGGCGACTAGAAGTTGTACAAAAAAAAAAAATATTCGTGGTATGCATTATAAACTTCATAAGTGTAAAGCATCATATGCCCAACTTTTACAGCACTATAATGTTGTAAGCCTTGAATCTAGACGTATTGTTCTTATGGCCACAATGTTGCATGGTATATGTAATAATAAGTATGATTGTTCTGAATTAACTTAATAACTTAGCATATAACGTACCTAGAAGTGTCCTTCGTCGGGAGGTGCGGGTGCCCCGGCTGTTCTATACCGTCAGGTGTCGAACCAATGCCGGGGCACGCGCTCCTCTACGACGTCTTATTGATAATTATAATGCACACCTTTCTGAAGTCGACATCTTCGCACACTCATTATCAAAATTTAAAAACATGGTTGTTAAAACATTCAAGTCAAAATATTAAGAAAACAACAGACTGTAACAAGTTAATACAAGTACTAATATTAGTTGTTAAGCTTAAGTATACAAATAATTGTTACATAATATGTAGTACCTAAGCGATAAAAAGATTCAAAGTCATAAGGTATAACTGTTTTATGTCCCAATAAATAAATAAATAGATATTCGTTACGTATTCATATAACATGATTAATTCTACAGTCATTGTTTAAAATTTCTATGCGATTAAAATTAATTAAAATGTAAAACAATATAAATAATCAACGAGCTTAGGTCAAGTGGCCTGTGGTGGGGTGGCCATTCAATTATTTCGACAAATATAATATTGGTTAGGAAAAAAATCATTTACCATGTCATCATCTGCCTTTCAGTATAACCGGATTCAGCTGAATACTAGTATTTTAAATGGAGCGACTGCTGTCGGACCTCCACAACCCAGTAACTGGGTGATACGGTGCCCCGCGGTAAGACTGGCTGCCAGATTCTCGGGCTTCTGACGACCCGTAACGACTGTCGAAGATCCACGAATGACAGCCGGGACCAACGGCTTAACGTGCTTTCCAAGGCACGGACGAATCTCGATATGTAAAATGCTCACCCATCCACGGACCAACCTCGGCAAGCATCGCTTAACCTGGTGGATCGATGCGCGCGGCTGTGACCACTGAGCCACTAGCTCCTCTAAATAATTTACCATGTATTAAGCAGAAATATGAAAAATGACTCGAGACCGACGATGGTCCACTGGTGGGTCGACTCAGTCTCTTGCGAGAGGTTCGGGTTCGATCCTGACTCCCCACCCCCGTGTGTGCATTGAAATGGGCTTTTCTAAATTTTTAAGTACACCCCAAACACGAGACAATCGTTCGCTTACCGGTGTAGGAAATATTGTAACGGAACCTGCATACCTGATGAGATTGAAAGTCTTTGAAGGTATGTGAAGTTCACCTACATTGGGTCAGCGCATCGGTGAACTATGGCTTGACTTCGAGGAGGAGACCCGTGCCCACCAGTGGGACATTTGAGGATAGACTCTTGATTGATGAAGTAGCGATAAAAATTTGAGCTGGCTAAAGTAGGGAACAACAGGGTTGCTTTCCGCAGTATGCGGTTAATTTGATTTAAGCTTTCGAATTCATATATTAGTAAGATGAATACACACAAGTAAAATCCTAGGTAATATGTCGTGCAGTTCTAATTATGTCACGTATCGCACGATCCTTCACCGCGAGACTTGAGCTCGGGTGGATTTATTTAACGACGTTATAGGAAAAATAATTAAGAAAATCGCCTTAATTATATCGATATGCAAAAAGGCGAAATATTTCAATACACTTGAACATCCTATAAATATACTAGCGGACTCGACAGACTTCGTTCTGTCAAAACAATTAATTTGCAATAAATAAAATTGCAATCTCAAATTTGAGAAATAAACTATCCTATCTTTTAAGTTGGAGAAAAGCACACATTTTAAAAGAAAAAACATTAAAATCGGTTAAGTGGTTTAGGAGTCCATTGAGGACAAACATTGTGACACGAGATTTATATATCCTATAAATATATTGTTTAATGCTTACGAGATTTTCGCTCATTACTATATATATATTACGATATAACTTTTACGAATTCTATAGCGGTTTATTAGTGTATTGACATGTCCGACGTTTCGCATTTACAGCAACCATGGCTACTGTCAAAAATCGCAACTACCCCATGATAAGATAAATCAATATTTTGTGGTCATTTGGTCAATTTAGATCCAAGTACCTGGTTGACCGAGCATTTGCTCGGTACCCTTTGTGATTAAATACGGTAAAAAATTTCTTCCAAAAAAATTATCTTAAAAAAAGGAAAAAAAAATCGGACTGGAGATTCGAACCAGGTTCGCTCGGTTTTAACTGCCTAATTTTTCCACTAAGCTATCATGACTATTTGACAGCGAAATTTACGTTCGTATTCCAATCATATTTTATCATTGCCTCAAAACACGGCTAAAAATAAGTTTTCTAAAAATGTAGCCTAGCTAGATCGATTTATCGCCGTCTTTAACCCATGTATACAAAATTTCATGAAAATCGTTGGAGCCGTTTCCGAAATTCAGATTCTATATATATATACAAGAATTGCTCGTTTAAAGGTATAAGATAAGATAATTACATATTATTTCAATGAAAAAAACTTTCACTTTTATTGAAGTTTATCAACATTTACTTTCCCGGCATTTTTCACGGGGGAAAAATTGCTGCAACAACGTTACGGGAGAAATAATGGAATAAGCATACACATTTTCACGTTTAATATTTTTATCACTCAAAATCTCCCTATATACGTCCGTGGTTACATTTTGTCCTTTCCAAACAAACAAAAGTAGCTTTGGGTTTGCCCTTAACATGGTTTTTGTTTTGAAACGAAATGTCGGTGGAACGGAACAGTTGGCTTAATATCAGCGTGAAACTGGTTAGCTCAGCGCTCGTCCGCAATTTTTCGCTTGGCCATCTCGCCATATGCAAAATGTGATAGTGTTTTATTAAAATGTACATTTTGAAATTCAAAGAGTTCAACGTAATGGTTTACAATGGTGATTTTCATTGTTACCGAAATCATCATCAACTCTTTTATATCCTACTGGTGGGCAGGTGTCTCCTCGAAATCAAGCGAGGAAGACCATAGGCCGTAGTTCACCGATCTATCTCAATGCTGATAGGTAAGCTTCACACCCTTTTAAAGATTTTGAATTTTTTCAGAAATACAGATATCCTCGCTTTTTTTTCCCCTCGAATTTCAAGCAAGCAAGCAAGATTTTTTCATGTTTAGATGCATGGTATTTTTTTAAATAATTTACTTCATTCTATAGGATCATCAAGATCGAATTCATAAAAAAATATGATAGCTACGCATAAAAAATCTACATAATATTTTTATCATAAATATTGTCTGTACTTGGCGAGTCGCACCGGTGACAGAGATGCGCAGTGCCATGCTAGGTATGGGGTATTTCTGTTTTAGAGAGAAGGATAAGACAGATAGTATTCTGGCACCACCACATATTATCACCCCACCACCACCACCACTTAAGATCTTATGTCTCTCTGACCTAGTCCCACTTTAACTAGACACGCGGGAGCGCGTCGAGCCAAACTCAGCTTATTATTTTTACCTTATGAGTAATTACCACTTCAACCACTTACTTTGTGCTAGAATTCTATTCTGTTCTGGTCTGTAAAAAAAATTAACCAGTGACTACTAATCATTTGTTAATTTGCCAATCTTAATAATAAACCAAACTTTCGACGAACGCCAAGTCTCGCCACTCGAATCCCACTAAGACCAGCCCCTATGCTAATATACCAACAATACTTTACTCTGTTTGATCATCATCAGCCTTTACCCATCCACTGTTGACAATATGCCTCTTTCATTGTGCGTATAAATTAATATAAATACTTTGTTTAATTACTATAAAACGCTTTTTACATCTAACAAAAATATGCTTAAGCCTTACAACTATTCAAAACATGAACAATATTCTAAGACAATATCATATGAGTGAGCTATATAAAAATAAAACAAATGTAATGATGAAAATTAAATGAAAGACGATGATGATGAATATGGTAAATATCCTGTTTCTTAATGTTAAGTAGCCGCGTTAATCTATAAAAAGCTATTCAAGCTAGAATGATTAAGAATCTAAAATATACGCTTAAGGCGTTTCTTCGGAATCTGATAGGACCCGCGTTCCTCCGTAATCACGCGATACAAACGATAAGCTTCCGTTTGACTGTACAAGTATATTTATTCAATCGCATTACATAATACTTATCGAATACATTTATTAAGGTATATTTAGGTGTAAAACCATATAATTATATTTTATCTAGGGACTTGTATGTCTATTTTAAAAATTAAATATATACTGCCCAGGTTTTTTTTGCTTGTGGCCCTAATGACCCTAATGCTTCATCGGAAACGATACTGCCCAAGTATGAGCTGCACACGTAGGTTTAGAATATAAGCAAGTATGTGTCTACATCCATCATGCATCAAAAAAGGCAAGTCGGATCCTCTCGCTCAAGAAGGGTCTCGGCCTCTTGTGCGAGAGGGTCCAGGTTGGACTGGAACATCGTAGCTGTACTATTTACTACGCTGACACAAAACAGAACGTTATTTCAATGTTTATACCTTTATGTCAGTCATTTGCCTTGTGTGATGGCCTTGTGTGAAAATGTCGCTAGAACAATAATGTTAATTTACTTGGTTAGGAATACCTTAGGGGCGTTATCAAAATTTCTATAATAGAAATAAAATTAGCTTTTAGGTTGTCCTTAATCCAAACTCATTTGCGCATTAACACTTGATTTTATTCCGTAGGGTATCTCAAATGACAGTAATTGCCTATTATCGAAATTAACAGCTAATCGTAGCTTTTATTTTATCGTTAAAGCGACCTCAATATATTAAAAGCTAAACTATAAAATACAGAGACAGTGTCGCTTAGGCTGTCTACATGTTTGGCATATTTTGGGACACATTCTTATTGATTTTCTTATTTTGAAAATAAGTTAATGAAAGGGAATGGAATATTGGTTAAAAAGTTGCATGGATAGGTATTGCGAACATTGTGTTTCACGGAATACTGAACAGAAATTGATTGGAGTAGGTTTTTTATTATTATAAGAATAAGTTTTTCATATATCCGAAAACTAGCTGTTGCCTTTCGCTTGGGTTGGCCAATATTTATGATGATTTCTAAAGCCTTTGTCACTCATTGTTAACGTAGTACTTTCATAATGAAAATTCAAATCGGACTAGGAGTAACAAACAATCATCAGCATTACATATTAATTAGTATAAGATATTGTAATTATGGTATTTATAGTATCTTCCTAGTTTTCTTTTTATTTACCTGCTCTCGATATTATTATTTGTCCTATAAACAGTTAAAATAACGATCGTATCAAAATAGTCAATATCCCGTTTTATGCAGATAATTAGTGGAAATTAAGAATATTTTAAATATAATGATTTTATTAATACTTTGTTTTGACTGTTTTATTTATATTACCTAAGAATAATGCGAAACCCATTTAGAATTATTATCATTAATCTCAATCCCATGGCTAAATATAAACCTTTCACATAACCCCAAGATGACCGATCTCCGGATGCTGCACGGATGCCCGTATCCGCTCTAGTTTGAGGTCAACCAAAACTTCGTCTTTGGGAACGCATTACAGTTTCTGAACCGAAATAGTATATTCACGGAGTTATATTTCTGATTTGACAAGTTTTTGATAAATGTGTGTCTCTATGGAATGTGCTCCCTATATTGTGTAATATATTTTGCGATCCGAATTTTTGGATGCCTTTTCAGTAGATGTATCATTCGTTTAAGGTCATAAGTCTTTGTGTATATTATTTATGTATGTATGATATTTTTAAATGTAGAATAAACGTGCTTCTTTTCCTAAAAAAAATAGGCACTAATAAGAACTAGATAATCGATGCTTAATTAATGATAATTATAATAAAAATAGGAACTATATTATGGATACTATATAAATGAACAGCCTAAGAAGGAATTGAAAATAGTTTCAAGCAGGAAATAATAAACTCGCTAAAAAAAGTTAAATAATAAATATTATACATCTAAAACATATATTTTTCGAATTATCAACAGGCAAAAAACATTTTAAAATTGTTGAAAATATACTTAAAAATTATTATTTTTATCCATTAAAAGCAAAAAGGCTGGTCACTCTCAGGTCGTCAAGACGCAGAATAGGCTATGGCATTTACGAAAATATAGATAGGCATCAGCTATTAACTCTCCAGCCTGCCACTACTCTAGCTTCTTTGAACATTTTAATGGTTCTATACGAGCGCTTACAAGATATTTTGATGAGATTCTTTGTTTGTCATTGAAGCTTTTATCGATATTCAACCGAAAAATATTTTAGAACCTTTTTCACTTTTTCCAAGAACTCATTTGGCCGGAATAATATCTGATTGAAAGGGTCTACAAAATAATTTCTATGCTTATTTTTCAGATAAAAATTATGTTCATTTTGTTTATCTATTGTTTGTATTTTTAACCTCAGCGGATTTCATTGTATAATACAATATGAAATGAAAAGGGGTTGTCTGGGATTCTACTGTCACATCATTTCAATTGGGCGGTAATAAGCACCGGGCAGTCCAGTCGCCCCAAGGCAGTGTCCAGTAGAAAACCATATTATGTCACAATCCTCAGCAGTGAGGGAACGACGAAGAAGAAGGTTGTGTCTTAAGTGCCCTTTTTTGGCATATTATGCAAAAAATAAAACTGATAATGTTCGAAATCAAAATAAAATGCTTATGTCCTAATTAAAAACTATTTGACTGATTTTGATAAAATTTTGTAAAATATATACTTTCGAGCAGTAGACGGATAAAGGCTGATGATGATGACAATGATAATGGTGATGGTAGGATAATAAGTTAAAGTGGTGGCGGGTACGGTTTTTTGGTGTCAGTTTAAAGATCACCTAAATTAAAGAGTAGACAGAAAAAGGTGTAAAACATAACATTATAATGTACGTTGAAACTAAAGTTATCACAGCAAAATAACATAATACATATTAAATCAAACATTACAGTGACAAAAATTTGTTTAAAGTCTATTCGCATTTGTTTTCCAATAAGTTCGGCCATGTTCGGCCAAAGTATATTTTCACATGCTGGTGGTCCACGCCAATGCATTGACTGATTTTTGGACGCCAGCCAGAGGACGAGCATTTCCCAAATGTATCTTTCATCCATTTTATAAAATCTTATGTCCATGTTATAGGTAGCTATGACTTCATAATGGTATACTCACAAGTTATAATATTATGATTTACCTAGTAATTACTTTGGTCTTGCCGATTTCAATTTGTTAACGTTAACTATATTTTCCAACGTAAGTTTTTAACCGACTTCAAAAAAAGAAGGAGGTTATCAATTTGTCTGTATGTTTTTTTTTTTTTGTATGTTTGTTACACGATTACTCCACTCTTTGAGGATGGATTTTGGTGATTCTTGTTTTGTTTGAAAGCTTATGTTTCCGAATTTGTCCCATAATTATTTGATTGACATCTAATCAGCGGTTTTTAAGTTATTTTCAATAATGCTTCTTTGGTTGGTTTTGTATAAACAGACGATTTACTCATTTTATTACCTGTCGATGTAATATGAATAATATGAACAAAAACCACTGAATAGGATACTTTGGAAAGTATCAAAGTATTGTGAGTATCATCATCATCATCATCAACTTTCATCTGTCCATGGCTGAACATAGGTTCCCTCAATGAACGTAAAACTAAAAAGTACAAAATAAAATTAATTTTAATAAAAAACCAAAAACCGACTTCAAAACTATACCTCAATTTATGTACAACTAAAAAAATTAAAATAATATTAAAATACTTCGATGTGAAGTAGAAGTATACTATTTAAAATTGGGTATTTTTGGAGTCGGTACCAGCCAAAATATTGATGCCCTTCACAGACTTAATACTTGGTGTATGTGATTGATCATTAAAATATCCTCTTTAGATCTACCTAGAAAAGAGTGTATTATTATAATGTATAATAATTATTGTACTATATGTAGTAAGTGTATATAGATGTAAATCAACACTTCTAAATAAAAAAAATGTTATGATGCGCATACAGAATTTTTTTCAATTTTAAGTTTTAAATAAGTAACGTAACTTTTTTGTATTTATTTATTTGCAGCTAAATTTAATTTCACTAACAGCATAAAAACCAAGGCTTAGGTACAACAATTGTACGCCTTGCCTTCCATGATGGAATCAACTGATGCTAAAATATGAGATGAACTACTTCAGTAAGTGCCATATCGAATAAACAAATTCAATACTAAGAACTGAGTGTATTTAACTGTAATAGAGATTTGAACTCCTGAAATTGGGAAGAAGTACAAGTTCAGTTTCATCCTAGTTAGTTAATCCAACTAATATTATAAATGCGAAAGTTTATAAGTATGTATGGATGGATGTTTATTACTCTTTCAAGTAAAAAATACTTAATGGATTTTGATGAAACTTTACAAAAACATAGCTTCAGAATAAGACATGGACTATGAGTACGCGGGTGAAACAGCGGGGTGCAGCTAGTCCAATAATAATTCAATACAATATTCAATAAGAATATTTAGTTAGATATTGTCAAAAACTTTTGATAATAATTTTATTAGCAGTGTGAATGAAAAGTCGCATGAAACACCTGCAACTAATTGGGTTACGTGAACGCCAACGTTAAGTATTTAAATTTATTAAAGGGGTACACGAAATAGTTCGTAACCTGTCATGACACGCTGTCACTGACAAAATAGCCTCGCCACCGGGCACTCAAACCACAAATGTAGACCCGGCCTTAGTGCACTATATGAGGACGTTGTATTAAGCGTCTAAATTGCTTTCACATTTCCATCCGTGTGAAAATGTACTAAAGAGATGTAGGAAAAATAAATTGAGAGTGCTCCCGTGTTTATCCAAATAAAATGTTGCGGCAATGTAGTGTCGGCGTTTTAATAAACGAAGCGTTTGTTGGACGAGATATGAAATCATGTATTTGATGTATTTAATCCCATTTAGATATAAAATGAAGAATAACTGTAACTGTTTTTATCACATTTAAAAGCAACCTGAAACTGTTTTATTTTGTCGTCTAAAGATTATAGAGAGATTCTAGAGACATTCAAGATTTGTTTGTTTCTATTATATTCAATACTAGCAGCGCCCCGCGGTTTCAGCCGCGTACTTCCCGTTTCAGTGGGAGTACAGGCATAAATTATAGCGTATGTGTTATTCAAATATATAATCTATGTTATTGTAAAGTTTCATTAAAGTCCATTCAGTAGTTTTTAGGTAAAAGAATATCCATATTTACAAACTTTCACATTTATAATATTGGTAAGATGTATAAAGTACATTTTACATGAATGCTTTCAATATTATTAGTAAAATTATTGTATGGCTTTTATTTTAACGTACATGGTTATTTTAAATATATATACCTATTAATATAAAAGCCAAAGATGTTATACAGAATATAACTTTCCATATATTTTTAGTATATGCGCAAATTATAATATTAACTGCGCTGAGACGCACATTAATTTTTTGTCCAATTATGTACACCATTAGTATGCTAAATATTTAATTTAAAGTCAAAGATTCAGGACACTTAGCCCCTAATTCAGAGCCGCAATTAACATAACAAAACATCAGACCATTGTGCCCCGGATAAGCCAGGACATAACCGAATGCGACGACACTGTACCGCCCCTTCCATGTAACGTTACAAGGTGAACTTTAATGGAGTGAAGGCTTCTGACACCGTTTTGTAGAATTTTAAAGTATCATACATAATAAATTATGTATAATGAAACAACTTTCATATATTTTATTGCGATTTATAGAGTTTTTGACGTGAAAACGTCTTATAATTCGATGGAGCCGGCTGCACGCACGAAAAAGCATGACTCATGCGGCGTTTCATCGCTCTGAGGCGTTCCATTTAAGGCTTGAAGTGCAAGCAAGAGCGCGGAACGAGAGAGAAAGAGGCACAATCGACCCATCAGTATTTTCTTATGACGTTGTCACGTTTAACTATCGTCAGTAAACCGACTTTACAGACAACCGATTTTTGTACAAGCCTGACGCTTAGGATACTTTACAGCAATCATGGTCCTACAGTCGGACGTCTGACACCTCAGTCCTCCCGTAACAATGGCTGCTGTAAAGAATCCGAAAGGTTGTGCTTGTAAAAAACTCAATAAGCCGCGATAAAATCCAAGTTGTTTCATTATAATGAGTGTTTGCGTAAACATAAGAAAACAAAATTCTCACTTTTTTTGAATATATTGATTTCACTTTCAGTCTTACCTTCAAGGACAGCTGTAATAATAACTGGTTGGTGGTTGTTACGGACGTAGCCCGCTATGATGATGATCAGTAATCTATTTTGTTATATTATCTTATGAAATAAGGCATCGTTTCCAATGACAGCTCTCAAGCGGTTTAAATATTTCCGACTCTTACAACGATTATCCTGATATATATTACTAGCTGTTGCTCGCAGCTTTGCCCGCGTTACCAAAAATTCCTTTTTTAATAAAAATAAATAAAAAGTATCCTATGTTACTGTCTACTCTACTCGTACTAGTTTCCTAGAATATATGTGCAAAGCTTCATGATGATTCGTCGAGTAGTTTTGCGTGAAAGCGTAACAAACATCCATCGCTTTCACATTTATAATATCAGTAAGGATGGCAAATTATACAAAAACTTGATCAATTATATACTTTAACCTCGCCTTAGAAACTAGTTTATCTTATGTTTTAAGCAGGATGAAAATCCATTTAGTACTTTTAGAGTTCTTCGGACTGGGACGCTACTAAGTCCCAAATGGTCGTCAGCTGGCCGGCCCAGTGAGCGAGCTGTGGACGTTCACAGGCCCTCGACTTTTCAGACACTTTCCTCTGGCGGCAATGGGTTGCGTCCCCTCCTTATTCCCCACTTAAGGCACCCTGAACACGAGGGCCCTTCATAGCTCAGCTGATAGGCCGCTGTCCCTGTTACGCTTTCTCCTTCTGCGACATCACTACTTGTAGAACTGGAGGAAATTTCAAATACCTATTGAGGCCGTCGTGTAAGATTTCAACCATAAGGTCTTGTGTCCTTCACTATTTAGTGTTTCCAGACGATCCGAAACCTTACGTAGTGCGTAAGGGCTCATAACGTTCTGAGAATCGGGAATAATAATATATCAATGCAAAGCGATAAAACGACACCTGGATTAACCGGTTCATATACGAGCCGGACTGATATCCTATCATAACAAATAAATTTATAACCAGAGATCGGGTCATAATTGAAACAGCAATATCGGTTAACTCCGGGTTAATTTAATCAGTTAAATTTGATAACCACCGGCTGTGCTTAATGAAGCAATTGAACTTGATTTATAACATTGAAGTAAAATTAACTATTGGGGCATTTAATTTATAGCGAACTAGCGTTTACATGCGGCTTCAACGTGGACACTGGTATTCATAGAAATCAAACGTATTAAACGTAAGTGCCATATTGTCCGTCAGCTCATCTATCAAAGGATAATAATTATCATCATCATCATCATCATCAGCCTATATCCGTTCACTGCTTAACATAAGCCTAGTTAAGAGCGTTTACGCCTTTTATGCGCAAAAGTGCATGGGAAATCAAATTTATGTATTTCGCGGTCACTTATTTGCACAAAAGATTTTTTTTTCACTTCAATGTTTGACACAAATAAATTTTGATGCTTTCGAATAAAAAAAAATGATTAGAACGCAGCGTTTTATTGTGGTTTTAAAATAGCTCTAGAAAAAATCGTGGTTTTTTCTTTTAAAGTAGACGACATTTATTACATCGATGTTCAATTTAGGAAGAGAAATCGATGAAAAAAAAATTCTAGACATTTCATATTGTTTAAAAAAATCTAATTTAATATCCCTAAATTTAAAAATCTTTTTTTTAGACAATTTTTAGCTCAGGGTATTTGCTTGATTTTGATTGTTTAACAAAGTTTAGTTTGTAGATTTTTTGAATATTTTTACAAATCCCAAGCGTAATAACTGATTTTTTTGTGCATATAGCTTAGATCTACGAATCGGTGATAATCAATCCCACTAAATGTTTTATAATCCCACTAAATGTTAATCGTGGTCTCTTATTTTATATTTTTAGACAAAATTTAAAAATATATAGAATCCTAAATTTTAACCCTTTTATCACCAACCCCAATTTCTTGACAGCAATACAGCAAAACAGCAATACATTTGTCAGAAGGAAGTCTATTGGTACAGCTAGTAGTTTCACATTAATCTTTGAAAAAAATCTGATAAATTTTAATAAAATTTATTAAAGAGACTGCTTACTTTATAAAATTGTTTGTTCCGGACAAACAATTTTATAAAGTACGACGGTAACAGGGAAGGCCGCAGGCAACCACTAGTTATAAATAAAAGAGTCAAAGTTTTCCAATATAAATTATTTTTGTTGCGTCTTTAGCAATATCAAGTTGTTCCCTTCGCTTGAGACTGTCCTTTGTCAAATAGTTTCTGAAAAGTGTGTTGGAAGCTGTCTGAAATGTTTCAAGGCGTGATTTTATTATTGTGTAGTATTGAATATTCTTTTAAATTGCATATAAAAGATGTAGCATAAATTGATGATAGGGAAAAGGAGGGCAACGCATGTTAATGGGCGTCGATAGTCGCAAGGCTTCGACTGTTCGTTTGCCCTTACATGCTATAAAAAATGAATATAAATTATTAAGATAAATGAACATATTAACAAGTTATTTCTTTTTTTTTTCATGAAATTAGTTCGTAGTAAAACCAACATAATTTTATATTTTCATACATTACCTGTGGAACAGCAGGTACTCTAAAGTCTATACATAGTATAAGAATAGTATTCATAATATTTCCTGTATATAATACATTGCCTGGACGCTTCAGGGTTAATAGTGCCTGAATTATACAGTTTACTTTCAACGTCTATGAACCTAAGTAAATATATAAGATAAGCCGTATCTTTTGCAGGGTCGTTGAGTTGAGGTGAGTCTCACCCGGGCATCTCTGGGTCAACATGACCTTTAAATACTTGGAACATTGGGGCTTTATTATTGGCTAGTTTTGTAAACAGGTCAATTGTAAACAAGATCGGAACAATCAGCGTATTTTAAGTACCTTTGCGCAAATTCGGTTTTGTGTAAATAAATTCTGAGTATATACTAGTTGAGAAACAAATTCTGATTATAATTATAATAATAAATAGTATAATAGATTGTGCTCAAATATTAAATATTTCAGCATCATCAGCTCATAGTATAACTATTAACTAGTATATAAACCAAGATTCAAGAGTGGAGGCCGCGTAGATGAATTGTTGGTCGGCCATTAACCAGGACGAAAGACGATCTCTGTGCAGTAGCTGACCTTGGATGTTAGTGACAAATTTGACTTTGACTTTGACTGGGCGTTCATTAAGACAGGCCTATGTTCGGCAGTGGCAAAAAAGCATTAGCAGTGGCATAAAGGTTGATGATGATGATGATAATTGGAACCACGAACAAACGCTTGGAACGACACATTTACACATGCGTATCGAAGCACCGGCCAAGCAGCACTTACTACTGACAGCACTGCGATGTTCGCTTAGAAATCTCGTCGATGCGCATGATCCTGTGAGTCAGCGTTTGTTCGTAGTTTCCGTATCTTATCTTATACCTTTTATATATATATATATATATATATATATATATATAATTTTTCCTTTTTTTAAGATCATTTTTTTTAAATAAATTTTTTATCGTATTTTATTACTAAGGGTACCGAGCAAAAGCTCGGTCAACCAGGTACTTATATCGGCCTCTTACGCGAGGGGTTCCGGGTTCGATCCTGACCCGTCCGTGTGTGCCTTGAAATGGGTTTTCTAAATTCTAAATTGTAAAAAAAAAAAAATCTAAGTGCACACGAGACCATCGTTCGCTCACCGGTGAAGGAAAACATCGTGAGGAAACCTGCATGCCTGATGAGATTGAAACTCTTTGAAGGTATGTGAAGTTCACCAATCCGCACTGGGCCAGCGCGGTGGACTATTTGGCCCATTACCCTCCTCGTCTGATTTCGAGGAGGAGACCCGTGCCCAGCAGTGGGACATATAAGGGTTGATACTTTACTTTTTTTACAGTTCAAGAGTGAAGGACAAGCTTAGGTAAACGAAGGGTCCTGACGGGAAGGCAGTATCCTTGCAGTAGCCAGTCCGTGTTAGATCAGACAAGGGATCGGTCATCTTGGCATTCAGTGAAGGCCAATGTCCAGCAGTGGATTGGTAAAGGCTGATAATAAAATAAAAGATGAGTATTACATTGCTAAATTTATGAACTTTGTTATGTAAGATCTTGATATGCTCAAAGTTTCTGATACTTACAGCATTCTGGGTCACAAAAGGTAAAAAGTGGCTAAAAATATAAATACACTTCTGGGACTATAATATTAAAACGAGTCCAATTTTCGTCACGCGCGTCTTTAAACATATTTGAAATTGAAGGGACAGAGGTCGATGCGGCCGCCGTATTTCATTACACTCAGGGAAAGCTCCTAAACGGCGACGGCATTGAAGAGCGAACATCTTTTATGGGTTTTGATTTGGACGTGACGGGAATAGGCGCTTTGGGTTTTGGACACATTTTTTACGACTCAATTTCCACTGGAATTTTGCTAAGTCAAGATTGGATTATGAGAATGTACAGAAATATGTTGACGGTTTTTTTTTTAAATAAATCATCAGCATTGGAAGACTCAATTCGTTTTGTAACTGCATAACATTCTATAGTACAGAAAGAGGTTAAATAGGTAAATACATAAAAGACAATTAGTGTTTTTAACAATAACAATTATTTTAATAAGAAAAAAATATCCCATTGCTGGGTACGGGACTCCTCCTTCGAATCAGACGAGAAAGATGTTGTAAGTTCACCAATGCGTTGGCCTAATGCGGTTTGGTGAACTTCATACACCTTCAAAGACCTTTAATATCATCATTCATGTTACAATATTTTAATTTTTGAAATATGAACTGTTGATTTCAGGTGCACTTAGAAATTGATACAATTTCAAGGTAGTACAAGGGTTAGAATCGAACTCGGAACTTCTTCATAACAACTAGGCTATTCGACACACTAATCGATCACCAATATGAGGTTACAAAAGTCAGAAACTGCTAGTTTTGTTGAATCATGCCATTTTTTATTCAAATAACATCTTTATGGATAAAGCCAAGTACTCGGATGGTTCCTGACCCTATCTGAAACTTATGCTAGCTCAGTGCATACATTACACATACAAACTAAGACAACGGCAATCACCTTTAGCGGCTTTTTGAAGATCCTAGGTCTACGGGGAGCACAGTTTAATTACCTTTTTCGCGCGTTATTAATCAATTGCGACTATCTATTACTATCTATCTACCCAAGGTGTGAGAGACCATTTGTTTTCTTTTTTTTTGATGACGCAGCGGAAATCCTTTTCGGACCATACCAGGGCCTTGGGTGGGCGCGCTGGCGTGTATGGGGACTCGCATTGGGTACACTTCCCCACTAAAACCACTGCGTCAGCCTTCAGCCGCTATTTGAGGGACCCGGATCTGCAGGCGACGGGAAACCCTCAGCGACAGACTGGTCCCGGCAAGATCAGATTCTCCACAATAGGGGGACTGCCCGGCTAGGGTGTGAGAGACCAGAGATACATCCAAAACTTGAATAAAATATAATACAACAGAACATGTTTGTATTGTAATAACTCTAACTTAAACTTTAATTAATACATACATTAAGTAAATTAATAAAATATCATAATGAGGCGATTAACAGGCAATTCATAATCTTGTTACTAATCTACCATAGAAATATATCACCCAGCTAGAAGTCAATAATAAAGCACCGGTGGAGTTGTACAATCAACTTACGGCCAGAGGCGTGGTACGGGATATCGTTTTAAATGGGTTTAGCGGAATTTATAGTTTAACTGAAATTTTACTTTCTATTGAAATTATTTTACACATTTATAATTTGAGTGATTAATTATACGGTTCTTGGTAGACATTAATATTTTTTAATACTACTACTTTTCCTTACACTGTACATTGAGGAAGTTTTTTGTTTAGAAGTAGACGGATAAAGTAAAGTTGGCTAATGATGAATATTTAAACTGCAAATATTATAAGATCAAGTCATCGATCAAATATACCATAGATACACTGTTACCTACAAATCGTAAAAAAAAATCATCGAAAAATTGTATCATGCTTCGACATTGCTAAGTTGCAAGTCAAAAAATAAAAATCATATTCTTTTTTTTTACATTTACGTCCTTACTCCTTAACAATAACGTTATATATTCAATACTGGGCTTCGCGCTTATGGAATTACCAGAGATCATACTCACAATTGTGCTTAGAACAGTTTTAAGCACAATTGGATCGAGACACTTTTAGCATTTGTGCAGTGTCTAGGGTATATTTGATCGATGGAACAAGTACATTATCATTGTTTACTGGCAACTACTGAACAGTCCTCTTTCATGAATAATGCATGGAGTCCCTCGACCCATCTAGTTCAAGGTCAACATACCTAGTGGCCTCATATCTGATTCTCACACTCTGTCGATACTCCAGATCCGTATTAGGCTCTTCAGTATATCAAGGTATTCAACCGCTTCTTCTAACTTCAATGATCGTCTTTATTATCCGTGGCATAGGAAATAATATTGCAGACTTACCGCTTTCTCATTCAACTGTTCTCTATTCTGTCGAAACTATTAATTAGTTTCCAGATTAATATAATTAATAGAATCAAATAATATACGGTATGAAGATAAATTATAACCGAATCCGGTTGAAAATCCCCAAAGAGCTAGTAATAGACGTCGCTAAACCGTTCCTAGTAGCGTCCCCCGGGACTAACACCCAACGACCAAAAGTAAGGATAATCTTCAATTAATTAAAGATTTGCACGTACGATAGCTTCGGACTAATTATTTGTCGTATATATTAAATGATCATCACAAGCACATAATAAATGGAATGAATGAGTTAATGAATGAATTAATTTATTATTTAACTAGCTGTTGCCCGCGGCAATGACCGCGTTGGCAAAATAATCCTTTTTTTATGTATACCTACTATGTTACTTCTAGTACTTCCAAGAATATTTGTACAAAGTTTATAACGATCGGTTGAGTAGTTTTCGCGTGATAGCGTAACAAACATCCTTACTTTAATATTTATAATATTAATAATATTGGATGTGCACACTACAAGATTATATAAATTTAAATATAAAACAAATTATAAAGAGTATATATCGAATTATTGAATGTCCAGGGATTGGTCTTCTTGCCATTCATTGAAGGGAACTATATCCTGCAGTGGATAAATAACGGATGATAACGGTGATAATACCAGCGAATGTCAAGACAGATCATAAAGTAAGATTACTCCTCGTCAAGCAAATTAATTAATTCGACCAACCCGTGATCGGCGTGTACGTCTCATCACTAATCATTTATCAATTATTCCAATCAGTTGGCCAATCAGAGCGCAGAACCGGCGCAGCGTAGCAGCACAAATAAGGCGGAATTTGCTTTCTTACAAAATAACATTGCCGTTTTATTCCGGTTATAATATGCTCTATGCTCCCACTAGAGATAAGCAACATGTGCCACATTATCTAAGGGATCACCATCTTTCTATAATAATAATATATTGTGAATAAATTCATAGGTTTTTTTTTTTAAATAATATGCCTAAAAGGAAATGGCAAAAGTCAGAAGGCTCGCAAATCATGACAAGCAAAAACTTTGAAAGCCTTTAATTATTACTTTTAATTAATAAATAAAGGTAAAAATAAACTACATAATATTATACTTGTTTTTTTGTTATTTTGGGTCATCAATTTCGTAATAGGAATTTTACTATATTATTGTAAAAACAAATTTACTCCAGTTAATAGTTCTTATAAGCAGACTGTAGTTTTATATAACCTACATTTTAGTACAGCCCTATATTGTAACAGACAAAAACAAATAGAGACAATACTTGAAATGCCCTTTGAAACCACAAAAAACAATAAACAACGAAATCGGCAAAAGGCGAAGGTAATACGTTAACAAAGGTAACCCGTTGAGAGGTAATGGGGCCGAAGATGTATGACGCGGTCCGCCTGCGAATAGCTGCTCGCGTAATGAGAAATAATTGATACTTACCATTATTTATCGCTGCGATATTTAATCATTATTTACTTAGAAAGGATTTTTATTTTTGTTTCGTTTCTTAAGGTTTTTTTTTTAAATATTGAAAACAGTATTGGTATTTTTTGTGTTATAGGGAGCCTACCGAGCAGTCGGGGCTTAATGGTGATTATCGACGCCTAAAGGCTCTGCAGAGATGTTGGTCTCCTATTCCACATAACCTCCCCTTCTTCCAATGTACTACCGGCAACTTACAAACCACACGAAACGCGGCAGCGTAGCTGTATCTTTAAGCTTGTATGATGTAAACGAGAGGTACCACCCCAATTCTGCTGCAAAGCAGCATGACACTACCTCTTAAAAATATGGGTGATGGGAATTAGTGTATTTTATTCGTCTTGATGAGTACTTTTATACTACATTGTAATCAGGGTTTGATGATGAGGCTGGAAGGTGGCTATGGGAACTCTGTAATTGAACGACGCAACCCTATGGAGTTTGGGCTCGTTTGATTTGTTTTGAAGAGTTTTTTGATACTACATGGTAACCAGGGTCTGATGATTAAGCTGGAAGGTGGCCATAGGAACTGCGTAATTGAACGACGCAACCCCATCGAGTTTGGACTCGTTTGATTTATCTTGACAAGTTCTTTGATACTACATGGTAACCAGGGTCTGATGATGGAGCTGGAAAGTGGCCATAGGAACTCCGTAACTGAACGACGCAACCTTATCGAGTTTGGGCTTGTTTAATTTGTCTTGATTAGTACTTTGATACTGCATAGTCAAGACTAATGTATAAAGTTAGTATTAGTAGGTCATAAGTTACACCTGTCTTAGTAATCTAGGTCCAAGTTTTAGGCGTGTTAGGATGGATAGGATAGTTATTGTTTTAACAGTTACGTATGTAATATACATGACATAATGTTTGTTCTAAAATAAACTAACACGTTGAAATATATACTAATAATATTTTAGTAGATAAGAGTATGAAATCGTAAATCATCGTTTGAAGTTTTAACATAAATTAGGAATTTGAGCTACAATGAAAAATAATCTTTTAAAAGAAATGTATAAAGCTGAAGAGTTTGTTTGTTTGAATACGCTAATCTCAACAACTATTGATCGGATTTGAATGATTATTAATTCATTGTTAGAAATCTCATTTATAGAGAAAATGTTGAAAAATAATGTTGAATGGATGAAATAAAAGATTTAGATGTTTACTTGAAGGAAATATATTGACGTGTATATAAATAAGACATTGTTCTATATTTTCAAAATATTAAGAACATATCATACTTCATACGTAATATTTTAGATTACTCACTAAGGAGTTACTATTACAACATGCCCCCATAATCTAAACATATTACATCAAAAATAATAAATATTAGAAAACATAAAATAAAAATTTGAATTGACAACCATAGAGAAATTTAAAAAATAATAATTATCTATAAAATTCTAGGTTATCAACCCTAAACTTTTGACACATCTGACATGCGATGTATGCCTTAGAGATTTCGTTAAGATATCTGCCAAAAGATTTTCTGACGGAATAAAATTTAATGAAATAATATTTTCGGCAATTTTTTCCCTCACAAAATGAAATTTCGTATCAATATGCTTACTCCGTCCGTGGTGGATTGGGTTGTGCGCTAATTTTTGTGCACTCTGACTGTCACCAAAAATAGAAACAGTATCTAACCTTCCACTCAGGTAGCAGAGCGTGGTTCCCCTCATGGGCCACCAATGCAACACCTGGATGTGGATACTGCATTTCTTTACGGAGACCTTGAAGAGAAGGTTTATATGGAACAGCCTCAAGGTTTTATTAGAAAAGGAGAAAATGATAAAGTATGTCTTTTACAGAAGTCACTTTATGGCCTCAAGCAAGCGCCAAGGGCTTGGAATAAAAAGTTAAAGGACACCTTAATTTCTTGTTTTCAGAGACAGCTAGGGCCGTAAGAGCTGTATTTTCTTTGGTTCTTTCTTTCTTCTTACGAAGTGGACACTCCGGTCTCTTATGTCCAGGCTTCTTGCAGTCATAGCACACTATAGGCTTCATTGCCTTTCGAAATTTATTTGCTTTTAAAGCAGCTTCTGGCTCTTCATTGACTCATGACATTTCATTCAAAAGCTTTGTTTTTACCAAATCAGTAGTTATGTCTATGTTGCTGTTTTCTAGACCCATAATCATTGGATCATACCTCGCTGTGAGTCCACCTAATAATATTGCTGCCACTGAGGCATCCTCTATCTTTTTACCAATATCATCGAGATCTTGTACAGTCAGCGTCAGATTGATCTTAGCAGCCAAAGTGCTCAAAAAGATCTGACGGACAGAAATTCAATAATATCTAAGCATTCAAAGTTGTCATATTGATGTTAGCATCCAAAGTAGTCAAAACATCTAAGCAACACATTTTCCATATTTATCGGAGCAGCCAGAGTATTCATATACATCTTAGCATACAGACTGTTCACAGGTATCTAAGCATCCAGAGTGTTCGTAGATATACAATTAATGTCTTGTTAAAAGGAAAACATTACCTTATTAGACGTACTTAGAGTGTAAAATTAATCAAGACAAACAATATTTACTATTGATTGTCAAAGTTGTAATTTAAAGAATTTTGCTTTTCTTCGATGTTTTTGTCTAAATTTAGATTTTAGATAATAATCAACAGACGATATTGCGAACATGAAATTATACCAAATAGCAAAATAAATATGTAATGGACACAAATTCTATATCTTTTATATAATATATAATCAAAATCTCGGAAACGGCTCCAATGATTTTCATGAAATTTGTATACGCGGGGTTTTAGGGGCGATGAATAGATCTAGCTAGGATATATTGTTGGAAAATATCGTTTTATTCTTGTTATCAGGTAATGATAAACCGCTACAACATCATTAGGATACAAACGTAAATTTCGCAATTAAACATTAAGATTGAGTAGCTCAGTTAGGAAATCCAACTTTCTCGAATCCAAAAGAGCCTGGTTCGTATCTCTAGTGCAATAAATTTCTTTTTCTTTTTTTTTATTCCTTTCTTCTTTTGGGAGAAAACCTTTATCATAATATCATATATAAGGGTATCCAAAACAAAACAAATAAAAACCAAATATTTGCTCGGTCAACCTGGTACTTCTATATTATTTGACCATGCATATTTGTCATCTTGCTGTTGTCACGTAAAATATCATCATCATCGATTTTTATCCATGCACTATTGAAAATAAGCTTCCTTTGATGAATGCCAAGACGGCCGATCCCTTGCGACTAGCATCTAAAACTGCCAGTGCACGGGGATCATCTTACCACCTGGCAAATGGCCGACCAACACTTTGTCTAACTAAATACAACCTCCACTCTTTGAACAACCTTACCTACCGGCCTATCGACAACCCGGTACCTAAGTGTTTGATCAACTCTCTGCCACTTCAACTCGCTTATTTTTCGCGTGATATCGGTAACTTTAGGTCTCTGGTAGAGATCTTCGTTTCGAATCATATCTGTCAAAAAACACCCATCATAGCACGCTCCATAGAACTTTGAGCTACGACAAACTTTCTGGTAAGTCGTATATTTACAGGCCACGTTTTGGCCCCGTACGTCATCATGGTGAATGATCATTGGTTGAAGTCCTTCGTCTTGAAACTCTGAGGTGTAGACGACGCGAGAATATGACTGAGCTTCCATAGAACGGGCACCATTCCAAAGTTCTTCCCTCTCGAAATTCAAACTTTTATTTAGTCCAAGTTTATTCTAAGGCCCACACGTCGAGTGGATTTACTTAGATTGCAGGATCTCCTGCAAGCCTTTCAGCGATTTATAGCAGTAAAGATAGACGCGCAAAAAAAACATTTTTATCGGAGTTAGAGCTGGAGAATTCATAAATGAAAGTATAGTGTCAACCCATAAAATATACCCTATTCCTGGGCACAGGTTTCCTCCTCGAAATCAGACGAAGAAGCTATTGGACTACAGTTCACCGATGCTTTGGCTCAATCCTGGTTAGTGAATCGAGAGGCGAGTGAGCGATGGTATCATGCTCAGAGTGTAATCAAAAATTTAGAAACCCACGTTTCAAAGCACTACATACGGTCATGATTGAACCTCGAGCCCTCACTCCAGAAGAGGCTAAGACTATACCTACGTTTAGCCAGGTGACCAGCTGATTACGTTCATGCAAGATGGGTGCTTATTCCACAACGCAAGACTGGATCAAACATATTATGTTTCCGAAAGCAGACATTTAAATCTGATCGCTTTTTCTGACCACTTCCAGACATAGGCCTTTTTCAATGATTAAGATCAGTCGTCTATATAAATTTCTTTCTATTTTACTCGATTCCTTTTTTGTAAAGAAACAACAGTTTAGGTCATCATTTATTCCGTTATTATACATTTTAAACTTTCAACTCTTAATTTTTGCTGTGTTATTCATTTCCTTAGCTGGTCATCTTTTATTTTATGTATATATTGTGTTTACTTGCTAACTTTGATTTCTTATAAGTTTTATTGCCGGTGCATAATAAATAAATAATAAAATAAAATAAACTATATAGTATAGTAGGCAATAGTAATAATAATAATTTTACTTAGAAAATCCTCAAATATGCATCGCAATTTTAGGTATCAGATGAATATGAGAAGGAGCTAAGAAGTCGGACCAACAACAGGCAATTGGTCCAAAAGTTTTC
Source organism: Lycaena phlaeas (assembly GCA_905333005.2). Lineage (NCBI taxonomy): Eukaryota > Metazoa > Arthropoda > Insecta > Lepidoptera > Lycaenidae > Lycaena > Lycaena phlaeas. Next base: position 3,389,802 of record HG995174.1, read on the forward strand.
AGTAGTTCAGATTCCACCCTATTTCTAGTGGGACATTCTAGCGTTTAGGTGAACTTGTTCTAGTTGTGATCAGTAAGAAAGTTAACCTTCAAAACTTGATTGACGATCACATGCCTAGATAATGGTTTGATGATAATTGTAAATTTTAAAAAATCTTTCGGTAAGAAGTAACTTTCAGAGATACATATCGGTTTACGTAAGTGGACGGCTACAGGTTGATGATGATTATGGATAGAAAGTTAATTTTTTAATAAATCATTTATGCTGTCAAAATGGTAATTGTTAAGGACGCTCTACATTCTCGACAAAAGATTTCAGCGAGCGTACTATACTCTGAGACACAAGTTTGGGTCGGCTCTACACATTTTTGTTTAGAGCACTTTTTCACTCGTTATATTATGCACGTTTTTTTTTTGTAATGTAATTACTACAACATATATTTATCGTATCGATTAATATTATTATTATATTTATTTTATTTACGATCTCCGTGCAGTGGCAGGTCCGCGTTGGATGCGAGTAGCGAGGGATCGGTCGTCTTGGATAAAGGCTGATGATGATGATGATATACTTATCATTAGCGACAAGTTTAAAGATAGTTTTCATATAAGCTAATCGATATTTTTAAATATCTATATTAGTTTTATGTAATAGTTCTCTGATTTGGTCACAAACAAAAATTACACACATACTACATAGTCAATTCTTGCCGAATAGGTGAACTCTTGTGTTTGATAAACTTAAATACTTATATTATAATTAATTTTGGCGATAATGTGTAACACACTTTATGATCACATAAATGTTTTATATAAAATATTTGCTTTCAACAAATTCTGAAATAGAAAAATGACATGTCAAGAACCTAACACATTGAAGGAAAGGGATAGCTAATTAAAAATTGTTTAAGTAAATAAAGACAGATGATACGAATTGAATATCTACGACTGACGTCTGCCATCAATATAAGCCACATACACTTTAAGTACTGGTAATAAGATTGATTTTCCTGTTATGCCAAGATATTTTTGAACACTCTGGATGCTTAGATACCTGTGAACAGTCTGTATGCTAAGATGTATATGAATACTCTGGCTGCTCCGATAAATATGGAAAATGTGTTGCTTAGATGTTTTGACTACTTTGGATGCTAATATCAATATGACAACTTTGAATGCTTAGATATTATTGAATTTCTGTCCGTCAGATCTTTTTGAGCACTTTGGCTGCTAAGATCAATCTGACGCTGACTGTACAGTACTCATTACAGCATTAATGTATGTTTCCATATTATCGTAGTCAGAGAGATTCATTCTATACAGTCGTCGTTCCAGCGCAAGTCTACGTCCCATTCCACGGTCTTCATAGACATTCTTAAGTGAATCCCAAGCCTCTTTCGCACTTTGCGAACTACGGACATGTGTTATAGCCGGACCATCCAAACTAAGACAAATTTTTGCCAACGCCCTTTGATCACTGCGTTTTTTAGTCATTTCAGTAGTTGTATCATTTTCCGGATAACCTTTTATTGTCTCCCAGAGGTCCTCGTGGATTAGGTAATTCCTCATTTTGAACTTCCATGCCGTGTAACCTTCGCGGCCACACAATTGAATGCATATAGGTAAAATTGTTCCTGAGGATTTTCTAAAAGCACCATCTCCACTAGAAATTGCCATTATACGCAGACTTCAACACTTTTCCTTCAATCAATTATTTTATCCAGAGCTTCGTGCTGATAACGTGTTGTAAAATAATGTTGAATGGATGAAATAAAAGATTTAGATGTTTACTCGAAGGAAATATATTGACGTGTATATAAATGAGACATTGTTCTATATTTTCAAAATATTAAGAACATATCATACTTCATACGTAATATTTTAGATTACTCACTAAGGAGTTACTATTACAACAGAAAAGCTATAAGCTATATAATAAAGTAGTACACAACAGCTACAGTTAGCAAGAAATAAAATAAAAGAAAAACATTTTAAAATATAATATAGTTAAAACGCCGCTATAACGTCATGTCCTCTTTCATTTTAGATACGAGTAAAAAAGATAAATAACTGTATAAAGTTGTCACAATTTGACACGTTTTTAAATGTACATACAAGGGCAATAATATACAAAACTAGAAAGATAAAAAATAGCAGGCTCGGGACGTCTGACATAATATTATGTTGATATTAAAAATTATATTTAATGAAAATTTAAAATGAAATATGGTAAAAAATGACAGCGTACCGCCACTTGTCGTCACGGTAGTCGAATCGATTTTACTTACAAGACTTGCCAAAATGAATTCCTATAAAAAATTTAAAAGAAATAAAACATTTTTTTTTATGTAGTTAATGATTCCTCATAATAGGGGATGTTGACACATATTACAAATTCATGTAAAGTTATGTTTTACATATTAAATACAGTATTTGAAAACCTAAAATAACATTTAAAAAGTCTACTTATTTGTCTTAAAATTTAGAAAATTAATTTAAAATGCGTTATTTATCATGCATGATCACGTGACTGTAAACGCCAATAAGGCGATGACGTCACTGAACATTGAGCTAAGTACAAACTCACCTAACATAGCGCGAGCTCTGAATGCGGTGTGTGACGTAATGACGCTTGGAGCATTTCAAGGGCGATTTTAAAAACCATATTTCTTTATTTAATTTTTTTTAAATTGGACATATATCTTGACAAAAGTATTTTTTTCGTGTTCATCTATAGTATATCTATCAAATAAAATCAGTTACAAAAATTAGTAAACATCCCTATTATTCATTAACCATATTTAACTTTCTGGTGTACTGACGGACTTCCTGTCATCAACTTAGATGAAATCAAACCGGCCCTCAAGGGCCATTTTAATTACAACTTTCACTTTTAAACTCTTTAAAAAGTTTTAAGTAACGTTAAGTGAACTTTTCGGGCCTTTAATTTTGTCTATCGTTTCAACATTTTCCGTAGGTAGATAAAAAGTTTTGGATTTAGGATTTTTGTTTTCATGCTCTGAAAGTATGATATTTTAGGTTTTTAAACATAATTTTTTTCTAGAAATATTGAACCTCCATAATTCGTATATTATACTTTAAAAGTCTTTAATTTACTCGATTCCTAAAGTATCAAAGATCTGATCATTCTAAAATTGTGTCTCATCATATATTTTGAAATGTGTATTTGTATTTGAATGGCCCGCTTACACGCTTTCTGAGGCTTGACAAATATCTACTAGTTCCAAGCCTTTACAGCCGCTTAGATGTCATTGATACTCTTGCGAATGCGTTGTGTGTTCTGGCCAGCCAAGAATGACAGACGTAGGCGTTGTAGATGTGTCGGCTATTGTTTTAGGTTTCATATATTTTTATTTAAAATATTTTATAATTTTATCGACTTTATTTGTCTTTATAGTTGTAGTTTTTTTTATCCCAAAATTCACGGTACGCTTTAATGGGCCTCGATACAGGCCATAATCTCTTCATAAGAATTTTTTATTCATAAATATTATAATTCAACAAATTCACCACGTCAACTTATCCCGTGGTAAGTTAGTATACATATGCATTTATACACTCTTAACACGATGCAAGCATATTATAATTATCATACAAATTATCTGTACTTGAAAGTTTCCAGTATAATTGACCACTCTATCAGCCTACTTATGACCACACTGTAAAACTTAAAACGTCAATTCGCAGCTTATGATCGAAACTAAACACTCGTCAACGTTTAAATACGCCGCAAGCGCTTGCCACAATCTTATTTTTATCTTTGTCAAAAAACCGACACTAGTCCGGATCGGGCCACGCAAGCCAATCTAAACAACCCGTTCACGCGCTTGTATTTGTAGATGTTTGACAATTGTGTGTACGGGCCAGAATAATATGTATTTATTTCTAAAGACTTTATAGTATGTTACATACAGAAAAATTGCTGCTGTCAAAATTTTATACTATTTTTCATTACATATATTTTAAAACAACAAAATAGTATAAGTAATACTATAAGGGCCTGTTTCACAATCTCCAGTTAAGTACCCAATAGGCTATCGGCAACATATTTGACAGATACTCCATACTCTATCTGTAAAATATGTTGCCGATAGCCTATTGGGAACTTATCTGAGTATTGTGAAACAAGCCCTTAGTCAACTATGTTTTGTTTCCAATATTCCTAGCTTTAATTATAAAATATTTTGTTTATATTGCTAGGGTAGATTTTTCCTTCTTTATTTAATACCTAGTAGAAAATCAAAACACGGCGTTAAAAATTCTATCTTCTTTATTATTTCTCAAAGAAGTCTCTCGGTGCTACATCTGACTAATGCTAATGACACTCGCAACCGATGTAACGTAATATACGACTTTGGTTGTAATACAGATTTATTGTTATACCCCCGCAGCTTACCGGTTGATTTAATACCGCATGTAAAACGAAACGTCGAAGCTCATTAACATTTAATTTAGGTTGAATTTTTGCTTTATCATCAATGACGTAGTGTAGGAGTGTTCCGTTGACTGGATGAAGTATCAGGTTCCAATCATCACCGAAAGTCAGCTATAAGGCTATTATTATTTGAGAAACTAGTGCGAGGAACTGAGGTTGAACATTGATTATTAAGCCAAGGGCCTTTTTAACCGACTTAAAAAAGGAGGTTCTCAATTCGTCTATATGTTTTTTTAAGACGGTCGTTTCCATTTGATTTTTCGAAGTGCAGAAAAGTTTATTATTTGACATTTCTCTTTAGTTTATTATTTGGAGTTCTCCAGAGTTGCGGGTATCATCGCTTAGTTCTAGATGAGCCAACTAACCATTTGGCCCTATTCTATTCAGAAGAAAACTTAGATAAATATATTATAATGACATCCAGCACGTCACGTGGAAGCCAAAAATTGTGCCAAAATACGTTTTTTTTTTCGTTAATATAATTTTAGGTAATGTACCTTTAATATTATAATGTACAAAAGTCATATTAAGAAAGCGTCATGTCGTATGCCGTCACGCCATTCCAGTCAGTTTTTACTGAAAAAGCGTAATTTATGTTTCACGTAAAAAAATGTAATATAACATTGTCAATTTATTGATGGTTAATCAATGAGATGAAATTGCACAAACGTGAATGAATCAAAACCGCTATGTAATAGAGTGCTACGCCGTAGTAGTAATCTCGTAACACCGCTACGATCGTAGCAGTATTCAATTTTCACTTCATGCTAATAAACGTGTAACAATGCTACAGTTTCATACAGCTACAAGTTTCACGTCGTGTTAGTAAAGTTCATAGTGCAACAAACTTTACACATTTAACAAAGGCAATTGTAAAAAAGTAAAGTATATACAAATTCTGTCTTACTGCTGGGCAACTGCTGGGCATGAGTCTTCTCCTTGAAATCTGGCGAGGAAAGTATGAGGCTATAATTCACGGATTCGCTGGCCAAATGCGGACTGGTGAACTTTGCATACATTCAAAGACTTTTAATCTCATCAGGCATGTATGTTTTCTCACGATGTTTTCTTTTATTTTTAACGCGAGCGATGGTCTCGTGTTTAGAGCGCACTAATAAATTTAGAAAAACCATTTCAAAGCATCACAGCTCTCGCTCAATTGGCCGAGCCCATTGCCCACTGTGACTAGACTATCGTCGCTCCTGGACCATTAATTAATAGAAAAAAAAAATATATTTGTGAGACATGGTCAGTCTTATTTTTAAATATTTATAAAACCTTGATACCTGCCCTGTACTGTAAGTAACTAGGTGTATTTGTTATATTTGTCTTAATAACATAATGTACATTGCCCTGCGGACAGCTATCAAAGGGTTTCATCTTGTAAGCCTTATTCATGACAGCTTATACAGCCTCATAATATTCCTGGTGCAGGGATTTGGCTCTATCCTTATTCTGTTAACGGAAATGTTGCTTGTACACAGAATATTTATTTAGTGTGTGTAGTTTATTTTTTAAGCTGCTTTAAACATATAAACCTTACAGGTATTACATACATATTATTATTAATCAAAATTAATATATTTTGATATAATATTTTAAAGAAATTATGATGGAGTATTTGAGGAGCAAGATAGCGAAACTACTAGGCCTATTTCAAAAATAATCGTATCATCAGCTGATTGTAAGTCTAAGTTAACGCAGGCAAATCTACGGACACTGACTTAATATATTGTAAAATATTCCGTATTCGATTTATGAAAATCGTTATGCTAATTCCAGTCTTAGTAATAGTTTTCTTCGTTAAGTTGTGGCTACTTATCATCATCATGATCATCAACTTCGTTTTATCTCCCATGAGAATAAGCCTCATTCAATGAAAGCAAAGACGACCGATCCTTTGCCACTTGCATCCAACCGGACCAGCCACTGCACGGAGCTCTTTTCACTCGGTTAATGATCGACCAACTGAAGAGTTGGTTGTTGGAAACGACCAACTGGAGGCTAAACCACCACTCACGAACATTATTGGCCCATCGGCCATGCATTGTAATTTGTGACCAGCCCGCTGCCGCTTCAATAAGCTTATTCTTACTGTAGATAAGCACATATTTTTATATTAAAGGCTTGCTTAATATTTTAATATGGTAAGTTAAAACATGGTAACAACTTCTTGCTACGAAGCTAACGACTCACTGGACATATTATCTCGTAAACTACTAAAGCTATTGTCAATTTAAAAAGATCTGTTGGAGAAAATTTGCAATAAAGATTCAAGCGCACCGAGTTTTATCTCAATTATTTATATGCTCAATTCGATATTACAGCAGCGTTGAGAATCGACACTGAGGTTTTTTTATTAAAATGGAGAATCTTATTATATCGATTTAGAGAGTATGGAAATTCGTTTTAGTTATGTTAGTAGATAGGTAAACAGAATGATATGCCACTTAATAGTAAGTGGACGATTATATCATCCTCATTAGAATCTCATTCTGGAATGGAATCTCGTCATCATTGGAAATCACGCGGCAATTTATTGTGCTATATATAATGTGCTATATAAATGGTAATATATGTCGCCGCGAGCGCCTATACACAAGCGGCCAGAGCTTCCGTATAGCAGTTTCACTTTAAAAAAGACATTTATTTTGAATTGAAGTAAGTTACTAATTAGAAGTGAGTAACTCAGCTCTGAGCCGGTTCAAATATTCAGCTCACTCAATCAGCTCAGACGGAGCTGCAGCTCATGTCAAAAATGAACAGCTCACAGCTCAACTTGATCATTTTATCTGCGAGTTAACATTCGATTTACAATTTATATTTCTTCGAATTTTGCGATTTATATATTATGTTCGGCTTATATGTATAATATTGCGTTCCGGGTAATTTTTGTTTCCATTGTTAATTTCCATAGATCCGTTTTAAACATTTAACATCTTTTAGTTTTTTTTTCTCAAAAATCTTCCATGGGCCTTAAGGAGTATACAAAAACATTGGCCGATTTAATCGAGTTGCCTGCTGAGTAACATTAATTCTGATATAAACATTATCTCCATATTTTAAAGTAATAACTTAGTGCCGACTGTCGACGAAGCACAAAATGCGTGAGAGAGATATTGCGCGATCAAATGAATCAAATCAGATAAACTTGTCACTCTTTCTCACTCACAGATAAATTGAGCTGATCTGTGAGCCGGTTCACAGCTCCGGCTCAACGTTGTGACTCGTGAGCTGGTCTGCAGCTCTAATGTTCTGGTTGAGTTACCCATACCTATTACTAATCAATAATTATAGATCACAAGTGTGTAATATCCTATCCTGCTAATCCCATTAATACTATATACGCGAAAGTTTGTAAGTATGGATGTTTGTTACTCTTTCACGTTAAAACTACTGAAGAGATTATTGTAAAGCTGTACAATTATATGTATAGCTTACACATAGAAATTACATATAGGCTATAATTTATCGCCGTATTCCGTATACATGTAAATGGAGAATACGCCGGTGAAACCTCTGGACGCTGCTTGTAAAGTATATTTTTGTAGAAGTAATCCTTTTTTTTTTTTTTTTTTTTTTTTGATGACGCAGCGGAAATCCTTTACGACCATACCAGGGCCTGGGTAGGCGCGCTGGCGTGTGTGGGGACTCGCATTTGGGTGCCCTACCCCACTAAAACCGCTGCGTGAGCCTTCAGCCGCTATATTTGAGGGACCCGGATCTGTGCAGGCGACGGGATACCCTCAGCGACAGACTGGTCCCGGCAAGACCAGATTCTCCACAATAGGGGGACTGCCCGGCTACGACTTGGCAGTCCCCACGACGTCGTGTCTTAAGCTGGGCCCGGGTTCCCATCCCGAGCCCGACACGAGCACAGGGGCTTTATTGAAGGCGCATTAAATAGCGCCTCCGACGCACCCCCGTTCGTCGTCTACGGGGGGAGGCTACGTCAGCGGCCTCCTCTCTCACCCGTTCGTCGGCCTCTTTCTGGGACATCACTGTCTCGCAGAAAGAGGCCATTGCCGTCCAGGACTCGTCAGAGCCAAGCATCGCGGTGATGACACTCGACAAAGACAAGTCCCCTCCGATAACAGACGTCAAATCATGACGCAGCGCCGCCCATCTCGGGCACACCTCGAGGGTGTGCTGGGCAGAGTCCACCGCCGCGCCACAATCGTGACATCCTGTCGTCGGCTCCCTTTGGGCCGTCCGACACAGGTAATCACCAAAGCATCCGTGCCCGGTGAGAACCTGCGTCAGACGGAAGGTGAGGGGTTTGCGCTTACGGCGCATCCACCGCTCAAGAACCGGGCGCAGAGCAGCCGTTAGGCGTTTGCCATACGGCTGCCGCGCCAGGTCCTCTCCCCACCTCCGCATTAATGCCTCCATCCCTAGTCGGCGGACCCGTAGGACCCCGTCAGGCGAAAGGCTCAAGCCCAGAGACCTCCTATCCGAGACATAGGAGTGTGTCTCGGCCAGAACCTCCGCCACAAGTTCCCACGGGGGGTCGCCGGCTAGAGCGGATGCTGCAGCCCACGAAACCGTACGGTACCCCCGAATCACCCTCACCGCGATGACCCGCTGCGCTGAGCGCAACGCGGCCTTAACACTCGCAGTGAGGTGATCCGCCCAAATCGGGGCACCATACGTCGCCATACTCCGGCAGACTCCAGAGTACAGCTGCCTGCAGGCGGCGCTGGGTCCTCCGAGGTTCGGGAGGAGTCTGCCCAGCGCACTCGCCGCCTTTACGACCCTCGGTCCCAACGTTTTGAAGTGTGGGCCGAAGGTCCAACCTCCGTCGAGGATGAGCCCCAGGTACTTGATATGGGGGCTCATCCTGACTCTTACCCCTCCAATCTGGAGGGCAGCCCCCGGTGGGGGTCCTTTCCGCCCAGTCCCACGGAAGAGAAGGGCTTCGGTCTTGGATGGTCTGACCTGAAGCCCTAATCTCTCTATGCGGCCGATCACGAGGTCTAGCGTGACCTCAGCCAGCCGCGCCGCCTCCCTGTATGTTCGTCCCCGGGCATACACGAGGGTGTCATCGGCGTAACATATGACGCCCGTCCCGGGGAGGAGGCGGCCTCGCAGGACCCAGTCGTACCCGATGTCCCACAGGATTGGACCTAGCACTGATCCCTGTGGGACACCGCAGCCGACTCGCCACCACTCTATGGACCCGCACCGGTTCTCGCAGGCTACCCTCCTTTCGGAGAGGTACGCGTCCAACAGTCTCCTGAGATAGGGAGGCACTCCAAAGTAGGCTAGTGCCTCCCGTATCACACTGTGCGGGAGACTGTTGAAGGCGTTCGCGATGTCCAGTGACACCGCGACCACCACCTCTCCACTGTGTTCCGCCTCACCCGTCACCGCCCGCAGGCATTTGAGGGCGTCGATCGTAGACCGGCGTGCCCGGAACCCGAATTGGGACTCTGAGAGTCCAGGTCCCGGACCCTGCTCAAGGTGCTGAACGAGCCGGGAAGCCACAACTCTCTCTAGAGCCTTCCCAGTCTCGTTCAGCAGCACCACCGGTCGCACCGACGAAGCCGAGTCCGTGGGCCGCCCTGCCTTCGGTATTAGGCAGAGCCGGCCCTCCTTCCACGCCCTCGGGAACTGACCAGACCGCAGGCAGCGGTCGAACAGCTCCCGAAGGCTATCTCCGAGGTACACTAGGGAGATAGCAAGTACCTTCCCGTGCACCCCGTCCGGACCCGGCGCCCTCTTCTTACTCTGGAGGCGGGCCAGAACCGCCTCCATTTCAGCCTCCGTGACGGGTGGCGGAACACCCTCCTCGTCCGGCGTCTGTGCCTGCCGAGCCATCCTGGGGGCACAGAACCCCCCAGGTGTGTCAGGGAAAAGTTCCCCGACAATCCTTCTCAGTTGACCTGGCTCGAGCGTCTCGTTGATAGGGGCCGACTGGGCACGGAGCTTGTTCCGCGCCCACTTATACGGTCGGCCCCAGGGGTCCCGATCGAGACCCTCAACTAGCTCTTGCCAGGCCTCCTCTTTGGCTCGGCAGATGGCCTGCTGCAGGGCCTTTACCTTTTCAACGTAGGCCCTGCGCAGTCTGTCGTCCCTGTCGACGTCTTGAGGGCGCCGCCGCCTGCTCCGGGTATATTGTCTCCTCGCCCCGTTACAGGCGACCCGGAGGTCGGCTATCTCTGCCGACCACCAGTACAGCGCCCTCTTCTGGGGTGGACGTCTACAACGTGGCATGGCCGCTCTGCAAACCGCTGTGAAGGCGTCGCAGAGACGGTCAGCCGCTTCGTCCACCCCTAGCTCCGCCAGTGGCGGGAGGCTCCATCGGCCGACAATGGCGGCCTCCTCAGCCAGTTCCCGGTCGAGCTTTGTCAGTGCCCAACGCGGAAACTGACTTCGCCTCCCACCCGACGACGACGACGATGACGCCGGACGGACGGGGGCTGGAGACACCTCGAACCTTATATAACGATGGTCCGAGAGAGTCTCCACCCCCGTCTCAACCCTCCACCCCTCCACTCTGCGTGCTATGGCCGGCGTGGCGAAAGTGACGTCTACCACGGAACCTCCCGACCAACGCACGCACGTCTGGACTGCCCCTCTGTTGAGCAGGGACAGTCCGGCAGCTAGCGCCCACTCCTCTACTTCCCTCCCTTTCGGGTTCGTTACCGGATTGCCCCAAGCCGTGGACTTGGCATTGAGGTCTCCAGCAACGAACACCTGTAGGGGAGCTAGCTGCCCCACCAGCGGCCCCAGAACGTCGAGAAACCGCTCCAGGGCCGCCAAATCACGGTTCGGAGAAAAATAGACCCCAACAAAAGCCACTTCTCCCCGAACCGCCGCCACGTACCCGCGGCCCCTCGCTTTGACTGCGAGGGGGGGGCCGGCTCCAGGCCTCACCACGATCGCTACCAAGCCGTCGCTGTCCCCCGCCCAGTGTGGGCTGGAAGGCACAGCGTACGGCTCGGCAACGATTGCGACGTCAACGCTCCACTCCGCCATGGACTGCAGGAAAAGGTCCTGAGCCGCGGCGCAGTGGTTGACGTTCGCCTGGAGAACGCTGAGATGGCTAGACATTATTCGGCCATCTCAGCGTCTGCCGACACCACTTGTTTTCCCCCCGACTTACAGGGGAGGAACTTCCCACGGGTAGAGGGGGGCTTGCACGTCATACCCCCCATTACATGGCCTGCCGGCCTGCTCGCCGCAGCGCATACCGCACATCGTGCGTCAGCCGAACACCCGGCAGCCTTGTGGCCAGGTTGACCGCAGCGGTAACAAAGGTTGCTACGGTCAACCTCGCATAGGCATGCCCCAGCGACGTGCCCCATACCCAAGCACCGGAAACAGTGCCTGGGTCTCGCCTGGAGAAGGTGAAGGCGCGCGCGACACCAGCCTACTGCTATGGTCCCGGCTTGGAGCAGCTTTTTTGCTACCGCAACCGGGATCTCTATGTGTGCTGTCCCCGAGCCCATTTGTCCCATACGGATGTTCCGTACGTGTACTCGCCCAGGATTGCAGCCGCCCTCCTTTGCCACAGCAGTAGCTAGTCGCTCCGCGTCCACCGCGTCGCTCAGGCCCGTGACCCTTATCTCGGCCTTCTTTTCGGGCCTGAGCACCTCGACCTCTTCCTGCAATTCCTCCTTCAGGCGAGCGGCGAGGGCATCTGCCTTCTCGCCGCTTGAGGTGCCGGGCACCTCAATAAGGCGCGCCCCGGTCGCCGATTGGCGAATCCGGAACGGACCTAAGCCCAGCTCCTCCAAGTTTATTCTCTGCTCAGCCTTCTTGAAGGCTGAGCCGTACGTTTCTCCCTTTTCTTCCGCCTCCGGCCGCAGTTTAATTATAACGGCCGAAGAACGGGGGAGCGTCAACTTTGTTTTGGGCGCCCCTTTCTTTGCCAGCGGTGCAGCAGCTGCCGATTTTTTCGTCGGTGACGCTGGAGCTGCCGGTTTTTTTACCTTCCTGCGGACGACCTCCGTCCAGGTCTCTGCAGGCTGTTCCGCCGTCTGTAAGACCTCCTCTACCCTTTTCTTGGGGAGGGTCCCCTTAGTCGAGGTGGGACCGAATGCGGTCCACTCTGGGGCCTTTCTCTTTCCCTTGCCCTTGCCTTTTGAGGCCGTCAGGGCAGGGAACTCGACCGGGTCTGGTCCCACCACATTCTCAACAACGGCGACTTCTACCGCTTTCTGCCCTTTGGCAGCGGCGATTGCCGCCCTCGTGGATTTTGCCACCGCTGAGTTGTCCCCCGCCAGCGGAGGACGACAGGGAGGAGCGGCCGGGAGCTGGAGAGCCGCCAGACGGCCGTCCAGCATGTTGCCAACCATCTTGGCAACCTCCTGTAACAGCTCTGCCGTATCGACGCCGCCCATCGTTTGCGCCACCTTCTTCCGGCTCTCCTCAAATTCGCGCCTGTAGGCGCGAATTTCATCCCTGATGAGATCTAACTCTCGTTGAAGACGCTTATTGTCCGCCCGCAACTTGCGGACCTCCTCCGTCTCCATCCTCACCGCCAGGGATTCGACCACCTCCCTGACCGCACCCGCAGAACGTCGGATTTTGGCTGCATAGCCACCCCGCAGGTTTACCGATTTTCCCGTGAGGCCGAGTATCAGGTCTAAATGCTCCCCAGCCACCACCATCAGTTCTTCAGCCCCGTGCTTCTCCGGATCGCCAATCTCGCGTGGGGTCAACTGCGCCTCTCCCACCACCTCCTTCGGTTTGTGGAACGCCCGTTTTTCAAGGGCGAGCTCGAAGGCGTCGTCTTTCTCCCGCTCCACCCTGTCCCTGAGGGCGGCCCGCGCCCGAGTCAGAGTGATGGCTTTGCCTCTCTTCGGCACGGGCTGCCTCCTACTATTCCCTTCGCCCCCCTTCTCGGTGTCAGAGCCGGAGACCCCCGAAATTTCGGTAAAGAGGCGTTTCTGCCCCAACTCCGCCTCTGACAGCGAGGTAATGGAGATGTCCTCCAGGACCTCCAACCCCGCTCCGCCGCCTTTTTTCTGGCGAGCTTTGCCAGCCGGTCTCACCTCCTCAATGTCCGAGTCTCGGTTTCTAAATTCCATATCACTTGCGTTTTCGGTGTCCGTGTTCATGCCTTGTTCGTTAGATCTAGAACGAGCAGTGTGCTCGTCCCTGACACAGTTTGTGCCCCCCCCGTAGTACGTGGGGCTAACCGACGCCGTATCCGGCGTGGTGCGGGATTCCCCCTTTCGGGGACCCGCCCGGGGACCATATTTCAACCTGTATGTGTCCATTTTTTATAAATCCTGCTCATTAGGGTCGAGCGGAACCCGTAGTCACCACAAAACAATGGTGCGCTAGTGACTGGAGACCCTCCAGCCATTCATCCCCTCGCCGCGCACCGAAGCCTATCTTGGGATTAGGGTAATTTTTTAGAGAGGTTTTCTTCCTCGCGGTCCCCGCCTCGGCGGCGACCACCACCCCCGGCACTGCGTACCGGGGAACGGCTCGGCCGGCAGTAGCTCTGTCCACTGCCGCCCGTTTTGGGTCTGATTGGTTCGCTCGGGGTTCCCACCCCGAGCTTAAGCCCCACCGCCACGTCAAGGCTCAGATCCAGATGGTGGGGTTGTAGAAGTAATCCTTACAAGAGTGGTGGTCCAGTGGTGGACGGACTCGGCCTCTTAAGCGAGGGGTTCCGGGTTCGATCCTGACCTCCCCGTAAGTGCCTTGAAATGGGTTTTTCTAAATTTCTAAGTGCACACGAGACCATCGTTCGCTCACCGGTGAAGGAAAACATCGTGAGGAAACCTGCATGCCTGATGAGATTGAAAAGTCTTTGAAGGTATGTGAAGTTCACCAATCCGCACTGGGCCAGCGCGGTGGACTATTGGCCCATCACCCTCCTCGCCTGATTTCGAGGAGGAGACCCGTGCCCAGCAGTGGGACATATAAGGGTTGATACTTTAATCCTTACAAACTGTTTATCTAAGTCTACGCTCGGCTTATTATGTTAAAGTTTCATACTAGATTACATGATGCAAGCTTGTCGAATTTAATATGCGAGCCGTATTGCGTGAGGCTGTTACGAAATAGCGCGCGATAATACGAAACAAGGATTTGAAAATTTAATTTTTTTTTAAATATTCATAGTATGAAAACGCGAATATTTTTTATGGTTTTTTCGCAAGTCTTCACTGAAGCATATATTAGAACGAATATTTGACTAAAAAAAAATCGTTGATCAAAATTGACGAATTGCTTACTTAGATTATCATCATTAACAGTATCATTAGACAGTTTTAGTACATTAATTATTATATAATTAATCAGCTACAATTATATAAACGGTGTGATCTCATGCCCGCAATGTACGAGGATTTTTACAAACAAAATTGGCTACATAAGCCACATGAGAGTCCATCAACGGCAAAACCGGAGCTGAAGACAGTCGCCGTGGCCGAAGTCGGCCGGGATTACACATACACACATATTATATAATTATTGTATGAAATACTGTCTATACTTAAGTATGCGTGACAGGAACAAAATGCAAGTGACAAGAGATCGTTCGTTTTGCCGTTCAATGATTAAGCTTATATTTAGCAGAGAACGGATACAGGCTGATGATGATGATGACAGGAACTAAAATTCAATTTCTTATCGAAATAAAATCCTTAGGGTCTGTTTCACAATCTCCCTTTAAGTTCCCTATATGGCTATTGGCAACATATTTGACAGATGTTTGACAGATACTCCATACTCTATCTGTCAAACATCTGTCAAATATGTTGCCAATAGCCTATAGGGAACTTAAAGGGAGATTGTGAAACAGGCCCTTAATATAATAATAATATTAAATGCTTCAAATCATTTTTTTAAAGCTCAACTCTACTTCTTTCTTCTTTCCAATATCAGTGGGAACAATAGGGATGTTGACACATGTTACAAATTCATGTAAAGTTATGTTTTACATATTAAATACAGTATTTGAAAACCTAAAATAACATTTAAAAAGTCTACTTATTTGTCTTAAAATTTAGAAAATTAATTTAAAATGCGTTATTTATCATGCATGATCACGTGACTGTAAACGCCAATAAGGCGATGACGTCACTGAACATTGAGCTAAGTACAAACTCACCTAACATAGCGCAAGCTCTGAAGCGTGTGTGACGTAATGACGCTTGGGGCGTTTCAAGGGCGATTTTAAAAACCATTTTTCTTTATATAATTTTTTGTTAAAATTGGACATATTACTTTACAAAAGTATTTTTTTCGTGTTCATATATAGTATACCTATCAAATAAAATCTATTTCAAAAATTAGTCAACATCCCTATTCAGCATATTTTCACATCAATTAAGGACATAATAAGTAGAATAGTGTATGGACACCCTTCACAACATATCCATCCTGTTTGTAATATAAAAATAACTAATAAAATAATTATATTACCGATAGAAGATACGTTCGTCGCGCTAACCGAATAACTCTCGTTCGAATTTATGGTATATGTTAGGATTTATGTTGGCGGCAAATTAAATACATTTCTGAATTATACTCATTAGCGGCGTTTCGGCTCTTTTGCAGTCGGGAATGTGAATATAATAATAAGGCACAATGTAAAAAGTGTTTCATAATAGTTCAAAATGAATAAACAGTTGCTACACAGTGTTTTACAGATCAGCTCCGGTTTTAGTTTCATCATTTGAAAAATATATTATAATATCTATAAAAAAAAAATCATAAAGTAAATGACCTTGGTAAAAAGACCATAATATGAAGTATCCGAAACTTCAGGCATTTAAAAAACTTAATATGCCGCGATGAAATCCGTAAAAGTAATTTTTATAAACATAAAGTAAACCTTAATATTTTCCCTAAAGGAATATTTATAGAAAACTTATTGGAGGAATAATGAAAGGACTTTATTACTTACCACATAAATCCAGCTCACCAAAATCAGTAAATCCCACGTCGCATATTCTCAGCACGTGAACAATAACCAGTTTTGTGATGCCGCTACCAATTGTGTCGTATTGACACGAGCCTATGTATTGGTTAATTCTAAAATATACATCCCGATTAATATAATTTCGCCGCTCCCTCTCACGTAGTACTAGAAACGTGACGATAGAGCGCTCCAGACCTAAAGCTTGTTTATTCCTGTGTGACAAGTCAAAGGAATAAGCGGTTTTATTTCTATTTTTGTAAAGATAGTGCAGGAAACTAATGCAATGCTGCTTTGCACTCAAATTGGTACGACGCACGACCAGGTGGTATTTCTCACTCACATGATAGTAGCTGAAAGTAACGCTTCGTAGTCGCGTTTCATGTGATTTGTGAGTTTCTAGTGGCCCCATTCGGGAGATAGGGAAAAAAAGGCAATACATCACGTATGGTTTTGTGGATGTTGATCAGATTCGATAGTTGCCAAAAGACTGCGACTGTTTGTTTGTCCTCTTGTGCCTAGGGCTTCTGCTTAAAACAAAGGGTGGTTACTGTATAGGAGCCAACTCGATACCCTATCGAAATTGGACATTAAAAGAAAAGGCAAATGGACAATTTGTAATAATAATATTGACTGGTGAACAATATTATTATTACATAATTTACTTCAGGGAGGCCTATGTTCAGCAGTGGACGGATAAAGGCTAATGATGATGATGATGATGATGATGATGATAATTATGATGATAATTTACTTGATTAGCTATATTATAAACTTGAAAAAATACAAGAAACAGTCACTAAGAGAATCACTGATTAGGCATAATATTGTCTAATGTTAATTACATTAGAAATCTCTTATTATTTCTTAATGATTACGTGAGTTTTACTAATTATAATAAAACATCTATTAGGAATTTGATACCGGATTATTATGATTTTTAAATGCCCGACGTTTCGGATACTGTAAAGTGTTGGGGTACATCTTTTATGTTGAGAGGTAATGTAGTCGTGATACCATGGCGTTTCTCTTTTATTTTCGGATGGAGCTATGCTAATGGCCCTAATGCTTCGTCGAAAGAGGGGTGAACCGTTTGGTATCACCCAGTGATATAGTAAGTGGGGGGTTAGCCCCCGCTAGCCGAGGAGTGAGACTTCCACTGCTTCATGTCGTCGGGTTTGGGTTGGCGTTTCTCGTAAGTCAGTTTGATAATCTAACTAATGTAAAAATTATGTACATTACACGCTTATCTCTTGTAACTTAAACTCACCTCACTTGTTATACAAATATGGCTTATTACCTTTACGGGTGTTTCGATGAGTGAGCCCGCCTCGTTAGTGTAAATATTAACATATTACCAAGAAAAACATTCGTGTAACAAGCTTTTCACATATTATTCTAAGATAAAATACGAGAAGATGGCGAGAACTTCTACATTCAATAGAATTAAATCATCATTAGAAATAGTTGGTCAGAGGTAGTGCGCTATTGCTTTGCAATCGGATTGGAATGGCACAACCGGGGTACCTATCGCTCACATTATACCAGCATAACTTTTCAGCTTTGCTGTCACGTTTCGTGCGGTTGAGTTTCTAGTGGTCCATAGCGGTCAAAAAATGCCCTTCTTTTCCCTGTGCCGTGGGGTGCACTGCTAACCTTTGGTCTATAGGCAATATATATATATATATATATATATATATATATATATATATATATATATATATATATATATATATATATATATATATATATATATATATCTCGCAGAGACACAGCATAGGCTATTAAAAAATGTATAAATGAATAAATATCGACGCAATCAATAACAAGAATAAACCATATTGCCATATAAATTAACAACTAACTATAAAAATATACGTAATATTACCTTTTTTTTGGTTTATTATTTAACAATAAAAGGTGATATGGCTAGCGATCATATATAGGATCATTTTCAACCTTATTTGTACCATGTTTTACACAGTATTAAATAGAGTCTTGATACAAGAACTTTACGTACAGGTGATTGATCGTTTTAATAACTAACAAAGCAGGTGGGATGTATGAGATATTTACTTGGCAACTTATGAAATACAGTAAATAGCGCAATGCAGGTTTCAACAACAAAGGTTAGGCTCGCTTGCTATGGCATATATAAATATTATTAATTATACCTGGCGAACGTTGTTAAGAAGTTACACGAAAATAATTACCACGCTCGCTCCCAAAAAATGATACTTTTTGAAATCAAATTAGACTGATATTATAATAATAATAATATCTATGGCTTTAATTTTTAGTGTAAAAGGGTTTACACCACGTAATCTCCCGGTCCCGTGCTAAGTTCTCGAAAAGACTTGTGTTACGGATACCAGACAAGGGAATTACTTATATTTAATACTTTTATATTAATACTTATATTTAAGATTTTTATAATATAATACACATAATATGTAATACACATCCATGATCCAGAAACACCGAAACTTTTTGAAGTGAAACTTCTTTAGAATCGTTGTGATTTCAAACCGGATGCAACGGAAAAAACGACAGGTAAGAGACACAAATACAAAAGAGCAAATGTCGGTGTGTATGTATATTGCACACTGTTTAATACGTAAGTAATTGTATTTGAGCATTTATCGTGTGTTTCACTTCTATCGTGTGTGTTCCCTGGCGAGATTCGAACACGCTACCTCCGGTTTGTGGAGTTAGCGTGATCGAATTGGTGCTAACCTAACCACTGAGCCACAGAGGTAATGAAAACTGATGAAGCGGAAGATCGTTTAAATTGTGTTTGTTGACAATAATCCTAACATTGATATTATTGGACGTGGAATACCTAATTTCGTAGACGATAATCGATAAATGTTTTTTTTTTTTATATAACCCTCAAGAAATAGGCCCAAGGAAATACTTATCTTTAATGTTTTCTTATTATACAATATTGTCAATAAAAATGTTATAGCGGTTATCTTAGCACGTAATCCTAAATGACCTGTAAAGCCGTAACCGTAAAAATTCCCAACAAAACCCTATGCTTGGACTGTTTCTATTTTCCGTTGCATTAACCATTCAAACATCACTTGGCCACAGTACCTCAGGAGTTACTTGAAATCCTAAAAGGGTAATATTTTAACTGAAAATAGCTGCTTTAGGGTTGTCGCGTGTTCATATTTTATTGTTTACTGACAAAGAAGCTGAAGTTCCTTATTTAAACTATTCAAAACGGGATATTTACCAGTATTATTTCGCGGAGCTCGATATTTCGATATTATCTTCGAATGTCATGTTCACGAGACTGAATATTCCGTTTTTAATAGTTAATATAATGAATATAACCCACAGATTTATGAACAAATACAGATGAAGATGAAAATGAAGAAAATAAATAAAAATATAAAAAAGGAACGTTAACGTTGAATTTGTATTCGCTTTGGGGGTGTCATTCACGTGTTCGGCAAGCTGCATCTGTCTTCATTTAAAAACATTTGATATGATCATGTTAATTTAAAATCCTATAAAGTTGAAATTCCTTTTTTATATTTTTATTTATTTTATGTTAAGACCTTTTACATAATGATTCAGCCATTTGATTCCAAACTAGGCAGAATCTATATGGCAACCGGAAAACTGATACATACTTATATATTTCTAAATGCATACAATATAGATATAGTAATATAGATAAATTATGGCCAGACACAGTACATAATATGACCATCAATCATTTCACCTAGGTAAAAATCGAACCTCCGACCTTATTGGTTTAGCAGTCAGGTTCACTAACCGCTGGACTGACAGGCCAGTTTGGTTGAATGATTTAAACAACTATTTTAATGTCTTGCTTATGTACCGTAAAGGAAGAGTCCTGGACCCCCAAAAAGTATGTCTAGATGATATAAAGGGACTGGACTAAACTATCCGAAATTAAAAATATGGTGTAGGATTGATGGAAATAGCCGTCTTGTCGTTCATTAAGGCAGGCCTATAGCCGCAAGCGGATAGAGGCTTGATGAATAAGGAAGGGTGATGATGAAACAATCCTGCATCATATCCGGAAAAAGTATTTCTTTATATAAAAACTTGTGACGAATATAATAAAAATCGTTTTCACAAATTTGACGAATTTACATAACATTTTTTTTAATAACATGTAACTAATGGATACATTAAAGTAATCTCCATTTACAGTAGGCCGGAAAATAATTCCACGCTTAGCCGTTTAGCCGTTATGATAAAAATAATAAAAAAGTAGCTCACGTACTCGCGTTAGGAGTTATATAAACGGTTTATTACTTTGAGTATTAAGGCTTGGTTTTATTTTAGCCCATCACTTTTTCAAATAGTAGTAGCCGTAGAAAGGAGGTGCATATGCCGCATAAGAAAGGTCCAACGGTCGTTTCATTCGTTTTTGTTCCTGGATTCGATCGATTCGTTTCGATCACTGGCGGAACGCTACATGACGTCATCTTTTTCGTGCATGCTGCCCCTATTATCGAGTTATTAGACATTGTCATGTCAAAAGGATAGTATTGAAACGCAACGCAACAAACTAATCTGTTTGACTGTGCATTTGTACCCTCTTTTATAAATAATAACGAATCTCCATTCTGGTACAGTATTTGTAATAATCGGATTACCGTTATTAGACAGTGGCAGCCCTACCATTCTTGAAGTGCACTCGAGTATTTACCAGCTCCATTAACCCCATTAGCGCTAGTGTTTCGACCGCAATGTCAGTATTAAGCGATGGCACGGGTACAATACACGCTACCTACGACCTCGGCTTACGGATTGTCAACAAAACGCAAAGGGAATTAGGTCAAAAATATGTATTTTAGGGCTCACACGCTATGTGTATAAAAAAAAGTTTTTTTTTTATCCTGTATATTAATTATTTTATGGCTACAATCATTAATATCATAATATTAAGTAAAAGGACTTCTTCTGGTATATTACTTTGGACGTAAAAAACTTCCCGAAAACATCGATCAGCTTCTATATTATGTATATTAACATATTATGGTAAAAGCCACTTCACATGGCATAACGCCATCACAATATTATATTTTTATATGATCAATTGTAAAGAAAAACTTATTGAACATATATTTTGATTTTATAAGCTAGGGTCATTTATAACTAGTCTCAGTAAACAAGATAAATTTTATCCAGAAAAATATAATTAATCCCGCGGGAGACTGTGTATAAATGTACTCATAATGGCACAGAAAGTTCATTATAAATTAATCTATGAAATCAGAAATAGCTTCAGATATCAAGCTCTATATTTATCAAGTTTTTGTGATCTTGTATCACAAAAACTTGAAAAATATAGAGCTTGTGTATCTATAGTAGTAACATTACTGTCATCATTATTTTAAGAAGAACTTACCCTTAGATTTGATTTACTTGAATGAAACATTGTAAGAGATAAAATATGACAGGTAAATTCATTGAAAGATGTACAATAAGCAGTAGAAACAAAAGTACAGTGCCCTCTGCAAAAAAATAATGTGTCATATAATGATCCTCTAGTACGCTTTGGTAGGCAATACAATTTGTTATCTAAAGAACTTGATATATTTTACCAGAGTCCTAGATCATTTGTAAGGACGATAAAGGATCCAGATAATATGTGTGTGATTAATGGCTATTACGAGTACACTTTTTCCTAATAATTAGTTTACATAATATTTTGTGTCTCACTTAATTGATTGAAAAATATTAAATAAGCCACATTATTATAGAAATCTTATTCGCATGTTGTGCATAGTTTATTATAGTGATGCAAATTTATGTATTTTCTTTTGTGACTTTGTCATATAACCAATGTAATGATTTGTATCGTGTAACTGTGCCAAATAATAAATAAATAAATACAATAAGTTGCTGTAACGTGTTGAAGTGGCAGTGGGCTGGTCACACACTCAGGAGAGCGTATGACCGATGAACCATTAAGATTCAAGGATGGCCGCGTTTAGGTAAATGAAGTGTTGGTCGGCCATTGACCAATCGGGAAGACGATCTCCGTGCAGTGGACGACGCTTATTTGATGCGAGTGGCTAGGCTGTCTGAGAGTTTATTTAGAGACTTATGTTCTGCAATGAACGCATATTGACTGATGATGATGACAAAATATGAACCGTGACACTTGCTTGCAACTTTTTGACGTGACGACGTCTTATAATTCGATGGAGCCGGCTGCACGCACGAAAAAACATGACTCATGCGGCGGTACCTCGCTCTGAAGTGTTTCATTTAAGGCTTAAAGTACAAGCGATACCGCGGAACGAGCGACAAAGAGGCACAATCGGCCCATCGGTATTTACTTAAGAAGTTGTCACGTTCAACTATCGTCAGTAGACCGACTTTACAGACAACCGATTTTTTTTGTAAGGTACTCTTAAGCCTGACGGCCTTTGAACTCAATATGTGAGTAGGTGAGCAGGTGGCTCACCTAGAAATTATTCGGAAGGGGGACGTTCCCCTCCGCGGCCCGCAATGAAGTTTATACAACCGCTGTTATAACGCCTATGGATAATAGGGAATATTTGTTAAAATGGGTGGCTTCTTAGAAATAATCAAGCACACTCTAAGGCTATTAAAAACACGAAATTGTTAGTAAACATCACACGCAAGTAGATTATAATAATGGCTGGTCTCACGCGACGGTCGTTATACTGGGCCCAGTTTTATTGATATAACACGCTTGATTGGAGCGGCCAATTACAGCACTTCCTTTTGTATCTTCTTTTGATTGCTTGGAGAATGTCAGAATTAAGGCCCTCTTACATAGGACATGTGGTGATTTTCAATCATATATTTTAAGTTGAGTTAATAAGAAAATAGAAGGGGGAGGTATTAATAAAAGATATCGAAATATAGATAGTAAAATATTTAGTAAGAGGTAGTGCCATACTGCTTTGCAGCCAAACTGGGCCGGAACGACCGGGGAGGTACTTCTCGCTCACATGGAATCGTTGTAAAGTGACAGCTAAGCTGTCGCGTATCATGCGTTTTATGAGTTTCCGGTGGCTCAAAGGGGGGATAAAGAAAAGAAGGGCAACGCGTAACCTGTGGTTATGTAGATGTTGATTGGCGTCGATAGTCGCAGGGCTTCGACTGTTCGTTTGCCCTTCTATGTTGTAAAAAAATAATATTTATTATATCGATATATTCAACCTTTAAATTAATAGAGGGTATGTTTTCGGCCTCTAAGTGAGAGGTTGGGTTTCAAAGCACACTTTGAAATGTGTGAAGTTCTCCAAACCGCGTTGGGCCAGGATATCGGTGAACTAATAGCCTACCACTCTCTTTGCTTGATTTCGAGAAAACACATGCACGTGCAGTGGGACATAATATAAGGGTTAATATTATAGTATTACATAGTTTTTTTTTCATTTATCCTAGATATCTTAACAGACTTCTTTCTGGCAAATAAAAATTTAGGGTTGTGCGATTTTTAATGCCACATTCCACAAAATAAAAATGGGAATTTTTGTCAATAAAGTAAAAATAAAAAATTGAGGTGGGTCACTTTTGTCATTTAGGAAAAGGAAACATAGATGTTGGCCGATTCTCAGACCTATCCGATATGCACACAAAATTTTATGAAAATCGGTCGAGCCGTTTCGGAGGAGTATGGGAACGAACATTGTGACACGAGAATTTTATATATTAGATTGCTACTTGAAACTATATAAATCAAGTAAATTAAAGCTTAATTGCGATTGTTTTCAAATAAGCGTATGTATTAGGCACACTATTCTCGTGGAACTTAAAAGTATCGGACCCCTCACTATCCTTAGCCTAATGACAATCCTCTTGAGACCTTTGGGTCGCGTTTTATACATGGTGTAGCGTGGTGCGTACGGTTCACGTAAAAGGTGTGTACGTTAAGGTACGTATTTGGGTCATTGGGCACGTTTATTTACTCGCAAATCGGGAGTGTGATAAAGACAATGAAAGCTAGTGATATATTAGGCATCGCAGATAAATATCGTAATTAGAGATTTATTAGTAGGCAAGAAAGAAAATATATTTCTAGTCTAAGCAGCCAGTGTATACGTATATTTATGTATTCTTCTTTATATTATTTATTATTTATTCTTTCTTTATTATTATTTAGTAAGAATTTGACTATAATAATAATATTATTATAGTCAAATTCTTACTAAATAATAATAAAGAAAGAAACAACTTTTACGGATTTTATCGCGGTTTATTAAGTTTTTTACAAGCCCGACGGCCTCCCGTGACCATGGTTGCTGTAAAGTATCCAAAACGTCGGGCTTGTAAAAAACTAAATAAACCGCGATAAAATCCGTAAAGGTTGTTTCATTATAATGAGTGAAATTCGCGTAAACATAAGAAAACAATAAATAAAGAAAGAATCCTAAAAAAAGAAGGGAACAAAAGGATGTCTTATACTAATATATAAATCTGAAAAGTTCATTTGTTTTAACCCGTTATTTCAGGAACTATTGGTCGAATTTGAATGATTCTTATTGTGTAAGAAAGCCTATTTATCGAGGAGGGCTAATCATTATTTAAAGGACTTGGTACACAGAAAGGAGCGACCATGTCATCCTGTAATGCTACATACTAAATAACATACAGTATAAATATAATCTAACTTATATATAATTTATTTTAATATATCTAATCAAATTACTAATATTATAGTCAAATTCTCTATCGAGGAGGGCTATAAGCGATGACAGAGAGGACGACCCTATGTCCGTCCCACTCCGTCGACGTAGGACGGGAATGAAGAGGAGACGCTATGCGCACCTCCTGCCTCTCGTCTAACGGGACTCGGGGTAAAGCTGGGTACCTGCCCCGGTAGAAAAGTTTCGGCGGCGGCGGGGGTGCTTCAGGTTGTCGGAGTTCCCCTATACTTGTAGGAGCCCGGTTAGCCCTTTTGAGGGAACCGGCCGGTCGCTAGGCGTGTCGTGTGTTAGACAGATACGGGACACTCCTCATAAAGCGGCTGAAGGTAACCCGCAGTGGTTTTAGTGAGGTATACCGGCGTCTGCAGGAGTCTGGGGGCGCCGGGAGTCCCACATATCCCCGGGGACGACTCATCCCCGGGTGAATGCGCATATCCACTGCGAAAAAAAAGGGCTATAAGCGATGATCCTGCTAAGGTGCCGTTGTAACTCTTAGTTAACACAGGCATAGTTGTGGGTAATAGCTACTGTAAGTGTAAGGACGTGTGAGGTTGTTGGCGTGTGTATGGTTTGAGTGCCGGTATAATACTCCTTTATTAAATGAATACATCTTATATACTAATTACATACATGTCAGGGCACTACATAAGATAAAATTAATATCCATCCTCTTTGATTAGTATAATCATTCCTTGTAACCACATCAAAGCGGCTAATGGACTCCGATCAAACACTTTGGCACAATTTCCATAAGCGTTGAGCTGACTTTCAAATAATCACCCTCAGAATCGTCATCATAATCAGCTCATATCCGTCCATTGATTGAAATAGGCTTCCTTCAATATTATCTTATTATTATTATTATAAACACTAAGATGGCTGATCTTGTCTTTATAATTAATTAAATTTTAATTTAGATAATTTGTAATTTTAGTTTAGGGATTAGATTAAATTATTAGATTTATTATTATTAATTATAAGAGGTAAATTAATTTTATTTAAGAAAAAGGTAATAGAAAACAGTTATTGCATTTTAGAATGATCGCTAGTAAGACAATTGAAATATGTCAATAGCTGACACCTGTTAACGATAGATGGCGCTTATACCATTAGTATACTTAGTTCAAACATAATATCTATTGCTGAATTTTTAGTTCAAACCTAAAATTATGCAAAGAGTAAGCGCAACGTTACAATCTCTTACCACTAGCATTCAACAAGGGTCACTCTTGACCCTTGATAGATAGAAAGAGATAGGTAATAATTAAGGTATTAATAAGATTGTATTTTTTTAATGTGCTAATTTGTTTGTACTAATTAATAGATTATTTTTACATTTATGGCTATTAATTGATAAATATGTCGGGTTAGCTTACCAAAAAAATTTTTTTAAATTTATAGTGCTAGAAAGACTTAAATATCTACAAACAATTACTTTTATACCTATAACTCTCGTTGAGAGACGAAATAAAGAATAATATAGGTACTAAAACTAGCCTCGTATGAATCTCTCAATGATCGAGTCAGTCATAAGAAGGTTTTATAATGGTACTAGCTGCGCTCTGAGGTTCCCTTCTCATACTTCTAATTCCCGTGGGAGTACGAGGATAAATTATATCCATGTTATTCTCACGTGCAAGTTATATTATTGTTAAGTTTCATCGAAATTAATTCAGTAGTTTTTGCGCGAGAGACTAAAAAACATACATAGGTTCGTATCTCCTGTGAGAGCTTTTTTATAGCTTTAATGGGATTTCAGTTATAATAAATTGCTTATTTATTTTTAAATCTAAAAGCTTTCAGGAGATTAATAATATAACAATGTTTATACAAGACAATACACGCGCAATATTAGCAGGGCGTTATTACGTGCGTATTCACAGAATCCATCAACGCAGTGATTGAATAATCTCTCCGGTCACCTGCCAATTACACGGCCTACAGAGACCAATTATTACGTGAATATTCGGACAAAAAATAACGACGTGATATTTTA
This sequence comes from Lycaena phlaeas, assembly GCA_905333005.2. Classification (NCBI taxonomy): domain Eukaryota; kingdom Metazoa; phylum Arthropoda; class Insecta; order Lepidoptera; family Lycaenidae; genus Lycaena; species Lycaena phlaeas. The sequence continues at coordinate 3,416,818 of HG995174.1, forward strand.
TGAGAGAATAAAAAACCTATCACCGTTTGATGAAATAAATATATTAGCTCGCATCGCTGAACCAGCGTACTTCCCATTCCCGTGGGAGTAAGGGGATAAGTTATAGCCTATGACATATTCTGATGTGTAAGCTATGTGATTGTAAAGTTTCGTCAAAATCAATTGAGTAGTTTTTGCGTGAAAGGACAACAAACATCCAAAGATTCAAAGTTACAGATTTTCGCCATTATAATTTTATGTTTTTTAATTATACTAGAGGACCCGAGGCTAATTTGTGGACGGATAAAGGCGGATGATTATGATGATGATGATAAAGATATAGGTAATATTAAACTTGTGCCCTTCGTGGAATAATTTTGTTTTAAAACATTATAAAAGAGCAAACCTTAAGTTTTCTGTTCGCCATTCTTAAGGGAATCCGCTTTTAAAATGAGACTTCTTTTTGACTTCAAGTATTTGTTGAACTTTCTTTCCTTCGCTTAATTTTTCACTTATTTCAAGTAAAAAATTAAACTTACTTCATTTATTTCAAAAATGTTTTGCTTGTTTTATATATTATCTTACTTAGCTGACTTCAGTTGGATCCGCGACTTGTATCTACTAGGCTTCTACATGGAGATTGGAGTCATATATTGGATGTAGACGGACTCATAATATTTCCGGACGTGGTTTTTATTATAGAACTTTATTGGCTGATTTGCCATGCGTTTTTAACGTGATATGACAGACCTATTGCCATTTCAGGGTGATTATAATTTGCATGACGTCGATACTAATAATAGTATTATTAATAGTGAGATAGAGGTTTGTGTTTCACTGCTCGTTCTAATGCAAAGCATATAATATAATATAGCTAAAGTAGCTAATTTAGAATTTTGTTAAAGCCCGCGGACTGCGATTTCTATCAATTATCTACTTAGCCATCATATTTTATGGTTTGTCTAAAATAATAGCTGTACACAATAAAACTCAGGTTTTCGTCAGAATATGTATCAATAGCACACACACAATATATGCTAGTCGAATAAGTAAATGCGTTACAAATCGCAACTTTTCGCAAGCATGTGTAAATGTCGACTCAAATTTTTTTTTCAACTTTTATGTAAAATACTAAAATATATTATATTAATTACTGGCTTGTTAGTCTAGTGGTGACTCTCATTACTAAACCAGAATGTCGTATGTGCGATTCCCACCCAGGAATGTTGCAATGCGATGAGCCTGACTATTTGTTCTGTGTTCCGCGTCAGCCAAAAAAATTTCTTTTTTCTTCAAATGTATTCTTTGTTACTTCTAGTAACTCCCAAAATATGTGTACGAAGTTTTATGATGATCGGTTGAGTAGTTTTCGCGTGAAAGTGTATGAAACTAACCTTAAAAAATAAATACTACAGCCTTATAGACTTTATTTTGTTTTTAAATAGGGTACATCAATGGAGAGACGCTCAAAAGAAATGAAATACTTTCGTAAACTTTAAAATGAAGTTTCTGGCACGGACCGGATTCGAGCATTGAATACCAATAAGTTGGTTCGAATCACGATCCAATATGCCTTGTAATATTGATGATGGATCGACCCAAGGGACCGATTATCTGAACATGATCGTGTTGTAAAGTAACCATTCCCTATTGATCTGGTTACGGGCTTTGAAGTGTTGTGACTAATTACTGTAAAATTATTGTAGTATATTTTGGGTATTAAAATGGTGGGAAGACGCTGTCGGTTCAGCGTTCTTTGAAATGGGACTATGTTAAGCAGTAGACAGTGAGAGGCTGATGATGATGGTGATGAGTATAAAGTGAAGATCCGAGGAGAGCCGAGACAATCCGAGGCAGGGTGAACGCGAGTGTGAATGGTACGCCACAGCCTGTTTTTATAATTAGGGGGAGAACCTGGAGGTTTCAGCCCAAAAATAAAACTAAAGAAGCGATAATTAAATAAATGTTTTAAGTATGGCATAGAGGTTCAGTAAATCAGTTTTAAGTGTAAACTTGCAGGCGCCCGTGACTTCGTCTGCCAAGGATTATATTTTTGAGAATTCGCACAGTATCTCTATAAATATAGCCTAAGTGTTATTCCGATGTTTATGATGATGTATTAAAAATATCAATAATCTATATTTTGTAGGCTCATTAGTAGTTGGCGTATTTTCTTGCCTCTTTTATGAGTTTTATAACAAGTCATTGTTGCATTGTATTATTTTATTATATTTAATCACTTCAGATTTTACCAAGCTCTATATTAATAAAGTGAGGTAATGAAGTCTCAGTATTCAAACGCTATCAAAACAATGCTAGAATTATCGAGAGACTATTCAACTGATTTAAATTGACATATTGATATTCAAAATTTCAAATTGCACTTTGATATCGACTGATCCAAAAATAAATTCACTTCTTCGTTTGCTAATTCTGACCCTCATGAATGGGACCGCTGCATACATGAATAGTAGTGTTCAGCAGCCATTTTGAATCCACATTTGGGAGTAGTTCTAAGTTTGATTCTAACGTAATATGCAGTCCTTTGATGTACTTATGTTAATGTCATTTGCACTGGAAGATAGCTTTAGAAAGTCTTGACAAGATTCAAGTCCTTTGACGGCTTCTGAAGTAACATTCATCTGGCGTATTCATACTGTCCCATACTGTCGTAAGCCATAAATCCTGGGTTTTATCCTGGGAATGATATTCGGCTAAATATCATAGCTTGTCCGTATGGATATGGTTATGGCGTGGTTTATATTAATCATCTAGGTCAGGAGGAGGAGGGTCTAGTGAGTGTGGGCTTGACCATTGAAGTGGGTGGTCTGGATTTGATCCTGACCTCAGTCATCACATACCATCGCCCGCTCACTGGTGAAGGAAAATATCGTGAGAAAACCTGTATGGCAATTAAGATGAAACAGTCTGAAGGTGTGTGAAGTTGATGAACCCACATTGGTCCATTAAGATTGAAATTTAAAATGTTCAATTGTGCTATTCTTTTAGATATCTGACATCGTTTCATTGTTCAAATTCGTATATTTGGCATCGAAACTTGATGCACCGTTATATAACTGCTTTCTTGCAGTTTCAAAGTAGAGTCCTTCATAAATAATCTGCCAGAGATTCGGATCTAGGACGTTGCCAATTAGACCAGCTATTTCGAGAGCTTTTACCACTGTTCAATTTAACATGGAAATATTTTAAGTATTTGTTAAAGTTGAAATCTCGGTGCAGAAAATAGACTGCAATTCGTGTTTGGTTGAAAAATTCTTCAACTGGCCTTGCAATTTGTAAAACATTTTCAAAAGATTACCCTTTAAAAATTTTCAACATTAAAATAGCGAAAATTTTTACGTTTATAGGGGCACAGATTTGTATTGTTATTTGAATTTTAAAGCGTTCTGAATATTCAAAGTGCATTTTAATGCATCTATTTCAGGTCACAGGGTAAGGCACCAATGGTTAGACCAAATTAAAGCTACCACACGAGTGCTCAAAAGAGTGCTAATAGGAGGTAAGCGAATTTTCATTAAGTTTTTAGTAAGCCAAAACGCTTATGACCTCGACCGATCATTTGACATAATTACCTAATAGAAACGGATGAAGGAATTCAGTACGCATCTGTATTCTTCTTATTTCTTGCATTAAACACATATGTTGGCTCTAAGTCCGGACTAGTCTAGACCACTAGGCTAAAATTTGTCTATAAGGCCTCTACCTTTTAGCGGGCAGAGGGGCCGAGAACCGTTCCATTTGATTTATACGCAAATATCCTGCCGCTCCCGCGCCGCCCCGCTGCTCGTTAAATTCGAGGCACAGGTCTAAAAGACGAGGATCTTTTTATTGTCTATTTCAATAGTGTATAAATCGTGCATGCTAAAATAGAAATTTATAGTGTTGTCAGAGACGGGTTCACGCATTGACCACTTAACTAGTCTATTAATTATTTTTTTAAAAAGAAGAGGCAAACGGACAGTCGCTTCACTTGTTAAGTGATAGCGATATCCATAGACACTTACTGTTCGCTTCTAAAATGTAAAAAAGTGGAGATTTTGAAATTTTTAAGCAAATTTTTATCAATTCAATTTTAATTATATTTTTGAACTTTCTATTACTATTTTTTTTTTTGCTCCAAACTTAAAAATCTTTTGAACCAAATATTTAACGATATCAATTGTGATGTCGTTAAATAAGGCTCAGCCTTAAACATTGGCTTAAAACTGAGCCTAGAACAGCTTGACATACCTAGATCGATTCGATGAGATTCACCACAGGATTTATTTACACTCAAGTTGTTTCAGATTTCCAAGTGAAATGTATTCATCTTACAACTTAGGTTATATTCTCAGAACTTATACTAAAATTCTCAAACAAAATAATTACATTCTGTCTGCACCCCGGGAAGAAATTAATGTCTCTAATAAATAACATGCTTTTGTCTGTTTGTTTCACTTAAACTGTTTCAGTATACCGTGGCATAAAATATCCGTATTTAACTCTCAAATTACTGAAAACACTACGGTGATTCCGGAATAATTGTACTTTAATTTGATACAATCGGTTTTATTTTATTAGCTGCAAAATTGGATGAAAGATGGCGATTTTTCAATGCTGTGTAAAAATACTAGCAGCTTACATGTATGTGTGTATCTTTACGATTGTGTGAGAGCTATTTGCATAATGTGTAATATGTCGTACACACACTATGCACATAATGTCTTATTGGAATGTGTACGGAGAAACTGATCAGAAATTCTTCTTCATTTCAAGGTCATAAGAACAATGCCAGGGTTTCGGTCAATAATTATTATTCCTCTGATCATGAAAGAATGAGTTCAGACCTTAATAAAAATAAGAAAAAGCGTAATATTACTTTAGTTCACAAAGTATAACTTTGTCTCTTTAAGTATTTGAGACTGACAACTCTTTTATATAGTAAAGGAGGGTAAACGAACAGTCGAAGCCTTTTGGCAACTATTGACAACATCCACAGAATCAGAGGTTACGCACATGCGTTGTTACTTTTCCGTATCCCTCCCTAATGTGCCATCGAAATCTTAAAAGCCACATGAAACACGACAACAGCTGTCTCTTTAGAGTGAGATGTTGAACTCCGCTCGTATCGGCCCAATTTGGCTATGTAAAGCAATATGGCACTACTTCTAGTCTTTTCAGTGTTGATTTTTGTGTCCACTGCTGGATAGAGGCCTCACTCTGTTTTATTATACTGTCTGATAGTCAGTCTATGTGAACAAAGCCGTAAGTAAAGCCTAAGCCCCCGTTCGAATGAGCGCTACAAAACCGTTGCAGTAAAACCCGACGTCGGCTTGAGTTGCAAGTTTGGCATGCTAAATTCGATTTAACTTCATACACTGAACGTCCAAAATCTAACAGTGCTCCATAAAAGAGCGTTGCGTTTAAAAAACGCCTTCGTGTGAACAGATACATGGGTGTCCATTTGTCTCATTCGAATGGGGCCTAACTGGTAATTATTGCCGAAATTTGATTTGAAGTAAAATAATAAACTATCACATATTTAGTCGAAATGAGAACTTTAATTGAATATAATATCCAATTATAGCCCGAAGGCTATTTATATTGTTATTATAATTGCGCAAAATATAATTAATATTCTATAAAGTTTCGTTAATTATAGTTTAACGGTAATACAATATTTTAAACGTGAAGTCTGAATTTCAATTTAATAACGGATGACGAGTTTAGATGACGTTCTATTGAATTTTTTTTCTTTTTTTGTATTATTTTTCCAGTGTTCAATCGTATACAAAATTAATGAACTGTGTTTAGACAATTTATATACGACTTCTGTGGCTCATTGATTAGCGCGATAGTGCTCAAGCCGGAGGTATCAGGTTCGAATGCCGCCATGGAACCAAAAGTTGTTTTTAATCATAATATTATTAACTAGCTATTACCCGCAGCTTCGCCCGCGTGAACTTAAATTTACAGATTTATCATGATGATGATCATCATTTTCTTTTTTAATTATATTCCACCATACACAGTTACCCAGAGTACCGCCCGTTCGGTACACGGCAACACGATTTATTTTCTTGCTTATTATTATTATTATTTTGATTTTGCCATATCTCCTAAAGTATTCATTTAATTTGCATGATGTAAAAGGGAAAAATAATCTTCATTAAGTGCTCAAGCTAATTAACTGATGTAAAATGATAAGGATTCATACCGTATTTGTGTAAATAACTTTGAAGTTATCGCGTTATAATTGCCCATTTTTTAAAGTATTAAATGGATATAGTATGATATCCCTAAGAGATAGACATATGCCATCGCGGACTTTATTGTAGACCTATTCAAGATACACAATTCTACCATACATTATTTTGTTATATCTCAAAGGGCTTAGGCAGCGTTTTCGTTGAAAACTCCCAGACGGCCTATTTTTTTCCGACCCCTCCAACAATTATTGTTATAACTTAGCTAATGTATATAAAAACCTAATAAATTATATACATAAACCTTCCTCTTGAATTGAACTATCCATTAAAAAAACTACATCAAAATCTGTTGCGTAGTTTTAAAGATTTAAGCGTACAAAGGGATATAGGTACAGAAACAGCGACTTTGTTTTATAATATGTAGTGATGATGAAGTAACAACCCATTATAATATGTGTCACTGCTAGACACTGAAAATCACTCCTCTCCTGAAAATCAAGCAAGGAGTGCGTTAATTATTAATTAATTAATTAATAATTAAACAAATTAAACTCGCTAGAACTTGTGTTCCGGGTACTAGGAACGATTACCGGGTACTGTACGGGTAAAGGATTCATAACACAAATCACCTGGTTTTGGCGTGATTCAAAGCCGCGAAAGTCCGTAAAGAATGGATCAGCTTGATCACTTGACCAGCCGGCTGAGAGTCTTATGTTTTATAGTTTCTCGTTTCATTTTTTTACTATGGAACTGTAAGACAATTTTAATAATATTTTTCTTTACAATTCCTTAAATACCATAATTTCATATATTTTTTGTACGCACTGACTGGATTCAAGCCCGACGACCCTTTTCTAACAATACTAACTATTCTACCAAAATAATCTACTTACTACCAAACAAAGGAAAGTACAATCTGCATAAAAATTTAAAGTCATCTAATGAATAACTGATAAACCGAAAACAAAAAGAGACAAAAAATCTGGACTTAACACAAAGTTACGGTCTTAAAGGACATTATAACGAATACTTTTAAAGAATGTTCAAAGCTTTTCAGAAAGTCATTGGAATACCATGGGATATCGCTTAGTTCTCTTTATCTGTGAATTTTAACAAATTGCTTGTAGAGTTGGTAAAAAAACGTTATTGATCTTTGTAATTAAAACAGATTTTCTTTGTTCATACTTTTAATTGTACGTGTTCATTGCTCGATTTATTTAAAAAGTAAGTATGTGCTTTTGACACGGTTCGCTTATGAAAACTTCTGAAAATACTATGTTATTTAAAAACTATTTAAATATGATTTGCCTAATTCCTTGTTTAATTTTAGGATTGATTATTTTTTATTTCTTTATGTAATTATTACATACGTAAGCACATATTTTGGAACCACTGAACCAAATTTCAGAGCAAGGGTATATTAAAAAAAACGCTTACTATTTTTAACGCTAACTCTTCTTCTTTATATTATATTAATATAAAATAATTTTTAGCCATGCTCGATAAATGGACTTTAGCCTTTAGCCATGCTCGATAAATGGACTATCTAAAACTAAAATAATCATTCAAACTCGACTAGTAGTTTCTGAGGTTAGAAAGATCAAACAAACAGATTCTTTGTTTGAAAGCGCTTATCGCTTTATGTATAAGTAGAAATCTTTTACTCCGTCTCAACCTCTTGTTTCTTCAGTTATAGTTATAGTATAGACATTAGTATATACTATGGAAAGAAACGGAACGACTGACTACGAATATTAGACTTGTAACTATGGATTATATAGTAAAAAAAATCATTCATCACCATCATCAGCCTCTATCCGTCCACTGCTAAACATAAGCCTATCTCAATGAACGCCAAGACGATCGATCCTTTGCTACTCGCATCCCACGCGGACCTGCCACTGCACGGAGATCGTCTTCCCATCTGGTTAATGGCCGACCCATACTTCGTCTACCTAAACCAAAATATATTTTTTTTAATTAGCCTATGCTGTCCCACTAATAGGCAACTAGACTAGACAACTAGGCAAAGGTCACAAGCTCTTCCACGTATTACCAATCAAACCAAAATCATTAAGTAAATTAAATAATGGATACTGGAAAGTTTTTATAGCCATTAAGGTGCACATGTCACCTGCAAAACTTTTCGTTCCGCTACACCGAGTCGTTTCACCTAACCCAAGGCTAACGTCACTGCAAATACGCGCCACTTTGCCAACTTTTATCCCTGTTATGTAACGGCGCAATTAATTAAATTTTAAACTTTCAACTTTTATATTAATTATCAACAGCTCGTTGCCGTCTAAATTGGCGTGTATATTAGGCATATTCATTTCGTAAAATGATTTTAATTGAAGATATAATCTTTGCAAGGACCTTGTTATCGATATTTTAGAATAAAGGTAAAACTAAATACGCTTGAGATTGAATTAATTTTTAATCAATTAATTAATTAAATTTATTTAATTGTTTTGTTCAGACACGGCAACAATCATGCGATTTGAGAATCGCGCGGTTCTTATTTAGTCGTATATGTAAATATTTATTTACCAAGTTATTCAGAAACGCGGGAATCATACAATTACATGTTAAATTTGAATTTAGATTTTAAATCGCGCGGTTGTCGCCTTATCAGGAGAAGCCCAAATAGTCTGGCGTCAATAACCTTGCCCTTCTTTTGTTTGACATAAAATAGCGTACATGTATACATATTATAACACTTAATTAGTTACAATTACAGAAAAGTTACAATTATGCTGTCGCGGTTTCGTGTGGTTGGTGAGTTTCCGGTGGCCCATTGGGGGGGATAGGGAGAAGGAGGGCAACGCATCTGCATAACCTCTGGTTGTGTGGAAGTTAATGGACATCGATAGTGGCAAAGCTACGGCTGTTCGTTTGCCCTCCTATGTTATAAAAAAAGGTCTTCAGCACTAAACAACGAAAAATATATTTTCCCAGCCAGCTCGTTTTTTTCCCCTGTATGATACTTTTGTGTATAGAAACAACATAAAATACAAAGTAACTTTGTAAAGGTTACAAAAAACACGTCCTTCGCTTTTCAACCATATTAGTCCTCTGTGAAATGTATAAAATTGCGAACGTCGGGATTCCAGAAGTTTCCAACCAAGTTTCCCGACAATGTGGTCCCTTGGGGAAACTAAATACTTCGCGCTTTTGTAACTTGAAACATTCTCAATTCTGGAGTGATATGGAATTGATCGCTACTCCATCGAGCCTAGTATTCTGTTAAATAATGATTTCTCAGGGAATCAAACAAAAGTTTGGAATGTAAAGTAATATGGATGTGATAATAAGACTTCTTTTGAACATTTGTATTTATAATTCCGTATAGAAGGACTTCTCTAAGGATATATGATATTTATACAAAAAAACGTTCCCAGCCGACAGCGATCTCGGACCCATATAATAATATTTGTAATACTTTTGTACATAATTAATTTTAGTTTTTAATAGATATAGTTTTGTTACTTGAAGATTGGTTTTCCTTTAATAAACAATATAAAAAAAACACATCAAATATGACTTAAATTTTAATAATATGGCTTCAATCATATTACTTGCTTATGAAACTACTTTTACGTGATGAATCTAATGAATAAGAATAATTAAAAAGGGTTACAAAAAAGAATGATTAAAGGATTAATATACTAAATAAAATAAATTAATTACATATTTTTACTGGACACCAAGCTTTTTTTTTGGTGTGAACCTCTGTGGCTCAATGTCTAGCGAGCGAGAGCAAGGCGTAGGTAGCGGTAGTCGAATACCGCCAGGGAACAAAAAGTTATGTGTCCCTGGTATGGGTATTAAATATGTGTATACTACAAATTATAAAACTTAATATAATATGTATTATTATAAAAAGTATCAAATAAAAGTATTTCCGTTGTCTGGTACCCGTAATACAAGTTCTTAGGAAACTTACCACGGGACCAGGATGACTTGGTGTAAAAAGCGCCCACAGATTATTATAGTTGGTAGGCAGGTCTCTCTGTTGACCTTGAAATCAAGCGATCAGGTGTTAAGCTCACAAACCCAATAGCAAGTTTTTGAACTTGACACAGATCAAAGACTTTTAATCAAGTTTTTGATAGTGATAAAATCAAGAAGATAAAATTATTTTCATTAACGTAGGCCTATGTTGAGCAGTTGAAGGATAAAAGCTGATGATGATGATGATGATATAATATTATATTCACGACTTGTTCATAGTCAGGCTTAAAACTAGAGTGTTGGTGTTGTTTTAGATTATTATAGCGCTCTTGTGCCTATGTTCCTACCTGGATGATATCATTTCACTGGGCGAGTAAGACAAAATCTATTTAACAGTTAAAAAAAATCGTAAACGGATTAAAAATTCAAAATAAGTGAACCCTTAGACCCTTTTGATAGAAAGGTCGAGAAGTAAAATAGAATTTGAAATGTGTTTCGAGATAATGAATTCTCAGCTGAAAGCCATGGATTTGTTAACTCTCTAACGCTCACAGCACAAATGACCACGGTAAATCCGGACGTCAAGATACAAGGTCTTAATTAAAGAGCCCGACCCTTCCAACAGCTTTTAATCTTAATTCTAGCGTTAATAAACTTGTATGGCTTTGTTTGTGGCAATCTAACGCGGGACTTTATAGTAAATATTTAAAAACTTTGCTCGTGTATTAAAAATTACTCACACCCGTATTTACAAACAATACTTTGAGGTGTCAGTACTCCCGAACGCATAAGGTCATTCAAATCAATTTATAGACTATACTTAAATGAAATTCACAAGCGTCTGCGTCTGTCAAACTCATATTTAACCCGACTATTGACACCAGGAGCACATAGATAGAAGCGTTCATTGCATAATATTGTTTCACTACTTAGCCAAGTACGCTCCTTGAATACGGGTGTCAATGTATTCATAAAGTCAAAATAGAGCAAAGATAATCCAGTATGGGCTCAGTCTCTTGTGCGAGTGGTCCGGGTTCGATCCTGTTCCTGTAATGGTCGAGGTGTCCTGTAATGTGTTTTTCCAAATTTCTAAATGCACCCTAAACATGAGACCATAGCTATTGGTGAAGGAAAACATCGTGAGGAAACTTGCATGCCAAAGTCTTTGAAGGTGTTCGAAGTTCATCAACTCGCGTTGGGCCAGCGCATCAGTAAACTATAGCCAAATTCCGTCTTCGCCTTATCTTCGAGGAGGAGACCCAAGCTCAGCAGTGAGATATATTTCAATGAAAAGCTGGCACGACTTGGGTACACCGTACATAAACCGGCGTGAAGTGACAGCTATGTTGTGCGTTTCGTTGGTTTGACGTGCTACCGCTGGCCTATTAAGCGATAGGAAAAATCCAGGGCATCTGCATAACATTTAGTTATCTATCGGGGTTGGTATATTACCATAGGGCTGCGGCGGTTGGCCTCTAGTGGCAAAAAAGATTAAAAGAAAATGGGTTGTCTGTCGTCTGTAAAGTCGATTTACGGACGATAGTTTGAACGTCAAACATGTAATGTAAGACGAACCGAACTGAGCCAATCGCTCGAGCCGATCATGCCTCTCTCTATTTCGTGCCGCGCTCTCGCTTTAGGAACGCTACATGACGTCATATTTTCGTGCATTCTGCCCGTAATATCGTGTTATGGAGGCGTAATAATCAAAATCATCTAGTGGCCTCTTCAAAATCAAGCATTAGCGGTGGCATTATTTTATTTATAGCAGCCATGATGTGTACGTGCTAATTTCCATGAGTACCGCTATCTTATTTCTCTGTTCTCTAAGCTTTTCTGTATCAGTAAGGACCGGACAGATAGTGTAATTACTAACAGGCACCACGTCTACGACTCAAGTTATTTCTAGTACCCGGCAAACTCGATTATGATAATAGGCGACGAACCTACCTTTACGAAGCGCGCCTATCATACTAATATAAGGTTGAGCTTAAGAAATGTCCCACTGGTCCTATGTGATAGAGAGAAAACCGATAGTACACAGTATTTCGCGTTGATATTTCAGGAATATGTCTAAATGGTGTTCTTTTCTATTCTATCTATCTATTCTATCTATATCTATACTCTATTTATATCTATCTTACTAAAATTATAAACGTGAAAGTTTGTAAGTATGGATGTTTGTTACTCTATCATGTAAAAAGTACTGAATGAATTTTGATGAAACTTTATAATAATATAGCTTATACATCAGAATATATATCCCCGTACTTCCACGGGAATGGGAAGTACGCGGGTGAAACCGCGGGGCGCTGATATTAAAAAAACGTCTCGATTTTTAACATATTATATTAAAACAAGTCAATAGCAATCAGCTAATGCTCCTTTTAGAAGGCACAATAATATATATGTCACATATAACGTAAATAAAAGTTAATTGGCGCAGAACAGTCACTCTAGAAACGTATTTTTCTTTTTATGAATACAGCCATGTCATGCATTAGACAACGAAGTTCCTTTTGATCTTGTATCGAGTATAATATTGAATATTCTATTTTAAACTACTATTTATATTATACTAGCTGTTGCCCGCCACTTTGTCTGTTGTAGCAAAGAAAATATCCTTTTTTTAATGTACCCTTTGTTACTTCTAGTAAACTTTCGTGATTTATTTTTTGTTATAAGGTACAACAACAGCACTACACATTACAACGTTTACAAATACTTTTTTTTCTTTTACGTCGGGAAATGCACTGACGCATACCGCAGGGGAGTGGGTCTCCCCAGGCGGGTATGTGGGACTCGCTGCGCTCGAAAGCTGGTAAATAGACGCAGCTCTACCCGCTAAAACCCGGCGAGTGCCACCAATGCCGCCTTTGGTGAAGTGCCCCGGATCTACAAGCAACAGGGCACCTCGACGGCTAGCTAGTCCCTCGGGGGACCGATGCCACCTCCACAGAGGGGTTACACCGCACCACAGAATAACCCCTCCCACCGTCGGGACAGTACAATGTGGCGAGGTTCCCATCCTCGCCCCTTGCCCCCTGCTCTTTTGCCCCCTCTTCTTATAAGAGGGGTACAAAGAGCCCCCTTGGCTTAATTAGCTTCGCCCAAGGTGTTGAGGTCACCCTAGACTACTGAGCCCCTCTGCCACGACAAGGCCTGAACCGTGGTGGGGATCTGATATGTACCTATGCTAATAACAGGTAATACACAGCATTCGCCAATGATGATCAGTTGAGTAGTTTTCGCGTAAACGCGTAACAAGCATACCATCTTTTTCACATTTATAATATCAAGTAAGGATTTTGAAATGCAATAAATGTTGATACATTTATATAACATATATATTTATATACTATAATATCTTTTTCAAATACTTACATACTTTCCTAACATTGCAATCTAGAATCTAGGCACAAATATTTAGTTACCGTGTAACAGTGTAACCATGACACTGACAAAGTTGAAAATCATTAGGTACTGAGCACAACAAATCACTGTGTGATCCCGTTCCTTGTTTTAGTTAATCCTGGTGGGGTCTTAGCTAAATCGTAGTACATGTCACTTATAATATATAATAATAAAATAACATTTCACTTATAATTATAATAACTTCTTACAAGCACTTTATCGAGGTTTATTGAGTCTTAACTGTCCTGATAATTTATAGAAACCATTTAGAAAAGAAATAAGGGAATGCTTTAAATATACACAGTTTTGTATTTCCGGACATCAAGGGACGGATAAAGAATGATGATGATGAAGGTGATGTGGGTGGAATTTTGAGGCGACGTGATGTCCAGCGGTGAAATTCCGTTGATGCATCGTTTGCCATTTGTCTATTTCGTCCAAAATTTTAAAGGCCTCGAAAAATCAAGGGCTGAACATGCCTATGATTGATTTGATCTTTATAAAATATAACCTACTATTGCGTGATTGTGATTTCATCATCATCGTCATCAACATCAGCCTTTATCATAGGTTAATATTTTTAGATTATACTTATATAATCTAAAAATATTATCCTATAATAAATGCTAGATACAAGCTTCCCTCAATGAACGCCAAGACGACAGATAATAATAATAGCTTTGTTTGTGAAAAAACACACTGCAACACTTGAAACTTATACAAAAATAAAAAGCACAAGTACATAAAAAATAAAAGGAACGTAAACAAAAAAAGGAATAGAGATACAACGGATACTGACCTATTAAAATTATTTACCAAGTTAACACATGTACCTACATAATATTATGTTCGCAGCATGCCTCACAAAAAAGTGCGACCTCAGTTTAAGTTCCCTCTGATCCCTTGCCACTCGCATCCGACCCGATCCGAACTACACGGAGATCGTGTCCCACCTGGTTAATGGTCGACCAACTTTTTCTACTTAAAGCTTCAACTCCTTAATGGCCTATTGGCCATCTTTTTTCCTTCCTTAATTGCGATTTATTATAAAAATAGTATAATTCACCCGTTGACGAGTTTTAAACTATAATACTTTGACTAATTTAACTGTCAACGGTATGACAATGGGACAAGTTGCCCGAAGCCATTCCCCCGGTTCCACGACTAGTTTCAGTGAAACAATTACCGGGGAAATCCTGGACAAGTTTAAGATTTGATTTAATCGAAACCACGTCACAATTTCACGGATTTGTAACTAGCCGCTCCGATTATACGCCCAGTTTAGTTTGCATGTTCCAAATATAATAATAATATCTATGGACGTTTTTACACCACGTCAATATGGTCCCGTGGTAAGTTTCCGAAGAACTTGTATTGTGGGTACCAGATAACGGAAATTCATATATTTTAGACTTTTATTACATACGCATATTTAAGACATCCAGCACATAAACGTCTTGCTCCCAGGCGGGATTACAACCCGCTACCTTCCGGCTTAAGCGTCAACGCATTAATCATTGAGCCACAAAGGTCGTCATTATCATAATCAAGAAAAAATGTTGTCTTTTTTTTTAAGAAACCAGTTAAATCAGAATTTGACAATGTGTCTTGAGTCTTTCAATAAATTATTGATAACTAGCAGCGCCCCGCAGTTTCACCCGCGTACTTCCCATTCTCTTGGGAGTACAGGGATAAATTATAGCCTATATGTCATTCTCATATATAAGCTATATTATTGTAAAGTTTCATTAAAATCCATCCACTAGTTCTTACGTGAAAGAGTAACAAACATCCATACTCACAAACTTTCACGTTTATAATATTAGTAAGATGAAACATCTAATGTCATCATACTATTGTCATGCCGTCTGGGATCAACGTTAAGTTACGGACAAGCCGCGCCAACAGATTCTCACATCAAAACCTAGTATAGTCTGACAGTCACCAAATAATATATCTTGAAGAATATAATTACAATATGTGTGTTGTACACATGATGATGTGTACGTATTTACGAGTATAAGCCTCAATGAATTTAAGATCTTTCGGCTGGAAGACGTTACTGGATTTCATAGGTAGTAAATTTCGTGAATATGTTAATGTCGAGAGGGTCAAAGTATCTGATTTGGTCCCTTACGCCCAGACAAACTTTACGATGGTCGTCATTAAAATGTATCAATGAATGTCAAATCTAGTCCCTAATCTACGTCTTTCCAAAAATAAATAAGAAATACAAACTGTGAGAAAAACAGAAAAATGCATAATAATATTATACGTAGTAATATGTACGTGAGTATAAGTAAAAATACGTATTGAGCAATTTTACAATTTAATACAAGAATTTCCAAATGGTGTAATAAAATAGAATGAAAAGTCTAAAAAAAATAAAAATTGGTTGTCTGTTCAGTCGGTTTACGGACGGTAGTTTGACTTTACAACGTCAAACATTACATGCGGCACGAACCGAACTGAGCCGTTCGCTCGAACCGATCATGCCTCTCTCTTGTTTGCGCCGCGCTCTCGCTTTCGGAACGCTACATGACGTCATCATTGTCGTGCATGCTGCCCGTAATATCAAGTAATTAGACGTTGTTACGTCAAAAAAAAAACAATGCAAAAAAAAAAGTCCTTCCGTAACCACGGTTGCTACGTATCCTAAGTGTCGGATATCCGTAAAAGCGGTTCCATTATCCTCTTAATTACAATAAAAAAATCTGGTTTATTAAACCTTAAAGACTATGTTAGCATACTTTCTGTTTTCTATAATATTAAAAGTAAAGTAAAGTATCAACCCTTATATGTCCCACTGCTGGGCACGGGTCTCCTTCCTCGAAATCAGGCGAGGAGGGTAATGGGCCAATAGTCCACCGCGCTGGCCCAGTGCGGATTGGTGAACTTCACATACCTTCAAAGACTTTCAATCTCATCAGGCATGCAGGTTTCCTCACGATGTTTTCCTTCACCGGTGAGCGAACGATGGTCTCGTGTGCACTTAGAAATTTAGAAAAACCCATTTCAAGGCACACACGGACGGGTCAGGATCGAACCCGGAACCCCTCGCGTAAGAGGCCGAGTCCGTCCACCACTGGACCACCGTCGCTCTCTAATATTATTTTCTCTATAATATTATTTTTAATAAATTACTAATAACGATCATACATTCGCGTTTGAGACGAAATGAAAAATTTATAAGCTCAGAAGCAGCTCTGAAGTAGCTTTACTATTTATGAGTGTTAGTGTAGTAGAGTGTTAGCTCCGTCATTCGATGGCTAAAATTATCCAACTAAGAGTAATATTATAGACTTTAACGTACCTTTGAGTGGAATTTGAAGCGCTGTCAGTATTAATCTGTCTGCTTGTCTATCTTGTCTGTCTTTTCATAATCAATTTTAATTTTAGAACAGCAACGGAAATCTATTACTAAGACTATTTATTGTTCATAAATCCGTACTAATTGCAAATTCCAAAAGACGTTTTACTTTCCTTTAATTGGATTTTTTTAACATTTCAAAACACATATAAGATTTTCCAATAAAATTGATAACGATAGCGATTTGCGTATAGTAATTATAAAGTGGGGTATGTTTTTTTTATAGAAAATTATAGATATTGAAAAATACTTACCATTCTACTTTCGTAATACGCTAGTAAGCGTTTGTGTTGTAGAAAATAAGGACTTTATCTGGTGAAGATAATCCATTTTCACATATTATTACTGTGTAATACCAACATAATTATTTTAAATTTACTACAGTAGCTGTAGTATACTGCAGTGACAATCGTCACAGTACGTACATAAGGTGACAATAAAATTATTGTTCACGTGTTTCAAAAAATGTTTTGTTGTAGAAATAATATAATAAGGATCAGTAAAATACTGTGGTAAAAATAGTATACTGTAATATCAGTCAGTGTATAGTAAGTATATAATACAAGTAGTTTCGTCGTTTGCAGCTATAGTATTATTATGAATTTATTTACACTGTGGTATTATACTGTAGAACATTAATTTTGTATACTTTTTTTTTTAATAAGAAGGTTCATTTTTTTTTTCTTTTGATTATAATAATTAATATACACGTATGAGCTTATTCGTGAAAATACGATCACGATCTATCGAGTACTTAAACAATTCAAGTATACACTCAAATATACAGACAAAGACCGAAGAAAAAAAATAAGACCGAAACCGTTTTGACATTGACCGTGACCTACAACGTTTTGTCTTAAGACTGACGAGTCAATAGGAAATTGAATAAGAGGGAGAAGTCCCTTAAGGACTTGTTGATTGTCCTTCGTCTTAGTTACCTTGAGACTAATTGGGATTTATAAAAAAGATAATTAGGGAAAAATATTGATAAAAACCATTATGTTTATAAAAGTTTTGGAATGTGTAAAAATCAAAGATATCTGTGTCTGTGATTTACTAAACCGGAATACGTGAGAAAACGTGCATCTAAATTCAAAACATGGTCTAAACTATGGCCTAAATCACAATATCTTTTAAGGAATGACATCTTATTTTGGCGATTTTGCTAAATTAATAAAAATAATATCATAAAGCCGACATCGGAATGCCATTTTTACGTTCGCAAATAATACAATTTAAATTCTTTAAGCGATTTGGATCATTCTAGATGGAAATGAAGGGGTATCTTTTTATTTTCATCCAATAGTCCTCCATTCGCAGGTAATCGTGGTGGATATTAAAATCTGATATTGCGTCTTTAATTTCTCCCGTGGAGGTTTCATTGAAAACTTTTATGTCTTTCTCTGTGGTTTTGAACGTGATTTAAATTGGTTCGAAGTGAACAGATAGGCTAATGGTGTAGTGGTTAGGTTATTAGATTAGGTTGCGTATTCGAATCCCAGATAGAGCTTATAATTTGTACAATAATAATATCTATGGACGCTTTTACACCACTTTAATCTGGACTCGTGGTGAATTTCCAAAGAACTTGTGTTACGGATACCAGACAATGGAAATACATAATATATTTAATGCTTTTTATATTAATACACATATTTCATTTTTTTTATTATATTATACACGTATTTAATACACATCCATGACCTAAGTACAAAGAATCTCTTTTTGTACCCTGGCGGGATTTGAACCCGCTACCTCCCGGCTTGAGCACTAACGCTAGCCATTGAGCTACAGTGGTCGTCAATGTATTATGAGTGTACATATTATTTATAGTTGATATACTCACAATATGATCTACTTAACTTTCTTCTTGTTACCGTTACTAGTATTGGTAACACAAGTTCTTACAGGCTAATCATTACGGTTATCTAAAAAAAATCTTTCTACAATAAAAAATATAACTGCTTTATTGTTTATTAATTTATTGTAATGTATAAATTAAATAGTAAATTAAAATAGGATATACACTTGGTAAAAAGAAACAGTTGGTTGGGTCTGTATAGGTTAATTAGAAGTCAAGCCACTTGACACTAAGCGGTCAGTGTCGCGCATAAACTTTAACGAGTTAGCTTGCAAAAGGCCCAGTCAACTGATTCACGCTTAACCTGGGACATGTAATGACGATTCTCAGTGCTCGTAATTTACTGCCTTCCCTGGTCTTCTTTCTGAAACTCATCACAGCTGTTTGACGGAAGAATCAAATAATTGTTGTTAAAAGAGATAGAGCCATGCTGTTTCGCAGCCAAGTAACCACGACCGAGGTGGTACCTCTCGCCAACTTGAAATCGCCGTAAAGTGACAGCTATGCTGTCGCGTTTCGCGCGGTTTATGAGTTTCTGGTAGCCTACATAACTTTTGGTTATGCGGATGTTAATGGGGGTCTATAGTCGCAAGGCCTCGACTGTGCCCTCCTATGACATAAAAAATTTATCCACACTCCATTATTATAATGAAACCGCGATAAAATCCGTAAAAGTTGTTTCATTATAATGTGAAATTCGCGTAAACATAAGAAAACAACACACTCCATTATATAATTTTAGTATAATAATTTTGTATTTTTAACACTGTCTATGTACTAAAGAAGTGTACTATGAACATAGTACACTTTTTCCAAAGCTTGTGTTGATTTTTTTAAAGATCTTTCGGAAATCACAGATCTCGAGTAACTTCCTTGTAAAACGATGTCTATTTTATTTAGAATTCATATCAATACAAAAATTCCTCGACAACAACCAATTTTCAACCCTAACTACTAATTGTATCACACAAATTAATTACTCCCCCAGCCTTGTTTAAATGATATCAATTCATATTATTTCTTTATCAATAAATCAAATTGAGTAGTTATAAAGAAATCAAATACTGGTAGGAAAATATGAAAAGAAATTGTTTTAATAATGGTAATAATGGCTTTTCAATCGGTTGAATTTTATTGACTGCATTTATTCTAACGAGTTTCAAAAATTCCATTATTCCTGTTTCAATTTTCTCGGAAAATATGGATGGAATTGATGTGGACAATATAAAATAGCAACAAATTTTTAAATCATTTTATGTTCAAATTTTATGTTCCCATAATTATAAGTATTAGATTTGTCTTTATCTAAATTATCTAAATATCTTTTCAAAATTGTTCGCATGTATTGTTTGTGGAATAGTTATAGTTCAGAAGTATACTTCACTATTACTGTGTAAGCCATAACAAGAAAAAACAAAAATATTAACACCATCCAGAATTTTACTATAAATATTTAAATAAATTTGTCCTACCCGATTTGTTGGCAGTCAGAAAATGTATAGTTTCAGCAAAATCCATTTAGTAGTTGTGCGAAAGAGCAACAAACATCCTAACAAAAACTTGCAAACTTTCGCATTTCTATTGTTATTTAGGTACATAGATTTTGCAATTTCAAACTTAGTTCGATATTTAAAATGTAATTGTCATCGGATACGATGTCAGCATAATATGCTGATGATGACGCAGGCTCTAAATTGTTAGGTCATCTAATAAGTGACTCAACGCACATTACATTTTTACTTCGAACCTAAATTTTACGGATTTCAAATGTATTTTACACTTAATTTATTAAAATGGAATTCTTATTGAAATTCTTAAATTATGATAATAACAAGAAAATCATAAAGCCGCATACATATTATGTAGCTTTTTATCTAAATAATCGTATGAAATTGACATATTGAAATGCTTTGTTCGTAGATTATACAATTTTAATTGAGTCTGTCGATTTTATTACAATCAACGTTAATTGATGAGATAATTAATCGTACGTAAAATAATTTAATTATCATAGGAACAAATTTATTGTGACATTAATTAAAGGTTTTGACAACTTGATTAACTTCGCGTTTGATAAGGCTGAATAGTGTTGTAACAAAAACATATGAAAAATGCGTATTTTATCGGATTCGCAATTATATTTTATCAGAAGATATGGAAGAAACTGAAGAGATATAAAGAAATGGAAACATATAATTCGATGGTCATAATAAACATACAAATCGTGGAATCCAGTCATTTTGTCTATCCAATATTTTTTTATTCAATAAAAAAACTCAATTGTTTAGACTTACGCCCGATTTCTTAAACGTTGGTCAAAGTGTATGTCAACTAACATGGCTGTTAATGACGGTTAACATACTATTCTAGAGTCAAATTTCACAGCTTTTTACTGTAGTTGTTATGTCAACTGACAGGCTGATCTAATTAAGTAATTTAACTGCGCGTCTAGCAACTTATACGACACTTAAAAACAGGTTTGACAGTTGATTAGTTAATGTTTGCATTAATCAGCCTTTTAAAAACCGGGTGTTACTGACCGAAAACTATATTCAATTTACATACCTAGGTATTTTTCTTCATTTTTTATCTAAAACCTAGATAGATATTTGAAAAATTACAACCAATCATTCAGTTGAAAAATTCAACCAAATATGAAATTAACACATTTTTCATACAAAATTGAAACAACAGGATTAATCTTGTTGAATCATAGTGCATTTTAATACAGTGACATGAGGACGTGTTTCGCTTACCATAAATACGACACGAATTCATGACAGCTGGAACCGCTAAATCAAATTCCTCCTGTATAATTGTTACAGATAATAAAACTTTAAAACGTATTGCCCGGCAAAAACTAATATTTTTTCGCGTAGATATGGTTTATAAATGAAGCCGATGTTTGGACATTTGGATATATATATAGGACTTTTTGTTGAGTTGAAAGCGTAGAATATGATATACATGGTGTTTTATAAACTAGAGTATTGTATTAGCTGTAAATACGATACATTGAAAAATCTATTTTAGACACTATTAGGTTTGGATTACAAATTCTCTTTTGAATTTCTTCCCTTAAAGAAATATTTGGCTATATCTATGCCTATAAATAATATATTTAGGGGATATGTATTTTTATGTATAAAAAAATATTATGTTTTCTTTGATAGTAATAAAATATAATATTATAATGATAAGAATGCGGTTTGTGGCCTACATTACAATGTTAAGGTCTTTAAATCAGGCAAGGGTGAAGTGGTCAGGCAGCAAGGTCAATATTCATTTCTTTTTTAATAATTATAAATATTTATTCATAATTTAATGTAATATTTTATTTAATACACTACTTCAGTGTATCGTCATTATACGTTCCCTCATTACTGGGCAACAATTTGTCACAAACATAATAATACATTGTAGCGAGTGGTGGCTAAGAGGCGTCACTTCATGCGAAGGTTAAAAGCGTTTGTGCGATGAATATGAATATCTGTGTCAAGGTCATGAATGTATAAAGTTGGATGCGCGTGCTCCTGGCTGTGGGTTGCCTTTTTGCTTGTTACTCCCGTGAAACAGCTATGCTGTGTTTCAGTGACAAGGGGAAAATAGGCAGTGTAATTTACACGTAAAGTATCAACCCTTACATGTCCCACTACTGGGCACGGATCTTGTCCTCGAAATCAGGCGAGGAGGGTAATGGGCCATAATTCATCAGTGCGGGTTGGTGAATTTCACATAACTTCAAAGACTTTCAATCTCATCAGGCATGCAGGTTTCCTCACGATGTTTTCCTTCACCAGTGATCGAGCGATGGTCTCGTGTTTGGGGTGCACTTAGAAATTTATAAAAACCCATTTCAAGGCATACACGGGGGGTCAGGATCGAACCCAGAACCTCTCACATAAGAGGCCGAGTCCACCCACCACTGAACCATCGTCGCTCATAATTATCAATTAGGGATACCGAAACTTTATTTTACACCTTATATCCCAGGATAGGTATAAATGAGCCGCCTATTCTAGTTCCAGGTAAACTAATTTATGTTCATACGCCACCTACCATCAGTCACTTCTGCCAGTTCTATCTAACAAAAAATATATAAAATTCTAAATCATAATAGCAGCTATGTGTTCTCGAAACGTGAATTTGGAGGACCTAGGTACAACTGAACCTATGTGGGGACTTGGGAAATGCACTACCTCATTAAGCCACCTACAATCGTCTTCAGCCGCGTTGTGAGGGTCCCGTATCAGCAGGCAACAGGATCGGTAAGGCCAGATCTACTCATTAAGGCGAACTGCCGGACCAAGCAGTTATTTTGTAACAAATCATATCTCTCAATCGCATAACTTCAAACGGACAGCAATCATTAGAGTACTAAATAACATTTTCCATTTACGTCTCAAAATTTAATAAATTTATAATAAATTCGTTAAATCGTTTCAAGACGTAACCATCTTAGGATTACCCCTGCGGGGTGAATATCTCGAAACTAACTTTACTAAAATTAATTTAGTGGACCCATTGTTCTGAACAATTTACTTTCACCCCTCTCCGTTGGAACGGTAATAAACACCTTTATATCACTTCAACAACATAATCGTTGGGTAATAAAAATAAAGAATTACGTTAAATAACTTATGGTATGAAAATAGCTCAGCTTGTTGGGTTTATAGTCTAAGTAGCTGCCCCGACAGACTTCGTTCTGCCAAAATTAAAATTGCAATTAAAAAAAGGGGTGGATCGTTGAGGGGTGAAAATTTAAGGCTGTATGCTGTATCATAAAAAAATAAAAACAAATAAATAATCATAAAAATTAAAAAAAAATTAGGGGTGGACCACCCTTAACATTTAGGGGGATGAAAAATAGATGTTGTCCGATTCTCAGACTTACCTGATAAGCACACAAAATTTTATCAAAATCGGTTCAGCCGTTTCGGAGGAGTTCAATAACGTACACCGTGACATGAGAATTTTATTTATAAGATGGTTGATTTCATGGCATTAATGTGATTTCTGGATGAGGAATAAACACTGAGCAATAACTGAATCTCCATTTCTTCGAACTTGACCTGTTGGCCACCACACCAGACCTTCATTGATCCACAGACTCTACTCCATAAAATTGATGCTCATTAAGCATTTCATGAAGTGACCGCCCTCTTAGTAGTGTTTATATTTGGCGTGATGTAAACCACTTTCGTTGTTTTGTTTTATAGTCTCTTAAGCTCTTATAAACATTTCTTGGATTTTCCATTTTATTGTACGTCAAAAAATATTATATAGTCCTCGCCACTTTTAAAGTCCTGCGACTAATGCCTGAACTAAATTTGACAACATTGACATCTTGACATCTGTCTGGAGTAAGAAGTTGTGATATTTTAAATTGTTTTACGTGAATTATGGAGCATATAATATAAAGTAAGGTGTAAAAATTTAAGGCCGTATAATGATCGTTAAAGTGAAATAATTTTGTGAATTAGATTGTATAAATAAACAACAATTAACCCCGTTAAGTAATATGTTTATAAATGTCACAGCCATGACAGGTAAATTTTAGAGATGCCAGAGTCACTCATTTTTGCCTAATTTATGGTTAAAATATTATCATTAACTCTATACCTACATTTATCTTATGATATTTTATATGAATATAAATACAAGGTAAAAGAATTAAAACCTTGTTCAGATGAATGATATTTTCAGGTGTTTCTGTAAAAAAGGTCGAACAACAAAAGACGTAACAATGGCAGCAATTACTTCTGAGAATATCGTCACTCCTGGCAAAAGCCGAACACAACCGAAGAAGCTTGTTTTAAATGAATTCTACTAATCGGTTATACGTAAAAAATACGAATGAAATATTTACAAAAAAATGTTTTATTTTACTAAAACCTGGCAGGGAGATTTTTATTTTGCTGCTATAATTATTTTTGTCATTATTATCATACTCAGTCTTTATCAATCCACTACTGACCATAGGTCCTATAATTATTTAAAATTTTTATTGTACTAGACTTGGTGGAAAATCATTACACTATAAATTGGCAACATTGAGTTATGAGACCGCAGCGCCGCGTCTATCGGACTTCTAAAGTGGCGATGACTCTAAGCATAATAATAAACTTTGACTTTATAGCTTGATTTTGTTGGTATGTAAATTTATAAAGGACTCTACGAATTGAAAAATATTTACAAAATATATTTAAACATAATATATTATGTAGAAATATGGAAGATTTATTTTAAACATTCTAAAAAAATATTGTTAGTTAACAATTTTCAGGGGCTGTGCCCAGCAGTGGAATTTAATTATATGGGTTGCTACTCTACTACTAGTTAGTTAGCAATTATCCAGCTTGATTTAAATTAATTTTAAGATAAATTTCTAGCTGTGAAGGAAAACATCGTGCGGAAACCTGCATGCCTGATAAGATTAACAATCTATAAATAGGTGTGAAGTTCACCAAAAAGCATTTGGCCAGCGCATTGGTGAACTATGGCAAAATACTCTCCTCTACTGATTTCGAGGAGGAGACCTGTACCCAGCAGTGGAACATATTATATGGGTCGATACTTACTTACCTTTGGTTCTAACGTCGCGCGCGCAATCGAAAAATACTACGTGAAGCCAAAATTATAAATTATGGACATAAAATTTCGAGTTTGCTTCTTATTAGCCTTTCTTGCCTTTCTTCAGAAATTTTCTTTTTTTAATTTACTTAATGTTATAAGTCATCGAACTTATAACTGTGGGTATTATGGTGGTTGGCCCCAAAGGGAGATCTCCGACCGAGCGAGGTGCAATGCTCGGCCAGGCCGAAGCCCACTACCTAGCGTGTCAGATGTCGTATATATAGCGACCGGGCGCTGGAACTCTGATAGCGCGATTCAGGATTGTGGCGCTGTGATTGGTCCGCCACATAACAAAAAGGAAAGATGTTTATGCAACTTAATGTGTTTATAAGAATTACATTGTTATGTGCTAATAAATTCTTGAGATATTTTTTTCAAGGCGTCGTTCTGCTAATATTTTCAATTTTCGTATAATTTATTTTCGTCTTTTTGAACTTGTTAACTAGACTTATACGTTCTTAATTGAGGTTGTATTCTTGTACCAAATAAGTCATCTTAATGAGGTGGTTTTGTGGTGAGATTTACGCTACTCCCACGTGGGATTCTAAATATAGGTACAATATGAAATACAAGAGTTCGTAAACACAAGGGGAGTGGGTAGGTGTTTTCAGTTAACACCGTTATAATATACCACATGCTTGTAGACGAATCACCAATGTCTGCCGTAGTAAGAGCTTTAGTGCGCTCTTTACTCGGTACATAAATTTACAACGTTCTAAAGATTAACGTTCTAGTTCTGTCAAGTACACCAATGTACTAAAGTTTTTTTCAAGCGAATATTAGTAATATTATATTGTAAACATTTTAATGGGCTAGACCTACCACGTGTTATCATCGCTGCTCCTCTATAGACAGGATCGACAGTGGTAATTACCTGATGACCGTTTGATACCATCTCAGTGACACCTCCGGATGCGTTAAATGAACATAAAAATGATCATAATATCAAAGTTGCAACTTATGGTGGTCAATGTACAAAATTACCCCACAGGGACGTGCGTTACGTCCTTTTCTCTATTTTGGTGGATTAAGAATTGTAAAAAGAAGACTTATCAATAATCATATATGTTTGTACTTGGAACGGAATATGTACCTGTTAATTGGCCGAAAGTTCATAAACTAACACACCTACTCAAATGACCTTAGAGATTTAGTCCTCTGCTTGGGAGCTAACCTAAGTCAAAGTCAAAGTCAAATTTTTTATTCAAAATAGTACAATCAAAGTATCTTTTTGAAAGTCAATTTAGTCTACCACCGGTTCCAAAGCAAGCCCACTCTTAAAGTATTAACAATCAAAATTGTTCTTGCTACTATTCAACATATTTTACTTCATATTGCCAATTCCTTGTGATAAAGATGATTTGGATAAAGAGACGTATTTTACGATATATTCATAAATTCTCAACAAGCCAGTGGATATTTGATTGGGTTCTTTACATTTCCCCGGCACATATTTGCTGAGGAGACGTATCTTCTATTATACATATTTGTGAATTTTATGGTCTACCAATTTTGTATAAAAAAGTCTTTATATTGTGACAGACTTACTCGTATAATTTTTCGAATTTTATAATTTGTTGGTAAAATTATAGAAGGCTTTGAGATTAATTCAAAAGTGTAAGCCTTACAATAATTATTTTTGGCCTCCTCTTTTATTATCAAGCATTTATTGACATTTGCTTTGGATGAGTTCTTAAAATAAAATAAAAAATAGGTATTATAAGCTATTCGCTAATTCCTTGATCCATTTCACGGTGTGGTGTCTGTACTGTGCACCCTTATGCCAGGTTAAACTACCTAGTTTTTTACCCCGAATCAATTTTGCAATATTGACTTGTTGTGTGTCTTACGCTTCAAAATAGGGAAAGCAAGAACGGGTTGGCTGAGCCCAGATGAATTTAAAAATGATGTATGTGTTTCGGTAAGGCAAGCAATGTTGATAAGGTCTTAAAATTTAGACCACATTTATCGATGAGACTTGAAGGCAGATTTCTTATATACAGTCAAACTTATTAAAACTTACATTCTTAATATTTTAAATCCAACCTTTATCCAAAGTAAAATATCAACTATTGTACTATGCCCCATAGTTGGGCATAGAGACTCCTCGAAATCAAGCGAGGAGGGTGTTAGACATAGTTCACCGATACGCTCTTCAAATGCGGGTTAGAAATTACCAAATCTTCAAAAATTTTTAATCTCATCAGGCATGCAGGTTTCCTCACGATGTTATCCTTCACCAGTGAACGAGCGATGGTCTTATGTTCAGGGGGAGTTTTAAATTTAGAAAAACGGTACGACATAATACATATTATTATGGTCGAGTTCGAACCGACACCTCTCAAGAGAGTCCATACCCATTGAAGTATTTATTAGTTTGTCTATTGAGCACAAAATAATATACCAACTGCTAACATTCCTATGGCTTCTAAGTTTATGTACACTTTATTAAGGCTATTGAAATTTTCATTCATCATTATTCAACTTTATATTGACTTTACGACTTGAGCTACATTAAGTCGTAAAACTTAAAAATCATAAAACATTAAATTTTGATAATCATAAAATTGTTATAAAGTAATTGAAATTTACATAATATAAAAGATATTCCGGTCTTTATAGCCAAGGCCTCGGCGCTTAAGTGGTTTCTTAATAGAAGTATTATAATTTCATTCATGAATAGAGACAAATTATCTTAGAAAAAGATATAATGTGTAATAGTATAGGTTTACTACTATTCTCAAAATGCCAAAAGTGAACCCATTAAGGACAAACGTATAACAGAGTGAATTAAGTGCGAAGTTTGATCTTATAACACAGAAACAAAAAGTAATAGGCGCTTTTACTATTATATTACATTAAACAAACACGTACGTTTTTTCGAAATCTTTGGTTTTTCTTGGTGTAGTTTTGTTATATTATAAAGTGACAGTAAACTGCCATAAATCTGCATGGGTACCTCCATTCTACTAATTCCTTCAGTCAAGCGCATTTTTAGTGTTATTAAGGTCCCGATATTTCGTCAATGTTTCAACTACCATAATCACGGAAAGTCTTCCCGCGGGTTGAGCACTCAAACTAATATATTATATTTGAAATTTTAATATGAGTATTGATCGCGTCAGTTCATAATTTTTAACAAAAAAAGAAACGATTTCAAACAGTAACCTAAAAACCAAAAAATAAATTTACTTTGCACAAAGTAATACGTATTTTTATTTAGTTAAATCAAAATGAATAAATAATTAATTATTTTATAATTCTGTAGTCGGTGCCATATTATCAATCATTCTAACAACTTTTGTGATTCAATTATACATATTTACTTGGCTCCGACTTCAAAATTATAAAATAATTAATTATTTATTCATTTTGATTTAACTAAATAAAAATACGTATTACTTTGTGCAAAGTAAATTTAGTTTTTGGTTTTTAGTTTACTGTTTGAAGTTGTTTCTTTTTTTGTTAAAAAATATTTTATTTTACACTTTTAAGTGATGGGTAGACAGAGAAATAATATAGGTGCAAAGTTCTCATCAATATAAATGAATTAAGCCCAAACACAAAATGACTATACCAAAGCGTTGAGGAGTTCTCTGAATTGTCCTTCGCCTTCATCATCAGACCCCTAATGACAGTCAAAATCCATCTAGGTGCAAAGTTCTTATCAATTCAAATTAATCAAGCTAAAACACAAGGTAGCTGCTGTGAATCGTTGAGCAGTTCCTTCAACTGTCTCTCGGCTCCATCATCACATCAGACCTGCATTATAACCTATATGGTTGCAAAGTTCTAATCAATATAAATGAATTAAATCCAAACACAAGATAGCTACTCCAAACTATTAAGGAGTTCCCTGAATTTTCCTTCTTATTCATCATCAGATCGGTAATGACAGTCACAACCCCTCTAGGTACAAAGTATTTATCAATGCTAATTTATCAAGCTCAAACACGAGGTAGCTGCCGTAGTTCGTTGAGGAGTTCCCTCTCCTCAACGAGGATGTTTGGAGATGAACTGATGATGGAGCCGAGAGGCTCCATCATCAGATCATCTCCAAACATTTATGGAATTGTAGTGCTTTGAAATACTTAATAAAAAAACTTAGAAACACACTAGTCATCCATACGATTTTTGAAAGTTCCCCTCGATTTATCTAGTCTGCCATCATCAGATCATGATTTCCTTAACATGGGACTACTTCGGAAATATCTACTTTCTAACAAAAAAAGAATTATCAAAATCGGTTCATAAAAAAGGACGATAAGCCTTAAACAAACATAAAAAAAAGCATATATACGGTCGAATTGAGAAACGTCTCCTTCCTTGAAGTCGTTTAAAAACAGCTTGCTTTCAATCATACATTGTGATTATTAGCATTGACTTGTCATAGGACGGATAAAGTTGATTAAGCTACCACTGACCACTTCCCATCAGAATATGATCCATTTGTCTGTTTGTTTGTATAACATAAAAAAATCCTATTATAAAAGATATAATGTAAAACCTGTAGCCCCGCGGGACAAGATAGCTGACACTATGATCACAAGATTGTTGATAAAAAAACAACTTGATAAAAAAAAAATGCTATTGTTGTAACATTTGTAGGTCTAACTGTAGAACACATATTGATATTATTATGAAGCAGTATATTATATCATCATCATCAGGCCTTATCCGTCCACTGCTGAACATAGGCCTCCCTCAATGAACGCCAAGACGGCCCTTGGCACTCGCATCCAACACAAGATGGCCACTATTCGGAGATGGTCTTTCTACCATAGAGTATATAACATAATATATACAAACATGTATAGTATATAACATAATATATATACAACATTTTTTATTAAATAAGACATAACATTGTTTTGTTGAATCTGTTTTAAAAGCGAAACTATCATCAACAAATAAATATTTTGATAGCGAATGTATAATCAATATGCTAAACAAACTAAAACTAAATCAAACATACAAGAAAATCATCAAAATTAATATCGTTTAGCTAACTCGATTCACGGCATGTGAATCAACAAGTAACTCTCAAGTACGTTAAAGGTAAACTCAGGCAATTTGACCTGAAACTTATATTAAGTTTCGAATCAAAGTGTAATCAAACAAAAACTAACGAGACATCGATAGAATTAGTGTTAAAACGACTGCTTTTGGGCAAATCATATAAACACTATTTAACTTGGCAAAATTTCTAAGATGAGCCATCTGCTCATCTATTTTTAACCGACTTCAAAAGAAGGAGGTTATCAATTCATCTGTATTTTTTTTTTTGTATGTTACACGATTACTTCGTTGTTTGAGAATGGATTTTGGTGATTCTTGTTTTGTTTGAAAGCTTATGTTTCCGAATTATTGGTTCCATATTAATTTGATCGACATCTAATCAGCAGTTTCTAAGTTATTTTTAATAATGCTTATTTGGTTGGTTTTGTATACCCAGACGATTTGTTCATTTTATTACTTGTCGATGTAATATGAACAAAAACCACTAAATAAGATACTTTTTAAAGTATCGTCAATCATCATCATCATCAACTTTCATCCGTCCATGGCCGAATATAGGTTCCCTCAATGAACGCTAAGACGACAGGTCCCTTACCACTAGTATCCAAAACAGATCGGGAACGCCAAAAATTTTGCAAGAAAAATAAAAACTATAGCTAAATTATGTATAAACTTAAAACTAAAAATTACAAAATAAAATTAATTTTAAATAAAAAACCAAAAACCGACTTCAACTAAAAAATTTAAAATGATATTGAAATACATCGAGGTGAAGTAGAAGTATACTATTTAAAATTGGGTATTTTTGGAGTCGGTACCAGCCAAAACATCGATGCCCTTCACAGACATCTACTCAATACTTGGTGTTTGTGATTAATCTTTGGCTAAGAGCCATAGATCGATTCGAAAATAAAAACTTGGCAAAAGTTCTTCTACTATATATATTGTTTTTGGAATGGTTTTGATGATTTTCCGTAAAAGGTAGTGCCATTCTGCTTTGTAGCCAAATTGGGACGACCTTTGGGATATTTTTGAGGTACCTTACGGTTTGTGAGTTTCCGGTGGCCCATTGTGGGGATAGGGAAAAGAAGGGCAACGCATATCTGCATAGTGGTTATGTGGATGTTAATGGGCGTCGATAGTCGCAATGCTTCGACTGTTCGGTTGCCCTCCCATGCTATATAAATAAAGATTAGAGTCACATCCTTGTCATACCTTCATGTGGTCTGACGAGCCGTTTCGGAGGAGTGCGACCACGTGCAGTCGTAAGAAGAAGTTTTTATGTCATCATTGACATCATAATCATCAGCCTCTAACCGTTCACTGCTCTACATGAGCCACCCTTAATGAATGGCAAGAACGCGTGTCTTGTGCTTTCATATTACATTTTTATTTTCATATTCATTGTATATGTAAACCTTTAGTTAGTAAGATCGACCTTCTTGACTATTATATACCTATTCGCATTTTGATTCAACATCAGCTCCACAAATTCATATGTATACTGTATTATAGTTATTAATTAAACATGAATTTACGTGGATATTTCTAAATCTACGTTAGGTCGCGGGCACCTTTGATATAGGGTGTTCCACCCAAAATTTCAGGATGATAGTATATGAAATGTGTTATCAATATTTTAAGAGTCATTAGGTCCACTGAGTTTGTTTCGCCAGTTCTTATCAGTGGATTTGTCTCGGAATCGTTGGTCGAATCATAACGTTTATGCTTAGAAAGATGCTTTGTTGCCACTATTTTGATTTTTTTACTTGGTTTGTTTTTCTTCTCTAAACTTATATAAAATTATGTCAAATTTATATAAATATATATTTTATCATTGATAATATTATACATAAGAAAATCTTGAACGATTGCAAATATTACATTCGCACATTTTGTAATATTAGCAAGCTATCAGTGAACTAATTTTACCCGTTCATTTAGTCGTACATTATTAGGCATACAAATTTCAATTGGTATGAAATAATTATTTTCGGCTATACACTAATTTGCTATAATTGGGATAAAGTTTATCAAACATCAAAATTAAATCTGAATTCTCTACACAAGTCTAAAGTTTCAAATTTATTTAATTGCATTTTTCTCTCTCGAAAGTACAAACACGCACAACTGGGTTACAAGGAGTGCTTTAGATGAAAATCTGTATCTAGCAGTCGAGTCACGACTCTGTTAAATTTCCCTAAAGATAATGAACGTTTGGGCAAATTAAACAGCTGTTTCGTTCGTGTTTTCGCTGTCTCTTTTCGGTGTTTTGATCTTGTATTTGTCATTAGGACACAAGAACTAAAATCAGGCAGTATATACGTGTAATGTTTTCTAATCCACAAATTACTATGTCTACGTATTAATATATAATGAATTATTTTATTTAATAAACCGCGAATGAGCGGGCTGGGGAGCCATGAACTGGGTTTCTGTGGTTTTCTTAAATCTCTAAGTGCACTTAACCAGGAGACCGTGGGTACCAGTGAAGGATAACATCGTAAGGTAACCTGATAATATTGGAAGTCATTGAATGTGTGTGAAGCTTAACATTGGACATACACCCTCCTCCGATTTCGAGGAGAACCCCTCGCCCAACAATGATGCATTTGGAAATTATGTAAAACCGACGATAATCCTTCATTGGTAAAAGAATTTTCAAAATCGGTTCAGGAGATATAGACATTACCCCTTCCAACTTCTCAATCACAAACTTTATCTCATTAAAATATTAGTATACAAAATGTTTTATGTGAATCTAAGCTATTCTTGAAACCTCTTAAAAAAGTATTAACCTTTATAATATGTCCCACAGCTGGGCACGGGTCTTCTCCTCGGAATCTGGCGAGGAGAGTAATGGGCCATAGTTCACCGATGCGCTGGCCCAATGTGAGTTGGTGAACTTCGCATACCTTCAAAGATTTTAATCTCATCAGGCATGCAGGTTTACTCACTATCTTTCCTTCACCGGTGAGCGAGCGATGATCTCGTGCTTAGGGTGCACTTAGAAATGTAGAAAAACACATTTCAAGGCACACCTCAGGGTCAGAGATCGGACCCGGAATCGCTCGCATAAAAGGCCGAGTCCATACCCACTGGACAACCATCGCTCACTGAAACTGATATCTCTTAAACACGAAAAATTTTCATTAAAATAGGCCTAGTCGTTTACAGAAAGACTCAGTAGAATTATACATTATAATGATACAACAAAAGCATTTTACCCACGAAAGTTTGTCGTAAAGGATATTTGATACGACATTACAAAACGTATGTAAGTGTTCGAGTTTTTCACGTAGATCTCATTCGGCTATGTTATGACGTGTGCATTATTCATAGAATATTCTAGTCGGTGCGAACTCAAAACAAGTTGCAAGCCTTCGATTTATCCGAGCGAGCTTCGTACATTTTACTTTGAAATTTTCGCTTTGATTCGTCGAGTTTAGTGCAACATTTTTAATTGCTATGATCTCGTGGATATGATTTGGTTTTTTATCTATGTAGCTGTAAAAAAATGAAAAGTTACTCGAACTGAATGGACGATATTATCGTCAACTTGGTGAGAATACGGTTCTGGTTGGCTGCTAATGACGGCGTTCGCGTATTGCCAGAAAAGTTGTTTCACGCAAGAAATATGTTAGGCCACTACCTCCAGACATGGGTGAGGATAAAAACACTTCCACCAGTAGAACACATAATCCCGTATTCACAAGCATTGCTATGAGGTGTGAGACTAAATACTTTGCAAAGAATGCTTTTGTCTATGCGCTCGTATTAATAGTCGGATTTTATATGCGTTTGACAGACGCCCAGTTGCGCATTTCATTTAAGTTAGTCTATGAATTGGTTTGAATGGCACTATGCGCTCGGGAGTAATGTGATCTAACATTATCCCCACATTTTTTAAATTGGAAGTTTGTCTTTATTAATACATAGATGTATAAAGAAAGACCTTTTTTTGACGTAGGGGAAATACTTTCACATCTACCAGGGTCTTAGGTAAGTACACTGGCGTATCTTTGGACAAGCATTGGGGTGCACTACCCTACTAAAACCACTGCAATCGCCTTTAGCCGCTTTCGAGGGTCCCGGATCCCCAGGCAAAAAAAAGGCTGAAATTTTTGTTGCTGAAGTGCAGCGGCAAAAATTTTATGGAAACATTTTAAAGCCTTTTTATATTTCTCGCTGATAATATGGCTTTCTTTACGTGAAAGAATTCCAAAAAGCCTACGAAGCCTACTCTATGCTGACAACGATCTTTTGGTTTAAATATTAGTATATTTAGGGAGCTAATGAAATATGAGATAGTATTAATTAAATAACCACGAAGTTGGAAAACAAAGTACTAACTTTTAACGTATGTAAAATGGAGCGAAGAAAACTTCTGCTCGCCTAGTAATAGCTCTCAGCTAATACTTAATGCATTTGCCTTGTTGTGAAGCATTTCATTAAAATCAACACATCAAGTGCAGTTTCTTCAAGTCTTGTGCTTTCTTCTGTTGATTAGTTTCGAAAATTGTCAAGGGACGTTCTATAAGCGAAAATAACATTTGTTGAATTCAAAATGTCTGTACTAATATGCGTTTAGGTAGACAAAGTGTTAGTCGGCCATTAGCCAGGTCTAAATACAATCTCCGTGCAGGAGCCGGTGCGAAAATAAATAATTTGACTCTCTAGAACCTATATACCAATTTTCATACTGCTAAGTCCAGAAATGTAAAAATTTCCAAACAAATTTCATAATTTTCGGCGATGAAACCCGTAAAAAGTTGTTTCCAATCAAAAGTATAGTTTCACAATGAACACGTAATAAGCTATTAGCCACGTTTAATATGTAAATCGTCTAATGGCTCGTTCGGAAGTGAAAACGCTTTGAGTGCTCTTTGTGGCGAACCGCTCGGCTGGCCTCGGCTACTCTCGGCTATTTTCGACGCGGTGCAAGTTTAATGAGTATCAGAATATTTGCTATACTTTTGTTTAAAAAACGGATGGAACTAATATTCTGGAAATTCAAGAAAATAATATAATGAAATAAACCGACTGTCAGTTAGCTTCCTCTTATTAAAAAATAAAAAACAAGTAATTTAAAAAAATACAAAATAAATTATAAAAACAAAAAATATATGCAAATTATTGTCATTATCTGGTTTCTGGATTTTAATATTTATAAAAAAAGTCACTGGAAACCAAAATTCTAAAAAAGGGGAAGTGGAAGGCAAGCGGTCAAAAGGTCGAACGCCTACGCTATGTACAGGCCTAGTCGGCCTAACCTGAGGCTGCGACACAAGACCTAACAAAAGGCGCACCGCGGGAACTAATGCAGTTTCACCAAGTCAAGACTAGAGAGAGTCAAAATCAAAGAAATTTATCCAAATTAGTACAATCAAAGTATCTTTTTGGACGTCAATTGAGTCTACCACCAGTTCCAAAGCAAGCCCACTGAGAAGAAACGGCGAAACAAACTCAGTGGAACTATTTTTTTCAAATATCCTGTTACAAAAAATGAAATACATACCTACTACTATACTAGTATAGTAATAAACTCTTTCGGGTTGCTCTTTTTATAAAATACTAGCTGTTACCCGCAGCTTCGCCCGCGTGAACTTAGGTTTACGGATGTATCATGTTTGATGACGATCATTTTCCATCTCAATAATGACTAAGTTTTTGTATTATAAAGATATTATATTCCTTCGCAGACTTTCTGCATGCATATTTACTATTTAGGATACTATTACATATTACACTGCCCTCTCAAATCACGGCAACGCGATTTATTTTCTTGCGTATTATTTTGATATTGCCATATCTTCTAAAGTATTCATTTAATTTGCATGATGTAAAGGGGAAAAATAATCTTCATTAAGTGCTCCAGCTAATTAACTGATTTAAAGTAATAAGGATCCATACCGTATTTGTGTAAATAACTTTCAAATTATCGCGTTATAATTGTCCATTTTTTAAAGTATTAAATGGATATAGTATGATATCCCTAAGAGATAGACATATGCCATCGCGGACTTTTTTATAGACCTATTTAAGATACACAATTCCACCATACATCATTTTTTTACATCTCAAAGGGTTTAGGCAGCGTTTTCGTTAGAAACTCCCAGACGGCCAATTTTTTTCCGACACCTCCAACAATTATTGTTATATCTTAGCCAATGTATATAAAAACTTAATAAATTATATACATAAACCTTCCTCTTGAATTGTCCTATCCATTAAAGAAAACCGCATCAAAATCCGTTGCATAGTTTTAAAGATTTAAGCGTACAAAGGGATATAGGGACAGAAAAAGCGACTTTGTTTTATAATATGTAGTGATAGTTTAGAATTTTATAAGCATACTTACTATTACTACTTACTACACACTAGCCTAAGATTAATAAGTAAATAAATTTAGACCCCGCAACATCCAAAAAAAACTAGAGGATATTAATAAGAAATGAAAATCAGCTAGGTAGAAATCGCATAACACGACCAGCCACCACAGCAGCACCTCCACACAGGCCAGGACGTGTGAGCTAGCGTCAACCTCTTCAACGAGGAGAAAGGGAAAGAAACAAAAAGAATATTAAATGTCTTATTTCATAAAACCACCTTATAAATATATATACAAATCAAATTTCCTATATTAATATCTCGATCAAAGTCCTCATAGCAACATGTAGCATTCTCAATTATTTTCACCAAAAATTAAAAAGAAAAATCCCCAACAATATGCAAACTGGCGTTCCCCAAAGAAATCATGGTACTCATACTTTTATACAAACTGGCGTTACAAAGTTCCAATATTTAACCACGCTCCCCCGAGACGCAATTAAATTTAGTCCCAACTAGTTGGAACTTCCACGGGACTAAGCTGAGTTTTTTGTGTGAAATTTGGTTTGTGTCGAAAGTTGCATTCATTCCACACATATTATGAGAAATATGAGGGTTGATATAAATAAAATAAGGGGTTTATGTAAATAATATAGTGCTTTTTTTTTGGAATGAACTTATGCCGTTGGCCTTTAAGCTTTTAAGCTTCATCGGAAGAGTAGATCAGAAGACGGCTCATCTAAAAATTTTAAAATTTAATAAGGGAGGTGCGGTCTCCCCTGCCAGCTGTAAATATAAAAAAGTAGAGTATCAACCCTTATATTATTATGTACCATTACTGGGCGTGGGTCTCCTCCTCGAAATCAGGTGAGGTTTTTTTTTTTCGAAAGGTCTACCCTTTTAAGGCTGATGGCCTGCCTTTAAGCTAAATTGGTAGGTAGATGAGCAGATGGCTCATCTAGTAAAATTCGAAAGGGGGGCGCCCCCGTCCGAGCCCCGCAGGGGGCACGGTATATCGCGCGCGCTACTCTGGAGAGTAGGTGTTTGGCTAGTCAAATCCAATACGGTCGACGAGTCATTAGCGGATGAAGTTAAACTATTAGTCGGAGGGCCGGCCCTCCCCTCCCCCTCTGACGGGGGAGGTGGGTCGTACGCGGAGCAATCGACCGATAGCAAAGTGCTATCGGTGTTTTCGCGGTTTTGATTAGTGTAGACTCGTATCGGATTCGAACTTAGGATCGATCGGGTAAGATTAGCTTACCCGATCAATCCGGATCGATGTATTTACCATGTGTAGGGATCGATGTCGCTCACCACAACGTGGCCCAAGTGGTGTGACTGAGTACCGAACCCCGGATGTTGTATTGTTATGTGTGTGTATTCTATCTTAAGTTTCGCGTCGCGCTTTTGCGCCGCGCATTAATAGCTCAGATATTTTGTCAGCCGGATCGATAGTAATCAGGTGAGGAGCATATTGTACCATAGTTCACCGGTGAGCCTAATTAGGCATGCAGGTTTCCTCACGATGTTTTCCTCTACCGGGAAGCGAGCGATGGTCTCGTGTTCAGCGTGCTCTTAAAAATTTAGGAAACCCCATTGCAATGGAACATATTATGAAAGGAACTGATCACGTTTATACGAAAAGTTCTCAATATATTCAGCACAGCCGCATAAAAATTGCTCTCTTTGTTTTGAATTGTTAAATTCTAATAGCAGCTTAAAAACGCTCATTCGTTATTATATCCATTATCTAGTTCTAGAGGTAACGTACCGCGGTACTATAATAAATCTTATATCGTATAATCTTATTTGTAATCATGTTATAAAAATTTCACATTTCATTAATTTGTTCACGTAAGCACATTAAAACATTTCCATAATTAATAACGTCGCAGCGTGAAATATCCTGTAGTTCCACTCGTTTCAGACAATGTTGAACAAACACCAGTCCCGCAACTCTTGGTTCGTTAACGAACGCGCTTGGAATCACGCCGCACTATAAAATAAAGTTGCCACGCTAAAACAAGCCATATTTTTTTTCCTTGTATTTGCCGAGAAAGATTGTGGACGAAATATTTTGTGCTAGAAAAAATATTCTATGTGATGCTTGGAATATCTTAAAAATGGTTTATCATCATCATCAGCCTTTATCCGTACACTGTCACACAAGGTAAAATATGACTCTTCATCATCATCATCTGCTGAGCGTAGGTCATCAATGAACACTAAGACAACCGATCCCTTACTTAAAATACTGTTACTTGAATATAATACTACTATACGGTATAGCCCGCGGTTATTCATACATACAGCCATTTGTTACTCGGGTAATGTATTATTGTACTGAGAAAATATTATTTCATTCAGATAAGTAATCTGATGATTATCTTATTAGTGAGAATAAAAGTCACATGATCATCATCAGACTATATCCACTCACTACCATAAGCTTTCCTCAATGAACGTCAATACGAACTCTTGCCACTCGCATCCAACACGGACCACTCACTGCATGGAGACCGCCTTCCGAATTTTTATAAGAGGTCTAAAACAATGTACATATTTGTCTTCAAGTTTATTTCGGAAATATTACAAAAGGTTACAAATACTATTTCTAGGAGTAGACAGAAAAGAAGTTAACAAAGATAACGATTGACGATAATGATGATAAAGATGGTGAAATTGATGATGATAACGATGATGAAACTGATGATAAAAATGTTGATATAATAAAAAAAATCTCACAAGAGTTGATAGGCTCTGATGATATTATATCAGTAAATTCCCTTCAAATGAAAGCCCATTAAGATAAATGACAGTCATATCGCTTAGAATTATACGTTGAAGGGCAGAGGAGCGGTCAAATAAATCGAAGAGTAGATAGCCGATCATCTAATAGAATGAGACGCGATGTTCGTTGATTGAAAATTAACCAGAAATCTATGAAGAGTTTGAGGCATCAGTTTTTTACTTTTCTATCCTTTACTTTTAGTATTTTAGGCCATGTTCGCATGAGCGCTTTTTTTCGAGCGTTTGAATGAGACAAGTGGGTACGTCTGTTCTCACGTAAGCGCGTTTAAAACGCGCCACTTTTTTGACAAGTGCTGTCAGATTTTTGACGTTGATGAACATCAAGATTATATTCTTTGCCATCCAAATACTATTTTCTTTTATACCAAAGATAGGCGTAGAGTTCATACAGAATTTTTTATAGATTTGAAGGTTCTTTTAGTAGATTATAGAGTCTATATATCTTTAGGCTGCGCACAGACGACACGCGCACGCTAAGCACGCGCCACTGTCAGCACCCGAGTCTAACACGATTTAATGTATTTTGAATATAATTTGAGCCTTATTGTCACATCAGTAGATCTCAAATTCGCACTCGCACCAATCAGTGGCGGGTCGTGTGTACGCAGCCTTAGTGATTGTCAGCGTATCTGTATTACTTTGCTCAGGGACAGTCAATATCCCTAGCGGATTAAGAACCAAAACGATCAAGGATAAAAAGGACTACAGGAAAAACCAACTTAGTCCAACCAAATTTTTTTTGAGATAGATGTTTGCAGCGTAATGAGATTTGGGCTATGGTTTTTATACGCCCCTGGCATATAGGCACAAACTCATTTGCTGTAAGAATATTTAAACAAACAAGAATATTTTTGTGTTTTTGAAATACAAGAGGACATTTTACCTCAAGATTTGACTAGTTGACTAGCATGAATTTTTTCTTCATTATCTTTATAACCCAACCACGCCATGTCTTTAAAAGATTAAAGAAATGAGCTTCCCTAAGATCTTTTTACACAAAAAATGCTTTAGAATGATTGCTACCCATTCATCGTTATTAATGAACATTGAGTCATGCCAGACTAAAATATGCTTCGAATTATATATCGCATGAATCATTAAAGACAGGTAGTCAAAAACAACCTCATAATTAAGCACTTACAAAAACAATTTTTTTTTCAGGAATTTAATGAAATATGACCGTAATATTTTACCCATTAAATATTAATTTACTTTATCCGTTTAAAATCGCGGACCAAATTATTTTTCATTTTACGTGACATTGTTCGGAGTCACGTTGTTAATCTTTACAACTTTATCTCTGAGCTTCATCTGCGCCATTTTATATTTTTAGCAAAGATTTTTCTTCTAAATAAATTCAAAAGGTTAAAAAAAGTTATGTGAGTCAACTTTAGGTACACGCACATGTAACCAAACGTGAAGTAGAACCTTAGGAACTGTCAAATCGCTTGTTAAGTGTCCAATGAGTTGCTAGAAGTATGGTAAATTAGTTAATTTGATCAGCCCGTTTGTTGAAATGGCCACTACAGTGAAAAGCTGTCAAATTTGACTCTAAAATCGTATGTTACCCGCCATTTACAGCCATGTTATTTGACATACACTTTAACCATATTTTCAGAAACCGAGCGCAAATATTCTGATTAATTAAAAGTTACAGTTAGGCACAAACTGTTACTATTACTACGACGAGATGATAAATGTGATTGCGTATTAAGATGAGATTTAACCGTTCTTCACATTTTTATGTGTTTGAATGATTATTATATATTTAAAAAAAAAGTTCTTTTTATTTTCACAATTTGACCCTCATCAGTCATCTAATCAATTAATTATGGGTATAGACATTTTCAAAAAAAACAAATATTTGACTAAAAATAGACGAAATAACCAATAGTTTATTGCAATATTAGTTGATATAAAATTAAACTATGACAGTTCACACATCGGAGCACGATTGACAATATTTTAGACCACACGGCACGCGTACAAGCTAGCGTCAATATCATACGATACGTATATCCTAAAATAGTCATATATAGAGTTCACAAAGTAAAATATAAAGTTAATTATAGCACATTGATAACTATAGTTTCTTACTGCCTTAATAGATTCAGCGAAAAAAAAACATTGTTATGTGTGATTGCGATGATTGTCCAGTGAGTTCTCTCGGCCTCAAATACAAGAGGATCCGAGTTCGATCGCTATCCCGCTGTGGTGCGTTGAAATGGGTTTTTGTAAATGTCTAGGTGCACCCTAAAAACGAGACCATCGCTCGCTTACCGGTGAAGGAAAACATCATTAGGAAATCTGCATGCCTGATGAGATTGAAAGTATTTGAAGGTATGTGAAATTCACCAACACGCAAACTATGGCCTGATACCCTTCTCGCTTGATTTCAAGGAGGAGGCCGTTGCTCAGCAGGTACATAATATATGGCTTTTTTATGTGTGATTTACAAAATATTTAAGAGATTTTATTTGTGTTAGGAGGTCAAGACATCAATAATGATAATGTTAATGGTTACAAAGCCTACTTAGTATTAGTAAGGTCTTATTATTCAACAATCACATCACGTTAACCTGGTACCGTGAGAAGTTGTTAAGAGTAGGTACTGGAAAATTAAATGTACAGTACAAAAAAAGGAAAGTAAAGTAAAGTATGGATACACAATTTTAATGTCATCAAAATAAATGGTACTAAAATATACAATTTGTGCAAAATATAGCCGAATATTCAAACAGTTGGAGGCTGTCGTGCGGGAAATTGATTAAATTTTAAACTTTCGCTACTTGTAGATCTCTCCCTCTGTAGAGTACAGTTAATTACCAACTAGCTCCAACTACCCGTGATATATTGTGTGAAATATGTCCCTAAACTTCAAACTATCACTTGAATTTAATTATTTTAGTTATGCGTATTCACTTTGATGTTTTTTATTAATTTGATCGCAAAATAATATTTTTGACTTGGTTATCTAAGTACACGGTCTTTGCTTTCGCAGGATGCAAGTTTGAATTCCGCCAAGATAGGACAATGTATGTGTCGAGTCATAAATACACCTACCATCTCCAATATCCTACCATCTTACTTAAGTATTATAGACCAGCTGTTGCCCATAGCTTAGTCAACTAAGATTTACAACGTGATCTTAGCGGGATAATACAGCCTATAGCCATCCTCGATAAATGGGCTATGTAACACGGAAAGAATCTTCCAAATCCAACGAATAGTTCCTGAGATTAGCGAGTTCAAATAAACAAACTCTTCAGCTTTAAATCTATTTTAAATTTAGGGCTTTTTAGCTATTAGTATCAGACTTAAACCTAAAAAACCTAAACCATAAGATATTTATACTGAACACTTTTAGAAAGATACAAAATAATACTAATGAACTGATAAAAACAACTATTTTCCTAAACAATTAATATTAAAAAAAAGTGTTCTTAAAAATGATTGAAGGTTATCCTAAATTTTTGCGAATTAATTTTTAATTTTCGTCACTTGATTACACAAAAAACCTTACCTGAAAATGAGTTTTTAATAATGGGTTTTGGAACGTTGTATAAAACTTTTTGTAAAAACTAGTTGACAACTATATCTGTAGGTGGTGAATAAAATACGAGCGCTGCATGTCAATCAAGTGTTCCACTCAATTTTACGTGCCGTTGACATTCGCGATGCCTTTCGGGAGTTAGGACGTGAGATATTTGCCATTTTCTATTTGCCCTCAACAAAA
The DNA here is from genome assembly GCA_905333005.2 of Lycaena phlaeas. Classification (NCBI taxonomy): domain Eukaryota; kingdom Metazoa; phylum Arthropoda; class Insecta; order Lepidoptera; family Lycaenidae; genus Lycaena; species Lycaena phlaeas. The sequence goes on from HG995174.1 coordinate 3,460,137, forward strand.
TTTGCCATTTCGAGCGAATCGAGGGAAACTCGAGTATTCAAATGTAGTTTCGTGGTTGCATTCTATACATATTTTAGATATGCAAATTAAAGGCATGTATATTTTGATCATCTTATCAACAACTTACATGCCAAAACACAATGTACCAATTTTTCCGGCACGTTTTAAAAATGGCAGAGTACCCTTCGTACTCTAAACACTTAGGCCCTGTAGTAAGGTCTTTCGAGTTGGGTTTTCCTATAAATATATTTTATATAATATACACTTTACGAAACAAATGTTAGAATGTCGATATTGCTATAGTCGATATTATATTCTCATAATGCAAGGAGGAAACATTGCTTATATTATAAACTTCCGCGTTCCCCCTAAATCGAATTCCAAGGGTGCTTTGATTCATGTGGTGTCATGAAATTCAAAATTTGACTACAATTAATTTTTATTATAAAGTTTTTAATTCTATATATTTTATGTAAGCAACCGTAGCGCCATCTGGCGGCTATAAGTCAGAAACTGGGAACATGTTCCAGTTTACCTGCGTGTGGCGTGACGTAGTCATTGTCAAAGTGTGGGTAGGACGGCCGCACGTTATGAAGGTCATTAAGTTTGCCTTTAAATAGCGGGGTATAATTATTAGAGGGGTCATTCGCGTCTGTGAGTTTGAGGAGGATGAAGCTCTGCCCGAATTGTATTGCAAGGTCACGTAAGCCATTGTTTATTTTAATGTGTAAAGTGTAATAATATTGCAGTAGTTCATGTGAGTAAATGTATGGGCAGAGTGAGTAAGAATGTATCTTAAAATATGTACCTGTTAACCTTAATATTGATATTTTTGTGGATAATATAATAAATGTTTATATTTAAAACGCATTTTCACTTCTGATGTTTAAATTATTAAAATACTATTCTTATTTTTATAGCTTAAAATACTCCTGGTTACGTCAGCTATCTATCAGTTAAAGCCTAACCTAAATTGGTCAAGCCGTGTCAGATGTAGGGTAAACAAAGAGACAGATATAAAAATTGTAAAAAAAAATGTATGTACCGTTTACATCAATATGAATTAAGTAAAAAGTGGTCATTTTACAATCAAGCATATACTCTTTTATTTATCTGTATAGATAAGGTAGTATATTCAGACAACTTGGCGACAAAGGCATATCAATTCCCTATACTACGTATAATATAGCATTTGAGCTTCGATATCTCTTGTCTGCCTCACATACGGGTCTATTTCACTTTTGCTAGCAGCCAAACCCATCACAAAGGGAAGTGAAGTGATAACCTACCGCAAACCAATATGTTCGGCTAAGGTTCGCCCTTTGATTTCCTGTCGTGGCGCATTTCGTCTTTCAGGATTTGATTTTGATCGAAAACATATCGTGAAAGTTGTTGAAGCTAGAGAACATGATGAAATATGCGATAAATCTATCATATAATAGTAGTATTACTTTAAAGATATTTTTTAATAAAAGAAGGGGCGAAATAAATACTTCAAATGATGATTAGTAACAGCCATATGCCGACCAGACCAGATTATATTATTTTTATATATATTTTTTATATTTTATTTCTTATTTTTTAGATTTTATATATTTTAGAATATATATATATATATATATATATATATATATATATATATATATATATATATATATATATATATAACAACTCTATACTACGGGCTGCATGCACGAAAAATATGACGTCATGTCGCATTCCGCAAGCGAGAGCGTGGTACAAACGAGAGAGAGGCATGATCGGCTCGAGCGATCGGCTCAGTTCGGTCTGTGCTGCATGTAATGCTTGACGTTGTCATGTCCCGTAAACCGATTTTACAGACAACCTTTTTTATATTAATAACGATATTTGAGTCAATATTAGACTGCAATAAATTAACTACTATCCTAATTATTGTGTTTTACTAAACTTTAACTACTACATATAATAATAAAATTATTGTGCTTATGGTCGATTGCTTCAATTTTTCAACGCTAAGACGACTGATATTCTGCCACTCATACACATCATCCCGTCTGCTTTCAGGTGCATCTGCCCTCCAGCATTCCAAATTTAATCATCATCATCATCAGTCTTTATCCATCCACAGTTAAACAGAGGCCTCTGTCAATGAACGCCAAGACGGCGGATCCCTTTGATAAATTATGATCAATGTTTATTTCAATCATAAATCATTGTGAAAGTATTTTTTTGAAGTATTTGACGCTTTAATTCGACACTATTGACTATAACACAACAAACCAGACCTAAAGCAATTAAAAGTTTTTCCATTTATCTTCTTGTCGATTTAAATTTAGTTTTTGCTAATTGGACACTCAAAACAAAGTTTTATTATTGCTTTGTATAAAATGTCATCTGAAATAATATTTTGCTACTGTGCAATAAATTATTGAAGTTTTGACACTGTCAGCTTATGGTGTTAGGGTTTCCCATAGCCATCCCGTGTCTTTTCAAAAAAAGAAATTAAAATTATACATCTATGAGATTTTCATGCCTATTTTTTAAAAGGTCATTAATTAAAAGCTCACAATTTCGCACTCGCAGTGGATGGATGGACAGATGGATTCACATCGGTGGCACTGCTCTGCAGCCGTTCCAAATGATGGTGCTGCCATCACTTGGTGGTGATCAACTTTCACTGCCGCGATGAGACATACTAATAAAAAGACTATTCCTGTGCAGTGGCCGGTCCGTGTTGGATACGAGGACATGGGGCAGATCAGTCGTCTTGACGTTTATTGCACGAGGCTTATGTTTAGCAGTAGAGAAATAAAGGCTGACGATGATGATTATAAATGGAGTCATATTTGGTTAATGGTAAATTTCCTTCAGTCAACCTTTACTTTAAGTAAAAAAAACAGAGTCAAGTGACAATTTAATTTATTAAAATTTTACTGAAACCGAGAACTTGCGTAAAGAGATATTATCTCTTATTAAGTGAGCCGAAGAGGTCTCAGGTTAACTGTCTTATATTAAGTAACATTTATCACACACATTTATCAGAATTGAATCACTATATTGTAACTTTAAAAGCAGAAGTCAGGTCTGAATTTCATCGAATTATTTATCGGGTTGCGTTGCGGATGTCGACTCATGTAAGTCAAAATTTGAGTCAATATTGAACTATATGCAATATTTACATTAATCTCTGTGGCTATCTATGTATGTACATGTAACCGCTGAATATATTATAAATTGTACGTCAATTTCTGCCTTTACATATTATGCATTATGTACTTGATTTTTACGGAAAGATGAAGCGTACAAGCCGAATTATTGACTTCCTCGTCCTGTTATTTTGATTTAAGGTTGTGTTGATCGGATTGCTGTTAAAGTTGTTTCTGTGATTTACACTCAGGTATATTGTATACTAGCTATTGCTTCTATAACACTGGGAAATGCACTTAGGTATCCCGCGGAAGAGTGGGTCTCCCCAAGCGGGTATGTGCCCTGCTTCAACTGCGTGAGCAAAAAATTCTTTTTTTAAATGTATCCTATATTACTTTTACCTCCGAGTATATGTGTACAAAATTTCATGATGATCGGTTAAGTACTTTTAGCGTGATATCGTAACAAACATTAGCGTGGAAATAGGGAATTTCACATTTATAATATTAGTAAGGAATTTACGTAAATGCATATATGTTTCTCAATTTGATTCTCTTTTCCAGCCTATGCTGTCCTACTGGGCAAAAGCGTCTAAACTCTTATATTTTTTGCGCTCTTGCAGCACCGAAGGCGAACCAGCTCCGTACTTACGTTATACCTCACTGACTTCCACTTGTCAGTTATGGTATTCTATAGAACCTTATCAAGAGCCTTATTTATTTATTTATTTAAACTTTCCAATGTAATTTACACTCAATCTTAGAACTACTTACTTGCTACATTACTTAATTTTGCTAAGTGCACCCATTGTTAATGCCTTATGTTAAATTTTATATTTTATGTAAATAAACCTAATGTTGTACTAAAATTTCAAAACGAAGTTGATCGTGTACGCGTGTAAAGAAATAGAGAACAAAATATGAAGTCAGTATAAAAAGGAAATACATATCCTGTGGAGAAAACTTCCACATTAGTGTGTATAAGAAACCGAATCGCTGTCAGGGTTTGAAAGTGCAATGCGGTGTAAACGCAATTTTAGAGTGTTAGTTGGTTCTTCGTTGGAAAGTTATTCCGCTTTTTGTAATATAAGTTTTATGATACGACATTTTGTTACGGTTATAAAAAAAAAAGATGTATAAATGAGTATAATTAAAAAATAAAAGATGTAAACTTTATAAATATATTATCAAATTAAAAATGGTATTACATTAAGAGTTAAGAATTTAAATTTAGAAAAATAGGTTGAGGCCGACTATTAAAAATATGATTAAATAATTAATTAAATAAGTTAATTAGAAGTTATAAGAGAGCGTGGGTTCGTTATTCCTGATATCAAGTTGGGAGCTAATCAAAAAGAGAACTTAACATAGACTGCGTCCGTGTCTCGTGCCACGAGGTCCGTGCTTCGTCCCGCGTGCCGTCCCGTTGCTCAGCGAGGCGGTGAGCAGGACCGAAGCCAGCACTGTGGTGTGCGGTCCCCGAAGAGAGATCGGGAGAAGTGTGGGATCAGTGAGATCCTTGGGTAAGTGAATAAGTGGGTAGTGGGATCCGTGGGTAGTGGGTAAGTGATAAGTGGGTAGTGGGATCCCAGCTGCTCTGGTTCCCGTCGTCTGCTTCCTGCTGGTCCCCGTCCACAGCTACTCGGCCACGCCCAGAAATAGCACCGCACCGACCACGACAGCAACGCCTGGGACCCTGAAAGGTCACGCCAACACGGGTGAGCCTTTCCGTAACCAACCCCCATGAATGTCCAGGGTTGACACGGAAATGGCCATTAAAAGCATAAAAGCACAGAACACAATAAAGATAAGCACCAAGCCCTATAATTAAATATTACTAAAAAAACACTATTAAATTGTAAGGCAGTGCATTTTGGTTGCAAAGTAATTTAAGAATTTTACATTAATAATTACAAGCAGAAGGCTTACACACTAATTATAACAAGGAGATTACTTAAGGATACACGTGTGTTCCTACAAGGACTCACCCACTTAAAATATAACGCGGCGCGTGTGCGCTCCTCAGGACTCTCAGGCAGAAAAAGAACGATCGACCGGTCCGTAACCGGCACGACTCGATTCCAAGACGCTCCACATATCGGGACGTCGTAATATGTCTTGGCCAATAGTGATCGAGTAGGCGAATGAAGAAATTCGCGCGCGGAATATGAATTTAGTATTAAAAAACGAATAAATAGTACATAACTCCTAACTAAATCTATGTAACATAATATATATGTTACAATTTGTGGTACTTTGTGGGATAGGTACAAATGTTCATGCTTATAAGTGATTCTTACAACATCATTATCATTGTCCTCATCATCATCAGCAGCATTTATCCGTCCACTACTGAACATAGGTCTTCTTCAATGAATGCCACGACAACCGATCTTGTCACTCGCATCGTGTTGAACTAGCCACTGCACGGAGATCGGCATCTCACGTTGTTAATGGCCGAAAACGCGGCCTCTACTCTTGAACCTTAATGGCCTATCAGCGAGCCATTCTCCTGAGTATGTGAGTACAGGCTTATTTAGGTTCATTCTCAAATGTCGCGACACCGCGACAAGGGCAAATTTATTATTTGCTCGAAAAAAACTATAATTTTATAAATATATCAAATGAGTGATAATGTAAATTGGTTAAGTACTGCATCATATTTTATTAAATATGAGGGACAGTTGTAACGCTTCCAAATCCTTACTTGAGCTTTAAGCAGTAGTTTATTTGTCATTATTTCACGTCGCAACTAAGCAAGGGACTAAAACAATTTGTTATGGTAAAATAGTTTCTTAACGAGAAATTTCATGAGCTCCTTTTTCATCCCGTGGGGCCCCTTCTTCTTTCTTATCTCATGAGATATGACTATCAGGAAATGGAACCAATAGTTGGCTAATTTAATTTTATATTTTAAGTTGTCGTTTTAAGATGTTAATGCAAGGTAGTTGTCACTTTTGGGCTTTTAATGAATTTTACCAATTTTTTTTAACAAAATTTCATCTTTTTTATTATGTTTTTGTAAAAAATTTTCATGTTCATAAGTATTTTTTTTTTGTATTTGTACCTTGATGCTTGGGTGGTATGTATATAATAATAAGTAAAGTAGGAAATATGCATTATATTATTAATAATATTATATATTATAATATTTATAATATAAAAAAGTAAAATGTAACACGTCTAAAGAAGTAATTTTTTTAAGTTTAGGTTTTATTAGTTTTATAAATTATTCATAGAAGTGCCTAGTTTGTTTTTTTTTATAAGAAGGAAGTAGGTATAATTTTGCCGGGTTATAGTGTGTAGAGCAGCGTCCACTTACCATCTTTCGCGCGCAGCGAGTCCCACATACCCGCCTGGGAAGGCCCACTCCCCCGCGGAATACCTAAGCGCATTTAAAAAAAATATCCCCTCAAAAAAACACAACTCCGTTATAAATTAAATTATCTATATTCTAAAAGTTTTCAGGTATTTCTAAGATCGATACGTTAATATACAAGACAAATTATAAAGTCTCTTATCCTTTAGGGACGGCGTTAACAATCTCAACTTAAATCTCCGAGGCGATGTCTCAAAACTCGAAGATTCTTTGTAAGGAATTTGAGATCTAAATGTTTCTGAAACACTGAAACAACTATAAGAGAACATTTCTTGTCTAACAATAGTCACTTCGCTGTTGAAGGACAGTTGAAAGTTTGTACTTCATTTTACAAAGGTAAAAATAGTTGCTTTAATATATTGTGTAACTATTTAGTTTTAATATTTTATAATATGCTACTTGCAGTTCTTGACAGCATTTACGTTTTCTAAAAATGTATCCTAAATGAATCGATATCTTAGATCAATAATATTATGTCTAGATAGTGTCACGCGGAAAACACGTCCAAAAAAATAGCGTCCTACTGTTGGCCTCTAAATGCTTTCTCCGTGTTTAGTATCCGCCCGCTGTCATAGAATACGCATGAATTATTACGCATTATTGTTTTTATTTATAATGAAGGTTTGTGTTGAAGAGTAACGACTAACGAGATTAAAAAGGATGATTATGGGAGAACTGTAGCTGGTATCACTATTCACGAACACATCTTTGAAAATGTTGGTCAGTTTTTTTTTTTGTTTTGATTGTAGGGCGACACTCCATCTAGACATATTAATGATCTAAGATCGATATATTGCCTGGAAACCCCCACAAATAAGCATTGCAAACGTGAATTAATATAATATACATCTCACACTAGGTATATTGAACGTCTTGTTGTGTTCGTCGGGTACATATCAATTATGTGCGTTTGACAATCATTATGAATAACGAATGATAAATGTAATTCCCGTAGGCACTTTCAAATTTTTCGGGCTAAATCTAGCCTATGTTCTAATCCTAAGTTTGGAATTTTTATTTCAACTTTTAGCCAAATCAGCCTACAACAAACATCCAAATATCCAAACGTTCACATAAATAATTATCTTGATCATGCTCTCTTAATGTGCGAATTGCTTTATCTTGGAATGTATAACATTCTCAGATCTCCATATCTGGCCTATCACACGTATATAATCATTAGTTTCGCAAATATTACCCGACTACAATTTATTTTTAGTGTTTCTATAACCTTCTAGGAGGTTCTTAAAAAAGCAAACAAACTACAACCAATTCTGTACGCAGTAAACAGTTTTATCTCTAGTTTATATGTCCAGCAATAAGCATATACAGCCCTTAAGGTTTTATGTGATGGGGCTAATTTTATGTTTGTCCAACACAAAATGAGTTATAATTTATTTTATTCCAAATCTAATGTGCAAGGTTATTATATATGTAAATGTAGATCTCTTTGTATGTTACATTAGTATGATTTATGTATTAATGTACGTGACTCTCACTCTTATGGGACGTAATATTCTTAGCATCCAACAATTTTGATCCCTACCTCATTATAGAAATGTGAAAATATGTTTTTTTTTTTCGTTTCTTTCGCCTTTAATTTGTACATACATTTCACAGACATTAAGATTCTGGTTATACATTAACTCATAAGAATTAGGAACTTATTAGTTGAGATCATAAAGACGTACACATCTTTGTTACCGATTTACATCATAAAGCCCTAAAGAATGTACTTAGCTCTAACTAAAAAATATGTGAGTTCTTGTCTTTTTGAATTCTATAACGGGTGTATTTGGAACGCTTTAAAAGATTTGAGCCTAATAATGTTATATTTATATACTATGTAATGCATATTATATTTTGCATGCCCGCAATGTATGCATACACGCTATGAACTCACGCTGACCGCGAGTCGCGCGCGGTGCGGGATTTCGTACACCTTGCGCGACGCGGCTTTGCGTCATTTCTGTTTTATTCAAAAAACGAATGTTTAAAGCTCTATCATCAAATGTCTGTATCTTTATATTTACCAAGTCGGATTATACACAAAGAAGTTAAAAAAGACAACCAAAAAGAAAACATATATTTCACGTTTTTTCCACATATATCATGTCAGGCTATGCCTACACCTCTTCGTTTTTCAAAGCGTTTAAAATACACCCTATATATTGTATTTGTTAGGAAAAGGTATAAATTATTAGGGACAAACCTGGTTCCCGTTGCCCAGTGCAAGATGTTAAAGGTGTCTCGTCTTCTTTATACTATTTTCCACACCCGTGATGATGTCACACCACGAATAAAACTATACGCGTCGACGGGATGATGAGTCCAGACGGTTTTCGGTATTTATTTGAGGAAACACGCGAGAGCTCGACTCGACCACGATACGGTGAAATGTCAACTCACTTTTCCGAGTACCCTCAGATTCGTAGGAATGGTATAGATTCAGGATGAGGGTAGTGGGAAATGTTTCGTTGAGGAAGGTTTTTTTTTCGAAAGGTCTACTTTTAGGCCTGATGGCCTTTAATGGTAATCATTGAGAAAGACTAAATTAGTTACGTATGGAAAGTATAAGGCGTTCGCCTATTTAAGTCATATTATTAAGAAACAGTATTAACATTTGTAAGTAAGTATATTATTAGCTAGACGAAAAAACAAATAAAGTTCCGGAGAGCGCTTTTAATATTATTTTTATTGTTGGTTCTAAGCTTAATTTTCTTATATATAAAAATAGAAATGTCTACAACAATTTTATATAAAGCTTTGTATCCAATATATTTTTTCCTCACTTAACACTTTTGTGTTTAATATCTTTTGGGTTTGTTGAAACAATTTGAATGGCTCGGTCCTTATTACAGTGGAATAGTTCGTGTCCCTTGACCCAGAATCCGGGTACTTACCAGGCTTGTCCCTTGACCTGGGCACTCCAAACTCTTTATGAAGATAAATGAGTTTGACCGCAATATCGGGTATTGCAATTTCTACCCATATTAACACATATTGTCTTGGTAATGAGTAAGTTCTTACCCGCATCTACAACCGCCAAATTCAGCGCCATCTTTGGCAAAGTACTACAGAATCAACGGATTAAAATTTTAAATACTTCTCACATAAAAAAAACTATATTGTGTTAATTTATGTAACTATTTCAATTAGGCTTTATTATAAAAGTAATAACTGCCCTGACGGACTTCGTTCTGCCAAAATTAAAATTAGGGGTTGATCGGGGATGAGGGGTGAAAATTTAGTGTTGTATATATTTTTGTATGATACACATAAAAAAAATAAAAATAAAAAATATTCATAAAAATAAAAACAATATATTTTGGGGTAACTCTTATCATTTAGGGGGATGAAAAATAGATGTTTGGCCGATTCTCAGACCTACTGAATATGCATATAAAATTTCATAAAAATTGGTGGAGTCGTTTCGGAGGAGTATTGTAACTAACACTGTGACATGAGAATTTTATATATCAGATTTGCAAATTCTATCTCATTTTCATTTTACTGAAACTTGTAAACAGGTGGATAATTCATCAAGAAAAATATAGTCTGTGGTCTATCGATTAGGTATGCTATCTGGACTAGAATTTAAATATCCTAACAAGAGATCCTTGATATATAAGATTTTTCTTTTGTCTCGGGAAAATATCTCAATATCGTATATATTATGTAATCATGTTTATCCATTCAACGGCTAGCAGTAAAACAAATGAAAGCTCATAAAAACGCGTTTGGTATTACGTTTCCATTATCATAATGTATGATTGTGAGTTCCGACGCCGTCACAAACTATGATTCATGTGATACAGCCTGTTTACATTACGCTGTTGTTTTCACTTTGCATCATTTAAATTAGACTGTGTGATGCATGTCACGTAAAAAATTTACAATATATAAATAAAAAATAGTGCGTGGAGTCCCTCTGCGCAGAAGAAGTGAAACTCACTGAATAAGCGCACTCATTCTTGCTCGCTCTTTCTGTCCCCAACAACATTGTTGGAAGTCGCATTAGAAGTTTCACTTCAATAGTTTTAATGTTAGTTGGTTAAGGAAATGGACAGATGAACCAGATGATTGTATCAGCGTCGCTAATGATAATAAGCTTACCCGACACTAGCCCATTGAACTTACTAACTTGTTGGCTATCCTGCGAGGTAAGAATATACGTTGCCTTTTTTTTTATTCTTTTACGCCGGGAAATGCACTGATGCATAACGCTGGGGAGTGGGTCTCCCCAGGCGGGTATGTTGGACTCGCTGCGCCCGAAAGCTGGTAAATAGACCGCCTTTGGTGAAGTGCCCCGGATCTACAAGCAACAGGGCACCTCGACGGCTAGCTAGTCCCTCGGGGGACCGATGCCACCTCCACAGAGGGTTTGCACCGCACCATAGAACAACCCCACCCACCGTCGGGACAGTACAATGAGGCGAGGTTCCCATCCTCGCCCCTTGCCCCCTGCTCTTTTGCCCCCTCTTCTTATAAGAGGGGTACAAAGAGCCCCCTTGGCTTAATTAGCTTCGCCCAAGGTGTTGGGCCCGCCCTAGGCTCCTGAGCCCCACCGCCACGACAAGGCTTGAAACGTGGTGGAGAGATACGTTGCCTATCTAATCCTACTTACACACAAAATAAACACAGCAAAGCTGTTTAACTGAAGAAAAATCCCTATATCCCAGCTGGGAGCGCACATATTTTTTTATGATAGATTATGTGCGAAAAATCTAAGAACGCTAGAACGAAGAAACTCAGACGCGCTAAATATCGGCTTACTTCACGAGCTCGAAATGTTCATTGTTTCAACTAAGCGCGGCTGTTGCGAGCCAATTGAAGAATCACCACGCGTAGTTAAGATGAGTAGTTTAACTTTCTGATGAGTAGTTACCCATCTGAAACTGAAACATACATACGTCAAACGCAAATATCATAGCCGGTATCGGACCAAGATCTCTTTGACCGTTTGATAGGCGTGTCAAAGGAAGCCAATAGGTGCTAAGCATGTCTGAATTCGCATCAGTAAGATGTTTCTAAATACAAACAGGGCATCATCTGATCCTTAGATGTTATCAATATACAGTAGCTAGCCTATGATATAATACAATCTACTGTTATACGTAATCGCAACGCTTACTAATAGACATTACCAACAAAAAATGTTTCGATTTTTGGTAAAATATACCTTATTGACAAGATGGCGTTATTTCTTTACTTCTTGGGCAAACATCAATATTGGTATAATATACCATTATAGTATGATTATGTCATTAAATAGAATGTTTTCTTTTTAAATAATTAAGCATTTATTTATCTTTAAGTGTAGCCATTACACAAAGTAGTTTTTTATTTAGTTTAGTTTTTTTTTATGTTACCACAAAAATAATTTAAGGTTACAATGGCTTCAATGCTCTATTCTACTCTTCCTCTATGCTCCCTAGATATACCACCAGCATAAAGACTCTGTCTGCGTGACAAGGAGAATTTACTAGAAACACAAAATAGATTGTCAGTAGGTCTATGTTCAGCAGTGGACCGATAAAGGTTGATGATGATGATGATGATGATGATGATGCCGAACTAGTGCTTCGGCTTATCACACTGCCACTATCGGATAGATCCGTATAACCTAGCCTACCTAAAGCTAAAAGGAAGGGTTATATTGTCGAAGTTCAATTTTAGATGTCTGTGCGCGTTTTTGTGTTTTTGAAGTGAATCTTATTTAGAATCGTGATTTCAAACCGGATTCAACGGAAAAAACGACAGGTAAGAGACACAAATACAAAAGAGCGAGAGTGGAAATGTCGGTGTGTATGTATATTGCACACTGTTTAATACTTGCTTGTATTTGAGCATTTAACGTGTGTTTCACTTCTATCGTGTGTAAATCGCACACACACCTATTTTATATATTTATAATAACACCAAATCAAATTATAATCGAAATGGTAATAAATTTGTTATTTCAACTCGTTAATCTTAAAAAAAATTAAACACCTCATGTGTTTAATTTTTTTCTAAGGTTTTTAGTTTTTAATATCATACCTACTTTACCCTTTGACCATGGTTCACGGTTATTAAATATTTTTCGTTGTCAAATGTGAAACGTAGCACGGTTCGTTAAAGGACCGGGACGTGCCAGGTGTTCCCGTGATGTCAGCTGAAAAGCTTTTGAACTGGTATTTGTATTAGAGGTATAAACCGGACGCTTTGGGACATGCGATATTCACTCGGGTTTTCTTACCTTAAAAAGGAAAGGGGTTTAAGGATTTGTATTAATAAGATTATTTGTATGGTTTTCCTCGAATATTTAAATATGGCACTGTTCTCCTTAGTGTGACCCGCCCATATTTTAAACTAGCAGCGGCCCATGGTTTCCCCCGCGTATTTCCCATTCCCGTAAGAGATGGGTAATAAATTATAGCCTGTGTGTTATTCTAATGTATAAGCTATATTATTGTAAGGTTTTATCAAAATCCATTCAGCTGTCCATCCAAATCCATTCATACTACATACATAGCATAATAGTATAACATATTAGTAAGATGTTTTCAATCGATCTTACTATTAGTTTCGTATCGGTAACTTTAATTCCCTGCCGAATGTCTTCGTTTTGAATCATATCTTGCTAAATAATGCAAACAACACATTGGTAAACTTTCGAAACAGTCGTAAATTAACAAAAATATCAATACTGTATATGGCTCATATATGGCTGCAGTGTCTATTTTAAGTTAGTTTTGATTATTCTGTCCTTATAACATACAATAATTATTATGGTATTGTAAACAGTAAAATGTTTTTCTTTCTAAATTTAGAAATTTAGACGTCGCATCGGCCAGCGCGGTGGCCCAAAAAAGAAGCCTTATATCTTGGGCCGTAGATAGGTAGACGAAGTGCTGATCAGCCGTTGATCAAGTGGGAAGATGATCTTCGCGCAGTGGCCGGTCCGTGTTGGATGCAAATGGCACTGGATCGGTCGTCTTGAAATTGATTGAGAACAAACAGCAGTGAACGGCTGATGATGGTGATAATGATGACGATGATGACGTGCAGCGTACCAATTTCTATGTACAACCATCCATCTAGTCCTTCCGTGAAACAGCGAGGTGTTACGAAAAGAAAGACCACTATTATTACTGAAACACCCTCACAAACTCACCTATCAGAACATGCAACGAATATAAGCGTTCGCCTAAGTACAAGATTTATTTAAACTAGTAAACTAGTGTTGGAAAGGCAACATATAATTTTATTAGAAAAAAGTATGCTTCAAATATTTGACATTATAGTCGAATTGTAATTTGTATTTTAACTTGAATATAGTCCAGGCTGGCGAAACTCCTATACAAAATAAACGATGTATGAAACGGACGTCCTTTTAATGGCTGCTATAATCCGATAAAATTAAGAAGAACATTATTAACTTTGGACCTACATTTACCGATGGCTCTTCTACATATAGATGGATTATATCGACCGCCATTTTGATTTTTTACAGTAAAATTGAAAAAGTCAAAAAGTGATATAAGATGGACGGTTATTGCAGATAAAAGATATTGTGTTTTTTAAAGTTACATTTTCACGTGTTTATTACATAAAAGTGTAATATTAATTAGTTATAGTCATTTTGTGAGTGATTCTCAGAGATTCAAATAGTGTTTCTGTAAAACAATATGAGAAAAGTAGCTTGTGAGATTTGTGGTATAAAAACATGCCGGGTTGGTAACAAACGTATTTTTATGGTAAAATATCCATTAGATAAAGATCGGCAAGCTAAATTACTTATTTAATCCATAAAGGAAGTCAATTCTAGTAGAAAATACAGAGGTTTAATATATTTTAACAACTTAAATATATAAAATAAACTTGTTATAAAAACTTCTTGTAGTGCTTACCCAGCAATCAGAATTTATCAACATCGATGTATAAACTCAGACTAATTATTCTATTATAATATATTATAACGTAAGCATTACATGCTGTTTGAGTCATTTAGTTAAATTTTAAGATTCAACTTACCATTCACTTTAAAGGTGTAAACAATGGGTCAAAGTGATATCTTATTTCAGATTCCCAAAAGATGTTAATTTAAAGAATACCTGGACCCTGATTGACAAAAATGCATATTTACTTGTAAAAATTGTTATAAACTTATACGTAAATTTAAGAAACAAACATATTGCTAAAGAAAAGCGAAGTAATATTTCTAAGAATTTTTTTTAAATAAAAATTATAGTGTTTGAAAATAAATGATTTTGTGAGAATTTGAAGTTTCTTTTCCGTTAATTCGTTAATTATAGATTTATTAAAACTATCTGTGTATCATTTACCCTTCATTTGTTTATGTTTTTAAAATAAAATTCGCACTATAACGAGTCTTTAAAAAGTCGATATCGATAAATTTTCACTAGTCCTAGCCCAGTACTAACTAGTTATGACATTATGTTGGCAGTATGTACCGCCAGGCGCCATGGTTCTGTCTGTTAGGTTGGTATTGGTTTAGAGTGCACGTTCATACATCGTTTTTTTTGTATGGCAGTCCCGTCTCTTAACGTTAGTTTTACATACTCTTTGTATAGTCTTCCTTTGGTCTTCATAAGATCAACGTGGTCCATCTTCGCCGTTTATTGAAAATATGGAGGCCGAAGTACTGCAAAGATTTTCGCGATCGTCGAGTATCGGCGCATGCAGCACGCCTCGCCTCACGACAACATCATTTTTTTCCTGTTGGGAGGCGCAACAGCAGTGCTTGCATATCGAAGATCTGCAGGTATTTTAAAATGTATATTAATATAATGCCAATATTGTAAGTTTCAATAAATTTATATTTAAACACAAGGCGTTACCTTGCTAATTTTCGAAGAGTAAAATAGAGATAAGACTAAAATAGAGTCATATTTTGCTAATTATTATGTTATATTAATACACATAATAATAAATTTATCAATAATACTAAAAGATAAAATCCTTGAAGAATCTATTTACACGCATACTATTTTGAAAATAGGTTATTTTCATGTTATTTTCATCTAATACATAATCCATAGTCTTCTGTTGGATTCTAAAGTAAACAGCGTTTTATGTTTACTACGGCTTAGAGGCTGCGTTCTTATCGCGACGTAAGAGCCATGGATTGTCCGTAAAAAGAAATGTGGTTTAAGGGCGGGACACATTGTTGAGGAAAAAAAGTCTATAATAATAGATATCTTAAAAAAGTTTTCCAATGTGAAAAAGATAGAAAACAGAAAAAGATGAGACCGCTTATTATTTATTGTAATAAAAACTAGTTTACATAGGTAAATAACTTTCTATACGTCTTTATTTATTCTTTTGTTCAAAAATTGTCACAAAACGTAATAAAATTATTGAAAAATGTATACGTTCCTCTATTATAGAATTCTTCCACCCTTGAAATTTTTGTGGGATACTCCGTCATTTAAAAATGATAACAATAATATAGGTACATATAACAATAAGTAAATCGGAATCGAAAAGAAAATTATATAAACATTCAAATTAATATTTAGTACAATAAATATATAAAAGTCATAAAAATATATCATTTTATTATAACAACGGATTTATGGTAGGGCTGTCTTAGAAAATGCTGCTGAAGAGCTGGTTTTACTGGAAGCTAGCATAATAGGCAGAATTCCAATAAGGAATTGTCAAAGGTTTTGGATTAGTACAGGCTTGTATTGGACTGTCATAAACAAGATATTATACAAAGCGTTCACTAAGGTAAATAGGAGTGGAAAATTTTAACAATTTATGTACTAGGTGTGGTAACCCGGTAAAGTTGAATTGGAAGTCACTTCAACGGAGAGCGATATTGCGGAAATATGATCAAATTTACGATAGCCAAATATAAATCGAATTCACAAGCTGTGACGTTCAAGTTTGTACAGTGGCTCTTGTGCGTCATCTTAATAACAGACGTCAGCATAGTAGGAATTGGAAGTCAAAGAGATTTTGCTATCGTGATATTTGCCTCTATACATACTTAAGAATAACTAAATAAAGCTACATTGTTTTTAAGCTATTGCATAGCTTCTATCGCGGGCCTTGAGCGCGGGGACCGAATCCAGAAATTCCATAACGAAAAAAAACCTCACGCTCCCCACTCCGGCGGGCACGGAGGTGTGGCCAGTGGCTTGAAGGCCGTGCGCTGTCTAACGTCGTTTCTTTTCGGCACTCTTCGACACGGTGTTTGTGTGCGTGCAACTTGACGTATTGTACGACTCTACGAAGCTCGCACGGATAACAATAAAATATAACACATTTATTGTAAAGTCATAAAAATATTTTAAACAATATTAACTTTTTATTTATTTAATAAAAGAAAAAAAATGTTTTCTTATCGGTCACCACGCTCTAAAAGTGTAACTTGAATTAATATCAAAGAAAAAGAAATACTGCATAAATAAAATAAATAAATAATTATAATTGCATAAGTTGATACAAATTGCTATGCAATAGCTTTACCGCGGCAGTCCCCGAGTGCAACACGTCTTTTTTTTTAACGAACAATCCGGCTATGAACATAAACTATTTTACATGAAACTAGCTCAGGCAATTCATTTATGTGTTTCCTATCCTGCCTTTCTTATGAACACAGAAAAAATGTTTCACAGGAGGAAATAAGCAAGATGGGAGTGGCATAGCGCACCCCTCCGGTAAATAATCTTCTTACAATATAAAGCTTGTTTAAATAAGATTACCTCATAAAAGTAATAGTTTAAAAAACTAAAAAAAAACACGCTTGCAAATCTCTCAGAGTCTCTCCGAGTTCGCGCACTAGCTCTATCTCTCTTACTCGCATACAAAGTATGCGGAAAGGAATTAATTAATCCTGGCGAATCTAATTGGGATAATCGGATTTTGTAATCGAATTATTGCATTGTCATCGGTCTTTGACAGGTGTGCAAAGTTTGAATTAAATCTGATCGTTCAAAGTAGGATAAAATCGAGCTCAAATGAGTCACAAACATACATATAAACATACAGGTAAAGCTAATAAAAGCGTGTTAAAATTATTAAGTGGACTGATGGTTCAATTGATATTTTATTGCCCACACTTTAACATCACAAGGCTTGTTGGGTCGTTCACTTTAAATTAATGTAATTGGCATAATACTGTCCTGTGATAACGCTCCAGACTCTGTATTTAATGTGAAGTGAAATTAATTAATTAAATATAGACTTGAATAATGAATAAAATTATCGCCAGATGATTTTTTTCTCAATATTTAATATTACTTAAAAGTAATAAGAGGAACTCATTTGTGGCAATTCGATAGTGGACATATAAAGGCTAATAATGATGATGATTCAATATGTACAAATTTCAAGCTTCATCTTATAGAAATTAATAACTCTGTGAAACCAATTTATATAATTTACCCTAAATTTTATAAAAGTACTCTAAAATCTTATAAAACTGTTTTTTTTTTTATTATAATATGATGAAATAGTGATTATGATGTGAGTTAGCTACCATGCTTTCAAATATTACTTAGCATCTTATTTTATTATTATAGGCAGTCTTTAAAACGGTTTTTAAGCTCATTATTAATCAAATGAGCCCTACGTCTAATAATTCTAAAAATCTAAAAGCAAGTAGTCGGTAAGTGAATACCTACTCTTTAAAATTTTGAGTAATAAAGCTTAACATAATTGAATTCAACTTACATGTTTTGGATAAATATTTGATGTTACTTGTTATAACAACATATTGTATTTATAAAATATTATGTATCATTTGCTGACAAAAGAGCAACCCCTAAGTTTTTTTCTCGTTTTTCTTAGGGGATCCTGCATCTCAAACGAGTTTTTTTTTTTATTTTTTATTACCTACTCTTATTGACTAGTTTTTTTTTTTGACTTATTTCAAGTGTACAAGTTGTTACCTACGAAAAAAAGATATTTTTGATTTTGATTTTGAAACTTATTTCAAGATTTATTCAATTTATTTATTTGCCTCGAGGCACTTTTACGAATTCACGCGATTGTGCACTCACCTTTATAGGCCCTTCTCATAACGTTAGTCTTCGAACCTATTTTGGTATACTTCGTGAATGTCATATTCACGTAAAGTGCCTGTGTTTCAAGTAAATATTATCATTTCAGACATAAGAATTAATGGCATAAATCTATTTAATGATTTAGAGACAAAGTTAAAGCAGAATATTTTTACATAGTAGTACAGCTATTATAGCGCAGAAATTTATCTACAAACTTGTATTATTTTAATAAGAAATTAAAAAAAAAATATGTCTCTATGCTTGACATCGTCAAAAGACTTGAATAAAGTCACTGCAGCTGTATTTTTGTATATGAACAGATCTCACCATATTTCTGGTAGGCATCCGACAACTTGTTATAATTTAAAGCTTGGCTAAATATAGTATAATTGCTAAATACAGTTGCCTAACCCTTGGTCTACTTAAGCAGTAACGCATGTATTTGAATCTAGACATCCGTTTGCGATTAATCATTACAATTTGCATTAGGACATAATTCGCGCAAATTAGTTCATGAAAATTCAACCCTTCGGTAACTTTGCTTCATATTAAAGCCTGTCACTGTGATCATAACGACGTCTTAAGCGTACAGCCTACAGGTGGTTGGGGGAATTTGATTGAATTACCAATATTATCCCGGTTTATTTGTAATGCTCGTGGGGCATATAAACTTGATTTTTCTCGGAAAAATATCGGAATTATTAAATGTATGGAACGCGAAAGTATCGGTTTTCGATATAGGAATGTCTTCGGCCAATAGTGGCTCCGCTGCGACATATTGGAAACGGATATTTGATTCTGCATGGCGACGAAGCATTGATTTGATACACACACAATTATCTGCGACTGGTTTCTAAGATTCGGTTCAAGTAAGTAATTTTCTCCTTCGAAACCAGGCGATATCCTCGTCTATATATTGGAGTTTACTCCTTAAGAATCGTTTTTTTATATTATATACGGCCGGGGTATGAAAATGTGTGGCAGAAAAATCAAACTATGATGTTACACGGTGTTACACGAAGCGTTAAACGAACACAAACCGATTGTCTCAATATTCAAAGCTGCTGTTTATCTTATACATATTTTATTACATTAAATTATTGTTGTTTATGTTTTTATGGTTTTTTTATGTATTTTAACTTATTTACTGTATATTTAATCAAAATAAACGTACTACGCATGCTCTTAGTATCATGAAAAATGCATTTATTTACCCTTATTCACTAATCCATTTATTTTATAATCGTTCGTAAGGAGTAAACTCCTGTCGTGCGTCGGAGCTGACACACACACTTTTTTATACATAATAATACTCTTCTTATATTCACTGATGCATTGGTCTCATGCGAGTAAAAGCTTATACATCCTGTAATTTAACATTTAAATTTAAACATTTCATAAAAAATTAAAAGAGGATTATTTAATGATTATTTAACTTTACAGATGAGCAAGCAATGTTGACAGAGCTAGGTGGACTTTCTCAGAGGTGTATATAATATTTGCTACTCGATACATATAAAGAAAAACAGTAACATAAATTGAGTTGCTTTGAAGTAACATAAATGTCAGATATGTAAAAATCTTAAAAAAAAACAACACAACTAACAGTTAATTACGCAATTTTGACTCTTATTGAGTGAACGTAAGTTGAATGTATGAGAACAATAAGTATAAAATCTGTATTCACTGCCACTTTCAACTCAGTAGCTTTTTGAATAGAGCTCTTTTAAATGTATACTCAACGCAAGAACATTGCGCCGTATCCACAATTTCGAAAGCAGCCTGATTCTAAATATCATCCCATTAAATTATCGTTTTTGAAACACCCGACTTTTTACTAAGTTAATACCGGGATATACGTAAATGCTCCATAGCCTGTCGTGGCTAAAAGGTAACGACGAAACCTTTTTATTTATGTGAAGGGTAAGCCTGAGTTCATAGCCCACGAAACGACGTGGGAAGTGCTTACCTTTTAAGTAAGAAGACATACAAAGTTGGCATGATTTATTTAATGAATTCATGTGTTAACTTCGCAACTTTATTACAGTTGAAGTATATTAGTATATTCATACTGTGCTTGACTGTAGCTTGTTCAATTGTAATTATAGAGAGCGACGATGGTCCAGTGGTGGACGGGCTCGGCCTCTTATGCGAGAGGTACGGGTTCGATCCTGCAACCCCCCACCCCAACGTGAGTGCCTTGAAATGGTTTTTTCTAAATTTCTAAGTGCACACACGAGACCATCGTTCGCTCACCGGTGAAGGAAAACATCGTGAGGAAACCTGCATGCCTGATGAGATTGAAAGTCTTTGAAGGTGAAGTTCATCAACCCGCATTAGGACATCGAATCGCATCAAGGCCAGAGACCCGTGCCCAGCAGTGGGACATTTATGGGTTGATACATGGGTTTACTTTTTAATACAATTTTTTTTAAAGTAATAAGTAAATAATAGTCCAGTATACTTAGAATTTTATCAAACTTATATTAATAAGTGTATCCTAGTGATAACTTTAATTTTTTAAAGACTTCATGTTAAATAACTGAAATGTGTAGACAAGTGGTACGAGCTAGGCCTCTTGAGCGAGAGGGTACGAGTTCGATCCTGAAGGGCTATTCTGTAAAAAACCATTTCGATATCGAGCTACACCTGAGTGATAGAGCTCACTTTACGTCACTTCGAAAGCGAATTTTATTGATATAGATAGAAAGTCGAGTTTTGAAGAATACAAATCTGTCAAAGTCGTCATATCATCGCGGATGTCGAGATTCGAAAACGACCTTACAGAATAGCCCTACTGATCCCGTTGTGGTGCCTTGAAGTGGGGAAGTTGGACTTTTAGAGTAGCGTAGGATAGAATAGAATAGAATGGAATAGCATTTATTAAGGAATAAACACTGTTACAAGTACTTAATATGATACACTCACACGGCACATACAAAGAAACTATATTTATGAAAATAATTAATTATAGAGCGATAGTCGGTCGACTTGGCGTTCATTGAGGGAGGCCTATGTTCAGCAGTGGACGGATGGAGGCTGATGATGATGATGGTGATGATGATGATGATAGAGTGATAGTGATGATGTATTCGAAGAATCTGCTAATATCAAAACATATATTAGCTGCCAACGTAAATAGCATTGCGGTTAGTACTTTATCAATTTCAGTATATTACATGCGAACTTCAGTGTATTCCCCGCTGTTATGATTTTGGCCTTTATACACTCGGTTTGCGGACTTAGGCCTTTATGGGTGGGCCATAAAAATGATAAATCACTGTATGGTACATGTTCTTTACATTGTAAGGTGATTTAGTCAAGAATTTCGGTATTTTATCGTTCCGTATTAGAAAAGTTGTGAGTACGTTGAATCTTGTGCTTGTGATTCTAAATTGAAATGGATGTTTAAGTTACATATTTTCTATTATTGAAGTGAAACTTCTTTAGAATCGTTGTGATTTCAAACCGGATGCAACGGAAAAAACGACAGGTAAGAGACACAAATACAAAAGAGCGAGAGAGAAAGTGTCGGTGTGTATGTATATTGCAGACTGTTTAATACTTGCTGGTATTTGAGCATTTAACATGTGTTTCACTTCTATCGTATGTGAATCGCACACACCTTTTTTTTATTGATAATACATTTACACCACGTTAACCTAGCCCCATGGTAAGTTCTAAGAACTAATATTACGGGTAGGTAAAAAAGTATCAACCCTTTATGTCCCTCTAAATCAGGAGGAGAATAATGGGTCATAGTTCACCGATGCGCTGGACCAATGCGGGTTGGTAAACTTCACATACCTTCAAAGACTTTCTTCACCGGTGAGCGAGCGATGGTCTCATGTTTCGGGTGCACTTAGAAATTTAGAAAAACCCATTTTAAGGCACACACGGGGGGGTCAGAAACGAACCCGGAACCTCTCGCATAAAATTGTTTATGAACTCAAAGTATTATGAAAAATATATTTTTATCATTTGTAACTCTGTACTGTGTCTTTTGAGTGAGTAAAATAAAATATATATCATGAATGAAACTCTACGAGGAATCTAGTTACGTTCCGAAGAATGGAATGAACACAATTGTTGTGGAGAAAATTCATTTATTGGAAAAATATGCATGATTTTATTCGTATTCAATAATATCCTGTTTTTGTAATATAAATTGTATTGCCCTTTGAAATACAATTCATGAAAATGGAATATAAGGAATGATCATCATTCCTCATCATCATTAAGACTGTCACATCGAGCGACGATGGTCCAGTGGTGGACGGACTCGGCCTCTTATGCGAGAGGTCCGGGTTCGATCCTGACCCCCCCGTGTGTGCCTTGAAATGGGTTTTTCTAATTTCTAAGTGCACCCCTAAAACGAGACAATCGCTCGCTCACCGGTGAAGGAAAACATCGTGAGGAAACCTGCATGCCTGATGAGATTGAAAATCTTTGAAGGTATGTGAAGTTCACCAACCCGCATTGGGCCAGCGCGGTGAACTATTGGTCCATTACCCTCCTCGAGGAGGAGAGCCGTGCCCAGCAGTGGGACATAAAGGGTTGATACTTTTAAATCCATTCACCGCTGAATATAAAACTCTCTGTTTTTCAAATGGATTATCATCCATGTGAAATGGTGATGATGGATGGATGGATGGATCCATGATGTCAGCGTAGGAGATGGTTGTGAATCATTATGTTCATTGAGAGAGTATCTACACGGGTTAAAAACGGCGATAAATCGCGCTAGGGTACATTTTTAGAAAATTTAGTTTTATCCGTTTTTTTAGGCAATGTTATATATCGGATGTAAATTTCGCTGTCAAATAATATGCCATGATCGCTAAGTTGAGCGATTAGGCAGTTATGAATCGAGCCTGGTTCGTATCTCAATACCGATTATTTTTTGTCTTTTTCTTTTTCATGTTCTTTTTTTGAAAGAATAACATTATCATATTATTACTAAGGATATTTAAAACAAAACAAAAAAACGAACACTCGGTCAACTAGGTACTAAAATCAAATCAAAAATATCTTTGTTACGTAGGTACAACTTGTACACTTGAAATAAGTAAAAAAAGGGAAAAAGGTGTGTGTGTGTGTGCGATTTACACAGGATTGAAGTGAAACACATGTTAAATGCAAGCTAGTAATAAACTGTGTATTATATTATACATACACACCGACATTTGCTCTCTCGCTCTTTTTCATTTGTGTCTCTTACCTGTCGTTTTTTCCGTTGCATCCGGTTTGAAATCACAACGATTCTAAAGAAGTTTCACTTCAAAAAAAGTATTCAATAAGAAGTGATAGTACAAAAAAGTTAAAAAGGGAGTTGCAATATTGCAACTTCAAATATCACAACTATTTGTCCACAGCATGTTCATATCACATTCAGGGGAGCGTAAGATCGAAGGCAATACGTGCGGCGAGCTTATGCAACACTGCATTTGATTCAATATTAACAGCGCACCTGCTACCGAGACATTCCACTGTTATGAATACTTTATCACCGCTTACCCGGGCTTTACATTTGCACTGTTTTATTATGGTTTTTGGATATTTATTAGGTATGTATTTATAAGTTAAAGCGGACCCGACAGACTTCGTTCTGTCAAACGATTTGCTAATGTAGCAGTGTTTGTTCCTACATATTTTATCACAAATTCGAGAAATAAACTATCCTATCTTTTGTGTCGGAAAAATCACACATTTTAAAAGAAAAACCATTAAAATCGGTTCAGTAGTTTCGGAGTTCATCCCGGACAAATATCGTGACACTGGAATTATATGTAATAGATGAACCATAGTTTCGTTTTGTTTTCGTGTGTTTACGCGAATTTTATTGATTATAATGAAACAACGTTTACGGATTTTATCACGGTTTATTGATTTATTGAGATTGTAAAGTATCCGAAACGTCGGGCTTATAAAAATGTGATAAAATCCGAAAAAGTTGTTTCATATATGTTTGTTGTTTGTCTGAACAGTATGGCTATTCTGGAAGGTTGTTTTCGAATCTCGAAAGCGGAATCCACGGTGATGTGACGAATTTAATGAATTTATATTCTTTAAAACTCGACTATACCAATAAAGTTCGCTTTCGAAGTGACGTAAAGTGAGCTCTATCACTGAAGAAGTGAAGCTCGATATTGAAATGGTTTTTTAGAGAATAGCCCTACAAAAAAGCAAATAAGAGAAGGGTAAGTCTGTTATACATAAATACAAATCTTTAATTAAATTAATTTTCTTAGTCAAATTTTGAATTCTGGTTAAAATTTTAGACCGGCAACGCACCTTTTTTTTTCTTTTACGCCGGGAAATGCACTGACGTATACCGCTGGGGAGTGGGTCTCCCCAGGCGGGTATGTGGGACTCGCTGCGCCCGAAAGCTGGAAATGGACGCAGCTCTACCCACTAAAACCCGGCGAGTGCCACCAATGCCGCCTTTGGTGAAGTGCACCGGATCTACAAGCAACAGGGCACCTCGACGGCTAGCTAGTCCCTCGGGTGACCGACGCCACCTCCACAGAGGGGTTGCACCGCACCACAGAACAACCCCTCCCACCGTCGGGACAGTACAATGAGGCGAGGTTCCCATCCTCGCCCTTTGCCCCTGCTCTTTTGCCCCCTCTTCTTATAAGAGGGGTACAAAGAGCCCCCTTGGCTCAATTAGCTTCGCCCAAGGTGTTGGGCTCACCCTAGGCTACTGAGCCCCACCGCCACGACAAGGCTTGAACCATGGTGGGGACCGGCAACGCACCTGCAATTTGAATTTAAAAAAAAAGATAGTTGTTTATGGATGACGTCAATCGCTTACGTGATTCGACCGTTCGTTTGTTCTTATATAAAAAAAAACAATATGTTATTTAGCGTGATCATTTACATATTTATGACATGAAATGACCATAAATTCTCGCCAGCCAAATGCCCTTTGTTCAGTGTTCAAATATTTCTACGGAGATATTTTGAAGAAAATGTCTATTTCGTGTCCCGTTACAGTGAATCAGACTTTAAACGGTCGAGTTGCTCTAAGCTATTACGGTACTGCGTTATTTTATAAGACCTATTGTAGACAGAAACACTTTGTTTCATGTTAACATTTTGCTCTACGTATTTTATTGATAACGCTTATATTTTATACTCTATATTTTTATTCTTGATTTTTAAAAATAAAAATATAAACAAAAATTGCTTGGTAATTTATAGATTATTTAGTTCACTATGTCACGATTGACACGTAAATTTTGGCTTAGCTGTAAGTAGGTACATAGAATTGTTTAATTGAAGTAAAATGGGTTTTTCTAAATTTCTAAGTGCACCTAAACACGAGACCATCGTTCGCTCAACGGTGAAGGAAAACATCCAGAGGAAACCTGCATGCCTGATGATATTTTGAAGGTTTTATTTTAATCGGGCATGGCCCACCACTTGTTCTGATTTTGAGGAGGAGACCCGTGCCCAGCAGTGGGACACATAAGGTTTGATACTTTACCTAACTTTGTCACCATTTTTTGCTATTTTTACGACGAATAAAAAATAAATAATAATAATACATTTCTTACCTGTTCTATATACGCCGTGACATAACTGTAAAAAGATAGAATTATTAAATTTTAGTAAAATAAAAAAAAATCACGGAAAATTTTTATTTATACTAAAATCATGAAGCCAAATAGTTTGTTTGTGGTTTGAACTCACAATTATCCTCATTTCAATTTAAGGACCAAAATCGTGTCAAGCTACAGAATGAATTCCATATATTCCGTATTCTACTATTTTATACTATAAATTCTAATCTAAGCATCTTGTTACAGAAATATTTTTATGGAATACTTTTACACACCGAAGCCAAATTTTCCAGACATTATTTTAGCTTTCATTCATAATTAAACAACTTGAAGCTTTGAACTGAAGAGAATTGGATTTATGAATTACAAAAGCTTACAGCGAAGGTTACCATAATCACAGTAAATCCACATCATGTTCCAAACTTTTGTGCCATACATAATATATGAAGGAGAATATTAAGTACTGATCTTTCATATTATCTCGTTTACATCAAAAGAGTATGTATAATAGGATAATGGGATTCGTCATGTCTATAAAAATTGTCTTTTTATAGCATAGAGCATGTGAGCAGTCTGAGCTACTACACTACCAAAAGTTATACAGATCCGCAGATAAGGTCCAGAAGTGAAGGCCGCGTTTAGGTAGACGAAGTGTTGGTCAGCCACTAACCAGATGGGAAGACGATCTCCGTTCTCTCCGTACAATTATTGTGGTACTTTATGTAACCTATAATTTACCATGCGTGCAATAAAAATATATTATTATTATTAATATTGTCATCAGCCGAAGTAGATCCACTTACAGTGGTGGTACCTCTCTTACATAGCACCACCGTGAAGTGACAGCTATACTGTCACATTTCGTGTGGATAAGCGGATCTGCACACATTTATAAATAAAGACAGATGGGGCACGCCCAACACCCGAGTGACGCTTCAAAGCGAATACAAATTCAAAAGTGCCTTCAAGTGTTCTAACTCTAAAGTCAATTAGATTGTGTTCGCTATCGGTAACTTTAGTACTCTAGCGGAGGATTTCGTTTCGAATCCTATCTGCCAAAGAAACACTTAACATAGCACGCTCCATTGCACGCACATTGAGCTACGGCAAAGTAATAAACTACAAAAATTGTGAATATTATTATTGTAATATATTATCACTTTTTTTTTCATTAGATGATGTTAATGATGGCAATACTGACAATAATATGTAAATGTAACACGCAATAGGGAACTAGCCGCAATACTTCGCCCTAGTGGAAGGTTTTAATATCGACGCGCAAGATGACGGGCCCTTTAATATTTTTGTAATTTGACATAAGGCTTTGATGTCATGAACGAGCAATGTAATATTAAGAATTTTGTGATAAAAACCCCTCCAAAGTTATCAATTTTTATATGTCCTTGGTATTTGAACCTTTTTGTGGACGAAAATCTTTGGTGCAAAGTGTAGAGATTTTTTGTTGACATCTCATAGGCTGTAAAAATTCTCGAAAGTATGAAAATAAAATACACCTTTTAGTGATAGAAAAGAAGCATTTGGCTTAAATAATGATAAGGCTATTTTTATGATAGGTGTAATATAATTTTAAAGTTATATCAAAATTAATTCAGTAGTTTTGCATAAAAAAGTAACAAACCTACATCCATATATTCTTACACTATTCTCAGTCGAGGTCTTTTCGCTGACTTGGATGGAGAGGTAAAAAGAAGCAATACCTCTGTTAATCAATATAATATTGTAACATAATCTAGTTTTAAGTTTGTAATATTAATTTCTTCTCTAAATTCATTAGAAACAACAATAATTTAGTAGCTTTAATTAAAATTCCGCGAAATCATGTACGAAACAATTTGTGCACTGAAAAATATAAAAATGTTTAGCCAGAGGAAAATTAAGTGCGACTTTTTGTACACATTTTCATAATCGCGTTCATAAAAGTGTATGCCATTTCGACGTATGTTTAGCATTTGCTTTGTCAGTTCCATTTTAATTTTTCTCGTGGCGGAAAATTCTTTGTTTTATTTTGTCTGTTACACAATTATGAGATGATACGACGATTAAGATGAATTTTATATGTAAGATGTATTATATGAAGATAAGATAAATATGGTAGTAGCTGCTTGCAGTCGACTTGGGCCGGTACGACAAGTGACAGCTATGCTGTTCCGTTTCGTGCGGCTTGTGAGTTACCGGTGGCCCATTGGGAGGGATAGAGAAAAGGAGGGCAACGCGTTTGCATAACCTCTTGTTGTGTGAATGTTTATGGGCATCAATAGTCACTGTAAGACTGCTACCGATTAGTTACTATCTTATAACATTTTTTTAACAATTTTTACAGATTGTATTCCGGCAGAAACATAGAACACTGCAACCATAGTCACGACAGGAACCGTGACCATTGTGGCTGTGGAACCGTGACCATGATTGCTGTGGAACCGTGACCATGGTTGCTGTGGAACCGTGACCATGGTTGCTGCGGAACCGTGACCATGGTTGCTGTAAAGTATCCGAAACGTCGGGCATATAAAAATCTAAATAAACCGCGATAAAATCCGTAAAAGTGGTCTCTCGTGTCTCAAGACAATCAATCAATTTTCTGTATTAAGACAGGCAACACATAAATAAGTTGCCTGGGCTAAGTTTCAGATATACTAGGATATGTTCATGGGTGACGTCAACCACCTACCATCAGGTGACACATACGCTGGTTTGAATACTCAACTACCATAGAAAATAACGATTTGTAAGTGAAAGTGAAACAAAATCATAAAGAATTAATAAAATGTAACACCTACTTTCACTTTTAAGTGAAAATAAAAAACGATGTTACACTAAGAAGTTGAGTATTTCAAATGAATTCAAGTGTATCAATATAATGCGTCTTTGAACCATTTGATTTATTATTTTACTTTTTGCTTTAATGTAGTATTCTTATCTCAGTTTTTGATGTGAATGTCCATTTGTTTTCGTATACTAAATTAATATTTTTCCTTGTCGTCCCTTCTGCATAATAACCAACAACTTAATATTTCTGAGTGTAAGTTTCAGAAGTAAAGCTTGGAATTCGTTCCAAATAATTTAAACTAGGTAATAAGACAAAAGAAATTATATCTTGCAATAAAATTAATAAATGTAATAAAATCATAACCACAGAGGTTACAGAAACAATTGTAATACTAACCTGGTGCATCAAAACATGCAAGGTATAGTCGGTAAAGAATTAGAAATAGAATTATTTACTAAATGTTATAGTATTGACATACTTTGTGTTACCGAACATTGGTTAAATAAAAATGAAGTTATCAATCTCAGTGATCACCAGGTGGCAAGCTCATTTAACAGAGAACATGCAATACGAGGTGGCTCCCTAATACTAACCAAAACAAATCTAAAAGCTAAAGAAAGAAAAGATATTGTGAGCCTGTCTGTTGAACGCACTATTGAAATAGCTTGTGTAGAGCTTGAGTGTCTTATTATTGTAAGCGTATACAGACCTCCTAGTGGGTTATATGATACGTTTGAACAAATTATGGAAGAAGTTCTTGTCAAGTTATGTGTATCAAAGAAATATTTAATTATATGTGGTGATTTCAACATTAATTTATTAGAAAAAAATCCTACCACTATCAGATTCATATCATTATTTAAATCATATAACCTTAGTAACTTATTCTTAGAACCCACTAGAATAACTTGCACCACAGCTACTTGTATAGATAATATATTTAGTAATGTAAAACCATACAGTCAATCTGTTATTAATAAACTTACTTCAGATCATTGTGGCTTGCAAGCTTAATTTAAAAACATATCTAAGGAAAATAATAACAAAAAGAAAGTAACGTTTGTCCCTGTAAACGAAAATCGTATTGAGAAGCTTAGGTGCAATATAACTGCTAAACTCTCGTATTTTGATTGCAACAAAAAAGACCCAAATATTCTGTATGGTAAATTATTTTATTTAATAAAAAATGAGTTTGACGTTATATTTGCACCTAAAATAAAAACAGTCAATGCAAAAAATCTTAAACCTTTTAATGAATGGGCGACTTTAGGAATTCATAGAAGTAGGCAGAGATTGTATGAACTTTATGATAAGAGGTCGTACAACACTAGTGAAGCGTTTAAGAAATATGTAAAAACATACTCTAAAATATTTAAAAAGGTATGTCTTAAAGCTAAATCTTTACATATTAAAAACATTATTTCGAAATCGGATTGTAAAATTAAAACAACGTGGAGCATAATTAATAGAGAAACTGGGAAAAATAAATACAAAAATACTGAATATTCCTTATATATTGATAATAAGCGAATAGATACTGATAAAGAGGTAGCAACTATTTTTAACGATTTTTTTGCTAATGTTCCACTGAGAACAACTAAAAATCTTATATCTTCTCCTACCGTCGCCGAGACATTACTGAAAAAATGTGTCAAAGAAAATAAACATGTATTTAAATTTCAATATATTTGCCCAAAAGATGTTATCAGTGCTTTTAAACTAATTAATGTTAAGAATACTACAGATTTGTGGGGCATGTCTGTAAAAATTATAAGACACATTGTGCATATCATTGCACCGACTTTAGCTATCATATTTAATGAGTGTATTGATTGTGGTGAATTTCCTGACTTAATGAAACACAGTAAAGTATTACCTCTTTTTAAATCGGGTAGTAGTACAGACCCTTCGAATTTCAGACTAATTTCCATTCCTCCAACTCTCAGTAAAATATTCGAAAAAATTATTTTAAATCAACTTTTACTGTTCTTTAATAAGCATGAGTTACTACATAAACAGCAATTCGGATTTACTAAAGGTAGATCTACAACAGATGCGGGAGTTGATCTTCTAAAATATATATTTACAGCTTGGGAGGAGTCCCAGGATGCTCTAGGTGTATTCTGTGATTTGTCCAAAGCTTTCGACTGTGTTGAACATGCGACGTTGATCAGGAAATTGCACCACTATGGTATCAGGGGTGCTGAACTTAAACTATTGACATCTTATTTAAATAATAGAACTCAAAAAGTAATTATAAATGGTAAAAGTTCCTCTGGTACCAAAATAAAAATGGGGGTGCCTCAAGGATCCATTCTTGGTCCATTTCTCTTCCTTGTTTATATAAATGACTTGGCTTCACTCATGAAGGATAAACATGAAATTGTATTGTTTGCTGATGATACATCTGTAATTTTTAAAATTAAACGACAGCAAATGGTCTTTGACGAGGTAAACAATGCTCTTTCGAACATGGTGCATTGGTTTAGCGCCAATAATTTATTGCTTAACTCAAATAAAACAAAACTGATAAAATTTACGCTCCCTAATGTTAAGCAGGTGCAAACTAGTGTATCACTTAACGGAGAGGTGATGGACTTGGTGGATTCAACCAAATTTCTCGGAATTACCATAGATACTAAGCTACAATGGGCGCCACATATAGCCACGTTGGCAAGTAGGCTCGGTACTGCAGCTTTTGCAGTTAAGAAAATAAGAATCATAACGGATGAAAATACGGCGCGATTAGTATATCATGCATATTTCCACAGTATTATGTCTTACGGCATTCTACTGTGGGGGAATGCCGCGGATATTAATACGATCTTCTTGTTGCAGAAGCGAGCTATTCGAGCCATATATTGTTTAGGCCCCCGTGTATCATTGAGAGATAAATTTAAAGAAATTGCCATCTTGACTGTCGCTTCTCAATACATATTTGCTAATGTGATGTATGTCCGTAAAAATATTAATGAATTTGTAAAAAAATGCGACAACCACAATATAAATACTAGAAACAAAAATAAATTAAATGTTCCATTCTTTAGACTGAATAAAGTTAGTACTTCGTTTATGGGACAATGTATACGTTTTTACAATAGGATCCCAGAAAACGTTCAAAATCTTTCCATTAATAAATTTAAGAAAATTGTTAAGGAACGTTTGTGTGGTAAAGCCTATTACGAAATAAAAGATTTTATTGAAGATACCACACCTTGGGAATAAGACACTCACTCTTAAGATATGATGTTACATGTTGTATTTATAAAATATTATGTACTCATTTTATTGACAAAAGAGCAACCCCTAAGTTTTTTTCTCGTTTTTCTTAGGGAATCCTGCATCTCAAACGAGTTTTTTTTTTTTTTTTTTTTTTTGTTATATATACTATTACTACTTATTGACTACTTATGTTTTGACTTATTTCAAGTGTACAAGTTGTACCTACGTAATAAAGATATTTTTGATTTGAAAGGCAAAACACTATTGGCAAAAATATATCATCTCACGCCTCGAGTTTTTATTTTTGTTTCCTCTGAGAAATGCGTTTAGACATACCACCGGGCCTGGTTATGTTGGACGCAGACTCCACCTACTGAGCTCAAACGGTGTTCTAGTCGTCTGACCGGCACTGGCGCGGGAGCTTTGGACGTCCGCGGAGAAAGTTACACCTCAGGCTAGAGAACACATAAATTAGTTGCCGAGATTTAGGTACCCATGTTACTATCATTATATTATATTACTACTATTAATATATAGCCCTGCCAGCCTCAGTTCTACCAAAAAAAATTAAAAAAAAAATGATCGACAACTCTTAACATTCTAACATAAAAATAGATCTAATGACCGTTTTTCAGACCTAGGCGATATGCATACAAAATTTTATGAGACTTGGTCAAGCTGTTTCGGAAGAGTTAGGTGATAATTACCGCGACACGATATCTTATGGCCAGTATTTGCATTCTCTGCCTTTTTTCAGTTCAATGGTCTATCTAGAAAAAAAAAGAATCTGCTTTGTCTTTTTGCATATATGTAAATAAATGCATAATAATAAATTTGGTCTGTGCATTTGTTTACTTATCGAGCGTATTTTCTTGGATGCAAAATAGATGCCATGTCAATGAATTTTCTGTTACTATTTTCTCGAATACCTTACATAAATCTGGGTACACACTCGCTTTTAGTATCCTTTGTTCACTTAAAATAAACCAATCGTTGCAATTCTAACAGCGTCTAAAATGTATTGTGGAAATGATTTCTTCAAATCATAAATTTGAAATCTAAAAAATAAAAAAAAATTGACAACTTTTAACATTGAGGGGGTATAAAAAATATTAAATATATAAAAGTAAAAAAAAATAATAATAAAAAGTCATAATATTATTGTAAAAATGGTTTTTAAAATAAAGTCAAATATTTAAATTTGAGATCTCTTTGGTTTTCATTTGAATGTGTAAACACTTGAATTATAAGCTGTCGTGTTAGATTGTAGGCTGTTGAGAAATTTTCATTCATAATTAATAATAGATACAGTACCATTGGCAACAGCATACAAATAGAATTAATAAATAATTACCAAATATCTATACCTCTCGAGAATTCATAGACAATTTCCCAATTTGATATTTGTTAGGCTTTTAAGCGAAACCTACTTAACCGATCATCATGAAAATATATGAAAGCCATAGGCAACAGCTAGTAAGCAATAATCTAGGGTCAATGAAAATACGGACGACCGTACGGTAATGGTAGGCCTGAAAACTAGTGTTAGGACTAACAGTCCTAACTTAAACTGAGGTCGCACCTTTTTGTGAGGCATGCTGCGAACATAATAATATTATGCATACAATGTTTTTTAACTTAATTAAATAAATTTTAATAGGTCAATCTCTTGTATGTATTTAGTTTTTTTTTTTGTTTATGTTCTGTTAAGTATATAATTTTATGTACTTGTGTTTTTATTCTTGTATATTTATTTCGTAGTATGTTTTTCACAAATAAAGCTATTTATTATTATTATTATTTTTTTTTTTTTTACTTTCTTTTGTTCTAGTCTTACGACCGAGCTAAAGGTGTCCACGGGCCTAAGCCAAGTGTACATCTTGTTTAATTGTTTATATGACGTCTGTATTGGTGTTGTTGTTGTTGTTATTATTATTATTATATTCGGTCAAATTATTATCACGTTCACTAATTATACATCAATATTGTCTACGTAAAATATAAATATTATAATAGAAGATACGAATATGTAACGATTTGTAACAGGCTGATAATAGAATGAGACTTATTTCATAAATAATTTAGTATAATAGAAAGTATATTAAAGACGGGTTGTCTGAAAAAATCCTGGACAGAGTATTTTTTAATAATTAAAATAAAAAAAAATCATAAAATTATCAACATTATGATAATAAGAAAATTTTACGCTAGGCTTTAAGTATA
The DNA here is from genome assembly GCA_905333005.2 of Lycaena phlaeas. NCBI lineage: Eukaryota > Metazoa > Arthropoda > Insecta > Lepidoptera > Lycaenidae > Lycaena > Lycaena phlaeas. Next base: position 3,494,468 of record HG995174.1, read on the forward strand.
AAAAATATAGAATATGCTGACATAGGGTTGTCCATTATTTTCCTGGTCGAACTGCTGGGTTGGCAGGTTTAAACAGGTATGTCGATGCCAGTTACTTTCACTTGATGGGATAATAGAAAAAACTTTATATCAGCATCAGCGCTGCTTTATTGTGAACACGTTGATATAGGGTGGTCGTCGTTATTTAAAAAAAAAAACTAATTTTTTTAAAGTAATTAATAATATTCTGTCCAGGATCTTTTCAGACAACCCATCTTTAACATAATTTCTAATATACAAAATTTATAATAAAATAGGTCTCATTCTATTATCAGCCCGTTAAATTTTGTTTCATATTCGTATTTAAGACCATAAGGGCCTGTTTCACAATCTCCAGTTAAGTGCCCAATAGGCTATCGGCAACATATTTGACAGATACTCCATACTCTATCTGTCAAATATGTTGCCAATAGCCTATTGGGAACTTAACTGGAGATTGTGAAACAGGCCCTTAGTGTTATATTTCAGTAACATCATAAATAAAAGTACATTTAAACGCGAGCTGCGTCCGGATTACAGCTATTACTCGTACGTTTTTAGAAAAGCCAAGATATTTGTTTAGTGAGTTAAAAGGTCTGACAGAGTCACGGTGCAGCCATCTATCTAGATTCCCATCTCACCGAGACCTAATGAGGTAGCAAAAAGTCATTTATATTTTTAGACGCCTGTTAAATAAGAATTTGTTTTAACCTTACTACGAGCGTTTAGATATTATTAGTAAGGCAATATTACTAGCTACTAACTAATACTAATGCCCCACGGTTTTAGGTGTTTATTGGATAAAATTAGTGGTATCGCATGTGAAATTTATTTTTAAAATTTTAATATCAAAATTAGACTGAATAAAATTATTTGTTATTATGAGACAAATTTATAGATTTTATCGCGGTTTATTAAGGTTTTTACAAGCCCGACGTTTCGGATACTTTACAGCAACCATGGTCACGGGAGGACTGACACATGGTTGCTGTAAAGTATCCGAAACGTCTGGCTTGTAAAAAACTTAATAAACCGCGATAAATTTCGTATTTTTTTTTTATTATAATGAGTGAAATTCGCGTAAACATAAGAAAACAATATGAAATTATTTTATTGCAAATTTGAAGCAAAAACATCAATATAGGAATTGGGCAAACAGTTGTTTTAAGTTCACCGAGGATAGACCATGTAGTCGGTCTAGGAACATGTTGTTGTATGCAAATTAGCTTTGATTTAGGACGTGAGATCTGGACGTCGGGACGCACTGAAATAACAAAGCCAGCATCCATCTGTTGACTCTGAAAGCAAGTGCAGTTTCACCAGTAAACGTTGCCCGTTCTAGAAAATTTACTATAAAATACTTCACTCAATTGGGGTTTTGGTCAAAACTCTTCCGATAATAATTTTCATAGTACACACAACGAAAGACTACCTACCGATTGAACTTAAAGGCCTTAAGGCCTAAAAGTCTAGGCCTTTCGAAAAGAACACAACGAAAGGCCAATCATAAAGACTTCATAAAGGTTTTCGTTACGTAAAATTACGTTTATTGGTTTACCCTGATTGAAAGAAATATGGGTAAAAATAACGTTGGATTTTATATTCACCTATTACTGGCGGACCGTCTCGCCTTTGCACAGGTAAACAATGTATAGCCTATGTTACTCGCTAATAATTTGACTTTCTATGTTTGAAAGAATTTTCCAGATCAGTCCAGTAGTTTTGGGGGCTTGAAGAGAATACAAAAAAATCTTTACTCGTTATATTATTAATAAGTATATAAATTAAAGTATCAACCCTTATAAGAAGAGGGGACAAAAGAGCTAAGGGTGAGGACGGGAACCTCACCTCATTGTACTGTACCGACGTTAGGAGCGGTTGTTATTGCGGGATAGCCCCTCTTTGAAGGTGGCGTCAGTCCCCTGAGGGACGGACTAACCGTCGAGGTGCCCTGTTGCTGATAGATCCGGGACATCTCACCAAAGGCGGCACTCGCCGGGTTTTAGTGGGTAGATGATTCAGTGATTTTCCTGGCGTAAGAGGAAAAAAAAAGGATTCCGTCAGGTTAAAATCAATTCGCCTTGTCTGCTTACTTGTCTGACAAACCAAAATATTTAGGATACATAAATACTTTCTTATGAACTTAGCATTCGGGACAAACTGTCTAGATTTCAGCTTTAATTTTACGCTTATGAAATCTCGCCAAAATATTGAATATTTGTCTAGGCGTCTACGCGACTCCAGCGACAACGTAACCGGTTCAAGAGAGGAGCGCGGGGGGTCGCGGAGAGGGCAATGCCCTCGGCCAGCTGTGCCCGCCGATTCATTAGATCGCATCGCACCGTCAGCGCACACGCACGCGTACAATTGCTATTTTATTCAAGAATAATAAATTCGTTAATCCTGTTCCGGACTTTTATTCACTACACCGGACAGGGCCCCAACATTGGTCCTTCGAGCCGGATTTGAACCAGCGACCAATGTTGGGGCCCTGTCCGGTGTTGTGAATAAAAGTCCGGAACAGGATTGAGGAATTTATTATTCTTGAATAAAATAGCAATTGTACGCGTGCGTGTGCGCTGACGGTGCGATGCGATCGGCTAAAACTACCACAGGCGTGTCGCTTAACGACATTCAGATGATAGGTCCCACTTTACAAGAAGATCTCCTGTCTATTTTGCTACGTTTCCGGCAACATAGGTATGTAGTCACAGGAGACATCGAAAAAATGTATCGAGCGATTGAGTTGCATCCTGACCAACGTTCGTTACAGCGTATTATTTTCCGCGAAAGTCCGTCAGAGCCTCTTAAAACGTACACTCTAAATACGGTGACGTACGGCACTGCTTCCGCGCCCTACTTAGCTACCAAGTGTCTAGTTACGTTAGCTGATACACCAAATATAAGTAGCGACGCTAAAAATGCGATTAGGCGTGACTTTTACGTCGACGATTATCTTGGTGGTTCTGACTCGATATCACAAACAGTAAATACTTGTAAAGAATTAATTTCAATTTTATCGTCAGCTAAATTCAATTTAAGAAAGTTTCAATCAAATTCTTTAGAAATTTTAAAACAAATTCAATATAAAGATGATAATTTTAATAATAATTTAGATTTATCTATTTACAATCCTAATATTTCTTCTAAAACCTTAGGTATAACATGGGTATGTGATTCAGATATTTTTTCATTTTCAATTAACATAAATAAATTACAATTAATAACTAAGCGCAATATTTTGTCAGTAATCAGCCAAATTTTCGACCCCTTAGGCTTAGTCAGTCCTTGCATTATAGAAGCCAAAATACTAATGCAAAAGCTGTGGATCAATAAGTGTGAATGGGATGAAGAGGTATCTATAGACATACAACAGCTATGGTTAGAGTTTTCATCCACATTGCCTCAATTAAATAACTTAAAAATACCTCGATGGATATCATGTGAAGGCTGCAATACTTACGAAATTCACGTTTTTACAGACGCTTCCGAGAAGGCGTACGGAGCATGCGTTTACATTCGCTCAGTCAGCACTAGCGGTTCCGTAACAGTACGTCTGCTTGGTTCTAAAAGTAGAGTAGCCCCCATAAAGCCAACCACCACTCCGCGACTAGAGCTGTGCGGAGCCTTGTTAGGTTCAAGACTGTGTACTAAGGTCAAGGAATCGATCACATTACCAATAGACTGTTGTCAGTTCTGGTGCGATTCTACAATCGTTCTGGGTTGGTTGTCTACACCTGCTAATCATCTCAAAAGGTTCGTTTCCAATCGGGTAAACGAAATACAAGAAACTACTTCAGGTAGCACGTGGAGCTACGTACCGTCTAAGGACAACCCGGCGGATCTTGTTTCTCGAGGCCTGAAGGCTGATCAGATCAGCGAGTCCATACTCTGGTGGAATGGACCTTCATTTTTAAAATCTGATAAAACATTTTGGCCTAAGTCACCTAACACTTACGTGAAGCAAGATCTACCGGAAGTAGTTACAAGCTTTTCACTAACCAATGTATGTGATGATTTTGCATTTAATTCTAATTTGATCAATCAATCTAATCGTAACTCAATTTTGCTTCAATTAATTCACAAATGCTCTAATTTTACTTATTTACAGAGAGTTGTTGCTTATATACAAAGATTTATTCACAATTTAAAACATAAAAATAATAAAATCAAGGGCTGTTTAACTGTTAACGAACTTCAACTTTCTTTGAATTTAATTTTGCATGTTGCTCAGTCGGAAATGTTTCCTGTGGAATATGCTCTTCTAAAGGCTGGAAAGGCAGTTCCTCGCAAAAATAGGCTAATTTCCTTATCTCCATTTTTGGACTCAAACGACATCATTCGTGTAGGCGGTCGACTCGATAACTCTCCTTACGACTACAACACTAAGCACGCTATTTTGTTATGTAGTAAACATCATTTAACCAAGATTTTATTTACAATGCAACATAAAAAATTACTTCATGCTGGACCTCAGTTACTCTTGGCAACCATACGTCAAAACTATTGGCCTCTAGGAGGCAGAAACCTTTCTAAATACATTGTAAACCAATGTATAACATGTTTCAGGCAAAGGGCCAATTCTATTCAGCCTATCATGGGTCAACTACCAGCATCTAGGAGTACTTTAGAATTTCCTTTTCTAAATTGTAGCGTTGATTACGCCGGGCCAATATTGATAGCCGACCGTAGAGGTAGGGGATGTAAGCTTTTAAAGTCTTACCTGTGTATCTTTGTCTGTTTAGCTGTAAAGGCTGTACACTTGGAGCTTGTTACGGAGCTTACGAAGGAGGCTTATATGGCCGCGCTCAATCGTTTTGTCGCTCGCCGTGGTAAACCGCGCTCTATCTTGTCCGACAACGGCACTAACTTTGTAGGCGCGTCTAATGAGCTGTACAAACTTTTACAGGACTCAACTATAGCATCCGACATTTCTCAGGAAGGCATCGAATTTACCTTTACGCCGGCATATTCTCCACATTTCAATGGCATTGCTGAGGCTGCAGTTCGGTCGACAAAACATCATCTTAAGAGGTTGCTTAAGCTAACTAACCTAACTTATGAGGAGATGGCAACGCTACTAACCCAAATAGAAGGCATCTTAAATTCCCGTCCATTAACACCTTTATCTAACGACCCCTCCGATTTCTCCGTCCTTACCACTTTCTAATTGGACGACCGCTGTTGTCAGTTCCGCATCCGCCTATCTCCGGCATTTCTATCGCACGCCTGGAGCGCTACAAGCGGGTGGAGCTGTTGAAGCAACATTTTTGGCGGCGTTTTAACATTGAATATGTTTCCCTGCTACAGCAGAAGACCAAATGGGCCGCAGCAAATGGTGACCTCCAGTTGGGCGCTCTTGTCCTGGTGAAGGATAAGGCGCTGCCACCTCTACTTTGGCTCCTGGGGCGTGTGGTGAAAACCTACCCAGGCAGTGACGGCGTCATCAGGGTCGCCGAAGTAAGAACAAAGAAAGGGACGATTCGTCGCGGCTTCAATAACATCTGTCCTCTTCCTTTTGAAGCAACACTTCAACCCGGGCAGCATGTCTAGGCGTCTACGCGACTCCAGCGACAACGTAACCGGTTCAAGAGAGGAGCGCGGGGGGTCGCGGAGAGGGCAATGCCCTCGGCCAGCTGTGCCCGCCGATTCATTAGATCGCATCGCACCGTCAGCGCACACGCACGCGTACAATTGCTATTTTATTCAAGAATAATAAATTCGTTAATCCTGTTCCGGACTTTTATTCACTACACCGGACAGGGCCCCAACAATATTTGATTTGTGTATCTTCATAAGAATTCATCATTTTGTTAGGCATATCAAGTCATGGGCGAGATCAGGGGTGTGAGCATCAATCATCCCGAACTTCTTATCATTTGCATGATAAATGGAAAGTGTTGTCTTCCTTCACTTTGATTGAGTTGAAGATTGTTCTTTTAAGTAAAACTTCTTAAGGCGTGACTACAGGTAATTCAGGTCCTTTTTTCCAACGAAAGTAGCGCTAAGTATTCCATATTTAAAAATTGCATTTGTCGGGAGTATAATAAAATGTCATGATTTTTTTTACTTTATTGAATTTGTATTTTTAAATATTTCTACACTAATCTACACTAATATTATAAAGAGGGAAACTTTGTTTGTTTGTTTGGTTGTAATGAATAGGCTCAAAAAGTACTGGACCGATTTCAAAAATTCTTTCACCATTCGAAAGCTACATTATCCACGAGTAACATAGGCTAGTTTTTATTCTGGAAAAAAATTGAGTTCCGTAAGATATTTGGGTTTTGCGGACACAAGGTGTAAAATATCAACCAGAAAAGTTACTTATTTTGCGTACTAAGATCCCGTTGTAAATCTTAGTTAACGCAGGCGCAGCTGCGGGCAACAGCTAGTCTTTTATAAGCATAATTTTTTCGTATAGCCTTTAAAAGAGTATTGAGCGAACGAAAGATTTTTTAATCGCACCAACAAGACTGAATGCTCTTTTAGAAATGAAAGAAAATGCTCCGCTCTAATGTGAGCTTCCCCCGCACTCGGCAAAATTGAAAAGTCCACTCCGAAGCTTCTTAGGCACAATCTCAAATTGTTTACGCCTTCCTGACTTTTACAGATACTTTGTATTAACCTACTGCTTCTCTAGCACATAATATGTAGATCCTAATCTGATCGTGTATTTGAATCTAGTACCTTACAGACCTAGAAGCAAGCGAGTAAGCCTACAGAAAATTTTAAATGTGTTTTTATTTTTATTTTAAAGTTGTGAAAACCAAGTTTACCATAAGAATTAAAAATGGTTTCTTTGCTAATAATGAAATTTAAACTTGGAATAATAAAGTGATTATATAGAGTTAGTAGTGTTTTGTAATATTAATGGACGGAATTATCAAAGGTTTAAAAAAGGGGGAGTGATGTGGCGGCCCAATCACAGCGCCACAATCCTGAATCGCGCTATCGGTGTTCTACAGTTCGATCGCTATATATACACCATCTGACCCGATAGCTAGTGGGCTTCGGCCTGGCCGGGCATTGCACCACGCTCGGTTGGAGATCTCCCTTTGGGGCAAACCACCCATATCCCCACAAACCCTTTATTTCCTACTGCTGGGCACAGGTCTCTCCTCCTTAGGCGAGAAGGGGTAATGGGCCATAGTTCACCGATGCGCTGGCCCAATGCGGGTTGGTGAACTTCACATACGTTCAAAGAATCAAAAGTTTATGAAAATATTTTCTTTTTATCAAGTGATTTGTTCCACACTATTCATACAACTTGTCTCGAAATTTCAAGCGCAATATGCATAGCCGCTTTGTGGTATCCCCTTAGCGACAGACTAGTCTTGGTTTTAGATTCATCAGGTATCCCTATACCTGACTGCCCGACCACTACTAAGCAGTCGAGCAGCATCTAGAGCCCGACACGAGCACACGGTATTACTGGAAGTGCATTAAGTAGCTCCTCCGACCCCCCCCCCCCCCGCCGTTCGTCGTCGACGATAATGAATTATTAATTTAAATTAATTACTTAAATTACTTAACTTATTATTTAAAGTAATTACTCAGAACGTGTCATAAAAGTTCACATTATTTACTTACCAGTAAATGAGAACGAATAGTCGACGGACGGGTTAATAATGTCCAAGAGGCCGCTTTTACATTGACGAAGTGTTGGTCGGCCACTAACTAGACAACCTCTATGCAGTGGCCAGTACGTGTTAGATGAGAGTGGCAAGGAATTCATTTAGGTAAGCATTGGACGGATAAAGGCTGATGATGATGATGATGAAAACTGTACTTGAACATAACATTCAATCTAAAGACATGCGACTATATTATTTATTTATAAGCCAATTTAAGGTAATTTTCTTTATAAGATCAAAGAAGGAACAAAAGTACTCAAAATTCGGGTTATCAAAAACAATTAGACAGAATTATCCGAATAATTATCTACTTGAACGTCCAAAATTACTCTATTTTACGAGACAAAGGAACGCCTGCAGCTGTTGCTCGTCAGATATTTAGATACAGGTCGCAACTCGACTGTAAGACATTATATTACGTAGCAATTCTCTGCTAAGATCGATCAAAGGGCAACTTAGTAATTCAATCCTTTTCATGGCAACGCTTAAAAGGAACTAGCCTTCAGCTATTCAGTGTTACTGAAGGCCCGTCTTCATATCAACTAGAAATGGAGAGTGCGTGGAGCGGGCAAACACCACAAGACGCAGTCATTCAAATTGTACTGAGCTCGGCCTTTCTTTTGCCTGCATAATCGGGGGCAATCTTGCTTCTCAGTGTTTGAGGATCATTTGCTTTGATAGAATTGATGAATGTCTTTGGAAGATATGTTATGAGCAACGATGTGGATTGCGTACGATTTTTCTTTTTTCAACATTTGTCCTTAAGTGTTTGAGAACCATTTGCTTACCTCCAAAGCTTCTTTTTTTAACATTTCGTTTTATACTCTGAACATAGCTTTATGTATATTTTTTTTATTTCGACTTTTTAAATCTCGGTCGAATTCTTCAATAAATATTTTTAATGTGAAACATTCATTCTTGATTCTTGGCCCTGAATGACGTGACAGCAAATGGCATGTCGCTATCGTGTCATGATGCCTACACCACATCAACTTAGATTTTATTAATTATTTATTGTAATATTAACATACATATTTTCACATCTGCGGGGTTCCGGAATGAAAAAAATATTTTAATAAACTCCATGGCTACATTTTTAGCCACATTTTGGTCTTTGTAAGCTAAATTAATTATAAAATATTTATGCTACGGTCTCAATAAATATTCTTAGAAACACAGTATACATTCGTAAAACTAGGGCAGTGGAGCAAAAACTTTTCTCGAGCCCATCAAATAACATAGAACTTATTAAAGATAGTACAAGATCCTACGGAAAAGGACAGCTGATGGTGGAGATAACACAACATATTTCCTGCTGAAATTCCTTTATCGTATTACTTCGCTCTACATTCGAGCTATCAGGCGTAACTGTATTGGTCTAATAAGCTTGAGTACTTGTCCCCTTATCTTGTAAGCGTTGTTTCGATAAGATCAAAATTCTGTTGCAAACTCACCTTGTAGCGTTCGATTGTTGAGTTTTATATTTGTTAGTTTGCTATGTTTAATTGGTGTCTTTTTATTATTTTTTATATAGCATAACCTTTTGGCGACTATCGACGCCCATAAACGTCCACATAACCGCACGAAACGCGACAGCATAACTGCCACTTTACGCCGGTATTATGTGAGCGAGAGGTACCACCCCGGTCGTGCCGGCCCAATTCGGCTGCATAGCAGCATGGCACTACCTCTTACAAATTAAAAAAAAAACAAAAACGTGTCTAAGTGTCTATCTAGAATAATTTTTTTTTTGTTTGCTTAACATCAAAATCAACCTGCAGCCAAGAAAATAGTTACTAGGTACATTATTACTGTGCGTTTAGCATAATTGAGTCACACAGGTCCGTGCGTGGAAATTCCATATTTATTTTTATTGTTTCTTTCAGTAAGGATTTAGGGCGGGTTGCATCGACCAAAGAGCGTTGTTTTTAACAGACGTTAAAATTTTACGAAGTCCCTTAGGTTAACAGATGATTTGAAACAACCGACCCTTAAACTATTTAAAACGTTTACCATAATATCTTTTATCTTTATTTCGCGAAGCTCGATATTTCGACATTGCCCACGAATATCTTGCTCACGTCAGTCTCGTTAAAAAAAGTAATAATTAACCATGTTAACTTAAAGTCTTAATTAACTTTATTGAGCTCTCAAGCCCAAGTCCCAAAATAACTTTTGTACTTACGAGGTATGAATTATAATATACTGAAATATAAAACGAGAATAATTCCCAATTTCGACGCAAGAGATATAAAAAGACTTTACACCTGTGTAAAGCTTAGCCTCTTTTATATCGTCTTAATTTTATAACCTCCGGATAGAAGTTGTTAGGTGTTAAGGGCGTACCTGTAAAATGTTTTATTTTCGAGTGCATTTCAATTTATTTAACAGTGGTATAAAGTTTATGATGTAATTTGCATAATTTATAAGATATTATGCTAAATAAAACTCGAGAACAACATACATAATATTCTTTCTTTCTTTATTTTTAGTCTTTGTACTTAGCGCACACATTTTTTGTAGTATGCATAAATCATTACATCATCTTCAGCCTTAATCCGTCCACTGCTGAACAAAGGCCTGCCAATGAACGCCAATACGAGCGATCCCTTGCCACTCGCATCCAACGCGGATGGCCACTGCGCGGAGATAGTCTTCCCATGTTAATATATTTAAGGTAAAATTTAAGCGTAATCGAGTTGAAAAACACATTTCGGTAAACAAAAGAAACACTACCAATGTTGCCAGAACCAAATGTTACACACGATTTAGCCGTCAAATTAACAAAAACAGAAAACAATCAGCTTACAACTAAAACACATTAACGGAGCCCATGCGGTTATCCGGCTGATCCCTTGTTTCTCTTTATATGTCCCCCAAAGCCAGGGGTTCCCAACCATTCCGCGAACCATCAGTTGTCAAGAGCAAAATAAAGAGTCTCGACCAGTTCGACTGCAGACTCCAAATAGCAGATAAAACGAAATTTAAGGTCGAAAGGGATTCTAGGGTCACATAACACTTTCATCATTTTGAAAAAAATGATATCTTCTACGATCTTTTTTGTCTAATTCTACATTTTGATTCCTTAAAGTTTAAGTGAAATGTTTTATTCACGTTTATTTTTATTTCACCTTCTGGTACCTGCTAGACTAAAACCAAACTAGATCCTGGCTAATAAAAAGGTTGGGAACCACTTCTCTGAATGAATTTACATATCGGGCGAACTATTTATTCAAATCAAATCTCGTGTCGCCTCGACCCTTGACCCTTGGTTGAGATTTTAAGACCTTCATAGTAAATATCTTTTAGCATGTAAACACTGTGTAGTGTGATAACATACATAGCATTATTTTTTATGATCGTGATTTTATTATTAAAATACTTTTTCTTTCGCATTTACTAGAATAAAATATCATGAAAGCTATGAGTATCATTCAATTAAAAAATATTACTTTCTGTAATGAATATCAGTTTATTAATATTTTTACATTGTCAGCCGTGCGACGTCAATTCCATTTCATATAAAGTATGTGAAACATCGCGAATGTAAAAATATTAAAAATGAAAGAAATGTGGTGTCGTGGGACACCAGGTAGGAACGAAGTTCCTTCGGCTAAAAAGAAAGGTATTATACACTACTCGCTTGTGTATGCGATTGTAGCGCCTGCACACGTCTCATTTAACGCTTTTATTTCACGCACTTTTTCTTACGGTTTTACTATCACATTTTTTTCAGTTCAGTCGCGCAGCAATATCCCTATCCCCTCCAAGCCTGCCGTAGGGAACTTCGTTCCAACAATATGATAATCCAGGTAAAATGTTTAAAATGTGTAAATTTTTTACACAATTACAAAATTCATTTAACCGACTTGTTTTGTTTTTGAAGTCGGTTTTTTTAAACGTAGTTTTTTTTTTAATTTTTATTTTAATACGAACAACGAATTGTTAATTATACATCAAGGATTCCGCTATTATCATTAAATCTAATTCTTATTATTTACGTTGCTAAAAGCCTTAAAGCCAACCGACCTGATGCCTACAGTAAATTGTAACTGTGTGTGTATACATAGTTCACTGTGCGGTGAAAACTGCGTCACATGCATCTGCACTAGGCCAGAACATGTGAGTTATAGGCTATAGCGTATTTCTCTATTTTTACTGGTCGAAGGGATTTATCCCCGCCGCTTGCATTTGTACTATACGCAGTGTTGTTGAATTCCAAATAGAAAAGTAACGTTTCGCCCTTCTTTTTATAACATAATACAACTTCAATATACAACTTCAACGGGTGAAGTACTAGTAAAGACATGTTTTACTTTCCTATATAAGCAACATTTGGGTATGTTATATGGTCATAACTTCTTCCTATTTTCGTTAACTAGACATCAATAAAAATCTCAATTATTCCAGAACGAGAACTTCATCTAGTGTTAAATCTATTGAATTCCAAAAAAATCCAAAACCAGTAGTGGTAGACGTGAGAGCTGCCTAATGCATGACAATCAAACTACATTACGCATGTAGAGGCTGATATAAAAAATGACCGTATGAAATTTTACAGTTAACAGTGTAAATGCAAAAAAGGAGCTCGTGGTTCACTGGTGACAGTCACGCGGATCGATTCACTAAGCAACGCTTGCCGTGGTTGGTCCGTGGATGGGTGACCATCTTTAGATACCGAGACTCCTCCTGCCTAGGAAAGCACTTTAAGCCAAGTCATTACTGGTCGTCAAAAGCCCGAGATTCTGAAATTCAGACTTACCACGGGGTACCCTATCAACCAGCTACTGGTAGGTGAAGGTCAGATGAGCATTTAAAAATTCAGCTGCTTCCGGTTGGACTGGGTGCTGACCCCAAAAATATAGTTGGGAAAAGACTAGGCTAGTGTTTATGTGACAATTAGTAGCTCAGTAGAAAACGGAAACTCCATCTTATACTTTTCGTTGCGGACAAATATTCAAATTTACAGACGGAATTTGAACTAATAGAAATCTATATTAACACGTTATTATTATATCGTAACTAGTGGCCTATGGTTTCACCCGCTTATTTCCAATTTCCGAGGAAGTGCGATAAATTATAGCCTATGTGTTATTCAGCTGTATAAGCTATACTATAGTAAAGTTTTATCAAAAACTTTACTATAGGTAGGATAAATAATGTATGAATATCGTACATTATTTATACATTTAATCAAACATTTTCCGCATACAAGAAATACTTTTACCGCCTCGCGTTGTAAATCCGTCCGGCGGACTCGCGTCCCGAGATAGTGTTTAAAGTATAGCATACGGTACAATCTCGACGTATCATTTATTATAATGCTTCCTAGTCCATTTAGGTAGTTTACCCATTTCATCATTTTTCAAGCCAGACATATTTTTCGCATAGTTTCATAATTTTTAATGAATGCGTGAATGTTTTGTTAGAATTTGTTTTATGCTAAGTAATGAATGGAGATGAATTAAATTGCTTTTTTGTGTTTATAATTCATAGTTACTTTTAGGTACCTTGAAAAATAGTTACTACTGGTTATTATTTATGTATATAACACGATTTGTTTAAGTGTATTAATCGAATTCTATATGAGGTGATAGCGAATTTAATTGGTTTTCATAGTTCATACGGGAGACAACCTTAAGGCAGTCAAGCCAATACCTCACGATCGACTATGGCTAGGAACTTTTTTTTTGATGTGATAAAGTCTAATAACTCGATATTATGGGCATGCACGAAAAAGATGACGTCATGTCGCGTTCCGTAAGCGAGAGCGCGGCACGAACGAGAGAGGCATAATCGGCTTAGTTCGGTTCGTGCTGCATGTAATGTTTGAAGTGGTCACGTCAAGCTACCGTCCGTAAATCGACTTTACAGACAACCAATTTTTTTTACTAAAAGTATTTTCTGTCCAACCACACACTAAAGAAGCACTTCGGTCCAAGAATATTGAGGGCACTTTTCAAAGGACGAACGAAAAAGTGTATGTATTCCTGGGTCATGGATGTGTATTAAATATGTGTGTTATATAATAAAAATCTTAAATGTATGTATTAATATAAAAGGTATTAAATATATGTATTCCCGTTGTCTGGTACCCGAAACACAAGTCTCTTCGAGAACGTAGCACGGGACCAGATTGATGTGGTGTAATAAGCGTCCAAGTAAGTAAGCGTTAAGACATTATATTATATTATTATTATAATGAACTCAACATAAGACCAGGGTAATGTAGTGTGATCTTTGGATATATTTTTTTATAAATGTACTTATCACACTCCGTTCGTCCATTATGAACATAGGCCTACATTGTTCTAAATCTTATCGACATGCGCCATTCTGATAAAACATATTCACCGACGCCGAATCCCTTGTCGAGCCATGTACTTCAATTGGAGCGAGTCTTATTGCTTTCCTATATTTCAAATGCTCGACGATGTAAATGAAATATATTGACAGTGATATGCTAAATAAACGCTAACGTGGATTTTATTCTTTACAAAGTACTTTAAGTCTATCCTTGGAATTGCGTGACATTATTCAAAGTCAAAGTCGAAAAATTTATTCAAAATAATACCATCAAAGTATCTTTTTGACCGTCAATTGAGTTTACCACCGGTTCTAAAGCAAGCCCACTGAGAATAACCGGTGAAATAAACTCAGTGGAACTAATGTTTTCAAATATTCTATTATAAAAAAATGAAATACATATTACTATACTAGTATAGTACATGAGAAGAATCTAGCAGTCATTCGTATTATTATTGGAATTTAAATTAGCATGGTTATTTCGCTAAAACTATTTAAAACAGGATACTAGTATGTTGTCTAGCCCCGGGAAATAAAGATAAAATGCTAAATATTCAATAATAGAAATAATTAAAGTAATTATTATTGATATAGTTATCATGAGCTGTTATCCGTCTTTTGATCGACATAGGACCCTTGAAGATCGATTCCCGAAGATAAGCCCAGGTCAGACGAAAAAGCAGTAAAAATATCACGATGCTCGTAATTACACTGCCCTTCGTCCAAAACACAGGAGTTCTGTTTACCCAATTATGTCACTGGGCGATTTGGTAAAGTAACAAAAAAAAACGATAGCAAAGTTCGAAAATAATAAAATGTATGGAATTGACATAAGTCTCGCTAAATCACGTGGTAAATCGTTATCGTAACAAAAATCACGAGTCTTTTGGTTATAGATCATTATTGTCAATATCTTATTGGCTAGGAAATTGTCATTGATAGCCCCGAGTCGATGACGAATTTCGATATCTTTCCGCTACGAAATGATGTTTTTTGTCTTAGCCCTGGGTATTAATAAACTACTCTTGCCATAATTACTACACTACCGATATTAAAAATATTCTGTGCATAAAATACAATTCACTTAGTGGAGTGTGTAAAGATATTTTTTATCTATAAAATATTCTGAAATATTAAATTGATGTAGTAGATACTCGGAGAATATGTCGTGAGTTCAAATAATTGAATGATGAAAAATTGAAAAAGGAATACTCAGCAAACTCAACCACGTTTCAATCGACTAGGTAGTTATAATGTACTGTAGCTGTATGAAACTAATTATTTATTACCACAATTTTGTCATTGTTATTTTTATTTATATTAATGAAATGCTGATCTGTATAGTTGCACTATTTTTTTATTTATTTAGTTATACTACTTATAAATGATTAAATTTTTGTGTTAAATCAATTGTTTATGTGTTAATGAATTTTGATATGTTTATTGCTATTCTGTTTGTTAATAATTCAATATAAAAAATCGTTGTAAGCAAGTCGTGACCAAACTTAATTGGATTTATATCTTGATTATTATTCTGTATTTCTTTAATGTATATTTAATGCAAATCTGTATTTATAATAAATAAATTGACTATAAGAAAAATAATGAATGTGTAATAATAATAATAATAATAATATGTTACTACGGGGCTAAATTATAGTGGATTGCTTTTTTTTGGTTCTTCATTCGTTTATGATAAAATCAATTTGTAATTAATTTACAAATATCGAGAACATGGTAAATATCCTGTTTAAAATTGTTTTAGTAATGATATTTTCATTACTATTACTGTTATTATTTAAAACCATTTCAGTTTTGTTTTGCGGAAGTTATTAATGAAAATGCAAATGTTAATTTTAAATCATATTACCATATAATAGTCTAAAAAGAGACCTGAAAGATGAATCTTTCAAACATCGATAACGCCTGCCTGATTCACGCCACATCCCAATAATATCAGAGTACCAACGTACAGACGAATGAAAATATATTTCTGTTATTACCTTTTAAGTATTTAAAACATGAAATAAATATTCAGCTGGATATCAATCTTAATTAAATGAAGTGTATTCGGTCTGTGAACCGACGTATAATTGATGGATACGTTACTTAAATAAGGAAATATTTATCAAAATAAAACAATATTACTATTTAGAATAATTAATTAGGTATTATAAGGAACAATTTAAGCATATGAATTATTTGAACACGCTAGTATTAAACAGCTATGTTACGTTAAAAAGTATCCTTTTTTTATTTATTCTATGTTACTTGTAGTAGCTCCGAGACTATGTCTATGTACAAAGTTTTGTAATAATTATCGTTTGAATAGTTTTCACGTGAAACGTAACAAACATCCCAACTTTCACATTAATAATATTAGTAAGGATTATTAATTGGATAAAAGAGACCAAGATAAAAAAATATTATTAATTAGTCAATCCTATATTAGATTTTTCATATCATCACTAGCCTCTATCCGTCCAGCCTCCCTCTATGAATGTCACGACGGCCAACTGCAAGACGCATTCAACACGGACAAGTCGCTGCACGGAGATCGTCTTCCTACCTAGTAGATGACCGACGAAGCCTCCACTCTTGAACCTTTTGTTTCAATGATCGTCCATTCTCCTGAGTGTATAACCAGCCCGCTGCCATTTCAACGAGCTTACTCTTCGCGTGATATTGAAAACGTTAGTTATCTGGCTTAGGTCTTCGTTTCGAGTCCTGTCTATGAAAACTTTCACCTTCAAACTCTGCGGTCTAGACGACGTGAGTATAATGGCTTAGCTTGCTGCTAAATATCTTTAATTATATTTATCTTGCCGTTACCCGCAGCATTGCATGCGTTAACATTAAAAGGTTTAGAACGGAATCTGAGTAGGATAATATATGCATGTATTATGTAAAAATGCGTTTTAAATATAAACATTTATTATATTATCCATAAAAATATCAATATTAAGGTTCACAGGTACATATTTTAAGATACATTCTTACTCACACTGCCCATACATTTACACACATGAACTATCGCCATATTACACTTTCCACATTAAAATAAACAATGGCTTACGTGACCTTACAATACAATTCGGGCAGATCTTCATCCTCCTCAAACTCACAGACGCGAATGACCCCTCTAATAATTATACCCCGCTATTTAAAGGCAAACTTAATGACCTTCTTAATGCTCGGCCGTCCTACCCACACTTTGACAACGACTACGTCACGCCACACGCAGGTAAACTGGAACTTGTTCCCAGTTTCTGACTTATAGCCGCCAGATGGCGCTACGGTTGCTTACATATGCTTATAAACTTTCCTCTTGAATTGTTCTATCTATTAAAAAAAAACCGCATCAAAGTCTGTTGCGTATTTTTAAAGATTAATGCAAACATACAAAATAATAATAATAATAATAATATCTATGGACGCTTTTACATCACGTCCCGTGCTAAGTTCTCGAAGAGACTTGTGTTACGGGTACCAGACAACGGAAATACATATATTTAATACTTTTTATATTAATACTTATATTTAAGATTTTTATTATATAATACACATATTTAATACACATCCATGACCCAGGAACACAGAAACTTTTTTTTGTGTTGCCTGGCGAGATTCGAACCAGCTACCTTCGGCTTGTGCGCCAACGCGCTAACCACTGAGCCACAGAGGTCGCCATAAAAGAAGCGACTTTGTATTATACTATGTAAAGATAAAGATATAAATGTTCTTTACATCAAATAAATCCTTGGACGAGATTAATATAGAATTATTTTAATATTAACTTAGCTATTCTATTATTCCGTATTCTATCAGGCGCGAATTTGTCGCATTCATGAATAGATACTTTTAATTCAGCCAAAAAGTTTTAACGAGAAAACTTGTGCTTTGTGGCAAGTATTTCGATTGTTAATATTTTAATTTACAATTCGCACAATATGGATTTATCGAGTATTTCTCAATTGTAATTGTACAACATAAAGTTTGGATTGACTTTCCAGCTTCTGTTTTATTTGGATTATTGTTCAAGTTTGCCTTTACCTGAATTTTGTGAATTGAAATGTTTTGATGAAACTATTTTTGGCTACTTTTATAAATGTCTGTAATTCTGTGAATATTAAATAGCTGCTAATAGGGATGTTGACACATGTTACAAATTCATGTACAGTTATGTTTTACATATTGAATACAGTATTTGAAAACCTAAAATAACATTTTAAAAGTCTACTTATTTGTCAATGAAAATTAATTTAAAATGCGTTATTTATCATGCATTATCACGTGACTGTAAACGCTAACATAAGGCGATGACGTCACTGAACATTGAGTTAAGTACAAACTGTCATAACTCACCTAACATAGCGCGAGCTTTGTATGCGGTGTGTGACGTAATGACGCTTGGAGCGTTTTAACGGCAATTTTAAAAACTATTTTTCTTAATTTAATTTTTTTGTTAAAATTGGACATATTTCTTTACAAAAGTCTTTTTTTTCGTGTTTGTCTATAGTATATCTATCAAATAAAATCAATAAAAAAATTAGTCAACATCCCTATTATATAGTAGCTTTTGTCAGCGCATTCACGCACGTGTATTTCTTATTTTAATTATATATAAACTACGTAGTACAAAAACGTAGTTTATATATAATTAATATAATAAATAAACATCAATAACATAATTCTAATTTCATTAAATATAATTTTATTAAGTATAATAATTTCCATTTAATTCACTAGCCCAATGTTTTTTCGTTTGTTATAAATTTATTTTAGTATAAAATAAAAATTAAACATAAATAATTATGCTTATTCTAATAACGCGTTAATTTGTAAAAATTTATTTTCTTAATTATGCGTGTAACGAAACTACCTATAACAATACTTCCACTGGCAATTTAAGCTCTGTTTTGTTGAAGTTGAAGGCCAGTCTCAGATTTCTATTTTTGAATTTCATTCGATTCGAAAGTATACTTTTGAAAATAGAGCTTGCTTCGCGAATACTACTTTGGTGGTCAGTAAAGTCACGACTATGAACATCATCATAGTTACTGTCACTGTCAGATTTACTCACAACTAGTGGTTACCCGCAGATGCACCTACAAATATGCCTTCCTCAAGAAATGTACTATCTAAAACTGAGAAAATCATTGAAATCCGACCAATAATTCCTGAGATAAGCGCGTTCAAATAAACTTTTCAACTTCATGTTTTGGTAAGATATTAAATTTTATAGTATAATATGTAATGCATAAATAATTTACCTGGGCTAATTTCAGATAAACTTATGTTTATAGCGCTGTCCACTTATCTAGACGACCTACTCAATTCGAATAAAAAGTATATTTATATAATTTACACGAAGATGTATTTCTCTTGATTCAAAATGTATCAACCGTAAAACGAAGGGGCATTGGAGCAAAAGTATTGGAAACCTTGAAAGCTTCCGATTGTAGCACGAATCCTCGATCTGTCTGAGTGCTACACGAGTGCTACCAATGATAAAATCTTTTCATGTCTTCACCAGTCTACACTAATATTATAAAGAGGAAAACTTTGTTTGTTTGGTTGTAATGAATAGGTTTAAAAAGTACTGGACCGATTTCAAAAATTCTTTCACCATTTGAAAGCTACATTATCCACGAGTAACATAGGCAAAATTTTGTTCAAGAAAAAAAAAGGGTTCCGTAAGATATTTGGGTTTTTCGGACACAAGGTGTAAAAAATCAATCAGAAAAGTTACATATTTTGCGTACTGAGATCCCGTTGTAAATCTTAGTTAACGCAGGCGAAGCTGCGGGCAACAGCTAGTGTTGAATAAAAATATTAAATACTGGTGAATGTGTAAAATGTTCTTATTTAGGTGAGTGCTTAAAAAAATATATAAAAAGTTGGATCCAATTGAGAAAAACATTTTTTACATATTACACAAAACCCAACAATTAATACCCTCGCAGGATTTATCTGGGGATGAGTTTAACAAATAAAATTTGAAAGTCTAAAACCACGCATACAAAAGCACACAAGAATAATTTTATTTTTCCTTTTTTAGATTAATATTTTTTTATTTTTATTTATTTATTGATTCACGAATTATGAATTAATTAATTAATTATAATTAATTATTAATTCATTAATCTTTTTATTGGCTCCTCGTGTAATTCAATCACAAACTCTGGAATCAAACATTATATTTTACGGATTCCGTAAACATTATTTCCTTTTATTTATTCTTGTAATTTGTTTTTTGTTGTTTTTGTACTGATATTTCTTTGTTATTAATTTCGGTTAAATAAATTGAACATAATACGTATACTGTTAAATTTGGAGTCATTGATCAATATAAATTTTATCACAAATTATTAATTATATTATTGATAATACATATGGACGCTTTTACACTACGTCAATCTAGTCTCGTGCTAAGCTTCCGAAGAACTTGTGTTACGGGTACCAGACGACGGAAATAGATATGCAATAATGATACAATATATATTTAAGATTTTTATTATAAAATACACATAATATTTAATACACGTCCATGACTCAGGAACATAGAAATTTTTAGTTCCCTTGCGCGATTTGAGCCCGCTACCTCCAAGCTTGCGCTTTAAAAACGTCAAATCAAAATAAGGTTCTACATGATGTATCTCTAAATTATGTATTTTATATTGGTGAAAAAAGAGCCAAACTCGCAATTGTTCACTAAGCCTGTCTTTTTCTAGTTTTTTAGAGGATCCTGCACCTTGAACATGTTTTTTTTTTGTTTGTTCTTTTGACTATTCCTTTTGACATATTTCAAGTGAACAAGTTGATACCAACGAAATAAACATATTTAGATTTAATTTGAAATCCATGGGTATCTATTTGTCTCATTCAAACGATTTTTAACGCTCGGTATAATAGCGGCCGTGCGAACGGGCCTAGTCTCCAAACATATTATAACAGATCCTTAGAGACTTTTTAAGTTTCTTATAAAGGTCTATTTCGTTAAATTTCAAAGCATTTTTTCGAGTAAGTTCTCAGAAAAATATATTGGCGAACATATAGACAGTTTCGTCACGGAGCCATTACGAATTCAGGGGAGATACCGGCTAAAGTACCTCTGGGCTACTTGATCCTGGCCCAAGTAACCTTGTATCGATGAGAAAAATTTCTAAGCGCTCCCAGTTTATCTTCTTACGCATTATAACTTTATGAATATTTAAGGTAGAATGTTTTGTATTTTATATTATAATATCATTATTCATTACTATCATCATCGTGCGACGATGGTGGATGGACTCGGCCTCTTGTGCGAGTGGTTCCGGGATCGATCCTAACCCCCTCCCCCCCGTGTGTGCCTTGAAATGGGTTTTTCTGGATTTCTAAGTGTTGGTCGACCATTAACCAGGTGGGAAGACGATCTCCGTGCAGTGACAGGTCCGCGTTGGATGCGAGTAGCAAGGGATCCGTCGTCTTGGCGTTCATTGAGGGAGGCCTAAGTTCAGCAGTGGACAGATAAAGGCTGATGATGATGGTGAAGTGCACGAGACCATAGTTCGGTGAACTATGGCCCATTACCCTCCTCGCCTGTTTCCGAGGAGGAGACCCGTGCCCAGCAGTGGGACATAAAGAGTTGATACTGTACTTTTACTATTGTTTCTCACTTTTTCTTCACTCTTTTTACTATTTCAATAATTTAAAAAAATATTTTCTATACTTAAGAAGTCGTTCTGCCTCCGTAAAACAACCAAAATTTCACGGCTTATTTCAACATACCCTCTTTATTAATGCAGCATAATATAAGTATTCATTATTATTTATAGTTTGCCGACATTTATTATTAAATTGCATTCATTCTCTAAGTAAAACATGCGTTTGCATCGCCCATGGTGTGAGAATTATTTAACATATTAAATTCTAGTGTGATGACATAGTATATGTCATAACTGACTGAATGTACGTCGGTCCTTGATGGAAATTTATGTTTTAGTCACTACACTTTTTACACTTTTTCCACTATTTTTTAAAAAGTTTTACAATTACAATTATTACAAATTAAACGACCGACGATCATCAGGTGATGATGACTTTGTCGAAACCGGTCAGATGTAAAATGTAAAAGAAGTTTTCATTGTAGTGGCTAAAATAGTATGTTATGTCGTTTTAAAGATTTCTAGGATTTGTTTAACATAATTGTTGTCATAATTACTGAAACTTTAAAACGGTATTTTGGAATTGTTTGAAGCTCGATATTTTCTACATTAGCCTATCCAGCCCGTCTACTATTTGAATGGAAAACAAAACAAAATTTATGGTAAGAACTCTAAAGGTTTTATTAGAACTCTAGATTTCACAAAAAAGAACACTGAAGTAAGATCCTATCTTTTTACAATATGGGATTTTTTCAGAAGATTCACAGCGAGCAGAAATAAAATTAGTCTTATAAAAGTTCCCTAAGAGCCATTTATTAGTCTGTGATGAAAGCTGGAAGATGGGATGAACAAATTTAACATTCCTGAAACACTACCTGTAAAATACACGTAATTGATTATATAAATAAAACTCAAAACGCCTTAAAACAAACATTAGTATAACTTTACAATTTATCCCTCTAATTATCAATCCGAGTTATAAATAATTCTGAGATTCTACGCCCAAAGCCACTGTATTCTGATATTAATTCGTCTCTTCGTTTTTGTTGATGCGAAACGACGAAATGTTGAAGACAATTATTTATTAACAAGATCGAGTCACGGATGGATAAATACGAAAGCATAAATTAATTTAAATACTTTAATCAGTGTGAAATGACGTATTGTGTGGGATGAATGAGAAAAACTCGCGTGATTTCGTGATAGTTCGAAATATGTATGATTTGTATCGAATATCATAATATACTGGGTTTTATGAGCATGTGTTAATGTTCGTTAATATAGTCCTAATGGCTCTAAATTTTTATCCTTGCACAATGCACATACCGATACTGCGCTGGAAACATTCAGAGAATTCCATAAAGCATGCGGAAAATCTTTATTTTAAAGTTTTTTAATATAAATTATAATAAAAAAATATAATTATAATAATTAGAATAAAAAATAAAAGTCTTTTATTTTCTAACTTACAACATCAATTAACACAACTTATAAATAGTTCGAATAAAAATTCCTAAGTTCGTATGTCTTTTGGCATAGGCCTCCTCCAATTTCTTCCAGTAGACCCTGCTCTGCCAGCATCGCTGGTAATCGCTGTCTGCTTCAAATCATCTTGCCACCTCTTGACTAGACTACCTCTATTTCTCATACCATCTCCTTGAAATTCTTTATACCAGTAGACATGACAATACATGAAATGCTAAACACAAAAGTTAGTATAATATTTTCCGTTTATTTAAATGGGAATCTATTATATACGCACGCACATTTGAATTTAGAATAGTAGAGTCCTGTTAGCATGACAATATTACAACATCACTCACGAATTTTTTCAAAAGATTAAACCCGAATAAAGAAAACATCGAAATTGGTTCATATTTAAATTTCGGAAATACAAATATCACGGTTGGACGGTCCCGTACATGGCGGTTCGCAGCGGGCGATACATCACGCTTTTTGACAAAACACTATTGGGCGAGTGTAATATTCGTTTGCTCTGGATTAACGACAGAACCGAAGCTCTAAAACCATATTGTGTGTGGAATAAAAATGCACGTATATTGACGGCCGTTCAGGTGAGGTCAGGTTTTTTTTTTCGAAAGGTCTAGACTTTTAGGCCTGATGGCTTTTAAGCTCAATCGGTAGGTATATGAGCAGATGGCTCATATTGAAGTTTGATTTAAAGTTACAATCATGATCAACGCGTCTATCTTTACAGTGAAGGTTTGACTTCGATTTTGGTTTGAATCGGACGAAATATTTTAAAGGTCTTTTAGGCCTGATGGCCTTTAAGCTCAATCGGTAGGTAGGTGAGCAGATGCCTCATCTAGTATAAAGGAGGTCAGGTTATTGGTCACTTTGTCCAGTAAACGACATGACCAGTAGCCTGACGGTCGCTGGTTCGAATCAATCCAGACGCAGAATTTTTTTATGATAAATATAAATGTTTACACTGGGTCATGAAAGTGTATAATATATTCAATGTTTATATGTGTACCTGTAATACAAGTTCTTATAAATTTGATGCGGGAGTCGGCTAGCGTGTTGAGATTGACGAATAAAAATAAAAATTAAAGTAATGACGCTGGGTCTCCTCAAAATTAGGCGAGGAGGGTTTTCGAGAGAGAGAGATTGAACTTCACACACCCTTAAAGACTTCAATCGTAGGTATACTCACGATGATTCAAATGTGAGCGAACCATGGTCTAGTGTTTAGGGGTACACTTAAAAATTAAAAAAAAATCTTTTTAACCTAGGACGACAGAGGTTCAGGATCAAACCCGGACCCTCTCGCTTAAGATGCAGAGCCTATACCCACTAAATGCATTACGATTATTACATTTATGTCATGATTGCAATAGGTCAATGAAGGGAGAGATTCCTTGCGATTATCGTTCAATGAGCCTCTGCACGGAGTCTTCACTGGTCCGCTTTATTTGAAATCTACAGCTGAATTCGATTCGTTATGATAATGCAAATATGAACCGTAAGATACTATTTATCTCTTTGCCAATTTTTATCAAAATCCAATCAGGGGTTGAACGTAAAGAGGTTGTTACATAAAGTTACTTTCGCGTTTGTAAAATGGATTTGGGAGTTATGGAGGCGTCAATACCGTGAAAAAAGCTCTTTACTATCAGCATAAAATAATTATTTATTGTTTATTACATGGGCGGTTTTGACCACTATAAGGCTTGTCTATCTAAGACTGCTTATCGGACCTCCACAACCCAGTAACTGGGTGATACGGTACCCCGCAGTAAGACTGGTTGTCAGATTCTCGGGCTTTTGACGACCCGTAACGACTGTCAAAGATCCACGAATGACAGCCGGGACCAACGGCTTAACGTGCTTTCCGAGGCACGGCGGAGTTTCGGTATGTAAATATGGTCACCCATCCACGGACCAACCTCGACAAGCGTTGCTTAATCTGGTGGATTGATCCGCGCGGCTGTTACCACTGCGCCACGAGCTCCTATACAACAATAATTAATATTAACACATAACGTAGTGTCTTTAGCGAGACCCGGGTTCCCATCCCGAGCCCGACACGAGCTCCGGGGTGTTACTGAAAGCGCCTTCGAAGTACCCCCGTTCGTCGTCTACCGCGGGGGGAAACACATAATATAACCTACATAAGCTCTTTTACCAAATTTAATGGTAAAAAAGGACGTTAGGAATATACTATAAGTTTTCATTTGACTGATATATAAATAAAGATAGACGAACAACATAGTACTTCTAAAAGGATTCCGCTTCATTACATATTATAAAACAAAGTCGCTTTTTCTGTCCCTATATCCCTTTGTACGCTTAAATCTTTATAACTACGCAACGGATTTTGATGCGGTTTACTTTATTGGATAGGACAATTCAAGAGGAAGGTTTATGTACATAATTTATTAAGTTTCTATATAACAATAATTGTTGGAGGTTTCGGAAAAAAATTGGCCGTCTAGGAGTTTCCAACGAAAACGCTGCCTAAACCCTTTGATATATATCAAAATAATGTATTGTGGAATTGTGTGTCTTAAATAGGTCTATAAAAAAGTCCGCGATGGCATATATCTATCTGTTTGGGATATCATACTATATCCACTTAATACTTTAAAAAATGGACAATTATAACGCGATAATTTTAAAGTTATTTACAAAAATACGGTATGAATCCTTATCATTTTAAATCAGTTAATTAGCTGGAGCACATAATGAAGATTATTTTTACCCTTTACATCATGAAAATTAAATGAATACTTTAGAAGATATGGCAATATCAAAATAATACGCAAGAAAATAAATAGTGTTGCCGTGATTTGAGAGGGCAGTGGATGCGAGTAATATGTAATAGTATCCTAAATAGTAAATATGCATGCAGAAAGTCTGCATAGGAATATAATATGTCTTTATGTTCAAGATAACATATATCAATTTTAATACAAAAACTTAGTCATTATTGAAATGGAAAATGATCGTCATCAAACATGATAAATTCGTAACCTAAGTTCACGCGGGCGAAGCTGCGGGTAACAGCTAGTTATCTATAAACAAAGAAACCCTTATCTTATTCAATTTCTATTGCTCGTTTAAAGTTATAAAATTCATTTTATGTAAAAATAAAAAGAAAAACTCCAAGTATCAATAGTCTTTATTCGTTCCTTCGTAAGTTATTTTACAAACATAGGATTTATTATGATGAAAGAGCCCGGGGCGGAACTTTATTCCCGAGGTGTATATCTCCAATAAACCCATTTATTTAAGCCTTTGCCCCAGAAGAACATGCTCGCGGCACTTAATATATATTTATTGAAAGTTTTCTTCGATACCTTTGACGTCTTTAAGTTATGTGAAGTGCTTAGATGATTTTTGAATGAACCAACTACACGTTGCTATAGCTGTGAAAATAATAATAATTAGACTAACATTTTGTTTATCG
Source organism: Lycaena phlaeas (assembly GCA_905333005.2). Lineage (NCBI taxonomy): Eukaryota > Metazoa > Arthropoda > Insecta > Lepidoptera > Lycaenidae > Lycaena > Lycaena phlaeas. Next base: position 3,521,008 of record HG995174.1, read on the forward strand.
ATTCTCTGTCTTGAGTGGCTAGGTAGAATAACCTAAATGATTTTAAATCAATTTATACAAGTAATAGGCTTAAAAATTTGACAATGCACAATTTTTTATTAAAAATTTATAAATTTCTTTTGGAATTTGAATTTTCCTTAGTTCGAAATTCAATTCGTATTTTCATAAGGTTTCAATGATGGTCTATTCTTTATCTAAAGAGAAATTTTAAAGTTAGCGAATTTAATAATCGTCAGGAGTTTTGTACTTTAACCTTTTTCGTGGGTTTCATTGCAAGAGCTTAGGAACCCCTAGAATCGTTTAGGTTTAGCAATAAGTAAATTTGTGCTTTTATTTTTTGACGTGACAACGTCTAATAACTCGATATTACGGGCAGCATGCATGAAAAAGATGACGTCATGTAGCGTTCCGAAATGAGAGCGCGGCATGAACGAGAGAGAGGCATGATCGGCTCGAGCGATCGGCTCAGTTCGGTCCGTGCTGCATATTGTAATGTTCGACGTTGTCACGTCAAACTACCGTCCGTAAACCGACATTACAGAAAACCAATTATTTTTTCGTTGCTTTTGTTAGTATGTTTTGTAAACCAGAGTTAGAAGGAGGTACTACCGTTTATGACTTTTCGTGAAGTCTGAGCCTCAAGGTTATAATTATTACAGTAACACCCGTATTCAGATGCATACTTGGCTAACAACACTATGCAATGAACTCACTATCAATGCCTTTCTTGTGTCAATAGCTTGCGTTTTACAGACGCACAGTGACGGATTTCATTTAAGTATTGTCTATGAATTGGTTTGAATGACCCTATGCGTTCTGAATTACTGTGATACCTCATAGTATTGTATATGAATACGGGTGTAATTTACAATCAACTAATATGTTAACTGGATGTGTCTTGCGTGCATTGCAGGTGCGTGTGTACATATGCGTGTGTGAATAGGATCAGTTTTACAGTTATATAGCTAATAATAATAATAACGTTAACAATTGTATTTAATTAACAATTTCCGTGACATCACCCGTTTAAAATATAGAAAAATAAACTTTACGACTACTCTACTCAAAAATAAATAGCTTGCATAAAAATTTCGATATCATAATATTCAAAATCATTTTTTCAAAGCCAAGTGTAGTAAGCCAAGTGTTTCAAGTGTATTATGCTTATTATAATGAAGAAAAAGAATAGAAGGCCGATGGGCCACTTAGGTTCCAGAGTGGCAGTCGCGTTTAAGTAGACGCAGTGTTAGTCAGCCATTAAAACCTGGCGCTTTAGGTGCCTCCGGTGGGAAGACAATCTCCGCGCAGCGGCCGGTGCGTGTTGGATTTGAGTGGCAAGGGATTGTCTTGATGTTCATTGAGGACGGCCTTTGTTCAGCAGTGGACGGATACAGACCGTAGTGATAATGAAACTACTTATAAAAATCTTTCTTTTTAATGAAACAATTTTTGCGGATTTTGTGCTAGAGTCATCGCCACTTTAGAAGTCCGATAGACGCGGCGCTGCGGTCTCATAACTCAATGTTGCCAATTTATAGTGTAATGAGTTTCCACCAAGTCTAGTACAAAAAAAATTAAATAATTATAGGGCCTATGGTCAGTAATGGATTGATAAAGACTGAGTATGATAATAATGACAAAAATAATTATAGCAGCAAAATAAAAATCTTTAATAAAATAAAACATTTTTTTGTAAATATTTCATTCGTATTTTTTACGTATAACCGATTAGTAGAATTCATCTAAAACAAGCTTCTTCGGATGTGTTCGGCTTTTGCCAGGAGTGACGATTTTCTCAGAAGTAATTGCTACCATTGTTACTTCCTTTGTTATTCGACCTTTTTTACAGAAACACCTGAAAATATCATTCATCTGAACAAGGTTTTAATTCTTTTATTTTCTATTTAAATTCATATAAAATTTCATAAGATAAATGTAGGTATAGAGTTAATGATAATATTTTAACCATAAATTAGGCAAAAATGAGTGACTCTGGCATCTCAAAAATTTACCTGTCATGGCTGTGACATTTATAAACATATTATTTAACGGGGTTAATTGTTGTTGATTTTTACTTTCTAAATCACAAAATTATTTCACTTTAACGATCATTATACGGCCTTAAATTTTTACACCTTACTTTATATTATATGCTCCATATTTCACGTAAAACAATTTAAAATATCACAACTTCTTACTCCAGACAGATGTCAAGATGTCAATGTTGTCAAATTTAGTTCAGGCATTAGTCGCAGGACTTTAAAAGTGGCGAGGACTATAGCTTAAGGTGGTTCGTCTCGGTTACCAACCTCTCTTTTCTCGCTAGATGACGCCACTTATGCAAAACAAGGGTTTTATTTATTTTACAAATAGACCTTTGCATTTAGATGCTTAAAATTTATATTCGCGAACTATTTGTCAATTAGGCTTAATATATTTTATATAATATTTTAGTTTACCAAAGGAAAATCATTCAAGAATGTCGGTTGAAAGTTGGTGTATAATATTTTGAACTAAACACTCACACTAACATATTGTATTCTTATGATTATTCTAACCGCTAATTTCATCAAAACAATAACATAAGTAATGGCCTAACAATAATGCCACGAACGTGCGATCACTAGGTACGTGGTTCAAATCTCCTCCAGATGAGTTTATCTTTTTGTTTTTTTATTTTATAATATTTTTTTTTTATTATTTTATATTATTTATAATTGTATAGCTATGCCATTTTACTATCTTTATAAAAAAAGTAAAGTAAAGTATCAACTCTTATATGTCCCACTGCTGGGCACAGGTCTCCTTCCTCGAAATCAGGCGAGGAGGGTAATGTGCCAATAGTCCACCGCGCTGGCCCATTGCAGGTTGGTGAACTTCACATACCTTCAAAGACTTTTAATCTCATCAGGCATGCAGGTTTCCTCACGATGTTTTTCTTCACCGGTGAGCGAACGATGGTCTAGTGTTTGGGGTGCACTTAGAAATTTAGAAAAACCCATTTCAAGGCACACACGGACGGGTCAGGATCGAACCCGGCACCCCTCGCGTAAGAGGCCGGGTCGCTCTATCTTTATAAAATATGTGGTATTTATGAATAAAACAATATTTTTACACATGTCTTTTATTTTTTTTCACTATTTAGTGATTATGTATTTACATAGGTATTCAATTTTATCACCCTTCTTGAGCTTCAAGCAAGACCACCGACAGGCGCAGATCCTTAAAAAAAAGGAAATCTTAAACATATGTATGAAGATATTTTAATTTTTTATTTTACGAACGGGTGAGAGAGGAGGCCGCTGACGCAGCCTCCCCCCGTAGACGACGAACGGGGGTGCGTCGGAGGCGCTACTTAATGCGCTTCCAGTAACACCCCTGTGCCCGTGTCGGGCTCGGGATGGGAACCCGGGCCCAGCTTAAGACACGCCGTCGTGGGGACTGCCAAGTCGTAGCCGGGCAGTCCCCCTATTGTGGAGAATCTGGTCTTTGCTGGGACCAGTCTGTTGCTGAGGGTATCCCGTCGCCTGCACAGATCCGGGTCCCTCAAATATAGCGGCTGAAGGCTCACGTAGCGGTTTTAGTGGGGTAGGGCACCCAAATGCGGAACAGCGGAAATCATTTACGACCATACCAGGGCCTGGGTAGGCGCGCTGGCGTGTGTGGCGAGTCCCCACACACGCCAGCGCGCCTACCCAGGCCCTGGTATGGTCGTAAATGATTTCCGCTGCGTCATCAAAAAAAAAGTAAGGAAATTATAATATAACCTTGGAGTTTTTGCATTATCACTTTGAAACAAACAAAATTCGGTCAGAGCCTCAGAGGGAGGCAATAATTATTGAATTCCTAATGCATTAAATATTATTTTAACTTACGATGTTGAAACACTATGATGGCCCTTTAGTTGAGCCGTAACTCTTTTTCTGCTTTTTCTTGGACCTGAATACTTATGTTTTTTGTAATTCGCAATTGATGTCGGATTCATGGTGCTGGTGCACGCTATTTTCACAAGCTTTTGTATAAGTTTTCTCCGCGAACTCTAGCTGCTCGAAACTAAAATAGGTCAAAACCCAAATAATACAAGTTTTTGTTTATATTATATTTTAAAACCACAATTAATTACGTATATAAATAAACAAAACTGGGAATGACATTCGACAAATTAGATTGACATTTGTTTGATAGCCAGTGATAGCCAGCAATAATCATAGGTGTGAGTGTTGCCACTTTACTGGGTACATTTTTCACTAATTTCGCCACTGCTCTACAATACAATATTCAGCAAACAATAATTATGCTTTTTGTAAAGACAAGTTTAATGCCGCTCTTATCTGTTTTAAATATAACTAGAGTAAATAAGACAGCCAAGCATAGGCCGTCAACAAGGTATAGAATAAAGAAAACAAATTATCAAGTTATCTTTCAGCACGTTCATAATTACCCATGAATATTAGATTTTTTTTTCTTTTACGCCGGGAAATGCACTGACGCATCCCGCAGGGGAGTGAGTCTCCCCAGACAGGTATGTGGGACTCGCTGCGCTCGAAAGATGGTAAGTGGACGCAGCTCTGCCCACTAAAACCCGGCGAGTGCCACCACTGCCGCCTTTGGTGAGGTGCCCCGGATCTACAAGCAACAGGGCACCTCGACGGCTAGTCAGTCCCTCAGGGGACCGACGCCACCTCCACAGACAACACACGGTTGTTGGCGGCGGAACGTCGGGACAGTACGATGAGGTGAGGTTCCCATCCTCACCCCTTGCCCCCTGCTCTTTTGTCCCCTCTTCTTATAAGAGGGATACAAAAAGCCCCCTCGGCTCAATTCGCTTCGCCCAAGGTGTTGGGGTCACCCTGGACTACTGAGCCCCACCGCCACGACAAGGCCTGAGCCATGGTGGGGATGAATATTAGATTTGTTTTACTGTTGTTTTATATTATTTTACAAAGTTAAAAAATAAAATTTAATAAGTATAAAAATCAAATTATTTATAAAGCGTATTACTGTTACTCGATACACAATTATTTTACAGATTACCAAAGTATTATGTATGATAATTAAAAAAATAATGTGATTTCGATATTACTAAAGTTTTAAAAAATCTCAATTTTTAAGGGAGACACCCTCATCTGGCAATACTGTTGACAAAACTGCAAAGTATAAAAATAAGGTCTCTGATCGCGAGAATACGCGAGCATAAGATCGGCAACGTCGCATGCAGTTCTTGATCAAGTCGGCAACGCCGTAAATTCGTGTATATTTACACACTAGAGACTACACACACATGCGTAATTTATAAGATTTTTTATCGTCTGATATAATATCTCTGAGATTATAAATATGAAATTTTATTGATTTTGCGAAAATAAGTATCCCAAAGTAATTCCCTACGCAAATATCGAGGCATATCTACTAATATTTAGCGTGTGAATGCCGATTTATTTTTGTATGAAAAACGAACCACCTTAAAATTTTTAGATCGACATGTCAGATACTTTACAGTAACCATGGTCACGGAAGATTCTCACTGTTTCGTTATAATGAGTGAAATACGCGTGAATATTTTAAACAGCTCTTCTCTTCTCAAAAGATATTTGAGCGATTTCATTAACTATGGCCATTCAATAAGTCATTTGTCCTATTTCCAGAACGACAATCGAGAGATAAGTTTAAGCGAACTATTTGAATTTGTGATGCATCTTGTTCAAACAATCGAATGAGCTAGACGCCATTGTTTCAGAAGGTAGTATTTATGGCAAACTCTATCATCTATCGATGTATTTTAATTGAGTTTTGTTATTTATAGTTTATTGAACACAACAGGGATGCCTCTTTTGTCTGTCTGCGTGGGTACCACGCCCTTATTCTTACCGTGAAGCAGTTTTTACACGCTTTTTATTAGCTTCGCCTGTATCTATGTTTGTAACCGACTTTTTGGGCGCCATTTCGACCCACTTTAAACGGCCAGATTTCGTTTAAACTTTTTAATAAAAAATGATTAGAAAAGATTATTCCATTTTTCAATTCGCAAAAGTAAAAGCGTCGTTTTTTTTAAACTAAATTACATATACTTATCATATTTGGCCCTGGTGAACATAGGCCTCTCTCAATGAATGGTACCTTTATTTTTGCATTGTGCCTAGCAGTTGGACATATTATATAGGTTGATCCAAGTCTTGTTCTTTTTTTTTTTCGGTTGGAGCTATGCTAATGGTCCTAGTGACCGCTATGCGTCATCGGAAATGGGGTGATCCGGTTGGACCATCCTATGACTTTAATAATTGGGGGGTTGCCCCCCGCCAGCCGTGGAGTGTGACTTCCACGGCTTCATGGCGTCGGGTTTGACTTTTATTAATAGGTACTTTTTTACTAGGTAGGTAGGTATACCTATTTACTAGGTACTTTTTTCAATTATTCTCCTTGTAAAACTACGGGAAATAGCTAGTTTTAAAATAATGCCAACCGATGCATATTATATTGGTAGTATGAAATGAGGTCAACCGAAATATTAACCGCAGGAATTACAAGTAATCAATTTGATGCGGCCGAGTTAAGTATCGTATGTTTATTGTTTAGTTTGTGTATTGTTCTTTGTGTGTCCAGTGTATTGTTCGGTTTATTGTTTAGTGTATTGTTCAGTGTATTGTTCAATGTATTGTGCATTGTATCGTTAAGTGTTTTTATCGTTTAATATATAAAATGTGAGGTAAATTTTAAAACTAATATTAGATGAAACATGCCGCGAATGAGGCCTTCTCCCGTAGACGACAAACAGGGGTGTAGTAGTAGCTTCTAGTAACACCCCTGTGCTCGTGTCAGTCTCGGGGTGGAAACGCGGGCCCCGTTTAAGACACGACGTCGTGGGGACTGCCAAGTGGTAGCCGGGCAGTCCCCCTATTGTGGAGAAACAGGTCTTACCGGGACCAGTCTGTCGCTGGGGGTTTCCCGTCGCCTGCAGATACAGGTCCCTCAGGTAGCGGCTGCAGGCTCACGCAGAGGGTTATCCGATTAGACTCGAAGCCGATACCAAAGTATAGTTGAGAAAACGCTGTAGATATTTTACAGTTTTAGACGACCTTCGTGCAGAGTTGCAAAGGATCGGTCGTCTCGGCGTTCATTGATTGGCTATTTTCAGCAGTGGACGATAAAGGCTGATGATGATGACTGATGACTATGATTCGTCACAGTTTAATACTATTTTATGATATTGTGAAAAACAGACAGATGCTGCCAACATCCTGATGGTAGTGATCATAGCTGGTTAAGTGAAAAGAGCCAATGATTACTTTTGTGTATTTGTTTTAACTTTTCGGAATATTATATTAACTTATCCTCCTTTTTACTATCCCACTAGTTCCTACTAATATTATAAATGCAAAAGTTTGTATGAATGTATGGATTTTTCTTACTCTTTCACGTAAAAACTACTGAATGGATTTTTATGAAACTTCACAATGACATAGCTTATGCATCAGAATAACACAAAATTTACTCCCGTATTCCTACGGGGTGAAGTACGCGGGTGAAACCGCGGGGCGCTGCTAGTAAACTATAATGAATTTGTAGCAGTTTTTTTTTAACAGTAATATTTTATGAATGAGTGAATACATTTTAATGTACGTGTATACAAAATTATAAAATGATGTCATTTACTATGTAATTTTATGTTTATTATCTATTTTCCTTATTTTACAGTGTATGAGTATTGAAAAATTATATACAAAAAACTTCACGTTAAATTTAGTATCAGTTTTAATGAATAATGAAATCACACCCGTTCATTATTCGCGTACGGAGCAATCTCATTATTATTGTCAACAGTCATTTCATTATAAATCAAGTCATTGAGACCATTTTCATCTCGACAGTACTTATCATCAACGTGAACCAGCTTCATCTCATATTGAAGTTTGATTTAAGGTTACAGTCATCATCAACGCGTCGATCTTCATAGCGAAGGTTTGACTTCGAACTTGGTGTGAATGGGACGAAATTTTTTTAAAGGTCTAGACCATAGCAAAGAATTCAGACGTACTCAAAAGGACAGTTCTTAAGGATTTTTTGAGCCGACTTTATTGGGGACGTGTCCCCAGTTCGCACTCGCTCACTCTCGTAGGCTCATATGCTGGGGATATCGTGGTGTCCCTCTCGTCACGCCGCCAAACGGACGTTTACATCGCAGAGTTTGTCCTCAAAGCGCTCATAAAAACTGTCCTTTTATGTACGTCTGAATTCTTTGACCATAGACCCAGACCCAGAGATCAGTAATTCCCAAAGTGGTCAGGTGCACCCCCAGGGATCCATGGAAGTCTCGAGAAGGTCCACGATGAGCGTGATGAAAAATGGGGGTCCACAATCGTAAGCGGGGTCAATGAAAATTAATTTGTTTTCGATAGTGAAGAACTAAAATGCTGGCTTGAAAAAAAAGCTTAGCAAGGGGTCCACGTGATGCAGGAAAAGTTTGAAAGTGGTCTATGAAACAAAAGAGTTTGGGAACCTCTGGCCTAGACTTTTAGGCCTGATGGCCTTTAAGCTCAATTAATTATAAATTTTAAAATTCGAAATTATTTATTATCAAATCAAATAAACCTGCGAAAGGTAAGCTCAGATCTAGATCCACCAAGTAAATAACATGAGATACTTGTGTCTCTCTTTCATAACAAATGCAAACATAATATTACAAAATAAAACACGCAATATTGATAATAGACAAAATTACAAGTGTTTAATCAAAAGTTTAGTTTGAAACAAAAATAAAAAGAAGTGAAGAAAAATAAAATTTTCGACGTTGGAATTTTCGATACAGTTTGAATATTCTTTTATTCTATTAAATATAATTTTCGATGTAGTTCACTTAATCTTGCATTCTCCTTGTAGCATATCTGATAAATGAAAATTAACTAAGAATTAGAAAAATTGCAAAGAAAATTTTCAAGATTTAATTAAAACTTTCCATAGAACCTTAATAGATTAAAACGTTGATAAATTAATTATCATTTCGTCTTATATCAATTACAAGAAACTTAATATAATCGGTTAATCCAATTCTCTTCAATATTCAACTCAATTTATAACCGTTAATTTGAATTTAGTTTGCTTTACTCGATAAACTCAAAATGCCAATGTGATTTTTGATTGATGAAGACAAAAAACCAGCCTTCAAGTTAAAGATGCTTGATTTTACGGACGGCTACATATCTACATAATAATAAAGTGTGAAAGTAGCAATTTTTTCTAAAATTTACGGATTTTATCGCGGTGTATTAAGTTTTTTACAAGCCCGACGTTTCGGACACTTTACAGCAATCATGGTCACGAGAGAACTGTCCTCTCGTCCTCCCGTGACCGCTGTAAAATCTAAAATCTCGAAATCAGCTTTTTATACTTAATTATTTCTAGCTCTACAACGACGATATATAACCTATAAGCCGGTCATTATAAATATTTTACACATTTACTGTACCGAAATGATACTTATCATTCTATTAAATATTTTTCTTATAAGAAAAACTTCGTTAATATTCTCCATATTACTTACATATGAAACAAATGATAACTGAAAAATAAAAAAGCTCACAATTAATCTTGATTTAGAATAGCTTGAAATACAAATAATTTCTTCCTTATTGTACGAATCTATAATATCGACAGTTTTTCCGATTCCAAAGTTCAAACAGAAAATTTTCGCTCTTAATATAAATTGGAACTGCGTCCATACTATTCCAAATGGCTTTTGACTAAGCCAGAATGGAGCGGACTTTTTTAATCTGCGTAATTGAATCGAGATATTTCGGGACCAAACGGACCGTAGTCGCAGGACAATCATCAGCATCGCGCACCTATGTAAAGTGGATGCTATTAAAAAGTACGTTTAACGGTTCGAAACAGACCTTAAATTTTTATTGCATAGACAACCCATCAATTACATTAATAGACAATATACTTTTACATCTTACGAGATAGGTATGTGGCAACACTAAGCTCTATTTATCTATATTTTTATACATGATAAAAACCATAAAACTAATAAATGCAACATGTGACCTTCATACATAATATGGTGCTTCAAGAAACTGAATCCGTCAAACGCTATTCTACCCTTACCTATAATCTTAAGTCATCGTCATTTTTTTAAACAAACCTTTTTTTAATGCCGCACTGGAAACTTCTTTCGGATCTACCAGGGCCTTTAGTAGGCACACTGACTTTGTGACTCGCATTGGGGTGCACTACCTCACTAAAACCACTGCGAGCGCCTTCAGCCGCTTTGCGAGGGACCCGGATCAGCAGGCAACAGGGTTACCTCGGCGACAGACTGGCCACGGCAGGGCCAGATTCTTCAGATATAGGAAGATCGCCCGATTTCTACTAAGCAGTCCCCTCGACGTCGTGCCTAGCGGGCGCGGGTTCCAATCCCGAGTCCGACACGAGGACAGGGTCGTTACTAGAAGTGCATCTAATAGCGCCTCCGACGCGCCCTCTTTCGTCTCATTCGAGAAGGCGTTGTCGGCGGCCCGACGACGAGGATCACTGCCTCGCAGAAAGAGGCCATTACCGTCCAGGATTCGTCATAGCTGAGCATCGCAGTGATGATGCTCAACAAAGACAAGTCCTACCCAAGAGATGACACAGCGCCACCCAACCCGGACACACCTCGAGAGTGTGCTGGGCAAAAAACAAATATTGTCCTGACATTGTCTGATACAACAAGAAAATAATTTTTACATTATTATTATTTAATTCAGTAGTTCTGAAGTGATCAGGTGAAAGTAGACATTTTGAGAAATCCATTTCAAGGCACCATAGGGTTCAGGATCGAACCCAGACTCCTCATAATTCTAAGAGTATAGATGTATCACGTCTTCACCCGTGACTACCATATTTTTTATTTTTTGTTATCTATGAAAATTTAAGCTTAAACTTTTTTATTGAGTTTTCATCATCACTCTTTTCTATTTTTGTTTGTTGTCTATAGTAATAATTAATCTTATAAATTAGTAAATTTCAAATCAGTTGAATATAGCGTTACGAAAACTTATTAAATTATAAGATCTATGTGCCCACAATCCGAGATATAGTTACGCTGGCAAACTTTGGCTACAACTAGTCTACATGATTCATTTAATTACCTGCCTGGTAAGGAAGCACTTTAGATGCAAATAGATGACACATGTTAGGTCATAAGTTTGCAGGCATCCTATCCGGAATATATACTAAAATAATTCTAATTTATATAAGAGAAGGAATAAGAATATAATTACTATACGATAGGTTACTTGCAGATCATACATATTTTTTAATGTACACATTGAATAGAGATAGTCAATTTGACGACCTCCGTGGCTCAGTGATAAATTATCTCAACCTGAAACCCATTCACAGTCAGCTCAGTATTCATAAACATACAAAAAAACACGTACGAATTGAGAACCTCTTCTACTTTTGAAGTTGGTTATATTATAGAATCATTTCTAACTTTTTATGTAACGCAGAAAATTTGCATTCAATTAAATTAAAGACAGATATTTACCCTTCGCGGGATTCCTGGCAGATGTTTTATGTATTAAAAATCTGTAACAAAAGATGGACATTGTTCCTTCATTCGTTATAGACAATATCTAAATATTAAAAAAAGTTAAAATGAATTTAAATAATGAAAAAAACTCAACATTATAGAAACATGTCGATTTCTAATATAATATTGAATTAGTGCATCAAATGAAGAACCGAGCATTAAGTTTCATGAGTTATGGAGTAATATGAATTAATCCCATAAGGCGATATTGCGAAAGTTTGTGGTGGGATATCGCCGCCTCTATTACGTGTTGAAATGGTAATGGTTTAGCTACCATGAACATTGCGAACTTTATTAAGGTTTTGGCTTTGAATATACAAATAAAGTTACAGTCAAATTGTAGATTCATTTCGGTTTATAGCGTACTAAGTACATGGTCCTGCGGGATTTTGGATAGCGGTCTAGATTTGAGCTTGATGTCTCCTTTCGCATCTGTCATCATCATCTGCCTAGCCTTTTCCCAACTATATATTGGAGTCGGCTTCCAGTCTATTCGGATTCTGCTGAATACCAGTTTTTTACATGGAGCGACTGCTGTCGGACCTCCACAACCCAGTAACTGCGTGATACGGTACCCTGCGGTTAGACTGGTTGTCAGATTCTCGGGCTTCTGATGACCTGTAACGACAGACAGACAGCCTGTCAAAGATCCACGAATAACAGCCGGGACCAACGGCTTAACGTGCTTTGCGAGGCACGGAGGAGTCTCGGTATGTAAAGATGGTCACCCATCCACGGACCAGCCTCGGCAAGCGTTGCTTAACCTGGTGGATCGATCCGCGCGGCTGTTACCACTGCGCCACGAGCTCCTCTTTCGCATCTGTCATTGGGTTTATTTGCTAACCAGTGTAAGAAAAAAAAATCTGCGCGCAAAAGTATAATAAATCTGCACGTCTATTAAGGTGGTTTTTAACAAAGCGATAGGGGTGCATGCGAATAGCCTAGTGCATAGGCCAGCACTATACCTTCCCCGCTTGATTTAGAGGAGCCAATAGTGTACGTAATTTGAACGATGAAACACTAGCTCAAATTCTCGCAAATATTGCGTGTAAGCTGATGATAATAAAGTCATAAAGCCGAGCGAATTTGTCAAGCTGTGTAACATAATCAAAAGCGGCGGTAGCTACAAATTGTTTCGCTCAGTATTAACATCTTTATTAGGGCCGAGGTATTCGCCCGCGTGTCCATATCCATACAATTAGCATAATGCAACGCCTCGTCTATTAGATTCAGTGCGTTTTACGCATAATATCATATATAATGGTTTGTTACATTGTAGTGGATTGTTTTAATTTACCTTTATGATAAAAGGCAAGGGTGGTTATTAGATGTAAACTTAAGTATAACAAATTCCTCACCATGGTTCAGGCCTTGTCGTGGCGGTGGGGCTCCGTAGCTCGGGGTGAGCCAGAACCTTGGGTGAAGCGAATTGAGCTAAGGGGGCTCTTTGTATCCCTCTTATAAGAAGAGGGGACAAAAGAGCAGGGGGCAAGGGGCGAGGACGGTAAATTCGCCTCATTGTACTGTCCCGAGTGTGTGTTCTGTTTTGCGGGACAATCCCTCTGTGGAAGTGGCGTCGGTCCCCTGAGGGACTGACTAGCCATCGAGGTCCCCTGTTGCTTGTAGATTCGGGGCACCTCACCAAAGGCGGCATCGGTAGCACTCGCCGGGTTTTAGTGGGACCCACTTCCCCGCGGGATGCCTAAGCGCATTTCCTGACGTTAAAGAAAAAAAAGACTAGTGTCTAACTAAACACGTTGTAGTTGAGTTCACTTGTTGTAAATGACTTATTTTAAGTTGTAGGTGATTTTAATCTATATTATGGCTAGCAACCATTATACGAAGTACCTCATGAAAATTTGATGCACGGGTTGAGAAAATTACAGTATGCAAACTAGTACCTTGTCAGTCTCCAATTAGCTTAATAATACACTATAGTTGTCTTCACTAAAGATTTTGAATAAAAATACAACCTTATATCCTGCAATTTTAAAGTTGATAACTCTTTTTAGTTCCATTGATGTTTCCACTTGGAATTTCAATATCGCCTTTAGAAACAAAACAATGGAAGCAATATTTCACCGACTTTCGCCACCACTCATCTCCTGCGAAAATAATAGGGACTACAGACGCTATTGTACTGTCGATGTGAAATCCTCATTCATCAGAATATTATTTACATAGACTAGACTTTGAATATAAATATATAAAAAAAAACACAATAGTTGTTATTTGGGATTACTAAAATAGCTGCCTTTAAGGTTTTAGAGTTGAAGCCGCAATTAAGTAGACGAAGTCGATCATTAATTGGTTGGGAAGACGATCTCCGTGCAGTAGCTCGACCGTTGATCTGAGTGGCAGGGGATCGGTCGTTTTAGCGTTCATTGAGGGAGGCGGATGAAGGCTGATGATGATGATGAAAATAGCATGAGTAGTTTATATTAGTCTGTTCCCCGAAGTCAGGCGAGGAGGGTGTTGAATTAACCACCGATGAGCTGGCCCAATGCGGGTTGTTAACTGTACGCATTCTCAAAGACTTTATTTGTAACTAGCTGTTGCCCGCAGCTTCGCCTGCGTTAACTAAGATTTACAACTGCGTTAACTAAAATTTAGCCTATATTACTCGTGGATAATGTAGCTTTCGAATGGTGAAAGAATTTTTGAAATCGGTCCAGTACTTTTTGAGCCTTTTTATTACAACCAAACAAACAAGTGTAGATGTAGATGTAGAAGAGATAGTGCCATGCTGCTTTGCAGCCAAATTGGGCTGGCACGACCGGAGTAGTATCTCTCGCTCACATAATACAGGCGTAAAGTGACAGTCATGCTGTCAGTATTCCTGCGGTTTGTGAGTCCGGTGGCCTATTGGGGAAATAGGGAAAAGGAGGGCAACGCATCTGCATAACTTTTGGTTGTGTGGATGTTAATGGGCGTCGATAGTCGCAAGGCTTCGGCTGTTCGTTTGCCCTCCTATGCAATAAAAAAAAAACACATGAGTCATCGTGTAGGTCCCTCGCCGTTTTTTTTAGGACAATTTGACAGATACTCATTTGAGGTGCACGATACTTAAAAGATTATAATATTATATTCAAATCAAATTTCTAGCTTCAACTTATAACTAGTTTAATATACATTTATTATTACCGAAAAGAAAAATAATCTTTAATATAAAAATTTGATACAATTTATATAATTTGACTTTCAAGAAAGTTTGCGATAAATAATTTATAACTATAAATATCAAGCTAAGAGCAAATAATTTTTACGAAGTTGGAACTTTTTTTAAATGTAGTCTTTACATTTAAGATTTACTTTGTATAATAAAAAAGCATCTTCATATTACTTTTCTTTATAAAAGGTCAGTTGAATGTCAAAATAACATCTTAATAATCCTTTTCGGAAAACATATTAGATCCAATAAATAAAATATTGGCGTTTCGTTTTTAATTCGTGGACTGAAAGCATTTTGACGTCATTTTTTTCTATGTCGTTTCTATATGATTTTTTTTCCGCGAACAGATGCTAACAGAATATGCGCCGATGCTAACAGAATATGCGCCGATGCTAACAGATGCTTAATTTATGCTAACAGATGCTGACAGCTTACCATCAAGTGCATCTGCTTGGCACAGTAAAGTGTTGACAATTTGGCCATTGTTCACCGATGATCCAATGCTATTAACTATTCGTAAACTTATGGAGCTATTTTTGTGGAGCTTAATATAAAACCTTCTATTGACATAAACAAGTATAGTCTTGTCGTTCATTGAAGGAGGCTTATGATCAATGGAAAGATAAAAGCTGATGATGATAATGATGATGAAGAATAGACTTAGGCTAATAGAATGTTTTTACTGTTAATGATACAGTCGTGATGAATTACGTCACATAAACTAAAGGCGGTTAGCGTTGCCAGTAATAGTTATGCGTTGCGTGTTTCTACTTTGTCTTCACGCATAGACTTGTTTTAGTCCGTAATGGGGTGTATGGTCTGTTTTATGTCGGTTGATTAAGTGGCGAGTAGATTGTTTTGTGTTCGATCGAACACAAGGTCTTTAGATACGAATGACTGTCTTAATTAAATGTTTTCTGTTTAGTTTTTACATTAATAATTTAGGATAATGGTATGCTTCTGATGATATGATGAAAATGATATATGTCTCACTGCTGGGCACGGGTCTCCTCCTCGAAATCAGGCGACTACTACTAATATCAGTAGATTTCCTCGCGATGTTTTCCTTCACCGGTGAGCCAGCAATGGTTGTTTGGGGTGCACTTAGAAATTTTGAAAAACTCATTTCAAGGCACACATGAAGGGTCAACCAAACCCGGAACCTCTCGTATAACAGGCCGAGTCCACCCACAACTGGACCATCGTCGCACAGTTACACTGTCACTCTCAATAAACTAGATAATGAAACCGGCGTAAAGAGTTCATTAGTACTTGTGATATCCACAGCTAATTTGGGTTTATATTGCTCTATGTATGAAAACGAAACAATTTGTACGGAAAAAAAACAATATAAAAATATCGATTCGTCAACCAAAGCTAGATTGCAAGGATATACAGCACCTTAACTTTTTATAGCTGACTCCTTGATGATACAATAAGGTTCCGATAGGGAGCGATAAAAACAAGTCACGTCCTCCCGTTTTTCACGTACTGAAACTCATAAGAAAATGCAATAAAAAATTCCTAGAGTAAGCATTTACAACCGCCGTAGCTTTATTACCCTCGCGACTTATTCTCCAGTGCAACTTCAAAGAAAAAATGTAACATATCAGCAAAGCTGGGATTTAAGTTTTTCGATATTCCTTTTTTAAATAAATCGTTTTGGCGTTAGTTGCATTTAGGAAAAATCGATAAAAGTTAAAAATATGTATAATATGCGTTAGGTTTTGTTTGACGAACCTGAAACAACTTATATTCTAACGTTATTAATTAAATTTTACGATTTATGATAATGTATTTTACCAATATCTGCAGCGGTGATGTGATAATTGTAAGGTGAACAGATTTTAGTCACAGTGATGAAAATTCATTAAGAATCCATCTCCTTGGTTGTTAAGACTGTTTCAGAGTCCTCCCAAAAAGCGTTTGGGGCTTTTAGATAGCCTCATGTCCATGTTCAGTTCCCAACCAAAGGTTAGGTTTTGTTTAAATCATGTTTTTCGTGCGTGCAGCCGGCTCCATCGAATTATAAGATGTTGTCACGTCAGAAAATAATTAAAAATTAATTAATATTCCATCCCCTTGGTTGTTATATGAGAGACCTCCCAAAAAAGCATCAAACATGCCTATTTGTCGTGTTCAGTTCCAAACCATATCAAAAGGAATATAAATTTGTTTTTCTTTCCTTTTTCAGAGAGTATTGATGTAAAATGTCTCGGTGGTTCCTCTATTATTTAACTAACGACTATGAAGCACGCAACGATGTTTTGTTTCACCATAAATATAGGTTCGGCATAATATAAAATATTACGTAATTCAAGTAAAACGTTAAAACAGTGACACTATAAAAAAATATGCCTATCTCTTTATGTCGATTAAAATGTAGCCTTGTCCCGTTCCACAATATACTTATTATTAATATCATCATCATCATCATCATAATCATCATCATCATCATAAGTCTTTATCCATCCACTGCTGAACTTTTTGTATCATTATTGGAAAAGTCGTATTTGCGTTATTGAAGAGCGTTTGTGAAAATTTAATAACAAATATCACACCTCGAGAATAAGCCGTTCATCTCAGATATTTTAGGATAAAATCTGTTATAGAATATTTAAAAAGATTAGTTTCACAAAGGTTTTTTAGCCGGTTTTCATTAAGGGTTTCTACTTTGGAACCGGTGGTAGATTCAAGTGACATTCAATGAGATTGGTATTTTCTTTTGGTATTTTTATTTTTCTGTGGTTGCATAATACGACTTATTTCTAAAATATATACCTACATTATAATAATATTACACCACAAAGCACACGTATATTATATATTATATTTAAAGCAGGTTGAGTAACTTACGAGTTAAATCGTAAACAAACAAAAAAATTAAGCCTCATAACGTTAGCAACGTTAGTATAGAAAAATGTCAAAGAGTTATTTGAGACCCTGATTTATTCTTTTTTTAAAATGATTCATATTTAGAATCAACACGTCAAGCTTAAAATCAAAAATATTTAAACCCTGAATTTTTCTATTTTTAAAATGATTCATATTTAGAATCAACACGTGAAGCTTGAACAAGTGAAGAAGAAAGTTATTTTTCTTTTAAAAGTAAATAAAGAGCTCGTCAATAATGGCTTCTCGCGTTAATCCTCTTACGCACCAAACGATGTTTCTCATTTCCAACGACGTAAACAATTCTCCGGAAACACGTGCCTGTATATTCGCACAAATCATAAGTTAATATTCACCTCATATACGAATTTGAAGACACAGCTATAAAATTGTTTAATTTTGCACCTTCAAAGAAAATCTTAATGTGCGAAATTTATAGCTCACTTTTATGCGTGGTTTCGTCTGATAAGTAAACTTTCACTCTTTAGAATGAAATAATAATAATATTTGACAAAATATTAAAAGGCGCTTTTGAGTAAAGATGCTAGGCGGTTAACTGAACTGCTAATTAAGCTATTTGGCTGCGTCATAATATACAAAGTCAGTAAAAGTGTTGTTGCCTGTTGTAAGCTGTTTCATGTAGGATATATGCGGGATGATACATACGAATGTGAGCGTGGTGCATCTTTCCAACACTGTAACATCTGTATTCATAAAGAACGCTTTGAGATGTCACAGTACTCTCGAACGCATAGCCCATAGGGTCATTCAAAGACGCACAAGTCTGTCAAACCCATATAAAACCCTACTATTGACACCAGGAGCGCATAGATTTATTAGCATTCTTTGCATAGTATTGTTTTATTACTCAGCCAAGTACGCTTCTTGAATACGGGTGTTAATGTAATCACATTTTTGAACTAGTAGCACCCCGCGGTTTCACCCACGTACTTCATATCCGTGGGAGTACGATGATAAATGATAGCCTATGTGTTACTTTGACTATTATATTATAAGCTATGTCATTGTAAAAGTCGTCGTTTTTACGTGAAAGAGTAACAAACATCCATGCTTACAAACCTTTGCGTTTATAATATTACCAAGACTAGCAAGAAGTAGGATAAATAGACAACTCACTAAAATACTAGTCGGGAAAGGAATGTGCTGTGCCACGCTCCCGGCTGCTTGGGTACCACAGTCTTGTTGAACTATTTCTCCCGTAAAACAAAAAAAAGTCGGTTGTCTGTAAAGTCGGCTTACTGACGATAGTTAAACGTGACAACGTCATAAGAAAATCCTGATGGATCGATTGTGCATCTTTGTCGCTCGTTCCGCGCTCTCGCTTGCACTTCAAACCTTAAATGAAACGCCTCAGAGCGAGGTAACACCGCAAGAGTCATGTTTTTTCGTGCTTCCGCCTCCATCGAATTATAAGACGTTGTCGCGTCAAAAAAAATTACACTGTCCCCGAAACGGTTAATACAAAAATATCAAAATAGGAATATAATATGAAATAAGCGAATGACTAAGCGAATTTCACCCAACATTAGCAATACGTTAGGTGCATGCGCTAACGAGACCCAAGAGTCTAATTACATTTATTTAAATTGTGCGCCTTTGTAGGCCATTAGACCTTGTTTCATTAAATTAATGAACCCTCCGGAGATCGTTCCTTTACACCTTACGTTAAGTTATAATCAGCCTGCCCATCTTTATGGGTCTTAGCTTTGGGTCGGAACGTCAAATAGAATCTTGGTTTACTATCGACAGATACGTCGTTCGTTCACTTCGGACAGCGATATGCGGAATAATAATTTTAGACATTGAAATGAAAGTATACAATCTGGTCATCATGTCATGTGACGATAATGTGACAAATTATTATTTATGCATAAATAACGATTTGGCTATAATTTTTATTTATTTAAGGAATTTCCGGAAAACCCAGTTGTAAAATTGAGAAACCTAAGAAAAATATAAAAATTACCACAATATTCTATACTGAGTAAAAACAATAAAAAGATGGCAGTCCTACGGAATAGAAGTGGAACCAACTTAGAATTATTATGATATTATCAATATTAAAATTTTAGTACTTATCTGTAATTTAAAATTCCATAATTGCATAATATCACATTAGTATATCGGTGACGCGAACCTATAGGAACTATTTTCTATTACGAAGAAGAAAGAAAGAAGAAAATAAAAGAAGTTTTCACTCCAAAAACCCATGCAAAACATGAACGCATATACCTAATACATAAACATAAGAAATATAAAATTAACAAACCTTGGAAATCGGCTTTACAGCTTAACAGCGACATTTGCTCTGATACTATATTGAGACAACTGTAATAAGATAAATAAATCAGAATCGCAGACAAATAAAGCTGATAATTGTAGGCCACAATTAATTTGACAGCGTGTCAGTAACTGTATAGAGCTGAACAACAATTGCGGTCTGTGGCCCTTTGGAAACCCTGGGAAGGGCCAGCCTAATATGATTTCACCCCGTATATTGCTTTATCTGATTATCTAATTCTCTTGTTACTATTGTGATTCCATTAGTTTCATTTTTTAATATATTACAATGGACAAGATCCGACGTTGGAACTTAAGACCTGAGAGAGAACAGATTTTAAGACAGTAAAATTTTAATTTGCTGGATGTAGGACTGGCTCAAACGTTACTTTCCTAACCAGGGTCCACAAAGACAATAATATTTAACCAAAAATATAATGTAACCTAGCTACTTTAAATGGTTAATAGATATTAGAATAGGGTACAATGGGATTCCCCACCATGGTTCAGGCCTTGTCGTGGCGGTGGGGCTCAGTAGCCCAGGGTGTCCCCAACACCTTGGGCGAAGCTAATACAAAAATCTCCTTTGCTTGACCCATGATTTTTCTGCAAACAGTGTGCCACATAATTCTCAAATACTATCAGTAACAGTTTTAACGTAAGTCAATAAAACCTCAAAACGCTCGTGTGTAAAACGGTTGCAATTAAAAATAATTTCAATTAACTGCAAATCTAGCTTAAAAGCCTAATTACCCATCACTTAGCCTACACTCATTTACACCTTCCAACCACAAATACCGCGTGGATGTAAATTGCAACATTAAAACACTTTTTTAAGCTTATCAAGCATTTTCTCCTTGTGTGTAATTTACAATACAATCAACACTCATTTCAATGAAATCACTTTTACGGTTTATCGCGGTTCTTTGTGGTTTTTAAGGATACATTTCGGATAGTTTACACTTACATGTCACGGGAAGTCTAGATGTCGAACATCCTAACATATCAAAATTATTCGAAATTAACTAATGATAAAAAACTGATTTAACTGTGCTAAAATCTAGAAAACTTGTTGCATTTTTACAAGTGACCAGCTATTGCACCCGCATACTTCCCGTTGGAATGCGGGGATAAATAATAGCCAATGTGTAATTCTGATGTGTAAGCAATATGGTCCAAAATTGTATGGGACGTTGGTCTATTTTTTTACACGTAAATTAATATTAAAAATTAATAAACTATTTTTATTTATTTTTAATGAATCTATGTATTTTTTAACCGACTCAAAAAAAGGAGGAGGTTATCAATTCGACTGTATGTTTTTTTTTTATTTATGGTATACTGTACAAGACTAGACCAGAAATGGACCGTCTCCTTTCATTAAAGCACATTGAGTGGTTTTTGCCATAAATGAGTAACAAACGTACATATATACATTCTTACAAAGTTTCACGTCTATAATACTAAAGTAATATTTAATATTTCAAACGCTAAAGTTTTTATTACAATTAGTAGGATTATACATTGAAATGTCATTTTTGAATAAATTGGTTTCACAAATTCTCATTTATTTCTTAGAGATGATATAATCGATTATGAACTCGATTTGATATTCATTGAATTATCAATATCTCGACTTCATGTATGAAGAGTACTTCAAATAACTAAAATCTTAATCGATTCAGTTTCAGTCAACACTAATTGGCTCTTACTGAAGCTTAGCTTGGCATAAGTACTATTAATTTAGAATTAATATTTACTCAATAATATACCCATCGTTACATACGTGTATGAGATGTTGCAAACTTTATTCATCTACATTAAATCTATAGAGACATGTACATAGCTAATAGATTTGAAAGTCTTGAAGTGATAGTATGTTAGATAATAAAATATAGTTACAGTAATTATTATCATGTTTATCTTAAATATCCTTTCTTTTATTTTCTACCTATATATCTATGTCGCGATACTTTAGGGTCTATTTGAGCCATGCTTTATTAACTGGTTGTTATTATAATAAAATAACGTATACGTTCTCCCGTAATTATAGTTCAAGTAAATCCGAAACGTCAAGCGTGTAATAATCATAATAAGCCGCGTAAAATTCGTATTTTTTTTAAATAATAAGTGAAATTCACAAGTATTTTGAGTTAATAATTAATAATTGCTACGGTAACCACAAATTATCGTTAATATCAGGATTGTCATTTTTTCGATATTATTTAGATGTAATATCATAATATTGTTTTCAACAGCATGGGGCACTTTCTCGGAGGAAGTAACCCGAAGGCTCTATATATTCACGCGGTGCTTGGATACAGCTGAAAACGCTCATTTATAAATACGCCCTGCATCAAGCAGAGGAGCCAAACGATGGTATAGTCAGCCTTTTTCAAGAATATAAACCAGTGGACTTAGGAATAACCTAAATATCAGTGCCAGTATCTATTGTCGACATTTTTCTAAACACCCGCTTTTTAATCAAAGAAACATCATCATCATTATCATCTTCTTGTTCTTCTTCTTCATCATCAACGTCAGTCTAAATCCTTACATTTTTGATGGATGAAAGAATATAATATAAAAATGGTAAATATCTCGCATCAAGTTTTTTAATAGCCTGAAAGTAATTACAAATCTAGACTTCATAAATCTAAGGCAGAATATCTCAGTCGACTAGCCATGATATACATTACTTTTGATTAGACAATCCAATTGGCGTTTGAAACTTTGACGAATGAGTTCTAGGGTCAATCAAAAATGCAATAATTTCAGGTCACGTTGGAACTTTGATAAGATCACTTTGAACCTGAGGTTGGGTTGATTTTCAAAGTTTGATTTGAAACTTGAAAATTTGGAATTGGTAAAGAATTACTATCAATGACAATGAATGTTCATGCTTCAGAAATTGTTTCTAGTTTTATTCAGAAGCTCAACGTTTCCATTCAGGTCCCATATTAATTTTTACAAGATCTGACCAGTCCTTTTTGAGTCATTTTCAATAATATTTATTAGTTGAGTTTGTTTGTCTCGATAATGTACTCATTTCATTACTTTTACATGTAAAATGAACTCTGTATAATATAATGCTTTGGAAGCGCATCATAGCGTTACGATGTCATCAAAATATCCATTCTTGTTGGTGATGTCCTGATGCAGATCTTTGGCGATATAATGGAATTCTCTAATAAATGCCAGCAATTCCGCTGGGCTTCCTTTGCTCATGATTACAAAACATTAAACGATAAAACATTGTAATAAGTGTAATTTAATTGTAAAATTAAATAACATACAATAAAAAAGTGTTCATTAATAAAATGTAAATTTAAGTGTAATTAAAAAATTGTCATAGTGAAACTATTTTTGAAACTATTGTTTTATTTTTGAACAAAACATTCGAGAAATTAAAATGGAAACAGAGTATACATATGATTCTGAATACTTTTAGAATTTTATTGTTTAAGTCGAATTTAGTAATCAAACAAAAAGCTTTTTTAAAACTGTGGAATCCTCAAATATTTTAAATTTAAAAGCTTATCTGTATATTGAAAACATACTTCTAAAATTTAAAAAACGAAGCCCGATAAAGCCAAAGCGATTACTCTGATCTGAGCAAACAGTACAAACGTTTTACAAACGGCATTCCAATAACTTTTCCCCAAAGACCGAGGTTTTCTGCATAAGCTTATATTCTCTAATCCGATATCCTCACAAAGAGAACTGTTGGGATTTTGATTCAGACAATTTTTATTTCATAAAATTTATCATCAGCGACCATTTGCGAGAGTTTTCTCTCTTTGTCTAGATATAACTATTTTGTTACATTAATAAATAATAAATAAAATAAAATTCATTTATTTCAGGTTTCACCCATAGTATAAGAAACAAATCTAAAATTAATCAGTTAATAGGTTACAAATATAAATAATAAAAAAAAAAAAAAAAAAAAAAAAAATACACAAAATACATTATACGAGTTACAGCGGGACGCACTAGCGGTAGATATGTATATAGATTGGTATCTTTAGCTCTGAGGATCCTTACTTAATTTTATAAATGTGAAAGTAATGTTTGTTACGCTTTTAAGCGAAAACTACTCAACTGATCACCGGTAGAATATAGGATAGAAGTAACATAGTAAAAATGTATGGTGCATATATAATTTTAACAATATTCGTGGCATAGATTCGAAGAGATATAAATAAAGGTAGGAATTTCAGTGGCGGTGCATCAGCCATCTTGGCGTTCTAATCTGCACCACTAGACAAGTGGCAAACGCTCAATTCTATTCTTTTGCGTTTACTCGCTAACTCCATAGGGTTGCTGCAATTTTTTTTAAGAACGTTTATTAAGACACATAAAGTGTATGGTTTTGTTTGTAAAAACGTCTAAAAACGTATGTAATTCGTTCCCCCTAGAAGAGTGGCATAAACGCTAAACGAATATAATAGAAAAGAATACTTATTCTATGGGAATTAACTAGCTTACGACATTAAAAAAAATTCAAGAAATATTATAACAATAATATTCGTTTTAAACGATGTACAGAGGTTGTTAAACGTTTTAAAAAAACTAAACCATATTCATTATGTATCTTAATAAACGTTCTTAAAAAATTTTGCAGCAACCCTATGGAGTTAGCGAGTAAACGCAAAAGAATAGAAGCGAGCGTTTGCCACTTGTCTAGAGGGGCTGATCTACGAAAACATTTTATCAAGTGCACAGTGATATGTTTTAAATGACCGTGATCATCAGAGTCACATAAGACTGAGTCTTCTCACGATCTCGCAATTAAACAAATAACCGAAATATCGGAATCCAAGAAAAATAAAAACGGATAGCACCCGAACAAATATCCTTACTAATATTATAAATGCGAAAGTAACTCTATCTGTCTGTTACGCTTTCAAACCACTGAACCGATTTTGATGATAGTTGGAACAAAGATAGATTAGAGCTTGGGAAAGGACATATGCTACTTATTGTTGCGAAAAAAAGCTTAGGGGGTTTAAATAGGGGATGAAAGTTTGTATGGAAGTTCGTCATTATACATAGAAGATGACGCCATGAAACTTTGCATTGAGGCACTTGATAAGAATTAAATAACCATTAATAATTATTGTTCCACGGTTTTTAAGATTTTTACCTATATGGGCATGAAATAGGAGACGAAAGTTCAAAAAAAGGGTTGTTCAAAAAAAATCTGTCTGTGTTTACTATACGTACGCACGGAACTGCGCTACTCCGAATTTAACGCGAGCGAAGCCATTTTTTTATTTATTTTTTCTTTTACGCCGGGAAATGCACTGACGCATACCGCTGGGGAGTGGGTCTCCCCAGGCTGGTATGTGGGACTCGTTGCGCCCGAAAGATGGTAAGTGGACGCAGCTCTACCCACTAAAACCCGGCGGGTGCTACCAATGCCGCCTTTGGTGAGGTGCCCGGATCTACAAGCAACAGGGCACCTCGACGGCTAGTCAGTCCCTCAGGGGACTGACGCCACCTCCACCACAGAGCAGTTGCCCCGCACCACAGAACAACCACTACTAACGTCTGGACAGTACACTGAGGTGAGGTTCCCATCCTCACCCCTTGCGCCCTGCTCTTTTGTCCCCTCTTCTTATAAGAGGGGTACGAAGGATTAATAAATGTATAGTGTGTACTATAAACAAGTATATATACATTAGCAGTTAAAGTCACATTGGTGATAATAAATAAAGATAACAATATAATATTTGGTTGTTAATTACTAAAAGACTTTAATAAGGCCCAAATTTTCGCAATACTTTCAATGAGATCAACGTCACGATAAGTTTGCTAGATCACAAGAATCTGTAGAATGAATTAAACAATATTATAAACTTTCCACCTGGCCTTAGGATAAACTTGGACAAGACGAAGCCATGTCCAACGAATCTCCCGAGGCAGTCCATGGCATAACTCTCAAAGTACTCCAGCTTTAATAGAGTGTCTGTCTTAGCTGAAGAGCACGTCAGGGGATAATTTTTACAAGCGTTTAAACACAAGCAATTATTAAGATTATACAAGGGTCTGACAATATGTGTTGACTACACTTTCGCAGGATAATCAGAAATCACCGGTTCAAATCTCTCGAAAAAACAATATGTATAATAAACATTAAATAACAATAGTCGTTGCTTATAATATGATTAACAATAATACAGTCACAGACAGAAAAAGAAGAAGAAGAACATATAAATTCATAATTTGAAAATATTCGAATATTCTCGCTCTTAATTCAAAATTTTGTAAAATGAAATAAATATTGTAAAACGAATATTATATGAAACGTAATTCGAAATATACGTTATTATTTGAAGACTTCCGTAGTTTGGCTGATTGTTGCTGCCCCAAACATTGAAAATAGAGACTCATTAATTATTCATAATAATTATCAGTTCAATCAAAATTTCATCATAACCTTCTATCAAAGTTTACTATCAACCAAAGACTACACGGTTCCATCTCAACCCGTACAGCAATCCTACTTTTTACTATTATTATAAACGCGAAAGTTTGAAGAAAAAATACTGAATAGATTTTAATGAAACTTTACATAGTAGTATAGTTTAAACCTTAGATCAATAATATGTCTAGATAGAGTGTCGTACGCAAAACACTTACAAAAAAATAGCGGCTGATTGTTCGCCTCTAAATGCTTTCTCCGTGTTTAGTATGCGTCCCGCTGTCATAGAATACGCATGAATTGTTACGCATTATTGTTTTTATTTATAATGAAGGTTTGTGTTTTAAAAGTGTAACGAGATTAAAAAGGATGATTATCGGAGATCTGTAGTAGCTGGTGTCACTATTCACGAACACATCTTTGAAAATGTTGGCCAGTTTTTTTTTTGTTTTGATTGTAGGGCGACACTCCATCTAGACATATTAATGATCTAAGCGCTATTATTTGAAAACTTCCGTAGTTTTGCTGATCGTTGCTGCCCAAAATATAGAAAAGAGAGATTCATTAATTATTCATAATTTTCAGTTAAATCAAAATTTAAACTTTGATAGAAGATTATGAATCTTTTATCAAAGTTTACTTTCAACCAAAGACTGCACGGTTCCATCTCAACCCGTATAGCAATCCTACTTTCTACTATTATAATAAACGCGAAACTTTGTAAGTAAGGATGTTTGTTACTCTTTCACGTAAAAAAATACTGAATAGATTTTAATGAAACTTTACATAGTAATATAGTTTAAACATTAGAACATTTTATACATATTATATATTTATCACCGTACTCTCACGGGAATGGGAAGCACGCGGGCGAAACCTCAGGGCGCTACTAGTCTTTTATAAATCGACACAAACGCTTATTACTATTAATTATGCCACGGATATTTAAAATAATCAAACAAATTAAACTACACTTTGAAGCAGATACTTAAAGGTTTTCACTCGACATTCATTCGACATTAAAATCTTGGAGCAATCGTCTCAAGAGCCAAAGAAACCATCAAAGAGTTATCAATTTTCTTTCAAGTGCAAGTTGAGAAAAAAATTAAGTTCAGGGCAATATAAATGAAAGGACGTAATTTTCTAATATACATAATATTTAAAAATGTAAGAAATGCTCTTACTTCATGCTCCCGTCTGCATAGGTCTTCCGTGAAATGTATGATCTAACTGAAGAGGAGGACCTATGCAGAAAAGAGCGCGGTACAGCACGCCTTTCACACCGGCAGATGTTCTGTATGACCGAGCAAGACAGGGAGGATAATAATCACCTACTATGTTACGTCTTAGGATAAGCAACAAGCTGGCGAAGCGAATTGAGCTGAGGGCGCTCTTTATACCCTCTTATAAGAGGGGGCAAAGAGCAGGGGGTAATGGGCGAGGACGGGAACCGCGCTTTTGTACTGTCTCGACATTGGGAGGGGTTGTTACATACGCACTCTCAACACTCACATCCTCCGCGGGATGCCTAAGCGCATTTCCCGGCGTTAAGGAAAAAAAAGAAAAAATAATGGGCAACAAGCTATTAAAATACCTTGGCTTGTCTCAAGACAACGCGGCCACTTACCCCCATGTAGCTCATCTGCTCATTCACCTGTCCAACTTACATAAAAATATATTATGCTTACTTTGAAATATTTTACAATATACGACAGTGGAAATCATCTAGGCATTTTTAACAAGCCTATGCTACCCTAGTGATTGGCAAGCCTTCTAACCTTTTTCATATATTAGAAGCGCAGGCTAGCTAGGATTTTATAAATGGGCTATTATTGTATTAAAACTGTCTGACAGAATTCGAAGAAGTCCTTTCGTGAACTAAAAACTAAACCTACATGAAAAGTCTAAATGATTTGACAGGTAGAGAAACGAATAAAAGAATGAATAAATAAATGAATGAATGAATGACTAAATGAATAAATGAATGTATGAATAAAAGTCTAAATGAATGAATGAATTATACTTTATTGTGCATACAAACAAAAGTACATAATAGCAGTCACATGAATTTATGTCAAATACATTTGTGTACATAAAGGCGGTCTTAATTATAATAATAATAAAAATAACTAAAAATAATGTCAATCATTGAAACATTAGCTGATTGTACTAACCTTACGCTACAATATGATTAGCTTCTCATCTGACACCGATTTTAAAACAATTCACAGGAAAATGTTCCAGTTTCCATCATCAAAAGTTGCGGTGAAAGTTTCAAATTGAATTTCCTTCGCTCCACTTCGAGAAATAGGTCATAAAAGACTATATAAAATCTTTGTTTGAACGAGTACAAAAATATTTCCAATTGCACTTTTATGGTTATGGCCTGATATTGGAATGTTTGGGCGGAATAATATCAGTTACAATCAAATTACGCAATCTAGGAGATTAAAAGATACAGAGTATAGACACAATGTAATTAAATATTTATCCATCCGCTGCGGAATATAGGTCTTTATCAATGAACGCCAAGACGACCAAACCGATTAATAAAACATATAAATATTAATTACACTCCGTCTTGCAGCAAGATGTTTGACGAAAGAAATAAGAAGGGTGTCATTAAGACGGAAGTGTAAAGTAAAAGCAATAGCAAACAGCAATACGATATGAAGATTATAGTAGATATAACAGATTAAGATATCGAGAAGATTGCAAAAATAATACCAAGACTCTAGAGCTAATCATATATATTTGTAAATGTGTTATAATAAGTATAAACTTATAGACACAAAAAGATAGGAAAAGAGAAGCCTTCGAAACGTGGTGCTGGAGAAGGATGGAGGGGATAAAATGGACAGAAATGGTGACAAACGCAAACGTTTTTAGATAGCGAAAGAGGAAAGAAATATTATTAAGACTGTTGATAACCGAAGAGGAAATTTGATTAGTCACCTGATACAACATGACTTGTTGATAAAAATATCATAGTGGGAAAGATTGATGGAAAAAGAGGAAGAGGTAGACCGAGAAGGAGTTATATGTAACAAATAAAGGTGAAGGTACAGGTTATGTCGTATCAGGAGGTGAAGGTGTTGGCGGAGAGGAGGAATGAATGGCGAATACTCCACCGACAAGAGCAGAGCTCTGAAATAGAGAGAGAGAGAGAAGTATAAACTTACTTCAAAATTCTCCATTACAGTACTACCTTAATGATACAGTCCATCTTTGTAATATATAGCTGGGATATTTGCTTCTACAATATTTAGTTTTTGAAGTTACTGATATCACGCGAAAAATAAGCACGTCAAAGTGACAATGTGTCCACACTCACCCGGCAAAATGGTCGGCCAATAGGCCAAAAAGAGTGGTGGCGTTTAGGTAGGCCAAGTGTTGGTCGGTGCAGAGGCCGGTGTTGGATGCGAATGGCAAGGGATCGGCCGTCTTGCCGGTCAATAAGGGAGGCATTATATGTTCAGCAGTAGAAGGATAAAGGCTGATGATGATTATACAACACTTGTGCTGTAAGTCCGGTTCTTCCACGGCAACGCACAGTGAGGATTGTCTGCTTCAATGCCTCGCCGTATGGCACAAACAACGCTTATAAAACCGAATGCAGCGTAATTGTGCTACCGATTTTACGCGACTCACAGCTGAATTATTTACGCTCGTTTAACCTCATCCTTAAAATAAAACATTTCAATAAATTAAAAATTAAAACAATACAGATAAAACTTCGACTAGGTACTTTTTAGTAAACAAAGTAAACCCTATTACCTCGCTAACTTCGTACCACATGTCGAAAAGGCTAACACTTATGTAGAAAACGACGGTATTTAGGGGGGTATTATCGGAATGCCGTCTATACGGTTAGCTCTGTTTGGGATCACGGTAATCGCCTTGGCTTTAAACCGGCGTCGTTTGTATAAATTGGGGATTTCAACAACTTATAGTAAAAGGAATATTTATTTATATCTGTGTTGTATATTATTAGACACTAGCAGCGCTCCGCGGCTTAGGAGGTACGTACCTCCTATTCCCATGGGAGTACGGGGATAAATTATAGCTTGTGTGTATAAGAATAAAAAATAAAATAATAATATAGCCTCTACATCAGAATAACAATTTTGATGTAGAAGCTATATTATTGTAAAGTTGTACCAAAATCTTTTAAGTAGTTTTTGCCTGAAAGTGTAACAAAAATACATCCACATAATAAACATTCATTAAAAAATGTCGTTTATAATATTACTATGATAATATGACTAGTAAAAATTGTGATTAATTAAGTTTTTGAGAATATTATTTTCGTATTACTTATGACTAACTGTTGTCCGTGGCTTCGTTCGCGTTAGCAAATAAAAATCATTTTTTTTATGTATCCTATGTTACTTCTAGGCCTCCTGGAATATGTGTACAAATGATGTGTGTGATTAAGCGAATCAGAATTAATAAGTATGCAAGCAAAACCGCTAGACGTTGCTTGTATTCCTTAAATTTTTAAATAATTGACAAAACAGTAAACGATTCGGCGGAATATAAAAGAAAACGTATTTATCCTTTCAGTTTCGAATGCTGGCATAATTTTATTAGCAGCAGACCGTTTTCACGAGGCAATAAAGATGACTAATGCACAAGGCGGTGGCTGCTCCGTTAATCTGAATATTCGCTGATAAAAAGTTATAAAGCTATGTGTTTTGGCTAATTTCAGCTTTAAAACAAGTACAAAAATGATCAAAATGGTTTCAATGGAATTGGATTTTATGTGACAAAAGTGTAAGATTTTTACTGCTTTATAGATTAATTTGAAAACGGAATGTCAGTGATTGTGGGGTACAAATCCGATAATATGTAATATAGTCCTACAGCTACTTTTGGACTTTCGCCTTTAAAGCTGCATTGGTATCATATCAGCAGATCAGGTGAGGTAATACACACATGTATGCATTCACAAGTCACAACTCTGCTACCAACTGTTTAGACTATGCTGAACGCAATCTTTATAATTTTAACATTTCAAACATTTTTACTTAAGGTAGTAAAGCAGGCAGAAGCAGACGATGCGTCGCAGCGACACTACGGGCTTTTATGTATTTCTTTGAAATTACCTCCATTGTTAGCAGTGAGACTGTGGTCAGACCACAGATAAGTAACCGTGTGTCCGTTGACGCGTCCATCTTGTTTCATGGAAAACTCGGAACCAACTGGTAACTGAATCCATCTGCTGTAATTGCCGTCTGCAGTCTGGTCATCATGACTGCAGCGACATGACGCAACTGCTAGCTGCTGCTGCTGCATGTAGTTAGCTACAAACTTGAATCTTAATACTCCTTTATTGATTAAGATGACAGTAATAAACTATTATAATCAACCAATTTCGGGATATCAATGAATAATATCCACAGAAGAAGAAGAGACAAAAGAGGTTCTAATTTCCAGCGTACTTCTTGAATGCTATGAGATATTTGTACTACTTTTACGAAGGAAGTTTCGTTAGTTTTACACACCACATGTTTGTGGTGTCTTATTTAACAATAAATAATGTTTGTAGCGACTCCTGCCTTTTTTTCTTGCTGTTACATATAGAATATGGTCTTTCATACTTTGGTTGTCTAATAGAGACCGCTTGATTCTTAAATTTATGTTGTGACCTGTTTTAAAATTTTATGGTTCAAAATAAAGCTTATTATTATAATCACTCATGATATAACTTTCTCTATCAAAGAGTATCCACCTCACAAAACACATTTTGTACGGATATCAAGCAAGTGGAAATGAGTCTTCGGATATGCATTGTTAGCTTAGGTTCGTTTGAAGTGCAGCGACGCAACGCCCTAACAGTGTAATGGCTACGTAGACAACACCAGATTTAATTATCCCGTAACAGGCACTAAAAGGTGGGATACGTTCCATCCATTACCATAGATAAATATTGTGCACAAACGTTCATGTTTTTTGTGAATATTGTACTATGGTAATCAAAAAATTCACAGTCAAGCGGCATTGGACAATAGGACGCAAATATACATGTTATCATATACCAGTATAATTTTTTGTTATTTTTGAAGTTTTAAAGTATTTTTTATGCGATATTAGTATACATATTTTACACAATACCTAAGTATTGGTATACATAGGACCATAAAACGTTATAACTCATAAACCAAGAAAACTGTTTAGGAACGTTTGTTGGTAAAGACAATTAAAAATTAAAGGTTTTCTTAAAGATGTCAAATGAGATGTTTTCTTAAAGCTTGGGAATAACACAGATATTTTTTGTGAAAAAAGATTAATCCGTAAGTTTTTTTTTATCTTAGGGTTCCCTGCATTTCAAACTAGTTTTTAGCGTATTTCAAGTGTACAATTACCTACGACATAAAAAATATTTTGTACATATTGATTTGATTTGAGTAATATTATGAATTAAAAATAATCATAATTCTCAAGCCAACAGTTGGCATTATATAAATTTACATATTTACTTACGATATTTTTGATTAAATTTGATAAGCAAAATCCGAGTGAAAGCGATTGATGATATACCCCTTAATTAAAATGTTTGTTACTAGTATGTTTATGAGAATATTACGGAAAAATCTCTTCAGACGATGAAAAAATGGTCAGAAGATGGGAATTATGAAGTCAAGCCATGTCAATCGCAACGACAAGATATTTTAATAATCTAAAAGCATCAATGGTGAATTTAATTTGAAATCTCTTCGTATCAATATGACCCAGTTTCACTTTCGTTGAATTGAAAATTATAAAGCGTAGCTTTTACCATCGCGTTTGAAAAAGTTTCATGAAGTTTTACGATTCCGTAAAAGGTGTATACATAATGAATAAATATTAAATTATGATGTAGACGTGATTATAATATTACCACGCACACGTTCTCTAAAATGATTATATTTAAATGATATTAAAGGGTTTTTTATAAGACGTTCCAAAATATAGGCTATATAATATACTATGCATGCACCTTTGCCTGCGTCAACTAAGGTTCAAAAGGTCCCAAACTTTTTGAAAATTTAATATAGCCTATGTTCACCGGAAATAGTGTAGCTTTCGTACAGTGAAAGAATTTTTCAAATTCTTTCACTGTCAATTCAAACAAACAATCAAATCTTTCCTCTTTATAATATTAGTTATTAACGAAACGGACAGACGTGTCGCAGTATAAATAAAGAATTGCAGCATCACAATTGCATTAAATTAAAATCGGACCAGCCGCTTAGGAGGAGTTCAGTGACATACAAATGTACAATAGAATTTTATATGTACATATAAAGATAACTATCCTACATTTCCTTATTAAAAACTCCGTTCTGAAAAATGAATGGGTAACCTCTATACATGCTAATTAAAATAAGAATTACAAACTAACAAAAAAAATCAACTATGTGAATCAGAGATTTTTGTTATTACAAATTGTCTTTTATTCGAGATAAACTTTCTTAGGTACTCTCAAATACCTCTCTTATGCGATGTCTTACTTGTGCGATCTAGACGCGAACGCGAAGCGGAGAGGCGCTCCGCAAAAACAATAAACTGTCAAAACTGTGCTGTCAAAACGGCGCACCGCATCATATTCAATTCGCGTCGTCATCGCTTTGCAATCGCGTTAGCTTTGAACCGTCCACGTAGGACAACACAAAACTGCAAATAATCGCAAAATCATTTGATAATACAATGTAAACACAATTACCAATTTAATTTTGAAATATTGTAAAATATGGGGTAACACCTCGCCCACATAAAAGCGGCGTAAACTGACAGCTATGCTGTCGCGTTTCGTGCTGTCTGTGAATTTCCATTGGTTTATTGGGAAGGATAGGGAAAGGAGGGCAACGCATAGGCTCTGGTTGTGCGTAAATGAATCGGCAATTGTAGTCACCATAAGGGACGTTTGCCGTTTTTTGACGTAAAATACGAATGGGTCCATTGCAAGTAGACAATAGGTAGTCTTGGCGTTCAGTTCAAATCATTTGGGAAAAGGTTTATAATTATGATGATGCTAAAATTCATATTTACGCTCTTCATATAAATTGGAATATATTATTATCACCCATATTCTCAAGTGGCTTTTGACTAAATCAAAATTGGCGCCGACTTCAATCTACTTAATTGAATTCAGATATAAAACCGATGGTTCGATGGTAGCGCTCAGCGCTCACGTTAATTTGATGTAAATGTGGCCGGAGGCTGCATAAACGGACACATTCGAATTTCGAATCCCAACGATCATTGGAGCTTGACTTTTACGTTTTGTACGTTTATTTTTTACATTTTAAAAATAAAATAAAAAAAATCAATATTTCATTACTTTCAATAAAAAGAAAAAATGAAATTGCTGAAATGACAATAATCATATCATAAACAATAGTGTGTGGCAGTGAGTTGGTTCCAGACACAGGAGAACGGATGACCGATTAAACAATAAGGTTCAAAAATGGAGGCCGCTTTTAGGTAGATGAAGGCCATTAAAGTGGACTTAACTTCAGGCTTATGATGATGATATAGCCTCCTCCTTTTGAAGTCGGTTAAAAATGGAAATGTTTTTTATTTCATACATAATAAAA
Organism: Lycaena phlaeas; assembly: GCA_905333005.2. NCBI lineage: Eukaryota > Metazoa > Arthropoda > Insecta > Lepidoptera > Lycaenidae > Lycaena > Lycaena phlaeas. Next base: position 3,555,957 of record HG995174.1, read on the forward strand.
TATTATGTTAGAATTAAAATAGTAAGATCCTCTAGTGACCGTGGTTGTTGTAATGTATAAATAAAAAAAATATTTATTACTTTATCCACACATCACAAATCTCAATAATCAGTTAATCAACAGTTCAAATCATCAGTTAAAAAACGAATCGTAAAAAATAAATTCAACTATTGAATTCCACCAAAGCGGTTTTACAGAACCATTACTTAATATCTGGAATGATAATTAATTAATTTGTTAACATCTCAATATTTATAAACCTTTCTGGCTCTCTACTAATTGAATTAAGTTCAATGATTTCTCTTCTTGATTTCTACTTTTTCGTATTGTATTATTATCTTTTGTGTTGAGCATTAGCTTTATTGTTATTATCTCACGTCTTTGTCTGTATCTTTCATTTTAGTTTTAGTATAAATGGTGTTACTTTTATGCGTTCTTTTATGAGGAACTTATTTATAGAAATAAAAGACATTTTTGGATTATATAACCATCATTAAAGGAAAAGGCATTTTTAATAGTTTAGGTTCTAGTACGAGGTACAGATCTCTCTCAGAAGCCCTTATGCGAAAGGTTCTGGATTCGATCCCGATCCCCCGTGTGTGCCTTGAAATAGGTCTTTCTAATTATCTAAGTGCATCCCAAATACGAGACCATCGCTCGCTCACCGGTGAAGGAAAACGTTGTGAGGAAACCCGCATGCTTGATGAGATTGAAAGTCTATAAAGGTATGTGAAGTTCACCAACCCGCACTGAGCTAGCGCATCGGTGAACTATGGCCCATTAGCCTCCTCGCCTGATTTCGAGGAGGAGACCCGTGCCCAGCAGCTTTTTTTTATGAGGTAGTCACCTTAAAGTTCTGACTGCTCTATTGCCTCAGTCGATCATAAAACAGACGTGAAACATCTAAATTATGTTATATACATGTTATATTAACATTTATATTTATAGTAATTTATCCTGACTAATATTATAAATGTGAAATTAGGGATGTTTGTTGCGCTTTCACACGTAAACTACTAAACCGATCATAATGGTACTTTGTAAACAATATATCCTCAGAGGTACTAGAAGTAACATTGGATACATTAAAAATGGGATCTATCAAGTTCAAGTTTTTTTTCTAACGCGAGTGAAGCGGTGAAAATATGGAACACAATAAAAAAACGACGCCATCATGGCAATTAAATTGATTTACAACACATCAAAAAGCAGAATGTGTGCATAATAGCACAAACGACCCTTAAACCCTGTTGCTGAATACCATCGCCCTCCTCGAAATTAAGTGAGGAGTTTGTTACATATGCCCCGGTCTATTTGAAATAATCATCTTACACGATGCGTCCTAGTGATTACCTTTAAGCAAGCGATACTTGTCTATTAGAATTCTGCAGGGATACATTCGGAAACACACAGAGTGTTCTGATTTGATCCGGCGGAGCGACTGAATGAGGACACAAAAAGAAAAAATGTTTGTATTAATGATGTAGTTATATCGACAAGGTACAGGTTCAAAGAGAATTTCAAAATAAGCCCCCTTTGGACCCATCCATCAAAGCCTACACTAGAATATTACTCACAAATTAAATCGCTTTATACTCAACAAAGTACTTACAATATTAATAACTAGCAAGAAAGTGGCACAAAATATATAATATACTGAGAAAATTCCTGGTGCAAGCCCCAAGAACTTCGCTAATTTGAACTAAAACATGTCTGAGGAGTTTTTACTTGGGAACAGTTTTGAAACATCAATTCCATAGTGTCTGGCAACTATTTTGCGAGCGTGCAACCTATAATTTAAGTTGTAACAGCGATATTAAACTTTCTTACCTCCTCTACCCCCTCCCTTTAGTTTCGTCTTATAAGTAAATAACTTATATTCTGTATACTTACATAAGTGGGGTTGCCAGTTAGTTAGGCATTCCTCAAAATGTGGGGAATTTATTTGCGCAAAACATTATTGTTTTTCATTGGGAAAATGTAGTTTTATTTATTTCGTACTTTCAATTTTGCGACCATTCAAAAAAGGTTTCAACTTTCATTTCTCTTTCAGCTCGATTTTATTCTTTGATTCTTTGTAACAATGTTTAAGTATTTTTTCATAAAATATAATTTACTGAGAGCGCCCCGCGTTTTCACCCGCGTAATTCTCATTCCCGTGGGAGCTATATTATTGTAAAGTTTTATTAAAATCCATTCAGTAGTTTTTACGTGAAAGGGTAACAAACATCCATACTTACAAACTTTTGCGTTTATAATTATACAATTAAACGAACTTAGCTAAAGTGAAGTTCTATTGTAATTACACGAGATGATTAGTCCGAGATATCAGTCAGATAGTAGGATTGAATTATGGAATTTTAATACAATCGAGAGACAATTCTAATTTTAACCTTGGAGCCGGACTAATGCTTTGAATGCGGTATAAATAAATATAAACAAAGAAATAAATAAAAAACTCTTAGCAATTTTTTATTTAGCAGCTATCTACTTTTATATTAATTTAAATTTATACATTAAAGCTCATCAATTTAAAGTATCGAGTATTGAAGATCAACAAGCAGAGCGGATATATGAACTTTGACGGAATTGTTCCGAAGCGCCGTGGATGTCCTTTGTCAAAGTGGCTTTTATAGCGCTCAAAGTGCAGCTTCTATAGAGCTTAGCAATGTTACAGCATCTAAGTTTAACAAGGTAAATGAAAACTCAAAGTTTCCTTATAAATTTTCTTTGAAGACTTAACTTCTGTTTATCTAATAAAGGCGATGGCTTTTTTCATTCAATTTACGACCTAGCTTTTATACCTAAGTAAATAATCAAATAATGCATTATGGCGTTGTTTGTTTGTTGGATTTTTATTATAATTTTTTATAGCCAGCGTTCGCTTAGTCCACAGTAGCCTTTTTATTTATATAGAGAGAATGGAGCATTTCACACTTTTTAGGACTTATGTTTTAAATTTCATTCTTAGAGTAAACAAAGACAAATTAAGTTCTGTCTTACTTAACGTTTCTTTATAATGTCTATTGCCGTATTTAATTACTGACGGTAATCCATTTAATCTTTTATTTCAGTTTCAAAATCCCTTTAGAGCTTATCGTTCAAAGGATGATGCTTCAAAGCGCTTTTTAAATGTTCAAAAGACGTGTAGCCAATGTATGCTCGCCAAAAAAGTGTCAAAGAATCCATTGCTAAATAGCTGCGCCATTTTTAGACTCGTCAATTCACAAAGTGAAATATATGTTGGCAAAGACTTGGTGGAATTTTGTCAGAGTTTGCAACATGAATGTCACGTTCGGTAAATTAACAATCTCGGATTTGAGGGATGGAGATTGTCTAGAAGATTATTAATTTATTCCATATTTATTTTCAGATATAGATCGGGAACGCCGTGCGAGATGAAGTTAATCATGAATTTAATGAAATAAATGAATTAGAATAAAGTTAGAATAAAAAAATAGATACTTGATGATTCTACTCATGACGTGAATGCTGGCACTCGCGGAGGCTACGCACGTCGGGGCAGTACGATGAAGTGAGGTTCCCATCCTCACCCCTTGCCCCCTGCTCTTTTGTCCCCTCTTCTTATAAGAGGGATACAAAGAGCCCCCTAGGCTCAATTCGCTTCGCCCGAGGTGTTGGGGTCACCCTGGGCTACTGAGCCCCACCGCCACGACAAGGCCTGAGCCATGGTGGGGATTGAATGTACCTACCTGGGCTAATTCCAGTTGAACTCGTTATCGAGTGACTTGCCTCTTGTCTATCTCACTAAAATTAAAAAGCCTAAGCTATCTAACAAGAATTTCACATTTAAAAGGTATTTCAATGACGCTAAAGCATTTTTCAGTTGGTATGGAAGTATCCAAGAGAATTTACCAAGAAGACCCTGGTATGATGAGCTGGATACAGCTAGCCGTGAATATATTACAACAATAAACAGATTACGATTTGGCCACAACACTGCACCCGCACACCTCGCAAGACTCAATATAATAAATAGTAACATTTGCACCTTCTGTAATAACGAGATCGCCGACATGAACCACATTTTCTTCAAGTGTCAAAATCAAACGTTCATTTTTCAAAGACTAGTAATGGCAAGTGAAATAATAGAATATATAAATAGTGATACCTCCCGCCGCCACCTATGTGATTTGCTAAAGAACCAAAAGTGTTATAGTGCATTATATAAATACGTTAAAAATACAGTGGGAAAAATTTAAATACTTGAAAAATAAAATCAGTGAAAAAGTGTTAATAAATAAACGTTAAAAAATTGTGACTGAAAATAAGTCTTGGCTTAAAGGTCTCGCAACCAGGCCATAAAATCTTCAAAAAAAAAAAAAACAGTCGGACTGTCAATGTTAATCCAGCCCGAGGCTAACGAACGTCACAAGAATCGTGTTTGTCAAAAAACCATGATGTATCGTCCAAGCGTATCGAGACCGCTCTACCGCAGTATTTGTATGCGGAATCTGCATCTGAAATGATTTTTTTACATGATGTATTCCATGTATGTAAGCGTTTTCTTTTTTTTTTGTAGTATGATTTGGGTCAGCTAACAATATCAAAGACTTTTTATTCTTCAATTTGATAATGATGTATGATTAGCATTTTATCTGAACACTTTATATAAGGTACCGGGCTGGCATCTCTCGCTCAGGTAATACCGGCGTATTGCTGTCGCGTTTCGTGTGGTTTGTGAGTTTCCGCTGGCCCATTTTACATATCATATCTGCATAGTCTCTGGTTGTGTGGCTGTTTGTGTGGGTCAAAAGGCTAAGCTATAGAAAATGCTCCAAATGTGTTAAAAAAAACCTTTATTTCTTCTTCTTTATAACCTTATCGGGGCAGATGATTATAAAGATATGTCCTTATTAAGAATATAATTTACATCTCACTATTCATCAGTTGTTGAAACAAAAAACTAGAACACATACAGTTACGTGATACAATTAATATCAACCCTTAAATGGGTACGGGTCTCCTCGAAATCCGGGGAGGAGAGTGTTGTGCTATCACCGCTGCGCTGAAGCAACTCAAGTAGGTGAACTTTACAACTTTTTGTGAGTCTGATGAGATTTATATCCTGAAAACTCAATGGTCTTAATTTAATTTGATCATTCTCATAATGACCCTATTTCGTACATTATTCGACATAGATCTCTCCTTATTAGGGCCTTTGATCTAGACGTCATGACGTCATCAATGTAAAGTTATGGCGTCGTGATGTGCGGATAATGATACGGCTACTTAAATTGTCACATTACGCACCGTGCGACAACACCGCACCATTCCACGTTGACAACGCCGTAGAGATGTGAAGAGGTCGATTCGAAATGATAAAATGTACAGGATAGACCACGTGATTAAGCGTGGCCTTAAGTCAATCCCATACATTTTATCATTTTCGAACTTCGCTAACGCTTTCTTAATGGCATTTTGACTAGGCCCCCTTACCTTACCCCCTTCATCTTTTTTCGTATAAGTATTCAAACGTTTTGTCGTCAATGCATAAAAATAGTCAAAGTAGCTTCAAAGTCCTGATAAATGGGATATATGATATTTTCAAAAATAAGATCTTTTACGCATCAGATTTATCAGCGTTGATGTTGTAATGGATCGGCGTCATCAAGCCCAAGCTAATTGGCACCGTATCTGCGACGTTGACACAATACCCAAACCAACAATGGACGGTGAAAAATTTCAACACCGCAATCCTTTCTCGTATAACTGGTTTTATCTAGATTTTTTTGGAGTTAAGATGATTTTGATAGATGAAACTGTAAGCTACTGAATATATCTTCTTAAAACATTTTATAGGAATTATAATTAAACAACGTTTACGGATTTTATTGCGGTTTATTGAGTTTTTTACAAGCCCGACGTTTCGGATACTTTACAGCAACCATGGTCACGGGAGGACTGTAAAGTATCCGAAACGTCGGGCTTGTAAAAAACTAAATAAACCGCGATAAAATCCGTAAAAGTTGTTTCATTATAATGAGTGAAATTCGCGTAAACATAAGAAAACAATATTTTATAGGAATATTAAATAATTTAAGCCTAATGCTATAAATAAAAAAGGGACGAACGATTATACGAGTAGGTATATAGGTTATATAGGTTCACTAAATAATCTGGGTTGTTTTAGTTAGTGCGTAAAATGGCAGAAAAACTATTGCTTATTAACTGTTCCGTGTAAAAATCATTTACTTTTTTTATTTGTGCTTATTGAGTAATTTTTTTTTTATAATGATAGAGGTTTTTTCTGTTCCAAATTCTAACTTACTATTTTATTATAATTAATTGTCTTTTTTTATTACCTGCATGTTGTCTTAATCATCTTTGATAAAAATAACTCTTTAATTAGTACTCCCGTAAATGAATCATGTGCCATTGTGTTGACGATAAAATAAATTAAATAGAGAATGGAACGTAGTGTATTACAGGTTTTGTTGAGTTGTTTTTTTTTATCAAATATCAAATCTATAACGAAAGAGTCACTTTATTAAATAAACAGTGGAAATAGAAAAATGCAAGTGACCTGAACCAATGTTGGTTAAAGACTGATTCTAGATCCGTGAATGACAGCTAGCTTTTTAACGCGTGTGATGAGAAGTGCTTACATCGAGAATATATAACAGTACGTTTGGAAATCTTGAGTTAAATTATATCCTAAAAAAAATGTAAAAAAAAACTCAGTGATCAATGACCGCGACGTGTTTGTTTGCCTAACACAAAAAACCTACTTATCCTATTCCATTGTTCATTTCAAGTTCATTGTCAAGCCAAAAATGGCCATAAAAATCATTTCGCCAAATGATATTACAAATCATTGATTATATCAGTTATACCCGAGAGCTCAATTAGCTCATAAACAGCATAATTATTCGCAGCCGAATATCTAACGGCCACGTAAAATATTTGGCCGCTTACCAGCGAATTGGCTTTTGAGTTCAATTTTCAAATTGAAAAAAAAAATGGCGCGCAATTTTGTAATTTGGAAAGTAAAAAGTAAAAATAAGAAAAGCATATAATATTATGTTCTACTGCTGGGCATGCATTTCCTCCCTAAAACAGACGAGGAGAGTGAGGGTCATAGTTCACCGATACGCTGGCCCAATGTGAATTGGTGAACTATACAAATCAAATACTTTTAATCTCATTCGGCACATGCAGGTTTCCTCTCGATGTTTTCCTTCACCGTTAAGCGAGCGGTGGTATATAGAAAATTTAGAAAAAATCCCATCGCAAAGCAACATAAAGGAGTCATGATAAAACCTGAACCTCTCAAACAGCAGCCAACCTCGACTGAACGGAACTTCGTCGCCAGAAGATAAAACGGACAGAATAATCTAAAGAAGAAAGCAACGAATGATTCTGATATAGAAAATGGAAATCAAACAAAAGATTTTGATCAATAATAAAAACACATATTTATAATACTAAAAAATATAAATACTTTTTTCAATAAAATTATTTTTACTTCGCGGCTTCGAAAATATATCTCTGGAGTATATTTCTGTTGGTGATTTTCATTGGAAAGTTCGTTTCAGACATACGCATATATAAAATATGAATTCCCTAAGCGGGGAAAAAAAATCCCACTCATTCTGAACTTTTCTGATTAAATTTGTTGTTGTTGAGTATGTCCCGAGGCAGTTTTAACGCATCACAAAAAATATGAAAAGGTCATTTGGATAAGGATATCGAATCTACTCAGTAGCTGCGAGTACCCCACCGTGTTACAAAAACTCCTTAGTCGGCTTTGAACTTCAACCTTCGCGACGCAAATCTTTGCCATCTCGAAAGTTTTCGATTCTTTCCACCTTAAGTGAAGGACGTTTTTTAAATCGAACTTGTTTTGAATTCATTTGACTTGGAAATGAACCGAGATACTATGTTACTTAATGTAGGCAGTATCGCAGCATTTTACAAGTCAAATTGCTTAGGAAATAATAACACAACTGGTATTTCTTATACTCTTCAGAATTGTTTTATGAAAAATAGTTTTTTTAATACTTGCGATAAAACAGTACTTAGATAATAAAAAGGTACTCTTGCTTCCTTTCAACCATAATTATATTCTTAAAATATTTTATGCTAAATATAAGTGTTATTTACCACGCACTCAAATATTTCGACATTATCTATGAAAGTTTCATTCACCGGACACGATTTTCTTGTACATTCGTAGACAATGACTACATATCGAGCTCCTCGAAATAAAGAAGACATAGTAAACGTCTTGTTTTAAATAATTTCGGTATTGAAAATTGATTTGAAATCCTACATACGTCCTTCAAAATATATAAGTAACAAGAAGTGTCCCGCGGTTTGTCCCGCGGCTTAGCCCGTATTTCCCGTCCCCGTGGGAGTATGGGGATAAATTTTAGCCTATGTGTTATTCTGATGTGTAAGCTATAATATTGTAAAGTTTCATTAATATCCATTCAGTAGTTTTTACGTAAAAGAGTAACAAACATCAATACTTATAAACTTTCGCATTTATAATATTAGTGGGGTTAAACACTCACCACATAATTATAATATACGAAAACGTCCCAGTGGCTATACTAGAAGATAAAGTCGAAAGTAATTCACAAGTACATTACAGATTCTTAAAAGTCTCTCAAGTACGGCGTACGCAAAGGTATCTCGACAGTCATTGAATTTATCTGATATCGATAAGATGTTACTCTTCCGTTTATTTTTATAACATTTTTCTGAGGCTTCAAATTCAAATTTTTGTAATTTTTGTTTTAAATGAGCAGGAATTTGGACGATAATTAAAAAACACTAATACACTAATTTGCTGCGTTTCGGCTTTACTATCAATTTTTATGATATGTTGAGAAAGCAGTTTCACTGCGACATCAAAAAAAAGGAAAAAATGTATATGCTAGTTCCAGATAAACTAGGTTATGTCAAACGGTGACGTCGACCACTTGCCATCAGGTAAGTCTGCCAGTTCGCTTATCAAAAAAAATCATATACTCACATGTTTTAACCAAACAAATTTTATTTACAATATTCTTTACAACCAAAATTAGGATCGTTCTCTTGAGACCACTTCGTATTATTTAGGATATATTTAATATATCAAAGGTACCTTAATAATTTTCCAGACGTAAATCCGTGTGTGTGTCCCACAGGACTCGTATGGTGCTCCTTAATAATTAGGATTATCAAAACAATTCGTTCTGATCTTTAAGGATTCTTTATGATGGATATTAATGTTAGGATGACGACCTATGTGGCTCAATGGTTAGCGCGTTGGCGCACAAGCCGGAGGTAGCGGGTTTGAATCTCGCCAGGGAACGAAAAGATTTCTGTGTTCCTGGGTCATGGATGTGTATTAAATATGTGTATTATACAATAAAAAACTTAAATATAAATATTAATATAAAAATTATTTATTATTATATGTATTTCCGTTGTCTGGTACCCTTGACACAAGTCTCTTTGAGAACTTACCACGGGATCAGATTGACGTGGTGTAAAAGCGCCCATAGATGAAGCAGAGAACAGAAAGCCCAAATTATAAGCAGATTTATTGACCATTTAAAGCGTAATATGTACCATGCTTATTATTTTGGTTTAGCAAAGCTCCATAGTCTTCTATAGTCATCAAACAAACTTAACCAGTACGACAATTATTCTTTTATAAATATGTTTTATGAGCGAAAATCGCCTCTATTGGTTATGATGAAAACTAGCATCTCACAGGAAAGGTTTCATACGATCTCGGCCGACACTCAGATTGGCCGATCGGAGACTTGGCGATCGGAAGTTTTCATGATTTCCGCCTGTTTTCGCTTCACCGCTGCACGTTCGGTCGAGGCGTTTCAAATAACAAACAATGTTCCTTTTTAGAGTAAGGCTTATATTGTAAGGATAATATGTATGTTCTCATGACTTTGCATAGCCTATTACCAGTGTACGATCAAAACGCTTCTAACGATTACTCAATTGTCAAATTCTGACGACGATCGGTGGCTTTCAATATCCTATCTATCTTAAAATTTTCGTATCGATCTTAAAATTTTGACAGATTTTGTAAGAAAATATGTCAAAATTTCAAGATATACAGGAACATTTTAAAATAGATAGGATATTGAAAGCCGCCGTATAAGAGCGCACAAATACATAATATATCGAAAACATTAATATATAAGATACATAAATCAGAAATAATCATTACATCTGTAATTAGTTTATGATTAATAATAGATTACAATATTTGTGAAAAAAAAAACTTAAGAAATAGATTGAATCAGAAACATACATAATATTATATCATAACCATCCTTTTTTATTTTATAGAGTCAGGATTATTATTATTATTTAAAAATATGCATGTTATTCTGAATTTTGCTAGTGTGTTTTCTTCGAAAATATTTGAAATTATACAATATTTTTTACAATTTTAATATTTTTTGTGTTTAGTCTATTTTACAATATTCGTAAATAATGTCGAAATATAGAGAAGTATCTATCCAGATACATTTAAAGGTAAATAGATATTCATATGCATTTATCTCTGGTTATAATTAAATAATATTATTATTAAAACTTTTAATTTATTTATTATATTTAAAACATTATTAATTTATATTTATTTTATTATTTTTATATATTTCACATATATATATTGAATTCTAAGAATACACGAATTTAACCCATTATAAAAACTTTTTACTGATTTTACCGGGGTCTATTAAGTTTTTTGCATTGCTATAAAATCTGTAAAAGTTATTTCATTATAAAGTACTTTTGATTAGAGTAAATATTAGCTACCCTTTGATTTTTTGAGCTAAAACACTCCGATGTTTTAGTTTCTCCAAACCTTAAGTACACCCACATTTAACTTTTTATGAGCGTCATTACCGCTTGACAAAGATAAGTGCTTTCATACAGATAAAATTATGGGGAATGAACAAAAAAAAAACGCGTTAAACAGGTGCGAAAACCATTTATATTCTTTCTGAGGCTGAAATTGGGTATTATAATGCTCGTTTTACATTATGACAAATAATTTGCACTTCATAAGCGTTAAATTGATCATTAGGTTTTTCTTGAGCGCAATAAAGGAAAAAATATTTATAACCTTTTTTAGAACACTTTTGTATGCTTATTGCTTAAGATTATTTTTTGACGGCTGGTGGTAATGTCAGGTGAATGGACGCAGTTTTTGAATCCCATTTTTTTATTTCCCGGGATTGAACACGGAAAGAGATCGTATTCTTGCACGTTGTTATAATTTTCTATCAAATTTCAAATCCTCGAAACTTGACCATTATTATAAACTACCCCTAACTTTGTTATATTTTTTATGAAAATAATAAATGTACAAACTAAATTTTTTTTTAAGAAACTCAACTCCTTTTCCGCGTCTAGTTTCCGTTCGTTAAGTAATAATTAATTGCACTCAGAGCATCAACTTTTTGTCATGTCTCACTTTGTAGGACGGATATTTTTAATGGAAAATTATTGCACTATAAAAATTAATGTTTCAACATTGCTTGGATGGAAAGCCTTTAAAAACAACTTACCTGAGCTTATGCGTTGTAAAAGTAGTTTAATTTTAATTGACTATAAGAGAGATCAAATTACGATAAATCCATTCGATATTTTCAATTTTTGTATTTTAAAGTTAAAGGTTTTAAGTTAAAAAAAAATATTAACAAGATTATTTCTGACCATGAGCGACGGTGGTCCAGTGGTGGATGGACTCGACCTCTTATGCAAGAGGTTCCGGGCTCGATCCTGACCCTTCCGTGTGTGTCTTGAAATGAAATTTTCTTATTTCCTAAGTGCACCCCAAACACAAGACCATCGGTCGCTCCCCGGTGAATGAAAACATCCTGAGGAAAGCTACATGCCTGATGAGATTGTAAATCTTTGAAGGTATGTGAAGTTCACCAACCCGCATTGGGCCACCACATCGGTTAACTATTACCCATTACCCTCCACGCCTGATTTCGAGGAGGAGACCCGTGCCCAGCAGTGGGACATAATATAAGGGTTGATACTTTACTTTACTATACTTTTACTTTATGTACCGTAAAAATTTTCACTGTTAAGAGTATCTGGTATCCGGAATCTGAATTCTGTTTTAAAAAGAGTGTGTTTTTTTTAAATGGCCTATGCTGTTGGTCTAAAAACCTTTACGCTTAATCGGTATAGTAGATGAGAGGATAGCTCGTCTAAAAAGGTTAAGGGCAAGGTCTCCCCCACCAGCCGGGAGGTTATCAGCGGCACGGTCTTCAGGCATTTTCGGATCGGAAAAATAAGGTCAAGACTATTACTGGCATCAAGACATCATCTCAGGATAGACAGCATATAAATTGAGTTGTCCGGACCAGTTCCTGGTGAACTAGGTTTTGTTCCTGACCTTACTTCCCAGAACGAGCAATTCAGTTGCCGACTAAAATATTATTTACTTTGCTAATAAAATTCTAGTAAAAGTGTCCACCATAGAGCGCCTTTATAAGTATATAACTTCATTAACATAACATTATTACTTAGAGACCAAATGTAAAGCAACTAGTAATATACGCCTAGTGACTAGGCGTATATTATTAAAATTTGCATATTGAAAGAACTATTTAAAGAACTTCGTAAAATAAGCATGTTGATACCAACATTGACAAATACCATAACATAGATATTTGCTCTAGTAAAAAATACTCCCATTATAATAGTACGAACTATGAAAGTACTTAATTTTTAACAGGTTTGTCCGTGGATGGGCGATCATCTTTACATAGAGACTCCTCCATGCCTCGAAAAGCACGTTAAGTCGTTGCATTGATCCCGGCTGCCATTTATGAATTGCCTGTATTACCACGGGATACCGTATTACCCAGTTACTGGGTTGTGGAGGCCCGAAAGGTATTTCCATTTAAAATGCTGGTATTCAGCTGAAGCCGGTTAGACTGGAAGCTGATCCCAAAATAGTTGGAAAAAGGTTAAGGAGATGATGCAATGAAATCTTAAAGAAGAATGTAATGTACATGCATTGTACGTTTTGCCAGGTAATTTCAATTAAGTTCTTGTGAAAAGATAATCTGGTATTATAACAAGAAAAGAAAACGCAAAGAACACTACGAGAAAAATTAAAATGGCTCTTACTCACAAAGCAACTGCTTAACATAATTTAAAACTGAGCGTACTTTTATGAATGCGATAAAATGAACTCACATTTATTTACCCTTTGACATAATAATTTTTCAGGACCTTTTTGCGTATGAAATTTATAATTTAAGAGGATTTTATGTAACCCGCCCCTTACGCCATTTAATGTCTTTCATCTTTATTATAAGCTTCGTTGCTAATACATTACAAAAAGGAGGCTAAATGTATATTTTGTGCTCACCAAATTTAAGTATTTACATGACTAAAAACTGTTCTCAATAATTGTCTTACTACGAGAATTTCTCGTTATAATACCTCGTATTGACGAGATTTTTAGAATAAATTTCGATTTTTTCAAATTCTAAAAAATATTGGACACATTCGTTATTGATTCAAAATTTTTAATGTTCAATAAAATTTTATGACTAATCTAACTCCCATTTCTACGAGTACCGAAGATCTCTTACCTAGGAACACAAACTCGTACCTAACCTTACTACACAAGTAGTTACAATTAAAGAAATACAATCAAAAGTTTAAAGTATTCTCTGAGCGTTCACACCTTTTATTCAAGTAAACGTCTTAGCCTTTTCACTTTAAAAATTAAAAGAAAGCAAACCTAAATAACCGTAAATTCTGCAGCTATTACTAGTACTTTAAGAAGCTCAAGTACTCCGCTGTTAGCAGATATATTTTAAAGAAAATGTCTTTGTATGGTCGAGTTGGTCTAAGTAATGGTACCTACTTGTATTTTACTCTCGATATATTGTTTCAAAACCTAAGAGATTTTTCGCCTGACTACGACAAAGCTAAAAAGAATAGTTGGAATTAAACAGTCTATGTATCTTTAAGGACTCTGATGTTGAGGAGATGTCAAACGATTTTTCCCATAATCTGGGTTCGGATTAAGAGTCGTGTATGACAAAAAGAAGAATATACTTCCTCATTTCCCTATCTCTTGACTCGTAGTTAGACTTTTGCAGTCCTCTTTTCGTTAATTGAAATAGCCAAGCAACAGATGAAAGATATTGATCATTAAAATAGCAGGTCACGGGTATCATCCCCACCATGGTTCAAGCCTTGTCGTGGCGATGGGGCTCAGTAGTCTAGGGTGAGCCCAACACCTTGGGCGAAGCTGATTGAGCCAAGGGGGCTCTTTGTGCCGCTCTTATAAGAAGAGGGGACAAAAAACAGGGGGCAAGGGACGAGGATGGGAACCTCGCTTCATTGTACTGTCCTGACGGTGGGAGGGGTTGTTCTGTGGTGCGGGGCAACCCGTCTGTGGAGGTGGTGTTGGCCCCCTGAGGGGACTGACTGGCCGAGGTTTTAGTGGGTAGAGCTGCGTCCACTTACCAGCTTTCGGGCGCAGCGAGTCCCACATACCCGCCTGGGGAGACCCACTCCCCGGTGGGATGCGGATGAGGATGATTGTTTGCCTTTTTAATAAAAATGATGAAAAATTAAAGGATATTTAAATATTATAACATTTTTATCGCATATTGAGCGATTCGTGTACGTAAATTTGAATACGCTTTTGTATCTCTGCATAAAGATTCAGCGCAACGAAATTTCGATCATAAATTGTTTCTTTTTAAATGTATGTGCTTTTACCTCGTTCAATTGGTTATCTGTAAAATCTTTAAAGTGAATTTTGAAGTGCTTTTTTATCATCAATTGACCTAATAATATCCTTCTTGTAGTAATAAATTGTAGTATATAGTATTTATTGAGTCATTACAAAGAAATATGAATTAAATTACTATTTCACCTTAAACCTTCTCCAGGGTTATTTTTTTACGAATGCTTAAAAAAAAAAGACACTAATAATATTATGTTCATGTAGTATACAACAAAGTCGCTTCCTTTGTATGTATGCTTAAATCTTTAAAAATACGCAATGGATTTTGATGCGGTTTTTTTTTTCAATAGAACCATTCAAGAGGAAGGTTCATATTATGCACTAGCTGTTGCCCGCGGCTTCGCTCGCGTTAAATTTAGAGTTTCCTGATTTAGAATGCTACATACAATTGTCAATTAGAAAAATTGTCATTACATAGTCTCTGGGCACCCAAATTTTGCATGAGCATGACTGGGACACCTAGTTTTAATTGAAGTTTTTGTGAAGGTACATCTGACAGCTCAAGCGAATTTAGAAACTCTACGGGATATGATATGCTCTTTTCTGTACCATAACTGTGTCTATTGATGAATACTCTGTTGTACCTGTCCTGGTACTTTACTCTATATGTCAGAATTTACTTAGTTGATAATATCATTTTTAGGTGCTAAAATTGTTCTTTCACATATAGAAATACAGATAGGTGAATCTTCCTGGGCGAGATCAAAGAGTAGCGCGCCATTCCCAAGTTCTGTTAGCTGCAACACTTCGTCAAATACTTGTTGTTCTGGTAGTGATTTGGGTATCAATTCAGCTACTTGCTGCTGCAAAGCTGTGTCATAGTTTGTTTCTCGTAGAATCTCATCTGATAGTTCATTTTCGTTCGTTCTCCGAAGGCTAATCATTCCAAATTCATTCAAACGCTTATCCACTATAGCCATTACTTTGTCTTAAATTTTTCCAGGGGCTTCGTTATGCTGATCATGATAAATATGTTCATTGTATATCATGTCCGTGTGTGTCTAATGTAGCCTACGCAAAATGTCTTCCGCCATGTACTCTTTATATTTGTTCCATAATTCATTAGGATAAGATAGCCCGCAAGATGATAATATTATGAGGGTTGCATAAAGGTCTCTGATTTTGGCTGGCGATTGGCACTGGACAGCTTCCTTTATAGTTTCGTCTCAGTGATTATCATTCTCTAACAGACCCAGAGTTTCACATGCTTCTCTATATGTTCCGAATTCCTGGCCGTTGACAATTTTAAGATCACTATAGCCTATAGGACCCTGAATTTGGTGTAGTAGCAAACGTAAACAAAAACATTCAAAATTAGTATCGTGGACGGTGTACACATGACCAAGGGCATCAGATGATTTCACTCCGGGCCAATTTTCAACAGACATTCAAAACGGCGTTCGCAGTCCTTTGTAGATATGTTTCAGGTATAATAACGGGGGATTTTAGGACAGAAACACGTTTTGGCAAAAGAATCGCCCTAACAAAGATGGAAAAAGGCTGTTAATGTTGTTTTGAGCGGTGTAGATACTTTTTCTTGGAAATTGTTCTCGGTAAAATATATGCGCTCTCCATTTTCTAAGTGTACAGCAAGATAGGTTACTGTTGGATGTCTTTCAGGCAAGAGGAAGCTTAGGAGCCGCCACGCTACCTTATTACTGCTGACGTAACGTCCTGCTTGAAAGGTTTGCACTTCATTCAGAAGAAGTGCTCCACCTTCATTCCTGAGATTAAATATAGCCTGTCAATTCCTTTGTTTATATATTTGTATATTTGATTGCGCGGACAGAGCTACAGGCTTCTATATGAGCATTGAAAATTTTATATAAAATAGGCAAATACGGGACGATGCAACTGTTGTCTAAGGTTTCGTTCGCTACAGATCGAGTCTTAATTGTAACTGTTCGGCCATCGTCTTCGGGCGCTGTGCGCCTGTATAACGGGTAGCCATTGTCATTTTGCACAGTTTCTTTTATCAATTGATTAGAGAAAATCCTTGTGCATTTTCCAATGTTCATGTATTGCGAGGCTGAATTTCTAACACCACATGGACTTGTACCATGTTTTGAATAATAGTGTCATACAATTCTTTATCTTGCACAGGATCAGGAATCCCGGCGCTAAATAGCCCATCTATTTGGATGGGCCGCATCTTCTTTTTTAAGCTTTATTAGAACGTGCACATGTTGCAGTCCCCTTTTTTTCCATTCAATAACATATAATTAAATACAAATAACAATACATGAAACATTGTATTTCGCCGAATATATTAAGAACATTAACGAAAACAAAATTCTATGAACAAATCGAAATTGTTACAGCGGAAAAATGCCCTCACGTGTCTGCCTGTTCGGGTAGCAATATAGCGACAGATTTTTTTTGAACTACCCTGGAAACTTTCATCTCCTATGTAATGCCCATATAGGCGAAAACCTTAAAAACGGTGGAACAATTAATTAATCATGGTTATTTAATTCTTATTAAGTGCCTAAATACAAAGTTTTAAGGCGTCATCTTTTATGTATAATGACGAACTTCCATGCAAACTTTCATCCCCTATTTAAACCCCCCTAAGCTTTTTTCGCGATAAAAAATAGCCTATGTCCTTTCCCAAGCTCTAATTTATCTCTGTACCAAATTTCATCAAAATCGGTTAAGTGGTTTAGGCGTGAAAGCGTAACAGCCAGACAGACAGACAGAGTTACTTTCGCATTTATAATATTAGTAAGGATTACTATTCCTTTCCAACGTTTTAAGGTTTTAACAAAATATAATAACCAATTCGTTAAACTTAACAAATAGAATCAGATACATGCAACGCCATCTGTTGACGACCTACATACCTACTGATAAGTCGGTAAGTCGTCAATAAGTCGGTACTATAACGGCGGCTTTCAATATCCTATCTTAAAATTTTCTTATGTATCTTAAAATTTTGACAGATTTTCTAAGAAAATTTGTCAACATTTCAAGATAGATAAGAAAATTTTATGATAGATAGGATATTGAAAGCCGCCGTAAATTGTCAATAGATGGCGTTGATCTGATCCTATTTGTTAAGTATCTTATTTAGCTACATTTCAAATACATATATCTTTTGATAGAGTGAAGCGATTGCGATGAAACAAAAACTAAATGTTACTCTAAGTTACGCTAAATTTTTATGGATAAAAAATAAAAGAAAAAAAATAAAAATAAAAATAAATAAATATGAATTAAATTACTATTTCACCTTAAACCTTCTCCAGGGTTATTTTTTTACGAATGCTTAAAAAAAAAAGACACTAATAATATTATGTTCATGTAGTATACAACAAAGTCGCTTCCTTTGTATGTATGCTTAAATCTTTAAAAATACGCAATGGATTTTGATGCGGTTTTTTTTTCAATAGAACCATTCAAGAGGAAGGTTCATATTATGCATAATACATGCACAATATATTACCCTGCCTCGATTCCGTTCTAAATATTTAAAGCGAAGCTGCACTTATTTTGATGCTGTTCTATCAGAGGACACTGTAAATTTCATCATCATCAGCCTTTATTCGTCCACTACTGAACGGCCTCCTTCAAGAAATTCATGTGAGCTAAATTAATATTGTTTTGTTGTTGACCATTTACCTACTTATTTCACGAAACGCAGGTTTTTATGGGTTTCGGGAAGAAGAAGAAGAGAGGCAGTTTAAACATTTCGATTATGGAACATTATTATGTTACATTAACATCATTATGTTGACAGAAATTGAACTTTTGAACAGATGAAATTTTTTTTATAATTCACTAGTTGCCCCGACAGACTTCGTTCTGCCAAAAGTACTAATATTGATATTAAAAAATAAGGGTTGATCGTAGTGGGGTATCATGGTAAAATAAAAACAAATAAAAAATATGAATTTAGCGGTAGACCACCTTTACATTTAGGGGGATGAAAAATAGATGTTGGCCTATTCTCAAATCTACTGAATATGCATATAAAATTTTATCAAAATCGGTTCAGCCGTTTCGGAGGATTTCAATTACGCACCCCGTAACACGAATATTATATATATTAGATAGTCAATCTAAGTTAGATAAGTGTAAATGCTTACTTATGATTAATTACCTAATTAAAATAATAGTATATTGTGTAATAATATGTAGAAAACTAAAAATGTGCATAGAATGAAAAAATAACTTGGCAAAGGAAAAAAGAAGATTTGATACCAAAAATCCTGAGACAAGTAGACATAGTGATTCAACATTTTTATGAAGTACCCACAAAGCTCAGCGCACGTTACTGCCTAACCGAAACCTTTTTCGCAAAATATTCACTAGAGTATAATATACGCTGCTATGATTTTGTATCACTTCACATAAACTTTACAAAGCCTTTCCAAGCGTGAGTTTACAACATTATATTTTTAGAGGCAGTTGAACCTTATCTAAAGTAGTCAGCATTAAAGTACCATCCCTTATATGTCCTACTGTGAGTCACGGATCTTCTACTCGATTTTGAACGAAGAGGGTATCGGGCCATAGTCTACATATCCATAGTCTACATAGCCATAGTCTATATATCATCTTCTATCCGTCTACTGCTAAACATAGGCCTCTTTAAATGAACGGTGAGATGGCCAATCCCTTGCTAGTGTGTCCACTAGATAAATAAGTCCGCTAGACGATCGGAATGGAGGGCCTTCGTGAATGCAAAAGTTCACAATTTTGAATTAAAACGGCTCTCTGTACTAGATGCTAAGCGCGACGAGTTAAAAGCCAGACCACCTTTGGCTATTAACTATAATTATGTTAACGGTGTTATAACATGCCCGCAATGTACGAGGATCTTTTCCAAGAAGATTGGTTACATAAGCCATGTACGAGCACATGAACGTACGGTGAGGAGTTGAAGTTGTCGACGTGGCCGTTTGTCGAATCACATCATCATCATCAATGTTAAAGCTGTAATGCGTATACTTGCCTTTTTTTAAACATATCAACTTTTTTTGACAGGAAGATTAATGGGAAACAGATGTTCCTATGTATAAAAAGTAAAGTATCAACGCTTTATATCCCACTGCTGGGCACGAGTCTCCGCCTTGAAATTAGGTGAGGAGGGTAATGGGCCATAGTTCACCGATGCGCAGACCCAATGCGGGTTGGTGATTAGCACACCTTTAATCTCATCATGGAGGTTTCCTCGCGATGTTTTGCTTCACCGATTAGCGAGCGATAGTCTTGTGTTCGGAAGGTACAATTGGGAGTTTCAGGATCGAACACGGACCGTCTCAGTAAAGAGGCTGTGCCCATACCCACTGGTATATCGAAGCTCTTACATTCATCTAAATTAATATTATTATTCAACATTATACGAATGCGCAAAAAATATATAGCCTAGTTTTAATTGAATTCATTTTTTCCAAAGTCGAATGAAAGTTTTATATAATAACTTATTTTATGGGAAAACGATGTATTGATATGCTGTATATGTCGCAGTCATCTGGTTAAATCAGTCATTTGATTGTATCACTAGCGCGTTAATCAAATGACGACATTTAATTGAACGACTAAAAGACAACTCGTCAAGTTGTTGAATGTAACGTTCAACGTCTTGACTGAACGTCATTTAGCATTGTCGTTGAATGAGATATAGCCGACTTTGTAGTATTTGTTTAGGGTGGCCATAAGCTTTACGAGTTCCTTTACATAAAAATAATGAGGACATGAATATAAAATCATAATAAATTGTAATTGTGTTCACGTCAACAAGAATACTAACTTACAAAGCCTAAATTCATAATATCATCCAAACATTCAACTAACCTTGATTATGTTATTCGTATTCAGTTAGTTTCATCTCATATTTTTCTATAAAAGCAGCCAGCGGCGGTGTATTAATAGGTAAATCCATGCTGTCACACTATTTTATTACAAATAAGTCACTTTAATGTAAATTTTGTCAAAAAAAAATATCAAGGCAGTGTTATCTGCGTGAGCCGTTTTACGCCATATTTGTTTTGGTGACAACTAGCGCTGCGATGGTAAAAAAATGAACTAAATTACAATCACCTGACTGATTTTACGTCCGCTATGTTCAAAGGGCTATGTTACAATCCGCTATCTAGTTGGATGTTGAGCGACGCTTGTTCAATTAACGTTCGGCCTAGTGATTTAATTAAATGTCGTCATTTGATTAACGTGCTAGTGATACAATCAAATGACTGTTTTAACCAGATGACTGCGACATATACATGACGTACTGTATCTTGTTATATCAGCTAAGGGGCTGGTACTTCGTTTTTGAACCAAAGAGTATTTTACGACGACATAAAACGAATGCTCGTTCAACCATTTGATCCTTACTTGCATTTTCTCGATATCGTGAAGAATTTCAGTACGACAGAGTAAACATATCCGATTAAAATGTTTAGAAGTTATAAAGACACGTCTTTAGTGCCTTTCTAAAAATCAAAGAAGCCTAGAATAATTTCTATTTAACTATCAGGTAGAGAAGGATTATAAATATGTCATATTGTCACACAGATACCATTAGGCCACATACATACAAGCGCTTTTTTATCGAGCGTTAAAAAAACGTTTCAAGTTGATACTTTACTTTACTTTAGATGAATGTATGATCAGAATGCTTAGATGACATCAAAGACTGGACCAAACAAAGCTACTGAAAGAAGCAGCCAGGGATCTTAAAAAAAATTGCCAACTGACCTCCGAAATTCAATATGAAGATGGCACCTAATGTCGATGATGATGATCAGAATGAATCATCATCATATTTTTTATGTTACTTGAATAAGCAGCTGATGGTAAGTGGTTGACGTCGCTCATCAACTAAACCCAGTTTAAATTAAACAAAGCCAGACTAATTTATGTGTTCCAATCCTGAAAAAGAAGAAAAAAAATATGTTAAGTCTCCCTTCTCACCGAAACACAGCAAAGCTGTTTCACGGTGTAAATAAGGAAGAGGAAGATAGAACATCCCTCCTATATTTCGTGTTAAAGTTAAAATATAAGCAATTTCACATTTCACCTATCTAAAAGCCTTAAAAATATTCTAGAATGTAGAAACGAACACGGCTGATGATGACAGCTAAATAAACCCAGGCTTAAATGTTGTAATATGTATCTCTAAATACAGGTATTACTTTACAATATAGTGCAGATATATTTGAACCAGCCGTGTTAATCTGATTGCATTGACGATTTAAGATGAGTTATACGATCCATCTAGGCTCGGTTGCTGAAAGGTAGAGTCTGGTCCTGAATATTATTTATAATATACGATACCTCGTCTCGATTGTTTGAGCGACGATAATGCAGCAAGTATGGGGCACGGCCTCTCGAAAGGGTCCCGGTTCGATCCTGACTCCTCTCCCTGTCGAGGCACTACATAGAAGAAATTAGGTTGTCTAAATTTCTAAGTAAACCCTGAACATAAGACCATCGCTCGCTCATCGGGGAAGGAAAACATCGTAAAGAAACCTGTATTCCTGATGAGATTAAGAGTCTTTGAAGATGTGGGAAGTTCACTTAGCCGCATTGGGCCAGCGCCCGATGCCATCCTCGCCTGATTTCAAGGAGGAAATTCCTGCCCAACAGTGAGACATATTTTTACTTTATTGTTATTATTATGTAAGTGAGCTTTATTTATATATTTAATAAACAAAATAGTGACGTCATAAGTTGCATATCACACAAATAGTTGAATCGAATACAAAAGCATTAGCCTTCATAACCTTCACCTTACCTCACTTCATCAGCCAGAAGTGGATTAGAAAACTTTAATTATGATGTCTCTGATGAAAGTATAGAGGAGGATATTCAAATTACTCTTAGAAAGCGTTATTTAAAAATCCACTTCGAGGCTCCACGGGAGTGAAAAGTAGACCTTCGTCATTCACAATGCATTTCGTCTATATAATATACTAGCTGTTGCCCGCAGCTTCGAATGCGTTAACTAAGATTTACAACAGGATCTTAGTACGCGAAATAACATTTTTTACACCTTGTGTCCGAAAAACCAAAATATCTTACGGAACCCTATCATTTTCCTATTTTTATCAGAATAAAATTTAGCCTATGTTACTCGTGGATAATGTTGCTTCCGAATGGTGAAAGAATTTTTGAAATCGGTCCAGTATTTTTTGAGCCTATTTATTACAAACATACAAACATACAAAAATAGGTACAAATCTTTCCTCTTTATAATATTAGTATAGATATAAATATATGGACCCACTTTCGGCTGCGCCAGATAGATTTTGGACATTTTCCTCTATGTTCTTATAAATAATTATTATAATATTATAATGTGTTATTCAGGCGTATATAAGGTATATTATTGTAAACATAATTAAAATTTATTTAGTACTTTTTGTGTGAAAGAGTAATAAACGTCCATATGTACATATTTTCGCGTTATTATTTTTATCAGATATTATTTTTGGACTTAAAAAAATAAATGTTGTCTGGAAAAAGGGTTTTTAACATTATTGATACATTCGTTTTTGACTAACAACATATTATAACGATTACGACAGCTATTAGAGTTTATATCGTGACCTGAGTACCGCCGTAGTAAGATACTCCACAAAGTCAATTTAATACTAACAAGTAACTAGTTCAGTTAGATACGGAAATGCGCTGAGAACTTTCCGGAACAAATTGAATCAGTTCTTTCAATATTTGATTCTGGAAGATTTGTGTTTCTTTAGAACCAGTTATATCAAGCTTAAATTAAAAATAACGTTTTCGTTCAATCATCATAATCATCATCAGCATCTATTCGCTCAATGCTGAACATAGGCCTCCCTCAATGAACGCCAAGACGACCGATCCCTTGCCACTCGCATCCAATACGGACCGGCCACTACACAATATAGATTCATGCAATATGTAAGCTTAATAAATAAAAACTAAGTAAAGTAAAAAAAAAAGTAATGACAAATGAATCCCGTGCAATATAAATATTATTTGAGCTTTAATATCATCTGAGGCTATTGGAAGACTATCCAAACTCCTACGCTGATATTAACAAAATTATTATATGTATAATATTTTATAAGATCAAATTAATTTAATATCAACTTGAAAACCTTTTAGTACCTCCTACGTAGGTTCACAAGTTCTAAGTAGCCAACTTTGTATGGTCCTAAAGCAATAATGAAGAATTAATGTGATCACCATAAAATATAATTTATTGCTTCTGAATAAGAACGATATTCGCTTGCAGTAATAACTAATAAAGATTTCTCTGCGCCACTACTTTACATGAGTTACAACTTGGTACTTATTTTGCAAGTTACGCTGCTTTATTAAATTAACACTTTCCATTATGGAGTGGCGATGGCTTAATGGTAAAGAATTATACCCAGAGGATTGCGCGTAAGTCCTTCTGATTCCAAAACTCAAAAAATAGAAGTGTACTTAATGAAGTAGATGTAAAATGTTAAACTGTAATGATATTTTTGTAACATTATTTAAAATGCTAATAAAATTGCAAAGCTTAAATTTCATATATTAGAACCTTTAAGTCTGAAGTCACACAAGTTCCAAAACGTTGCACAAAACTCAACGAGTCAAAGAGAAATGCTGGAGAATTTAAAAGTGAAATTCACTTTGTATAAAGCTCTCTCGTGCAAATCAAACACTGATCCTCATCTCAACAGCCTTTAGCTGGCTTCCCACGATGCATGATTTAATGGATACGTACATCAGACCTCAGATACGTGTAGTTTTGCAACGGTGGAATTCAAAGCCATTCTAATTTCTCAAAATTGCAAAGAATACAATTTTGAACTCGGTTACTATTGTATACTTACTTATTAGGTGCGTCTGCCAGTTTACCTATCCAACAAACATAAAACATGCAGCAATAATGTAATATAAGCGTAGCACAAGCGTAGCATAAACATAGCATAAACGTAGCATCAGCGTAGCATCAGCGTAGCATCAGCGTAGCATCAGCGTAGCATCAGCGTAGCATCAGCGTAGCATCAGCGTAGCAGCAGCGTAGCAGCAGCGTAGCATCAGCGTAATACAAGCGTAGCATAAACATAGCATGAACGTAGCATCAGCGTAGCATCAGCGTAGCAGCAGCGTAGCATCAGCGTAATACAAGCGTAGCATAAACGTAGCATAAACCTAGTATAAAAGTAACATAAACGTAGCATCAGCGTAGCAACAACGTAGCAACAGCGTAGCATCAGCGTACCATCAGCGTAGTATTAGCTTAGCATCAGCGTACCATCAGCGAGGCATCAGCGTAGCATCAGCGTATCATAAACGTAGCATAAACGTAGCATAAAAGTAGCACAAACGTAGCATAAGCGTAGCATAAACGCATCATGTGTAGCATGACACTGCAATGTATAGTATAACATAGCTAAAAGATAACATAAAGGTATTTTGCAATAATAATCGTGACCATTCAATACCGTGGATATCGAGCCTTTCAACATAATATTTTAAGTTCATAGGCTAGAATATAATATAATGAAATACATTATGAATAATTCAAGTAAAATAAAACGTAGTATGACTTCTCTTTCCCTTGCCAAAACATGATGGTATGAAAGTGAGATAAAATGAATACTAAAATAATAAGGATCTTATGATTTAAGCTTCGGTTGCATTTATGTACGCAGTTTAAAAATAACAGGAACTTAACATAATTTATTAGTTGTAAACTGGTCTTTTATTTAGGGACAATCATAATATATGTTGATGAATTTGAATAATAAGAACTGATTTTGATTTTTATGCGTATATTAAATGAACTTTTACACTCTAGTCCCGACAATTATTAATGCGTGTCCGGTTAAGTGAACGATTTGATATGATGTGTTGAGTGTTACGTGTACGGTCGCCGGTGCGGAGTAACAGATGAGCCCTCTCGCTTCTTCTCGACGTATTATCCACGATGCTTCCTCTTCACACTCATATGGGTTATATTTTTTCAAAATTGCGTATGCGCATAGACTCATGAACAATATACTTAATATAATATTATAATATTATTATCATTATCATATTATATATCATTATGCCATTAATAAATAATTTATTATTAACCAGGTGCGAAGACGATATCCGTGCAGTGGCCAGTACGTGTTAGATGCGAATGGCAAGGGATCGGTCAGCAGTGGACGGATAAAGGCAGATGATGATGAATCATTACTCGGTACGGATATAATATCTACTATCCAAATATTTTTCATTTTTCCACGATTCTATAGCTTGACCGTTGTGTGTACTAATATTACGTCTACAGATAAAAGCCCAATTTAATAAATATTCTACTGATAATTCTGCTTATGTCTGCCGTCTCTTTCTAACCCTTCCACAAAACTTTGAAACAAGTGACAGTTCAGATGTCCACAAACAGTCTTTTTACAAACGAAACAGCTGTTTAATTAGCCCAAAACATTAATTATCTTCAGGGAAATTCAACAAGAGCCGTGACATGAATTTTAGATTCTTCTCCTCATTTATTTGTCCCGCTACTCGGTTTTTAATTGTTGTAGCTCATAAATCTTCTTTTTAACGAGCGCATCAAGTTAAACCAGCGCTTGTGGCGAGATCGTGGTGCTAGATAATAAGAATTTAGCAAAATACAGTGGATGCTAGCTTGTGGTGAATAATTTAGACAAATTCTTAACTTTGCACATTTACAAAATTTTATTAAAATGCCATTTTCAATTATTAGTGGAAGTACAAGTGGAAATGGGCAGGACATATTATCGTCCGTTCTTCTGAAGAAAGCGACTCAAACGAGTATCAAAATGGATCGGTTCAGGAAGCAAAAGACAAAGGAGTAGACCAAAAGTCCGCTAGATAAACGACAAAAGTCAAAAGTCAAAGTCAAAAAATTTTTATTCAAAATAGTACTATCGAAGTATATTTTTGAAGGTCAATTGAGTCTACCACCGGTTCCAAAGCAAGTCCACTGAGAAGAACCGGCGAAACAAACTCAGTCATACTTGAAATGCCAGAAAAGATTGGATAAAAAAGCCAATAACAGAAAAGATAGGGCAACTGGAGGAGGCATGTACCCAAAAGGGGCCAAAGGGGACATATTATTATATAATATCACATCAGCTAAACATGGATTATGTTTTTTATATGTATACTAGACAAATGTCATAGAAATTAAATAAAAGGTTTAAATAATTAATAATAAAAAAATAAATGCGATTTTCCAGAAATGGCATAAGTGATAAAGATAACCTTGGATTTTTCATATTTAGACATATAAAATATTCAGGCAGTTATATTGGGCCTTGGAATAATCAATCGAATGAGAAAAAAAGAAGTCTAATGAAATGTTCATTATCAAGCCTTTGATATCATGAAGCTTTAAGGTCAACAACATATATAATTTTAATATAGTTCTCAGTAAAGGGACTTTGAAAACGTAGTAAAATAAACCTGGGATACTTTAAAGGGTACGGCGGTAAAGGCGTCGTTAGGAAAACTGCATCTCAAGTTATAACAAAAAATCTTAAAGAGTAATTAGGTAATCCTTAGTGCCCGAGTCTAATATTAATACCTTTATTTAATTTATCATCTCTTTGCCGTTTCAGAATTCCTTATTTACATATTATAAAGATATTTAAAAACGCCCGAGGTGAAATTGTCTAACATTATGATGGAGCCAAAATTCATTATTGTTAACAAAAATTAAGGGAGATATTCATTTTGGAGAAGTAATTTTGTGACAAAGTGACTATAAGCGTCTTGAGCGTACTTAAAATTTTTATGACAAGAGTTAATTTTAATGGAAACGTATAATTTCAAAGAACAGATGGTCCTTAGGCCGAAACAATTTGGAGATAGGGTGTGTGAGGGAATGACATTTCCGTCGAGAATTCATATTTTGTCTTAAGATATTGTTTCTTTAGATGTCGGTTAGATATTATGCGGCTAAACGAATGTGAGACAAACCGGAGGGCTTAGACTAAGTAACATTGCGTAGCGGAAAGATACCGAAATTCGCCATCGTCTCTGATAATTTTCTAGCCAATAAGATATTGACAATAACGAGCGATAACCAATAGACAGTTTGTGATTAGCGCGACTTATGTCAATTATATATATTTTATAGTTTTCGACCTTCGTTATCGTTTTTTTTTAATCTTACTTTGTCTAAGCTCCCTAAGGATAGGCTGTAGTAATCAAATGGGCGTCTGACGTTGACAACCTACGTATTGTATGAAACAACTTTCCGTACTTGATCGCAGTTTATTGTTTTACATGTTTGTCGTTTCGGATACTTTACATTGTTCAATAAAATTAGTGTTAGTGTGAACGTTAGAAAACTTCCGTATGATTGATATTATTATTACAAAGTATTATAATAATAATAATAATAAAGCCTTTTTATTTCCTTAATAACAAATCATTTTTACATTTATATTTCTATAGCATGCAATAGTGTTAACAAAGTTAAAAGACAAAATATACAACAAAAAAGATATTATACATTAAACTCCTTGCTAAATTTAACATTGTTCAATTATATTTAATAATTAGAAAAATTTGTTTATTAAGGACCTCTCTACAGAGTAAAGGCCTCCTCCATACTCCTCCACATAGTTCTGTCACTCGCTTTTTTAGTCCATTCTTTTCCCGCCGTTTTCCGATTACAAAGTATTATATGATAATTAATCTTCTTCTTCTTCTATATAAATAAAAATGAATTAATAAAATGTTTATACGCTCTTAGCTACCGCTGAAAATTATTGCATTTTTTTTATTTGCAAAAGCAAAAGCATGTTTTAGTCCTTTTGAACTATTTATTGTTTTGAATAATAATAATATATATTTAATACAACTTGTAATCAACTATTACCCTAAATACGAACCCTAAATAAGATTAATAAAATATGTATACCAAAAAAACTGATGTTGAATATTTTAATGATAATACCATTACATTGTTGACATATTTTAAATAGGATCTCCAAAGAAATTAGAAAGTACATTTAGTTCGTAAGTATTACGAAATTCCTCGAGGAAAATGAGAAAATAAATATTTTTTACGGCGTAAACAAGACGACAATTCCAATTTTGTCTAATTAATATAACAAGTTGTAAATAATACGCCCACTAGTCTTTTTAAAGTAAATAGACAAAATAAATATGACTCAACAATTACATCACGTTGACATAATCCCGTGGTATCAAAATCAAAAATATATTTATTACGTAGGTACAACTTGTACACTTGAAATAAGTAAAAGAAAAAGTAGTCAATAAGAAGTAAAAGTAAAAAAAAACTCGTTTGAGATGCAGAATCCCCTAAGAAAAACGAGAAAAAAACTTAGAGGTTGCTCTTGTGTCAACAAAATATTTTATAAATACATAATATTTTATAAATACAACATGTAACATCTTAAGAGTGAGTGTCTTATTCCCAAGGTGTGGTATCTTCAATAAAATCTTTTATTTCTTAATAGGCTTTACCACACAAACGTTCCTTAACAGTTTTCTTAAATTTATTAATGGAATAGTATGTTTGGAACACAGATATTTGAAATAAGGAGATATGTTATTTCATTAAAAATATACGAGAACACGATATTGCTAGGTCTCACCTACCACTCTTCGCTAAACCGTTCTTAATGTTTCTATAGTTTGGAAGAACTTGTGTTACGGCTACTAGGAACGGAAAGAAATTTGATAAATTTAGATAAATACATATAAATACATTAATGCAGACCTCTATATTCAACAATGCATGTACAATTTATCTGCACTTGACGGGACTCGAACCCGCGACGATTGCATACAGTCCAGTAACCTGACCACACGACCAGCAAACTTCCTATGTTACTATACAACAGCAGCCAAAGTTCCTACGATATTAAAAGCGACAGCGATATTGGCTTGGTGTCGATGTGAAAGAGCTAATTTATGCGTTAGGCAACACCCAAATGAGTTAGCTCCGGAGCTTCCGGAGACATAAGATGCTAAATGTCTATGGCAGTAGCTGTCTGTCTTGTCCTTCTCTCTAAAACACAGCAAAGCTGTTTTACAGAAACAAGTCAGATCGTGTTATCCATACAGCCCGGACAGCGACAAACCTCCGATATATAAAATGGAATAGGAAAATCACATCGCAACTCTGCATATGAAGCTAAAGCAAAGTGCAGCAATTAAAAGGTACCGCTGCATTTCTACGAAAAGTGAAAAAGGTAGGGTTACCAAATTCTTTAACCACTAAATACTTAGGTGCACGAAGTATCTTAACGATGTTATGCTTTACCTTCGAGCGAGTCATTATCATCAGATCGGATATATACTGAAATTAAGAAAAAAATCAGTTGCCTGTAAAGTCGGTTTGTTAACGATAGTTGAACGTGACAACGACATAAGAAAATACTGATGGGTCGATTGTGCCTCTTTGTCGCTCATTCTGCGCTCTCGCTTGCTCTTCAAGCCTTAAATGTAACGCCTCGAAGTGAGGTAACGCCGCATGAGTCATATTTTGTCGTGCGTACAGCCGGCTCCATCGAAGTATAAGACGTTTGAAGTTTGACGACGTCAAAAATTTCCAGTCAGACACTGCCGATAACAAACAGTCTCTATAACTTTTTATATAGGTTTATATAGGTATAGGGGTAGGTATTTTTATATAGGTGGAAAAATAGAAGATCTTTTGATCTTCTATTTAATAATAAAAGAAAGAATCTTGACTAAAATATGAAAAGCCCCGATGTGTTAACCCTCTGAAAGTCGATTCGCTTATTTAATTCGAATCAGATCGGCCGATAACGTTAACGATAACTTAACTTTGGGAGTTCTGATTGCAAAAAAAATGCAAATGAGTTCGTACATTACGACCTTATTTCATCAGAGGAAGTTAAGAAGATGTGTGATACTTATTCTGCAAATCAGTTTTACATATTGTGGATGGGCACAGCTAATTATACAGCGCTAAACATGTACGATTCAACAGAGCACAGGGATTCACACGATATTCATTTATGTTCATGGGTTACGTTGATATATTTGGTGGCTCCAATATATGCATAAATGGTCATAAAATTCAAATTCTTATGTCCCAGTTTACTTCAGGAAGGATAGTATCTTCGATTATAAATTTCATTATCATCCTATCAATTTCAAGAAATCAACGAATCGAAGTTAGATCAGTCACATATTGGAATCACCTATTAGTGAAATAGTGATTCGATTGAACCAAATGGGTCAAAACTGTTTTCGATGTATGAGACCCAAATTTTAACTTTGTGTTATTTTTTAATATTTATAGTTCTTACTAATAATAAAGCAACTTTTAGATATATATTTTTCTTTTTTATTCATTTATTTTACAGAAACTTCAGATAGTTTACAGACGGTGTGAGTCTGGTCTCCACGAGCTGCGTACACTATACTGTATATTATCTCATCCTCATGCATCAGATAGTGTTCCATCGAATAGAAGACATAGAAGTGACAGCAAATCAAAAGGTCCCTAATCACAGCTTGTCTATCGTTCCATAAACAATATAGTTCTATAGTCAATTGTCAAACAGACTTTATAATTAATTAAGTTTTAATTTAGTTTATTTGTAATTTTGTTTAGGGATTAGATTAAATTATTATATTTATTATTATTAATTACAAAAGGTAAATTAATTTTATTTGAGAAAAAAAAGATATAAGCAAACAGTTATTGAATTTTAGAATGGTCGCTAGTGAGCCAATAGAGTATGTCAATAGTTGACACTAGTTAACGATAGATGGCGCTTATACGTTAATGTGCTTAGTTTAAACATAACATCTATTGCTGAATTTTTAATTTAAGCCTAAAATTATGTAACGAGCTAGCGCAACGTTACAATGCTTATTTCTTCAGTAAAACAACTTCCGCCACTTTGCGTCCAACTAATACATAGTCTAGAAGGACTAAAATTTATCCAAAAAATACAACTTTCGTTGTTGTTGCAAGTGTATCACGAAACCAAAATTGTATGCAAATTATTCTGTCTGTTATAAATTTGTAATGAGGTGCGACGGTCTCAATTTAATCAAAGCTTCAACTTGTCCGGAGTCTGTCCCCGGTAATTGTTTCCTGGAACTACTAGCTTTTACAGTTGAGGATTAGCTTCAGACTTGTTAAACGTTATCAGATTAGCCGCTTATGGAAATTTTGTGGTTAATGTTTAAGAAAGGGTGTATTTCCTTATTCGTCAGTGATTTTGAAAATCGACTCAGTTAAATGCTGTTTAAAAATTCTGATTGTAATTATTGATCATCATTGTGCAATATTTTAAATTATTTATTTGTTATTATTATCTGTTATAATAATCATAATAATTTTTATCCAAAAATTCTCTGCAGGATTCAGAAGAAGCCATGTAGAAACATTCACGGGCTTTTGCTAAGTGAGAGCAGATGTGATGTGATGGTGTTGTGTTATGTTATTTATGTTATGAATTCTTATTATTATTATTATTAATCTTATCATAAGATAATAATTATAAATGAATGATGAGATGATGAAGTGAAGTAAGGAATTTAAATAATGAATTAAGATTTTTAATTGGATATTGACTGACGTTTGATGACGATGTTAAGAATGAAGAAAGAAGAACAAAATAGAGAATCAAACGAACTTACCTGTAAGTGAAGTTCGATGATTATTAAACGAGTGATTCGCCCAAGAGATTACAAGTATTCACAAGTAGTACCACGCGTACGTGCTGCCATCATACACACTTTTAAAGCAACTCTGGATAAAGAAAACTTGTTTTCTCCCCACTCACGCCTTCCTTAACAGCCCGTCGTCGTCTGCAGTCTCATACACGTTTCTGTCGTGTACGGCTTTCCTGTTAGCTATTTCGAAAGGGCATTACATCAATATAAATAATATGTATGTAATTAGGGTTTGGGAGGGTTTGTAATCTCTTGGGCGAATCACTCGTTTAATAATCATCGAACTTCACTTACAGGTAAGTTCGTTTGATTCTCTATTAAACTTCGTGATTCGCCCTTCGAGATTACAAGTATTCACAAGTAGTTGTTTAGAGAACTACGAAATAGCTCACTACACTAGTGAAAACACAGTGTAGTTAGGTAATATTATAACAACAGTTTTTTAGATAATATTACAAGGCTTTTATTAAAATAATCGGAAAATATGTTTCATATAGTAAATAAAATCTATATATTGTGTATATATATAATACATACATTAGAATTGACGTTTACCAATAGAAGTTGAAAAAACCCCAACCTACAAGGAAAGTGAGAAAAGGAATCAAATGTTTTGATACCAGTAGTTACTTCTCAGTTTTAAAATTTGACTTAAGTTTGTGACATCTAATCCATCCCAGCGGTTCGTTTGATAACATCCATGTTGACACCAGTCATGCGGCAACAGATCAAGTAGCTGCATGTCTCGTACTATAGGCACTAAGCACTGGTGTGCCCACTATCCTGGACGGTAGCTTTTATTCATCGGCTAAAAATCTGTGAACTTACAGGCTCAAAAGTTTCCTGAAAAACTAACAAAGGGTAAATAACATTTGAAAAGGCATTCTCTCAGAAGACATTTTCAAATAATAATCTAAGGTCCTAGTAAGGTAAAAAGAAGGCGTCTCATATTAATATATATTTAAAATTGGTTGAGTTCTAATAAACCCAGATTTTATAATATAAAATTTTCTTAATTTTGAATATTATTTGATAATTGAAATTAAGAATATTTAAACACGATACCCATACTTAATATTAAAAAAAAGAGCACAATTTTTCAGTTGTATTATAATATTTTGGACGCGGAGTGCTTAGTCATATATACTGCGTACTATTTTCATAAAATAATTCTTAAATCGTTTACAATATTTGATATTACATTTTCAAATCGTATTATTTGAATACAATTAGTGCTAAAGCTCATTTAACGAAGTTAATGGGGAATAATTTAAAAAATTAACTATTAGTTATCAATCCTAATCCTATAAAATGTATATTATTGACGATAAAAAATTGTACCATTGATAGAAACAAGGACAGATATTGTCTTATGGTATTATCCATAATAGACGCCAAAATAACATTACTTAACCCTTAATAAATGTTTATTATTATTATTTACTTACTTTATGCATATAAGATACAAAATTTATAGTAAAAATATTATTATTAATATTATTAATATCAGTTGTATTCGACGGCGTTTCGGGGCCTACAAATGCTGCCCTGATAATCCTTATGTTCTGTAAAAAAGGCTGGCTAGACTATCAGGTACAATTACGACTCCCGAAGACTTATATTTTATTTATTTTTTACTTTGACTACTTTTTAAGAGTACAAGTCGTCACCTATGAAAAAGATATCATGATTTGATTTGCTAACCAGCTGGCAAGAATATCTACTTCAGGTTTTTCGAAATTATTAAATTTTGAAAAGCATCGGCTAACTCCTATTCTATATCAGAATTAACGCAAACGGGATTCTGCGTCGGCCTCATAGTTGTCTTGAGAGCTAACGTAGGATGCGAACACATTATCATATAGATATAGAACCTTTTGATACCACTTCAAGTGTGTCGGTTAATATCATCCTATTTACATAAATATTATTTGTTTATGTATATAGCAGTGGAGTTGTCAATTCTCAACGGAACGTTTAATTTTATGTCTTGCATAATCTACTGATCCCGAATTACTATGCGACAACAAAATGCACCTTTAGCTATAAGTAATCGATGTGATGGTAGATCCTGCCTAAGAATAGCTATTTCATCCCCTGTACCTGTACGAGACTAGTCAGAAAATAATGCCGTTCGACAAACGCCTAACCGTATGGGCTAAAACATTCATCAATATTATTAATCTAATAGTGGAAATCGTAAATAAACATATTGGTAAATACATATATTGGTCGTAATCATTTTCTTGTAAATAAAGATAAATTAACCCATAAGTTTTTTGTATATAACCAGCCATATTGTAATGTTAAACAAACCGATATTAGTGATTCTATCAAGTGCGTAAAGCGTCGCAATTTCTTTAGTCTCTTAAAAAATGTTTAAACTAGATTATTAATAATTATCATTATTATTGTAGTAATATCTATGGGCGCTTTTACACCACGTTAATCTTGTTCCACGCTAAGTTGTCAAGGTACGTATTTCGGACAACGAAACATATCTTATACTTTTTAATATACATAAGATATGCAAGATTTTCACATCCATGACCCAGGAATACAAAAAACTCTTTATTCCCAGGCGGGAATCAAACCCTCTAACTCCACCTTCCGTGCAACCCGCTAACTCAATGGTAAGCGCGTTGCTCAAGCCATAGAGGTCGTTAAATAAATAAATCGTAGAGGCTCTTGCTTATTTTTGTTTGTCTAAGAAATAGATGTAATAAGTCCTGGTTACGTAAAAATTGCACAAGCTGGTTGCATGATTTCTGTAAAATGTAAGGCGACTCATTGATCCTTTTTAACCACTGAAAACGCAAGTATTTGTTACACTGATTATCACAGATTTATAAATATATATTAATAAATCTGTGCTGATTATGAATAGCTATAGAAAAAATTTTGGCATGTTTATGCACATTTGACATTTGACAATTATTAGAAATAAGTTTTAAAGCTGTTCTATAATCAAGTTTGAAAGTGTGGCGCGGATATACATCAGTTGAAATAAACCATTATTTCGATTACTCTTATTTATAAGAAATATGCCATATAAATTGACCAGAACATGGTTTACATTCATGTATCGCCTCTAATGAAAGTAAATAATTTATTTCCCTAGTCATTTCCCTGTCATACGCAATATTTGTGGGTCTATTGACTGGTATGTTAGTCTGGGTAACAGCAGAAAGAAAAGGTATACGTAAACCTTGTACTCAAGGCAATATCAAGAATCAATATCTGCGCCTACGCCTTATTTAAAAAATTTAAGTCTACCTGCTTCCAGCGGGTGTTGGTCAGGAGCGCCATCTACCGATCCACATGAAACCGCCGCTTTTTTCAGCACCGGTGTCCGCTTGTTATTCTGGCGCCGCTCCGCTGCTGGCTGTTGCTGGCACCGCCAGCCGGCGAGATTAGCTCGGATTCGGTTGCGTGTACCGAGCACCCGGAGTCGGTGGCGGCTCTTACCCAAGTTTAAAGCCTAACCTGTACTAGAGGTGGAAAAGTTAGTTACGACTCGTGATCGTTAGCGACCTAGTCTTTGTTATAGCAGACCTACTCTGCGTCAGTCGTAAGAAATGGCTTTTATAGATGTCAACTTTTCTTGTAAATCTCCTCCGAAAAAGCTGAGCTAGTCCCGTTTAAGATACTTCGTTATCTTCTACGCTCTTGTCTAGAGAAGCCGTTAAAGTATTCCCAAATAGTCAACATAGCATAAAAAAACGACTTACCTCACTCGATATTTTTTATTGATTATCGCCATTGTTGCGAGACTTGAAGATCATTAATTATGAGGTTAGAATTTGAGTCACACCGTACATGGCAACAGCTAGTGGATTTTCTGATAACATGTTATGCCTTTTTAACATTTTCCAAAATGTCTTTAATATCTTCTCCAATGTAATTTACCTTAATATAGGCTTATCGGCTCTAGCTGTATTTATGTACCTATTAGTCCCCAATGTTTCTCTGATTTTTTGGCTCATAGCCTTGATGCCAAGGATAGCCAGGATAGGGTGCTGATCTTCAGACGCGAGATAAATTTGAAAGATTATTACCCACTACTACTCAACAGATTGAGGGTATCAAAAAAAAAATATAAATATTAAATACTGTTAATTCCATCTTTGTCGATGATCATTAGCTTCTAGTATAGTTTTTGTGATACAGTCTCACGGGCTGTACTCTAAAAAACATCCAATGTATTCACGACGCAGTCTCACGGATTTTGTGTTCAGGGCACAATCTCACGGATTTGTGTTCACGACACAATCTCACGGATTTGGGCTCACGAACAATCTCACGAGTGCGTTCTAGAATAAAGTGCATCAATAAAAACCACACAACGCCCAGTCCAGAAAAATAACTCCATTATTGTTGAGTGTGGTTATGTAAGCTCATCTTTGTCAACGATCGTTAATGCTTGGTATCATTTTTGTGATACAGCCTCATGGGCTGGCTGCACTTCGAAAAAACATCCAGTGTATTCACGACGCAGTCTCACGGATTTTGTGTTCAGGGCACAATCTCACGGATTTGTGTTCACGACACAATCTCACGGATTTGGGCTCACGAACAATCTCACGAGTGCGTTCTAGAATAAAGTGCATCAATAAAAACCACAACGCCTAGTCCAGAAAAATAACTCCATGATTGTTAAGTGTGGTTATGTAAGCTCATCTTGTCAATGATCGTTACTGTTTTGCATAGTTTCTGTGATACAGTATCACGGGCTGTACTCTAAAAAACGTCTAATGTATTCACGACACAACCTTCTAGGCTGTTTTTTTTTTTTTTTTTTTTTTAGTGGGTAATAATTTTTCAGATCAATCTCAATATCGCATTAAGAAGAAACAAAAATAACAAAAGATAATATTAACTGAATAAATAATTTTTGATTTACCTTCATTTATTGTATTCGCTCGTGTTATTATTTTGAGCATGACGAATAAAACTATGGAGACATATTTTGCTATCTCTAGCCATTTTTCGTTCCAATCCTTTATTTTTCCTTTTCATCGTAATTCTTGCGTTTTTCCATGTCTAATATTCTATAGTGACACAGCTACGAACTTTCAGTATGCTAACTTCACTTAGAAAGAAAAATGCGTGTGCGATGGCCGGCACACAAAACGTGTATGAGACTGCAGACGACGACGGGCTGTTAAGGAAGGCGTGAGTGGGGAGAAAACAAGTTTTCTTTATCCAGAGTTGCTTTAAAAGTGTGTATGATGGCAGCACGTACGCGTGGTACTACTTGTGAATACTTGTAATCTCGAAGGGCGAATCACGAAGTTTAATAAAGGATTTTGTAAAAGATATCATAGGATGCGTATAAAATCATTATTTAAAATATCGTTTTACCCTATAAAATTTTATGGATTCATTTATTTTGTGACGGAATACATTAATTATGTACTTTAGTATAGTAGTTACTTATGGTAATATCATAAGGAAAGAAGTATAGACTTCATAAAAAAGTGAAGTAACAACATGAGTTGTATATTACGTCCCACTACAGGGCATGGGTGGCCATCTCGAAATCAGTTGAGAAGAGTATTGGGCCATAGTTCACCGATGCGCTGGGCCAATGTGGTTTGTTGAATTTCCCACACATTCAAATGCTTTTGATCTTATCAGGCAGGTTTCCTGACAATGTTTTCCTTTACCGGTGAGCCAGCAATTGTCTCGTATTTCGTTGCACTTAGAAATTTAGTGATCAAGGCCAGATTTTAGAATCAAACCCCTAACATCTCACCCAAGCGTCTGAACTCAGTGGTCCATCGTCGCTCAGTTACTTTTACAATTTTAAAAACTTTTTTTTACGATATTAAAAAAAAAACAAGTATTCTGAACGTTTATAATACGCTGTGGAAATGTGACTTTTTATTAGAATAGCTAAAGTTATACTAACGGACAAAAGGACGTTGTTTATTACTAACATTATTATTCGTGGGGTGCAGAGTGAATGTAATTATTTTGTATGTATATTCTGGAATGAGCTTCGAGAATGTTCCACTTGTAATCTAAAGAACTATCTCGGTTCATATGCTAATGGCGGTCTAATAACTTGCTTTCTCATGTCGTAATGCTTTTCCACTGAGTAATACAATGTAGGAAACAAATGAATGTTTTCTAATGTTTACGCAAATTACATGCATAATAAAACATTATTTTACGAATTAAGTCGCGGCTTGTTACGTGTCAAATATTATAGCATGGTCATGAGAGGACCAGACAAGCCTACCTTCGTTGACCTCTATATCATCATCAGCCTTTATCCGTCCACTGCTGAACATAGGCCTTTTTTTCCTTTATCGCTGGGAAATGCGCTTAAATATCCCGCGGGGGAGTGGGTCTCCCCAGGTGGGTATGTGGGACTCGCTGCGCCCGAAAGCTAGTAAGTGGAGCTCTACCCACTAAAACCCGGCGAGTGCCACCAATGCCGCCTTCGGTCTGCAAGCAACAGGGTACCTCGACGGGTAGTCAGTCCCTCAGGGCACCGACGCCACCTCCACAGAACAACCCCTCCCAACGTCGGAACAGTAAAATGAGGCGAGGTTCCCGTTCTTGCCCCTTGCCCCCTGCTCTTTTGCCCCCTCTTCTTATAAGAGGGGTCCAAAGAGCCCCATCGGCTCAATTCGCTTCGTCCAAGGTGCTGAGTTCACCCTAAGCTACTGAGCCCCACCACCACGACAAGGCTTGAACCATGGTGGGGGTTGATGAGCATAGATCTCCTCAATGAATGCCAAAACGACCGATCCCTTGCCATACACATCATACTCTGAATAATATTCTTTTTTTTTTGTTTATTCAAACGAATTTGCATAAAGTGTTGAATTTCCTCTACTCTCTTCCAATTTATGCTATTCCAGTCTTTTGTTACTACGTTGTAGCTATATTAGATAGTTTTTAGTAGTTCCTTCAAAGTGTTGACAGTTGAAATGGGACATGTCTTAGTGCTGTAAATTGCTTTCTATGGCCCACTATAAAAACTAAATAAAAACTTAAGGATATTGTTTTCTTATGTTTACGTGAATTTCGCTCATTAAATGAAACAACTTTTACGGATTTTACGCGGTTTATTGAGTTTTTTATGAGCCCGACGTTTCGGATACTTTACTGCAACCATGGTAACGGGGGACTTATGGATAACTGAGGGACGGATGGACCGCACTTCCGGCTACATGGGTACCTCCTCCTGTGTTTCCTCCTCCTCCTGTGTTTCGGAGAAAAGGCAACGTAACTACTGGCACTTATTAGGTCATGTGTCTCAAAATAGGCAACACATAAATAAAATACATCCTGTGTTAGACAGATCCGGGACAGCAGTGGTTTTAGTGGGGTATACCGGCGCCTTGAGATTCTCTGGGGGGCGCCGGGAGTCCCGCATATGCCCGAGACGACCCGGGCGAATGCGCAAAACATTTCCACTGCGACAAAAAGGCAACACATAAATGAGTTGCCGCGGCTAGTTCCAGGTAAACTAGTTGTTTTAGTTATCATCAGATTACATCCTGCCAGTTTGCTTTTCTAACATTTAAAAAAAAAAAAAACAACTAATTATTTACAAGAGATGTAAAGTTCCTTTGATGGACCCATAAACCTAATATTATTTCGCTAACATATAATTAATGATTGCCTTAGGATAATAAGGTTCTGGAATAGAAGCCTCCACCTCATTGTTTTTGTGAAGCGAGACAGTCTCCGATTTTCATCTGGATGAGATATTTTTTTGTCCTAGTCTCGAAACTCATTAGCCAGGATCGATAGCGGTAATCACCAATTTCTTTCGATCTTAGGTAGCCCCGGTGATACGTTAAAATTGGCTTGTAAACCGTAACAAATTTTATAAGAAGGATTCAGGAGGCGTAGGACTTATGTTCAGTTATCCCCGGATAAAACAGGAGATTTCAAATTCTAAAGATTTCAAAAATTCACAAAACTCAAGAAAATACAGCAGCCAGGAGAAACCCAGCTGCTCTAAATGAGATATATTATACTGTAGTTGCTTATCAAAGTAGAACAGTAATTTAGAAACTGCTTTAGTAGAAGAAGGGTAAAATGACATGTGGAATGCGAAAGAAATCGACCCTCCTGACGTTGAGGTAGGCCTAGGTTTAGCAGTGGATGGATAGCGGCTGATGATGATAATAATTATGGTTCGATGGTAATAATCATGACATTATTAATAATATGTTTGGACAACTCAGACACGGCCTTCTAATCCCAAACTAGGCAGAGCCTGTATTATGGCACCCAGACAATTGGTACATACTTAGATCTTTCTAATCATACATATTATAAAATATAAAGTACGCCCAGACACAGAACAGAGCATGATCTGGATGAGATTATGAAAGATATGTCCTGAGTGGGAATCGAACCCACGACCTTCTGGCTTAGCAGTCAGGGTCACTAACCACTAGACCAACAGGCGTGATGATTGATATTTGCCTGTCTGCACTTCCTGTATAAATCGAAATTAAATGCCAAAACCATTTAACGTTTTTAATTTCTTTACGGTTAATACTCCGAAATGACTTTACGAGAAACTCATTATTTTTTTATTAATTTTTATACATAAAAAGGATTTTTTCTGATGTTTGTCTTTGAAGATAAAACATGCTGTCGGGAACATCTCTGTTGACCCTTTTTAAGAACTAATATCGGAGAGTATTCCGTTCATACATTTTCTTTTACAAACTCAACTCGATTTTCATGAGAGAAAGAGAGACAAGACATTCGACAATATCG
This sequence comes from Lycaena phlaeas, assembly GCA_905333005.2. Lineage (NCBI taxonomy): Eukaryota > Metazoa > Arthropoda > Insecta > Lepidoptera > Lycaenidae > Lycaena > Lycaena phlaeas. Next base: position 3,597,154 of record HG995174.1, read on the forward strand.
AAAAAGTAGCACAGAAAGCAAATAAAGATAAAAGACATAGTAAATATCCCGTTTTAAGTAAATTCAGTGTTATCCTATGGCTGGTGGTCAGATTCGCCCGTGAACATAATAATAAGTTCAATCGGCACTAGTCCACTCGATAATTCGTTGCCTATCTATTGTAGACCACATTTAGGTTAATGTAAATAATTTTGAAACTCACAACCGCCACAAACGTGACATCATAGCTATCATATTACGCTGATTCTATTCATGGCTACCTCTTACAGTCTGATGGACATGTTCATGTATGGAGAAATTTCGAGAAACCCGTTTCAAGGCACCAATCAGGATTGAAACCAGAACTCTCAATAGGTCGAGCTCATACGCATTAGACAATACACACAGAATGATAATGGCTTATTAATTAATCTCGAAATTCCAAATCTTATTAGCAAAGCGGTTACCCAAACGATAATAGACGTAACACAAATGCGCTCTCCGAATCGATCAATGTAGTGATTGAATAATCGTGCGGTCACCTGCCAATTACTGGGACCTGCAGCTATTTATTGTGGATGGGGGATTGAGCAAACACCTATTTCGGATTCTTTTCTTCTGCTAATTTATGAGTTTTAAACTGATTCTTTTATTATAATGAAACAACTTTTACGGATTTTATCGCGGTTTATTTAGTTTTTCATCAGTAGGTTATGGTCTTTTTTTTTCTTTTACGCTGGGAAATGCACTGACGCATACCGCTGGGGAATGGGTCTCCCCTGGCGGGTATGTGGGACTCGCTGCGCCCGAAAGATGGTAAGTGGACGCAGCTGTACCCACTAAAACCCAGCGAGTGCCACCTATGCCGTCTTTGATGTGGTGCCCCAGATCTATCAGCAACAGGGCACCTCGACGGCAAGTCGGTCCCCTGCACCTCCACAGAGCGATTGCTCCGCACTACAGAACAAACACTCCCAACGTCTGGACAGCACGATGAGGTGAGGCTGCCATCCTCACCCCTTGCCCTGTTGTCTTCTTATAAGAGGGGTACAAGGAGCTCCCTCGCATTCGGCTCAATTCGCTTCGCCCACCGCCACGACAAGGCTCGAACCATGGTGGGGGGTAGTTCATGGTCCTCCTGTGACCATATTTGCTGTAAAATATCCGAAACCGCGATAAAATCCGTAAAAGTTGTTTCATTATTATGAGTGAAATTCGCGTAAACATAAGAAAACAATAGATTCTTTTATGCGTGTAATTAATTAACATTGAGTCACGGAGGTCGTCGAGATTCATGTCAATAGGATTCAAATCTACGTCCCTTGTTTCTTTATTCTATTAAGATCAATAATTTCAAATCAAGATATATTAAAAAAACTTATATAAGATGTATACTACTTTCAAATACTGAAATAACAAACAAATATTCCTATTACAAATATTATGGTATCTTTAAAAATCCGATGGCCAAGCCAAGATGGTATCTACGTTTTAAAATATATCGATAAATATTTTTAAAAAGGGCCCCCGTTTAAATTTTATAAACGTTGTTTCAAAGAATAAGTATTTCGTTCATTTCGTTCTCAGCACGTCCTCAACTTATCTATGAACTTTAAGATTCATATATTTCAGAATAAATCTAGATAGGATTCAATTCGGTTGGGTTTTTATAGTTTTTCTTTTATTCATGTCGCCATAAGCTCGAGCGTCAAATAAAATTCAAATTGAATCCGTGGGAGGAAATACAACGAAACTATTTTAATAGTAATAAAACAAAGAATGCGATTATTGACAGTGGAAAGTTGAATATTTGAATTTTTTTACTTGTGTAATGTGTATACTTGTGCATAATATACAAGTAAAATTAAAATAAAAGTTTAAGTAGAATATAAAGATCCTAATAGTTGGGAAACCCTTATTTAATATCATTATTTCATCATCATCATCATAATCAGCCTTTATCCGTCCATTGGTGAATATAAGCCTCTTTTTTTCTTTAAGTCACTCAGGTCGAGTGGGTCTCCCCAGGCGGGTTTATGGGTATCTGGTAAGTGGATACAGCTCTACCCGCCGAGTGCCACCACTGCCGCCTTTGGTGAGGTGCCCCGGATCTACAAGTAACAGAGCACCTTGACGGCTAGTCAGTCCTTCAGGGGACCGACACCACCTCCACAGAGCGGTTGCCCCGCACCACAGAACAACCACTCCCAACGTCTGGATAGTACGATGAGGTGAGGTTCTCATCCTCAACCCTTGCCTATGACCTGCATATGAGCGCATATGACCAAACATAACTATGATTATACAAAGACTCTAACTTAATCTACTAGAAATAACAAACAGATTCCAGATGTTTAAAGATGAAGCCTGAGTATCTGTGAATTAGAAAGGCAAAAGATGCTGCCGGATGCGATATTGTCACTGTCACCCATAAACATAATTAAGGCCTCTAAGTTTAGAGCCTCCTTGATGTATAAAGTAAATTATCAATTCATATATGCCCCACTGCTGGACTAGGTTCCTCGAAATACCCTGATTCGGAATGTTATTGGGTCATTGTTCACCGATCTGGTTTATTGCGCATTGCACCATCTTCACTTTAGGCTGCACTTAGAAATTCTGAAAAATTCCAAGGCACGACCAGGTCGACACCATACCCCCTGGACCATAGTCGCTCACAAACAATTTAAAACCATAAATTATATGCGGAAAAGCCTCATAATGCTTTATATATAGCAGCATTGAGTCCGCCAAATTGTATTATTTATTTTTTTTAAATTTGGAACAATAAAGCATAAATAAATAATAACATTGATGACAAATCCACGCCCCGATGCAGGTATTAGATATATCTACATCCATTCATTACTTCTTCTTACCATCTGCACTTAACTTCGAAAATCGAACCGTCACCCGCTGCGTATCTAGTAATGAATATGACGTCACGTAATAATAAATTCACGCTACTTTATACGCCAGCTAAAGGGAACTAAAGTATCACTGAGAAGTTGGAAAAGCTGGGTACAAGTTTAGCCATCCGCCATCACAGTGTAGGTACAGTCAAATACAATATTCAGGAAGAGCTATTGTAGGAGAAAATGTCTTATTGTTCTAAGACTATTGTTAGTAGTTAAGTAATGGGGGTATTGTCTCGGGTTGATCTGGCTGCAGCTCAATAGGATTTTAATTGTGTACGAACGGTGTGTTCATTGATTGAGATTTAGTTGTCAAATAATTACTGCTGTAGCTGTTTTGGAACTTGCCGTTCACTGACCCGAATATAGAGTACCACCTACAGTGAGCAAAAAAATATTATGATAGGTCGGTGGAATTAATTAAAATACATATCTTCATATATTACTAGCGGACCCGACAGATTTCGTTCTGTCAAAAAGATTTGGTATGTAGCAGTTTTTTTTTCTACCTATTTTATCTCAAAGCACAAATTTTAAAAGAAAAAACATTAAAATCGGTTCAGTAGTCTCGGAGCTCATCCCAGACAAAAATATTATAGACTATTTAAAACGGGATATTTACCATGTTTTTATCTTTATTTAGCGGAGCTCGATATTTCGACATTGTCTACGAATGTCATGTTCACGAGATATGATATAAACGTGAAACACCATGTTTCACGTTTATATAATATTATCTCGTTTTAAATAGTTTAAATAATGAAAATAACCATGTTAATATAGACTCCTACATCATATATAGATTCATATATGAAAGTCGTGGGTAATATTTAAAAAAAAATCTATTATTTTAGGGTTTATTTTTTTAATGTTTACGTTTGTGCACACGGCGTCAAATTTCACAGACTACACATGAATGGTATCTATACGTAAACAAACATTTATTTATTTATTCCGAGTCGCGCAATGCGCTTCATTTTTATACGCATTTTTTCTATAGGAGATGGTGCAATCGGTTCACCTGATGGCACAAATGGTGAGACACACACAGACACCCGCTACACCATAGGATGCGTGCCGGCCTTTCAGCTTAAATAAAATCTCATAAAGAGAAACGAAAAAAAAAGGCATTTCAAATAGAAGTTTGTTCTTTCTTATAAATACAGACTCGACTGTCAATATGAGCTAAGTTAAATAAACTTTTTTTTCTGTGACATTTTATTTTTTTCTGGCAAAAACATAAAAGAGAAAGCTAATTACCTACACATCCTAATCGTTTTTTGTTTCAAAGGCAACGCATGAACGAGTCAACTGAAAGAACGTCAAGGGATCTGCGTGCGCGTGGATTCGATAAGAAATGGATAAAATTTAAAAAATAAAACACCAACATCTAAGGAAAATGTTATAATATATTTGGTGTTAATAATAGTGCCTTTTTTAAAATAGCAATGTCTAAAACTTTCAAATGACTTATACCGAAACCACAACTTTTGAGACAAGCGCATAAAGGTAAAGGCACACTTATCCGAGTCAAACCCCTTGAAAAAACCAAATTATAAATTTCTGTGTATGATATTTTAGAGAACCAAATCACATAAATTTGGAAATAAAACCTCCTTGGCCACAATAATTTCGACATGCTCACCTTGAAAAAGTGAATAGTAAAATTAGAAATCACTCTCACACATTCTCACATTCCTATAAAATTAAAGTGCATATAAGTAGAATATAATAATAAGGCATATTCTACGCTGCGGAAATTATAAGCTTATATTCCCTAAAAGAAGGTTCTAGAACAGCCTAATATAAAATAGCAGATATTGCCAGCATAAGCGCTCCAATATCCGTTATCTCTGTAACATTTTCACACTCGCGGGAGTGAAAACATTTTCGCCGCTTAATATAACATACTCATAAAATGGCGGCTCTATTCGGGCTTGAGGTCTTCATTTGCGGTTTTAGTGCTTCGTACGGGCAAAGCTGTTCTGTCAACTATAACGTGACAGCTAGTGGTCAAAAATTCATTTAGGAAATCCCAATTTATGTTATTAATGGATTATTTTTAACCTAGCATTATTTATTTATTTAATAAATTGATATTCATGATTTAGAAAGAAAGATAAATTCGGATCCGATGAGTCATCTACTCATCTGTTCTTCCGTTGATGCTTAAAGGCCAACATGCCATCAGCTTCCATTCGAATAAAAAGAAAGAGAAATTATATTATAATTAATATAAATACAAAAAAGATCAAAAATAAGTCATTATAATGCCCAATAATTATTTACATATTATTATTTTTATGTATTGTAAAGCAAAAAGTTCATACATTAAGGGCAAATAACTGAAATGTTTAGATAGTAAAGTTGAAAGTCATACTATATATTTTATAAAGCAGGATTAAAGAATTGAGGGAGGAAAAAAAGTACAGTGATTAATTTTGAGATAGGGTTAGCACCTTTATAAGTCCATTAATATTTTAATAAGTAATTTCAAGATCAATCAAATCAAGTTATTAAAAATAGCTTAAATTACATATAAATAATTCTAATGAATCAGATCAACTTACATATTATGGATGGAGATATTTTACCATATTTACGCGACTTAGACTCTGAATGAAAAACTTTCACGGTTTATTTGGCATTTCCGATATTTCTGTTATTTTTATTACATTGGATATGATCACGATAAACTCTTTTATCTTATGTTTAAACGGACAGAAAAAAGTTTTAAACAATTTAAAAAATAAATTTAAAAAAACAGCCAGCCAAATCTTGGAATCTAAATTTAAATAATCCCAAATTCCTATAGGTATTAATCATCTTAGATATTTAGAAAGACAGACAAATAAAGTTTTAACAGAATTGATTTTTTTTAGAAAAATAGCCAGCTTTTGGCCTGCTTCCAAAAATCAGTCCATTCATTGACATGGGCTGTGCTCTGAACCATCCGCATGTGAAGATACACTCTGGCTGCAGCATGTCCGAATTTATTGGAAAACAAAAACCCAATAAATTATGTTGCAGGCTTTAAAGTTTGGTATTTAATATTTTCTAGTTGTCTACTAAAGAAAAGCCTCTTCCAATAAACTTCGAATAAAATACTTTGTACTTAATTTAAAGCTGAAAACATTTATTAGTTTTGATTGTATGAGACAACATCTAAGAATATAAAAACAATATTATTTACAGCTACTACTATTCATACTTCATCACCATCAACAGTCTTTGTCAGTCCACTGCTGAAGGCCTCCCTTAATGAACGCTAATACTACCAATCCCTTGACACTCCCATTCAACAGGGACCGGCCACTGCACGGATATTGACATATGGCCGACTTATTTACTAATTATTATTACAGAGTATGAATAAGCCTTCAAAATTTTCCTTATTTTATATTAGTTGGAAACGAAAAACAGACGATTCATACGGAAGGCAATTCATTTATAGGATTGAGTCTCGTGAACATGACATTCGTAGACAATGTCGAAATATCGAGCTCCGCGAAACAATGATAAAAAACATGGTAAATATCCCGTTTTAAATAGTTTAAATAATTCATTTATAGGTTGCCTATCCTAAAATTACACTGCCTGCATTCTTCCTGAAACACAAGAGCTATTTCACAGGAGAAACAAGCAAAATTGTAACGAGAGTAACAAATTATTTAACGATACATTCTTTGAAATTATATTAAATCTAGGATAGTTTCACTCAGATTCGGCCAACGATAGTTTAGCTTTAGTTGAGTGATGGATTACCAAACTTACGAATTTTCACATTATACATGTAATATTATGAGAGTGACGAAAGCAAAATACTCTAAACTAACATGAAACAAAACACCCGTCTCACGCCGGGTCACTTTTGGTTACCAAAAGCTTTAATAATGACGGTTTATTCATTTTAAAACTTGTTCTCCCGTTTCATCATTTATTAATACTTGGAGAATAATGACTGTATTTTTTAATTCATTGCTCAAATGTATAGGATAGTGGTGTTATATTATTTGATATAACGGAAGTGGAGAAATATATGTTTTCTTATGTTTACGCGAATTTCACTCATTATAATGAAACAAATTTACGGATTTTATCGCGGTTTATTTAGTTTTTTACAAGCCCGACGTTTCGGATACTTTACACCAAACAGTCGGGCTCGTAAAAAACTTAATAAACCGCGATAAAATCCATAAATTTGTTTCATTATAATGAGTGGAGAAATAGTTTTTGATAACGAAAATGCTTAATTTAGATGAGTAAAATAAAATGATAATAATTTCATTAATGACAGAAACATAACGACTAATTTCGACCCTAAAACACCTGGACTAAATTATTGTTCTATACACCTAATGCCTTTTGGCAAAGTTAATATATTTTTTAATTCAAACATGGAACAAGATACGAGTATTCTTAACAAAAGGGATTATTTTTTTATTTTTTTAATAATTCATATCTTTTTATCTTTTTTAATAATGTAATTAATTATTAATATCTTTAACATAGTTTGACACTTTCGTAAAATAGTATTTTTGTTGATTAATGTGTGAATGTATCTTCCAATTTTTGTTTAAAAGCGATCCTTTGAAAGGTACATTCCAAACGGAAGAAAATGGAACGTTCCATATTCTTCCGGATATATTACGAACAATAATAAAAACACAAAGATGAAAAAGAATACTTCTTTAATGTATGTAAAAGTCAAAGCCGAAATCAGCGCAATTTAAGACCCTTAAGATAATAAAAAATTCCTTTTCATCCAAAGCTTTGATCTAGCACAGGTATTATAAACGAAATTATGGAGCGCTTTTTGCGATTTTTCTATTCTTTTATTGTATTGGTTTTTTATTATAAAAGAATAAGATATGATTTTTGTAATGTTTGATCCCTTTAAATAAACGAAAGAGTTTTGTAATGTTGAATTAATTAATTAATGTTAATTAAAAATTATGATGAAACTTACGGGTTTTATCGCGGTTTATTGGGATTTTTACATGCCTGACGTTTCGGATACTTAGCAGCAACCATGTTCACGGGAGAACTGAGGTGTCAGACACTATGATACATCAATATTTTGGTTAGTCGTATCTATGCAGTAACTCACATATAATATATTGTCAATATAATATCGTCGCTCAGTGACATAAGTTACAAATTAGTATAATCTTGAATCTGGATACGATCTTAGTGCGCCTTCACATTAGGTCGCAAGTAATGCGACAGACGCGCGGCAGCAGCGGATGCCTTCTCATTACAAATACAGCTGCGCGACTTGCTTAGAGTAGGTAATTGCAACACTGGCTTGAAGCCGACTGACCGCACGCGGCTGCCGCGCTGCCATTCTCTTTAAAAAACCACATGTCGGGCGGGTGTCGCGCTGCTCCTTTTAGTATTAAAGCAGCTGCGCGACAGCCGCGCGTCTGTCGCGCTGCTGTTGTCGCGCTGTTGCCGCACTAATTGCGACCTAATGTGAAGGCAGTCTTAAGCTTTACCTTAAGCTTAAGACTGCCTTCACGCGGGACACTGATAGCAACAGCATAAACATAATTCTGTGTCGAACAAAACAAATCTTTCATTCATTTGTTTATTCACTCATTCATTCATCTTAATCTGATCCACTAAAATCACGAGAGCCAAACTTAATTTTTCTAATTAGAAACTTTTAATCAAATACTTGTTCTTTGATGTTGAAATTCGTCCCAGAGACAATAGTCTTAATTACAGAATGCCCTACTTCCGTCCCATTCTTAAGGGACAATAGTTATTCAAACCTTCAAGTGGCACCTTGAAAAGAAATGAGGCTGGTGTAAATAATAAATACTGCCACTCTTGCTGTCTCGCTGTTCATTTTTAATACTCTTTTAATAGACGAAGACTACTGGCTTAATGTAAAGAGTTTAGTTATTTTACTCATCATCATTATCATTATCAACTTATGTTGAAGGCAAAGGCTCCTTTCAATGAATGCCACGGTGGATCCCCTGCCTATCTCATCCAGTTTGAAAGAGCATAAAACTCGCTGTCAATCGAAAATCTACAAATCCTGTTGCAATTACTACAAATGACCCGTAGTCAGTATCATTCGTTTCATAGGATTTCCCCATTCCCACTACACCAAGTAGATTGGAAATCACAGAACTAAACGTAATGACGACTCGTATTATTACATAATAGTCAGTTGACACGCAAAGTTAGCGGGCTTTTATCAACGTCAAGAGCATACTTTGGTATTGTGATATAAGTTACTTTACTCAAATGTATGTTAAGTAAGTAAAAATAATGATAAGTAAGTCAATATCAACCTTTGCCACCAGCAATGAAGGCTGATCTCCTCCACTCGCATCCAACTAGGGTGGCCAACCGCACGGAAATCCTCATCCCATCTAAATCGACCTCCATCTTCCTGAATGTGGCCTTCACTCAGGAACTCAATTAACTCACCGACCATAATTCTTCTTCGTGACCTCCCTACCGCCAATTTAGTGTACACACACAGACGGTAGTTTAAAAATTCTATATTTTTATTCTAGTGTATACTACGTTTTTAGCGAGTAGCAAGGGATCGGTCGTCTTGGCGTTCATTGAGGGCTTATGTTCAGCAGTGGACGGATAAAGGCTGATGATGATGATGATGATACGTATTTACACCTTTTTCTTATTGTATATATTACAATGCCGTTACGTTGTTAAATGCGACATGCTGTCTTGATTTAGAGGCCTTGTGTACCACGTTTTTTTATGCCCCGTAATACGCAAGCCAGGCGCACTGCTATCGCATTCAAATTACATGGTTGAAGTAGCAACCCATATATGTCCCACTGCTGGACACGGGTCTCCTCCTCGAAATCAGACGAGTAGGGTACCAGGCCATAGTTTAACAACTACTGGCTCAATGGTTAGTGAACTTGCCACGTCTTCAAAGGTTTTTAATCTTATCAGGCATCGAAATCAGACGAAGAGAGTATCGGGCTATAGTTTACCGAGGCGCATCCTTAATGCGGGTTGGTGGAATTCACACACCCTCTTCTTCTTATCATACTCTTTTAATCTCATCAGGCATGCAGGTTACCTCACTATGTTTTCCTTCACCGATGAGCGAGCGATGGTCTCGTGTTCAGGGAGCACTATGAAATTTAGAAAAACCTATTTTAAGGCACCGCGAGGTGGGGGGGGAGGGGTAGTGTCAAGGTCGAATCCGGAGTCTCTCACTTAAGAGGCCGACCCCATACCCACTGGACCATAGTGGCTCTTTCATGATTACGCATCGCTCAATTTACATGATTACAACTTCATAAAGTTTTTTTTTTCGAAAGGACCTATGCCTTAAGGCCGTTAAGCTTCATCGGAAAAATAGATGAGCTGATGACTCATCTTAGAAAATTTCATTACGTTTTAGTATGCACACGAAGGTTTTTCGCGCACTATCGGCCCGTTGTGAAATAAAATCATAAGTGTGCAAGCATATAAGTAGTGGTTAAAGGAACGTTGATATTATCCATGATTGTTGTTATATTCTATGTCCTATTTTCTAATGTGTGTCAAACCACAGAGCACATAACAGCTTTTGACACACTACATAGCAATTTACTAATGACGTATACAAGTTACTTCGACAATACACAGAGGCATCGTTAGTTTGAGATAAGCAGAGTTTTGAGTTATATTGAGATGTACTCGGTATTATAAGTTATTATCTAATAGCTTTCGGTAATAATCAAGATTCTTACTATGTGTATTTGAATATTAATAAAGACTGTGAGTAAATGTATTTATTAAAGAGGGAATGATACTTGAAAGACTTAAAAAATAGGCATTCGGATAAAATTTTCCTCTTTTTACCAAAACAGCATTTCGAAGTCGACTATTCCTTCCTCCAAAACATGTGTTGTTGTTTTTTTACATATTGCGAGAAAAAGAACCTTCAGCTATGTTCCTGTGTTCTCGTGTTTTTTGTAATCATGCGTATTTTTTTTATGAGTGTCTGAAAATGCATTTCAAACTACGCACTACTAGAACTAAACTAAACTAGAAATAGTTTTGAAGACTCTTAATATTATAATGCCAATTGGAAGAAAATTAAAAGCAAAATATAGTCAAGGTGTTAATTTTTTTTTATATCGAGCGGGCCGGTATTTTCTACTTTAAAAAGTGATACTACAATAAAACTATTATAGTTCCCCGTGACAGGTTGATGATTTAAGTGTAAAGGCTATCATCATCATCATCAGCCTTTATCCGTCCACTGCTGAACATAGGCCTCCCTCAATGAACGCCAAGACGACCGATCCCTTGCTACTCGCCTAAAGTAAAGCCTATAAGCCGTGTCTATTAGCGCGACTTGGCATTATAATCGAATAGAATCGACAGTTAACGGTTAATGCGTTTACAACTGTAATTTTTTTCATTTTGTTAAAGTTAATTAAATATAAATCTCTGTTGTGTATTCGTTAGACACTACTTCTTTCGGGCGTCCCATGTCGGTAATTTTTTTTTTTGAAGTGAAACTTCTTTAGAATCGTTGTGATTTCAAACCGGATGCAACGGAAAAAACGACAGGTAAGAGACAAAAATACAAAAGAGCGAGAGGGCAAATGTCGGTGTGTGTGTATATTGCACACTGTTTAATACTTGCTTGTATTTGAGCATTTAACGTGTGTTTCACTTTTATCGTGCATGAATTGCACACACGTTGTTTTTTTGTTTGACGTTGGTATGGTGAGTTTGTTCATGTATATATTTCAGTTATCTGTTTAAATGTATGAAACAATCATAGGTGATTCTATCGCTGCGGTTTAGAACTGGCAACTGCACGATTTCGCTGCAATAAAACTTTGTTAATCTCGAAATATGGAACTATAAACAGTTTAGAATTTTGTCAGTTTTGTGTTAGTTTTCCATTTGTTTGTTCGAAAGTTAGATCCAAAATTGGAACCGACCAGAGGTATCGCTGTATTTTAGTTGCGAATTTCTCTGTACAATATGATATCGTATGTTAAATGTTCATTACCAACAAATTATATACTAGTTTATTTCATGATTCCACGAATACACATACACTAAAATAATCATTATCAAACCGGATACAGCTGAAAATCTAAATTAACCCGTGGGAGGTAAGCGCTGTGCCATTCAGTCATCATTATCATCACCATCAGTCTCTATTCGTCATTTTCTGAACATAGGCATTCGCTTCATGAACGCCAAGACAACCGATCCCTTGCACTCGCATCAAACGCGGACCGGCCAATACACGGAGATCGCCACATCTAGTTAATGGCCGACCAACGTCTTCCTAAGCGCGGCCTCCACTCTTGATCAGACTTACCAACCTCATGTTCTTTCCCCAGTATAATAATATTACCTTGTCGCTTTGTGACGTAGGCTACGCTGTCTCCTTACCATGCGTAAGCTCGCCTATCCGTTTATTTAATACAAGTAAAATAATTTAAAAAAACAAGTACATTTTTTTCCTCAACATGCTTAGATTGTAAAATTTTGAGCGTTTGGCTACAGACTTATGAAAAGGGTCGGCCCTTTTTCGAGCCATTTTATTGAGGGTTGCCTGTTTTTTTGCGTTATCTGTCCGGAAAACACATGTACCTTTCAGCCTGAAGCCTTTCGGGTACTGTGAGCAAACATATTGTATCACAAAATTTCGAAAACGTTTTGGGCAATTTAAGCTTTCAAATCTTAATTTGGGGGAAGGTAAATTGATTCTGTTTAAATTGAAAAGGAGGATTAATCTTAGTGGCCGTTGCCTTCGGCCCTTCCTGCGGATTATCTTATACGAGTATTTATAATAAATGTACAGTTCACTTCACAATTATTATGGTTTATTTATTTAAAATGTAAGTTGAGATTAATTTTATTTATTTATATTTGGGAAACAAACAATTATCGTAATACTATAAAGTTTGTAAATAACAAAACAAATTACCGAAATCAGTTAAGTTTCCACTAATAATTATTATAAGAGATTCAAACTTGGAAACGAATGGCGAAAGTGATTTTATAATATCAAGGCCTGACCAGGCCTAAGATACCACCAGATAAAGGGAATTTAGATCATTAATGTGTCTAGATGGAGTGTCGCCCTACAATCAAAACAAAAAGAACAGGCCAACATTTTCAAACATGTGTTCGTGAATAGTGATACCAGCTACTACAGTTATCCCATAATCACCCCTTTTAATCTCGTTACACTTCAACACAAACCTTCATCCTACTAATATTATAAATGCGAAAGTTTGTGAGTATGGATGTTTGTTACTCTTTCGGAGCCTCGGTGCAGCAGAGGGGTTCTACTCAAACTACAAATTCTTCAATTACTACATATTGTATAATAAGATATAAGCAGAAGAATTTGTTTCTTTGAACGCGCTAATCTTAAAAACAGTATATATCTATATACTATAATCAATCAGTTATCCATATAATATAATCTATATTTTATATTATATATCGATATATTGAGCCTATTTTATATTATAAACCGAGGAAGGCTATAGACTATATTATCCCGCTAAAATGCCGTTGTAAATCTTAGTTATCGCAGGCGAAGCTGCGGGCACAGCTAATTATAAATAAAAACAATAATGCGTAACAATTCATGCGTATTCTATGACAGCGGGACGGATACTAAACACAGAGAAAGCATTTAGAGGCTAACATTTGGACGCTATTTTTTTGGACACTATCTAGACATATTATTGATCTAAGAAAGGGAATATCTGGGAAAGGGAATATAATATAAAGGGAAAAAAGAATGATGATGATGATGAAATGTAGTAACATATTATATTACAAATTTAAAAACCGAACACAGCGAAAAGTCTGAACCTGAATAAATTCTCATAAAATGTGTCTACAAACTACCGCTACAAAATCTATCAAACTTATAACGTGAGAGGTACTTTCGCGTTTATAGTCCTTGAAATTAACATTCATATAAACCAATACTCATAACGCTAGTGTGTAGCAATTATAACATAGAGCGGTGTTGTTAGGAGCGTGTTAATTAGCCGAGAACTATTTATTAGATCACTACAGCTCGCGGGTAACAATCGTTATCAACCCACAAAGGAGAATGTTCAACACCTGTTTCTACATTATCGTTTGTTGCCACGTGCTTTTGCTTTATCCATTAAGTATACCTTTATTTATAATCTGGGATTCGTGGATCCCCCAGGACTCCTCGCAAAACGTCTGAGAGCGATGAGAGTATTTTAACCAACAGTACCCCGCAGTTTTACTGCTGTTGTTTATTTGCTGTTTTTGGGCCTAAGACCACGTTTAACGAGCGCTTTAAAAGCGACGCGTTAAATCCTGATGTCAGAGCGAGTTGCGAGCCCCGCAATGTAAATTCGATTTAATGTCCAACGTCGAAAACGTCGAAAATCCAACAGTGCTCTATAAAAAGCATTGCGCTTTAAAAACGCCTTGGTGTTAATAGATACTTGTGTATCCATTTATCTCATTCGAACGCAACGCTTTCTTATACAGCACTGTTGAATTCTTGACGGTGTTCGACGGTTAATCGAATTGAGCATGCCAAACTCGCAACTCGAGCTAACGTCGGGTTTTAATGCGAGGCTTTTTAAGCGCTGTGCGAACAGGGGCTTAATGTTTGATTATACGTACTACATGCATGCATATATACGTACTATATGGCTCGCGGGATAAAAAAGTAAAGTAAAAAGATGCAAAACGACAGGTAAGAGACAAAAATACAAAAGAGCGAGAGAGCAAATGTCGGAGTGTATGTATATTGCACACTGTTTAATACTTGCTTATATTTGAGCATTGAACGTGTGTTTCACTTCTATCGTGTGTTAATCGCACACACACCTTTTTCACATCTTTTTTTAATGGATTTCCACAAAGTAACGCCCGATTCTATTAGCTATACGTTCTCGTTGGATTCGATCTAAATAAGAGAGAGATTAATTTTATGCCTATGATACAGCGATAAAAACGTTTCTTTTTTTTATTATAACTTTCTGACTTTATTCAAATCGCACAACACCTATCCGTTTGATCTTCCGATCGCCTCTTCATTTCCCCCAAAATAACACCAACAAATAATTAATATTGTGACTTGCCTTCTTTGAAAACAAAAACTTGGTATCGCTCCAATCTCACTTCCTAAATTTGGCGATAACAGCATATTATTAATTTACCGTTATTTCGACTTAACAAAGTTACAACGATAAGATGTAATGGCTGTGAAATTATTGCCAGTCATAGTTACGGAAATGTTTCAACGTGATGTAATATAATCATCATCATCAGCCTTTATCCGTCCACTGCTGAATATAGGCTCCCATTGCAACTCGAACTCAAACGACATACAAGATATGAAATTATTAGTTAATTAAACGTAAGTTACCTAAACGACAGTTGCCTAAACGCTGCTAAAACGATACTTACTTAAACGTTGGCTACTTATGACGTTTATTTGATTGGTGATCAAAAAATAAGAGCATACAAACAAACAATTTTCACCGCTTTGTAATATTAGTATAGATGGTTTGCTTTAGCCCTTTGCCCTTGAACCATTGCATGTTACGGTGTATTTTAACTTTCATAGTTAAATGTCCAGTACAAAATCATAGGGTAAACTAATTTCATACAATCATAACGGTTACGTACTAACTGTTAATGTACTAGCTTTTAATTATTGGCGTGTTACATAACATAGTGAACCTTTATTATATGAAACACTGATTTTAACTTCCACGCACAAAATACCAATGGTTATAAATTCGGACGCCTATGATTTTTCGGGTTGAAAACGTCGAGTATGTAAAAATCTTAATAAGCCGCATTAAATATGTAAAAGTTGTTTCATCATAGTAACATACGTAGATAATTTCGAAATATCGAGCTCTGCGAAATAAATACAAAACAAAAAACAGGGTAGTGTTAATTATTATATAGTATATTTATACCTTTAAACGAGCAATTCTTGTAAACATATATATAGAATCTGAATCTCGGAAACGGCTCCAACGATTTTCATGAAATTTTGTATACATGTGTTAAAAACGGCGATAAATCGATCTAGCTAGGATAAATTTTTAGAATTTTTTTTATCCGTGTTTTGAGGCAACGATAAAATATGATTAGATTACAAACGTAAATTTTGCTGTCGATTAGTATGTCATGATAGCTTAGTGGAAAAGTTAGACAGTTAAATCCGAACGAGCCTGGTTCGAATCTCCAGTCCGATTTTTTTTTCTTTTTTTAAGATCATTTTTTTGGAAGAAAAAAATTATTGTATTTAATCACTAAGGGTACCGAGCAAATGCTCGGTCAACCAGGTACTAGGGTATTAAATAATTTTAGTAACTTGGCTTAGTACTTATAAAGTTCAACATAAATAGTAAGATGTGCCAAACGTGGCATGAGTGACTATGTTTATTTCTTTCATTAAAAAGCATCAATACGAATAGAAAACTTCACTTGTAAAGAATTACTGTCTTAGTTTTTTTTATTTCTTCTGATTGAAAACGCACAAAT
This sequence comes from Lycaena phlaeas, assembly GCA_905333005.2. NCBI lineage: Eukaryota > Metazoa > Arthropoda > Insecta > Lepidoptera > Lycaenidae > Lycaena > Lycaena phlaeas. Next base: position 3,613,575 of record HG995174.1, read on the forward strand.
GTTTCTTGAAGTCCCACACTAACTGCTTATCATTAGGTTACTAAGTGAGCTATCTGCTCCCCCACCATGGCTCAAGCCTTGTCTTGGCGGTGGGGCTCAGTAGCCCAGAGTGACCCTAACACCTTGGGCGAAGCGAATTGGGCCGAGGGGGCTCTTTGTATCCCTCTTATAAGAAGAGGGGACAAAAGAGCAGGGGGCAAGGGGTGAGGATGGGAACCTCACCTCATCGTACTGTCCCGACGTTGGGAGTGGTTGTACTGTGCTGCGGAACAACCGCTCTGTGGAGGTGGCGTCGGTCCGCTGAGGGACTGACTAGCCGTCGAGGTGCCCTGTTGCTTGTAGATCAGGGGCACCTCACAAAAGGCGGCAGTGGTGGCACTCGCCGGGTTTTAGTGGGTAGAGCTGCGTCCACTTACCAGCTTTCGGGCGCAGTGAGTCCCACGTACCTGCCTGGGGAGACCCACTCCCCTGCGGTATGCGTCAGTGCATTTCCCGGCGTAAAAGAAAAAAAAAACAAAAAAAAGGTGAGCTATCTACTCAGCTAGCCATCGATTACGCTTAAAGGCCGTCAGGCCTAAAAGTCTAGACCTTCAGAAAAAAAATTTCATTAGGTGGCTCACCGGCAATATTGTCTATCTAGTATTATTATCAGAACACAGTACATGTTTTTATAATAGAGTGGATAAACTGACAGTCGGTTCGCCTGATGGTGAGAGATTGCGACATTCACAAATACCCGCCACACCAAAGGATTAACAGGTGCGATGTCAGCATCGACCACACAGCCTATAGACTCCTAATGTTTGATTTTTCGTATTAAATGCATTCTGGCAACTAACTGAGGTGAGACAAAAGGGCTTGCAATGCTGTGATAAGCTAATTCAATGTCATACATTACCAATCACGGAACGTTAAAAAGAAATGGATATATTTCGCAACGGGAAAGAATGAGACGACACGATAGTTTGAGTACATTGTTTACGGCTTACATCGGAACTATAAGTCAGATGTGTCGCCAGAACCCGTTCCCCTGTTATTAGGAGTCTATGGGTTATGTGGTCGATGGATGTCGGCCTTCCAAATAATAAACAGGAGAATTATTAAAACTCCGTCAAAATACAACTGGCAACCTTGAATCGGTATAAGTAATATTAATATTTATATTAAATATTTCATTAACATTAGTAACAGCAGGCATTATTATTTAGTAAATAAACGCGTAAACAAATGTTTGATTAACTCATATTACGGAATAACATACGGAAAATGATAGAATAATAATTAAATTATTTTGGCACTGACTCAGAAATGGCATTTTGATAATAATTGCCAATTACTATGTCATCTTAATGGCTACGAGTCGATTATTTTTTCAGTTAATTTATTAGAAGAAAACCTAAACGAAAGAAATGCCAGGGGGCTTAGTCAAAACGCCATTACGAAAACGACAGCGAAGTTCGTTCGTCGATTGAACGATCGAGCGATCGACCACGTGGTTTAGCCAATCACAACTTCGAACGAACGAACTTCGCTGTCGTTTTCGTTATGGCGTTTTGACTAAGCCCCCAGGTCTATAGCTATCGTGGGAGGAGCGTATAGCTAGCATAGATACTAAGCCCAACCTGTTCACAGATTGATTATTATTATAATTTTAGATTAAAAAAATAATATGTTTTATGCCTATACTTCTGTAGGTAATCACCGTCTTATTTTACAAGGTTACATTCCATTCTCGTTTTATTTTAAAATCAAGTTTTTCTATTAGCGTCTTAAAATAGATTAAAATTTAAGATATCTTTTAGCCTAAGTCATCCCAGGCAACGGTATTTAAAAGCTAAAGTTAATTTATAACTTAAACAAAAGTTTCCATTGAAGAATTTCACTAAAGTAAAAATTATGTTAAAGATGTTTTGTAAATAATGTTACGTCTTGGAATTACGAGTAGAATTTTGGAGAACACTTTTTAAAATAAAATGTTTAATTTCACAAAAAAAATCTAATGTTATTTCATGAATTATAATTTTAGACTTCAGTTACTTAACTGAGCTTTTGCGTGTTATGCGAGCGGAAAGACATCAGTCGTCTTGGCGTTCATTGAAGGGGGCCTGTGTTCTGCGGTAGATGGATAATGGCCAATGATGACGATGATGATACTTGTTTTAAAACTAACGAATCTGTAAATAATTTCTATTATTTTCAGGAGATCTCTCTCACATTGTCAGCGTTGGAATGTTAGGGACATTGTCGTATACATAATATATAGTGCTATAACTTATATTTCGTGAACCTCGCGAAATAAACGCGAAAAACATGATGTCCCGGAAGTTATTCTAGCAATGAAAATAAAAATAACCATGTTAATTTAAAATCATAAGTAATAACAAACCGTTTTGATTTATTGTCATTCAAAACCCAAAAAAATACATATTATATAATATATGGTATAATATACATCTATCGTTGTATGAATACAAACATTCCAAACAAACTTTAGATCCAAATACAAAAGAGCTCTACGAATAATGGTCGTTTGCATCTTTGAATTCAATTTGATATTAGAACATTCGGGGAGCAATTAACCATCACATATAATATGTAACATAACACGGATCGTTTAAGAAAATCTTGCTTTACACATATAACATATCGGGGCAGCCAGTCCGAGAGAGGATTTGAACCCGTGATATTTGAGTGATGTGTCCAGTATGCTGACCACTCGACAAGCCGGACCTTCATAATTAATTTGTTATAATAATGATGAAAATTATGACATTTGTAATGACAATAATAATGATATACATTAAACAAATGTAAAACGGATTACAGAGAAATCAGACGATAAGAAATGCTTTGGAGATCAAATGATTTGAATAATTTTACGTTACGTTTGGCGGTTAGGATAAATTTTACTTGCAGATTTATTATAACACGCTGAAATATATACCTATAAATATTTTATACATTTTATATTAGAAATATGACTTGGCAAATTCATCCACTTTGAAGAATATACCAGCGCTTGCACAGATTTTTTTTCATCGCCTTCATAAAAGGAGTTCTGATCGACATGCTCAGATTTATGTTAGTTGGATAGGTGAACTGGTTGATGTGATAGCTGATGGTAAGTGGTCAACGTAACCCATGAACATAATCCAGGCCATTCATTTATATGTTGCTATATTTATAAGATTATAATATGGTGTCTAAGAGAAAGCCAAACAACTAGCGTTAAGTATAAGTATCTAAACCCTTAGTAGGAACTTTTATTTACAGAATATATTAATTTCCTAGTTGTTGCACGCAGATTCGCTTGCGTTAGCTGAGATTTACAACAGCACCTGAGCGGGTTGATATAATATAATCTACAGCCTTCCTCGGCTATTTGAAAATGAAAAAATAATCTATCCAGTAGTTTCTGAGATTAGCGCGATAAATAAATCAAACGCCTTATCATCATCATCATCATTATCATCATCATCATCATTATCATCATCATCATAATCCGTTCACTGCAGAACGCATCAGCTTTATATATTAGTAAGTTTGCCAACTTTACCTATTTGCCTATCTCACCAAACATAAACAGTACAGTGTAATCAATATCGAAAAAACTGCTACTGCATTTCCTTATCAGTAGCCATTTTACTCTTACACCGCTAATACCAATAGAGTTTTTACACAAACTCATTAGCAATCCTTGGACGGACATCTCGGTGTAAAGTATCGTTTAATAAGTCTTTAGGGAAATATTTTAAGTAGATTTCACTTTCAGATGTTTTTGTTTCACGGCTGTCCAATTTTTTTTTTCACGAAAGGCTGCGGCATGCGGCGTTACCTCGCTCTGATGCGTTCCATTTAAGGGTTGAAGTGCAAGCGAGAGCGCGGAACGAGCGACAAAGAGGCACAATCGGCCCATCAGTATTATAAACGTGAAAGTAGCGATGTTTGTTACAATTTCAAGTGAAAACTACTTAACCCATCATGATAAAATTTTGTACACATATTCTAGGAGGTAAAAAGGAAAATAGGATACATTTGAATCAAAAGAGATTTTTCCCCCTAACGCGGTTGAAGCAACTGCTATTATTGTATAAATTTAAATCGGAGTTTTTGTAAAAAGTCCTATTTATTTCTAATGTTTCAGCGAATTTCACTCATGATTGAAACAAATTTTACAGGTTTTGGTGCGGTTTTTTAAGATTTTTACTACCCCGTTGTTTTGAAAGAGCGCAAAAGGAGGATGAAGAAGGTTGATAATATTGATGATGATAATGGATATGACGCAGCATAACATTAAGCCTATACATAGAGCCTTAATGAACACCAAACTTTGAGCTTTGGGTAAAAGTTACCAACTTTTTTGCTCCCTTTAGACGGGTAAAATGGAAGTTCATAGTTCTACAGTTTCAACTTTACGGGTAAAGCAACTGCGGCCTGGGATTGGTTTCAAAAGTCATTTACAAGGAATATCAGATACATTCATCGCTTAAGATATTATGTAGCATAGAGCAGTTTTTTAAAGTGATACTTTAATTACATCGTATCGTTTTTCGTCTCTGTGTAGCGTGTCGCGTGACGGTCGGCCGCGTAGTAGGGATAAAGTGAAAGGCGCTCATCAGATTAGCCAAGGCCAATATGGCGCCACCTATAGTATCTACTATAGGCGGTGCCTATTACTCAGTGCCAGTGCTCCACGCTATTTTGTTTGTTTTTTAGTTGAATGTCTCTCTTAAATTTAAGAGCTTCGCTCTTGTCGGTGGAGCTTTTTCCATTCCTGTCTGCACTCCGCCCTTCTCTTGACCTCCTGATACGACACGACCATCAGTTTTTCCTTCACCTGGTCCATAAAACTTCTTCTCGGTCTGCCTCGCTTCCTTCTACCTTCTACCTTCCCTTCAATTATTCCTCTCATAAAGTGGTCGTGCCGTATCAAGTGTCCTAACATCTTTCCTCTTCTGTTTTCGATGGAATGTCTATAATGTATAAAAGTTTCACTTTTACAGAAGGTTCATAAAACCACAAAATCCTTTTTTATCGGAGATTTTTGATAATTCGAAATTGAACAGTGCTCGTCCTAAAGTTTATATACGGAGGCATATATATACTCTCTCATCTAGCAGTGGAATAATATGGACAATGATGAAGGCATCAGCCACTGGACGTACGAAGCTTAAAATACATTTAAATATTTAAGCAATTTATATTCTTTACTTCCGTTAAGAACAACATCGTGTGAAAACCTGGCATGCTTTTGAGATTTAAAGTCTTTGAAGGAGTATGAATTTCGGCATCCCGCATTAGGCCACTGCATAGGTGAACTGTGGCCCAACATCCTCCTCGCCTGATTTCGAGGAGAACACCCGTGTCCAACAGTGAGGTAAGGTTGTTGATGATAATGGTATTCGAATGGAATAAAATTTTATGTAACTGACATTAAACAAATAAAATATGGTTTAATGCAACGTTCAAGCGTTATTTGATCGACGCAATCCAATCGTAACATATTTCCCATAACAAGTTTAACGTGACCGAATGCCGGGCCACAGGTGACAATATCATGGCCAGGAATCGATGTGGCAAATATTCGAAACAATCGAGAAAACTGGAATATAACAAATATTTTTGGTTTTTGACAGACACGAAAAAAAACCACTGCCCATTTTCCAAATAAAAGTTGTTCGTATTTTGACTGGGATATTTTTCATGTTAGATTCAAGTTAGATAGATCAACTAATGGCAAGTGATCATAGCCATTTATCAAACCAAAACCAGCTCTGGCAACTCGTTCATATCTATGTTTAAATGCAATGCTCCCAAGACCAGAGCAGGTATCGATGCCAATAATTATAATGCTTGTCCTGACCTTTTTGCTCTGGAAACAGCAAAGTTGCTTGACAACGACGACCTCTGTGGCTTGATGGTTAGCGTGTCTCAAGCCCGGAGGTAGCGGGTTCGAATGTAGCCAGAGAACAAAATTGTTTCTGTGTTCCTGGGTCATGGATATGTACTATATTCATATTTCCGTTGTCTGGTACCCGTGACTCAAGTTTTTCAAAAACTTAACACGGGACCAGATTGAAGTGGTGTTAAAACGTCAATAGATATTATTATTATTTTTATAAGATAAAGAGGATAGTAGTGATACTGAGGGTTTGTCAACCACCAGTAATTGTGGATGATCTTAATTCAATGGTTGGTCCGGATTAGATGATGAGAGATAGGCCGTCTTGGCGTTTAATGGATGAGACCTATGTATGAAAAAAAGAATTGACAGATATAGGAACTGTCCATTTTTTTTTAACTTTAATATTAAAAAATTAATACTAAAACTTACGTTTCAACATGTTCGGTATGTCGCCATAGTTCCGCGGTATGGTCCTCCTGTATAGATATGACCATCCTGAATGCACGTATCTCTTTCTCTCTTTATCTCTATCTCTCTCTCCCTCTTTCTGTCTTCACAAAATTATATCCCCCACTTCCGTGACGCTCTCGTCAAGTTCCAATTCCAAAGTTCCTAATTCAAAACACGCGTAAAGAAGTATTTACTTCACAATTATTAATAATGACTATAATAATAGTTAATTGCTGTCACTAATGATGAAGACACTATACAGCAGTGCACCAGCTTTGAACGTAAGCATGCATAATGATGCATTTATGTATGCTCCCTATTAACGCTATTTAGGCTGTACCGTTAACATAATTTCTCATTACCTAAGCTCTACGGTGTCAGCGCTGAACAAACTTTCATTTGACAACATGCAAACATTTAGTAACACTGCTTCTGACGATAGATTATAATATTGAAACTTTATTGAGTATATTTGAGGAGGTGAAGCAAATAAAGTGAGCGACTTGGAAGTCAATATCTACGTAGAAATGAAAGAGAAAAAGACGCTGAGATGATCCGATGTTTCGTGTGAACAGTTCGAGCATGTTATTTATTATTTTCTACAAATGTCTTCTTTCAGTCATTATAATGAAACTTCCTTTATGTATTTTATGGCGGTTTATTAAGTTTTTTATGGGCCCGACGTATGGGATACTTTACAGCAACTTTATAAACCATTCATTATAATGAGTGAAATTCGCGTAAAAATAAGAAAACAATAATATCTTCTTTCAATGTATAAATAAAAACAACAATTCCCTTTATTATCATTTAATACATCATGTTATTAATTTTATCAAGATTTTTTTACAAATTATTCAGATACAATTGCTAGAATGTATAAAATTTTAAAAGATATTTTATGAAATTTTGCTATTGAGAATTGATATTGGATATCTTGACCATGAATATGATTACGTTTAATATATAATTCAAATATACTCCAACCTTTTTCTAAAAAAAAATATTACATTAAGCTTGTGCATATTCGAAATATAACTGTGCACAACTCCATAAAAGTGTGCGATGTTTTCTGAAATGTTGTGAATTGAGCTTTAATTAAATTAGGAAGGAATTCGCAATATCATTTAGGCCAGATAAGTCTGGACATGTTTATGCAATAATCCAGTGCAATATTGTTGAATCAAATTAGACTGTTCGACTAATATAGGTGCGTTATGATAGCAATGTATTAGTACCATGGACGCAGCAAAACCTCAAACAGCGTTTTATTTTTATGAAAACATAACAACGTACTAATTAGTACGTAATACGTATTAATACGTAGTAGTAGGAATATTTCATGCCTGTAAAATCATCAATAAACAGTAGTTTTGCACACATTTTATCCACAAAAATAAATATCTATTTCGGATTTTTATAGCGTATTTAATACAGCAGTCGGACAGGCTGGATAAGCAAAATTGACACTGAGACTTAACTCAGAATAGCCAACACGTAGATGTCAAAGTTTTTTCAATTACATTTTAATATAATAAAATTATCTTTATATCACAAATAATAAAATCTTAAATGCAAGAGAATTCATCACACTTTTGCGGTGATGGATTTACACAAAGCTTACTCTAATTTATTAATAAATAAAATTAGCTCAAATTACAGAAGCATAGTGAATGCTTCAGTCCTAAGAAAATATAATTATGACTTCATCCACGATTCACTGGGATACAGCAGGCCAACACTCTCTCACATTCATATCCACTTGGATATTATTTTACATTTATCATGCACATACATTGCATAACTTTCTTCTACCAATCAATGTAATCTAATTGAGATGGGGTATATTCTTGTAGTAGTGAAGCATTAATAAGTCCCCATTAACTAGTTCTTTTTTATTTGTTCAATACCCCTGTATTTAATTATATTTTCGAAAAACCCCGTAAAAGGTATTTAAATTATATTTTCGAAAAACCCCGATGGGTTCCACTTTTGATCACCTCTATACAAAAATGAAGAAGTACCTATACAAGGTACTTCTTTTTTTGTAATATAGACATTACACAATATTGTTAGTTAATAAATATAATTAGTGTATAATTTGTCTCAAAGCCGTTATAATTACAAGTTACTAGAACTATTGCGACTAACAAGTGATTTTATTAATATGAGATTTTTTTTTGATTCCGTTTATTTTAATTTGAATAATATTTATTTAAATTATAATAAACAGAATTATGAAAATACATTTGTTTGCGTGTACAACATAACATTATAATGTAAAGATTGAAGTGTTTGTAATATCGCCTACCTGCGAACACAAATATTGTTTTAACAATGTGTTCCATGTTTTTGTGGTTTGTTATTCAAAATATAGTAATGCTTAAATATTTAATTGATGGCGTCACAATCTTTACGTGTTATAAATTAATATCGCATTTGGTGTTGGTCAGCTTTTGCATCGATATTTTGTAAAGTGCTGAATGGATTTTGATACAGTTTTCAGTGTGGTTTCATCGTCAGCTTTTGTGTGACCTACGGCAAGATGTAAAACATTGTTTATTATATAATGAAAAAAACTCGGCCAAGTGCGAGTCGGACTCGCGCAGAACCCTTTTCTGTACAAGAAACGCAAAAAAAAAATACTTTTGTTGTATGGAAGCCCCCCGTAAAAATATTTTTACGGGGGGCTTCCCCGTAAAAATATTTTTTTATTTTATTTTTAGTATTTATTATTATTATGGCAATAAAAATACAACATCTGTTAAAATTTTAACCTCCTTGCTTTTACGGTTCATAAGATAATGCAAAAAACGCCTCAACTACTCTGTTGTATGGGAGCCCCCTTAGTTTTTTTTTTTTTTTTTTTTTATCGGGCTTGGCCCACCACACTTTCCCACCGCTGCAACTCCTGTATAGCCAGGATCGACAGCGGCAACCACCAAATGACCCTTTGATACGATCTCCGGGAGCCCGGGGGATACGTTAAACACTGCCTTGGGACCCGCAACGAAATTAATCAGAAGAATTTAGGAGGAGTAGGAAAAATTCCAGTTTCCCTCCCTGTTCAAAGCGGGAGACAGTACAGGATTGCAGTGACTAACAAAGTCAAGAAAAAGAAGATAGCAGCCAGGTGAAGCCCAGCTGCAATGCACCACGGAGAAATAAATTTAATGTCTACAAATATCTGCATAGTGAGAATAATATACCTATGTATATTAACTATGAGTTATTGTATAACTTCGTGTTATATTTATTGAGATTAGAAAATAGAAGTTATAAGACTGTGATTTAGTTTTTTAAGTCAGTTCATATCTACATAGTGAGATATACTTGTGTATATAACCATGAGCTATTGTGTATGACTTGGTATGATGTTATTTTTCCAGTAATAATTGTGGCAAAATCGTTTGAATGCACGGAAGTTTTTCACATCGTCCACGAGGTCGCTGTAGTAAATTACTCCTGATTTGCTACGGATATTGTCGAGCATAAGAGTTCGTTCATGTTGCCAAAGACTGCACTCCCAAAGAATGTGGTGTGCCGTTTGTTCGTATTCGTTGCCTTCTGTCGAACAGTCGCACAAGGGGGACGGCACGAGATTAAAACCGAATAATTTACTTTTAAAATTTCCGTGGCCGGTAAGAAACTGTGCGACACAATGATCAATCTCCAGCCAATGCTTTGATAAGCGATCGGCTACGGACGGAAAAAAGTTATATAGATGACGCCCTTTAGTCGTATTTTCCCATCGGGCCTGCCATTCTTTTATTAAATTTATGGTGATTATATCTATAGAATCGAAAAGATTGGCGATTTTTTGTCGGTCTTGTGGTCTTAGAAAGTCGGCACTTGAAAGATTGCGCGAATGATAAAACTTGGCTGCGCGGCGCTGTATTTCCAAGTCAACGGGAAGTACTCCGGCAAGGACGGGTAATGCTTCTGTACTAACAGTCCGATAGGCTTTACATAAAAATATCAATGACAACCGTTGGCTCTGTAATAACTTGCGTCGGGCCGCTCCGATGGTGGACCTGTCGGCCCACACGGGTGCACCGTAGCACATACTACCCAAATATGTTGCGGAATAGATTAATCTTAGTGTTTTAAAAGAGAGACCCCATGTCGTATGCGATATTTTAGCGAAAGCGTAAAAATTGCGTTTAGCTCTTTCTCCAGTCTGAATTATGTGTTCTAAAAACGTGAATTTATTTTCCAGCACAAGTCCTAGGTAACAAAGAGCTTCTTTACGTTTAACCGATATGTTGTTAAATTTTATACTAGGTGTTGATTGTAATGAGCCTTTTAAAATAATTTGGTAAGTTTTGTGGGGGGCAAATTCTAGCCGATTTCTTTCCCCCCACTGAGATATTAAACTAAGGCATCTATTTGATTTAGTCTCAATTTCAGATCGTGAGTTAGCTTGTATTAGAAGGAGTCCATCGTCCGCATAGCCAACTAAGTAGCATGAAGTCGGTAATGGTAACGAGAGCAGGTCATCAAAACCTATATTCCATAGAAAAGGTGATAGTACAGAGCCCTGTGGGCAACCGCGCGTTAGATGTTTTGATTGGGTGTGGTGGCCGAACCGAAGTTTAGTTGAGCCATTTACAAAGTACGACTGTATCAAGGAGTAGATGTTAGAGTAACAGCCTCTGATTTTCAATTTTAAAAGCAACATTGGCCACCATGCGTTATCGAAGGCGCCGGATATGTCGAGAGATATCCCTACTACATATTTAAATTCTGATAGGTCCACTATTTTTCTTACTTCCATAGCTGCATCTACCGTCGAACGACCGGCTGTAAAGCCAAATTGTTTGTCATGGAATTTTGGACCGCCTGGTATTAATCGCGGTACGATGAGCCGTTCAAGCAGCTTACCCAGCGAAGGCAGCAGAGTTATGGGACGGTAAGATTTTGGATCGTCTGGAGGTTTATTGCCCGGTTTAGAAATTAATTTAATTGTGCCGTTACGCCATATATTGGGAAAAATGCCTTCGGAAATACACCGATTAAGTATTGCTAAGATAGAGTGGCCGGCCGCTTTGCACGCGCCCCCTTAGTTATTATTATTATTTTGTTTTTAGTATTTGTTGTTATAGCGCCAACAGAAATACACAATTTGTGAAATTTTCAACGGTCTAGCTATAACGGTTCTTGAGATGCAGCCTGGTGACAGAAGGACGGACAGCGAAGTCTTAGTAATAGGATCCCGTTTTTACCCTTTGGGTACGGTACCCTAAAAATTGTATAATGTGAGAAATCATATATTTTTAGTTTATCCATTGTTGCTTAAAAACTTGAAGCTAGAAAAATAAAATGTTGCACACCTATTCCTCTTATCCACTAAAGTTAGATTTTTCAAATTGTTTGAAAAAATTTGAAATGTCGAAACTATACCCAACTATACTTAGTGTCGAAACTTCCTAATTTCTGATATCTGATATTCCAAAGTTATTACTAACTTGTCTAACTTAACTTACAGCAAACTGTAAATAAATTTTTATTTATAAACATTTCAGTTCCCGGGCTTCTAAAAAGATATTTCAAGATGCGATAATTTTCAATGCGATTAGTTAACAGCGGCTAGACATGTAATTAGGGCGTTAAAATCTCTTCGGATTCAAAGGTGTTTGTAGTACCCTGACATAATATTGTATGTATGTAAAACTTTAAGGAGTTAATTGAATAGTAAGTGCATATTATCAAGACACCGCTGAAGGAAAACATCGCGAGGAGACCTACATGCCTGATAAGATAAGAAGTCTTTGAAGGTATGTGTAGTTCACCAACCCGCAGGCAGACGATCAGCTCATCGACCAACTATGTCCCATTACCCTCCTTAATTGAATTCATGTACATGTCGCAGTCATCTGGTAGAATCAGTCGTTTGATTGTATCACTAGCGCGTTAATCAAATGACGACATTTAATTGAATGAATAGGTTGAACGTTGATTGAACAAGCGTCGCTCATCGTCCAACTAGATAGCGGATATAGCCTTTTGAACAGAGCGGACGTAAAATCAGTCAGGTGATTGTAATTTAGTTCATTTTTTTCCCACCGCAGCGTTAGTTGTCACCAAAACAAATATGGCGTAAAACAGCTTGCGCAGAAAGCACTTGCCTTGATATTTTTTTGACTAAATTTACTTTAAAGTTACTTATTCGTAATAAAATAGTGTGGCAGCATGGATTTATCTAATCATACGCCTATTTATACTAATGATAGTAATAATTTAATAAATGTTAGGACGTTGTTATACTTAAAATACAATATTAAATCATAATAAGGTGTGTCATGTCATGTCCTCATTTTTGTTATGTAAAATAAGTTACCTTTTAAGTTGCGAATCACAAAAAATAATTATAAAGTCGGCTATATCCCATTCAACGACAATGTTAAATGACGTTCAGTCAAGACGTTGAACGTTACTTTCAACAACTTGACGATCCTTTAGTCATTCAATTAAATGTCGTCATTCGATTAACGCGCTAGTGATACAATCAAATGACTGATTCAACCAGATGACTGCGACATATATATGGGTTATAATTTTTTGGTAAAAGAAATAAAACATTTTGTTTATTTAAGAAAACGAATACCAACTAATTTTATTTTATTTATTTATTTAATATACCAGCAGTTATACAATTTGAATAATTTCAAAGAAAAATAACATATAAAGGGCCTTCATGAACCCATAATTGCACACCTTTATAGGTGTCGTATACACCGTAGTAAGTACAGCATTGTTATACATAAAGCACATTAAAATTGAAATTATAATTAATATTAAATAGACAACATATTTAACACAAATTAAAAATCATTAAATGGAAAATAATTATTTACATTGTAGTAATATAGTATGTAAGTAAGTTAAAATATAATAAAATTAGAATATAAAATGGGAAATATTCACATCGGTATGTCATATTATGAAAGACAACAAAATGAAATCCAATTAAAATAGCTAATAGTCATTTAAGGCAAGCCAGTTTATTTTTATATTATACTAATTACATATATTAATAATATATTATGTAATTTTAACAGATAAATATGACTAATTTAACTATAACTTATATACATATAAGTATGACATTTTGTAAAAAATAAGTATATAATATCAGCTAACCTTGCAGTAAGCCGTTTTATAAGATCAACAGCTTTGCGAAACGTTCAGCCGGGATTTAAAACGCAACCAACGCCAAGGAACTTAGTCTGGCATTTCAAAAACTTCCATAAAGGCTGCCTCAAACATTGTTATCTCGAAGCTTTTGTTTCGATCGCTTTTAAGACCGTAAATATCTGTTACGTAGTGATATCTGCTGGTGTCTCCGAGATTTCTTATTTATTTGTGTGCTTTTGAATTTATTGCGTTAGTTTTATTTATTTTGATAACGATTCTATTTTTGTTTCTCATATAAACATCATTCGTCAATTATCAACTTATATCAATATTTAACCAATGCATATAGATCTCTTTCAATGTACGTCTTGATGTCCCCCATTTGGACTGACCGCTGCAAAGGCATAATAATTTTCCTCCTATAGACACTTCTAGACAAGAGCGCTATCAGTCCATCTCTTTAACCTACATACATGGTATCGCCTTTGATCTTATACCAGAACATAATTTAATCCGACGGTGGTGCAGCACGGATCCGCCACAGAACCAAGACTTAGACTCCAAGGCTGGTGGGGGCAACCCTCTCTTAAATATAACGTCAGCCAACAAGCTCGTTACTAAGCCTAACGAAACCTTAGCGCCAAATAGGCCTTAAGAAAGAAGGAAAGAAAGAAAAAACTTTATTGATCGAAAAATGGTTTAAATCGACTAAAAATATACATACTTAAAATAAATTACTCTTACAATTTAATCTAAATTTACGGAATAAAAAATAAATAATAAAAAAAACCACCCCACCATAAACACATACATATACCACCACCACCACACACATACGAAAATATTATCAATATAATTATTATAAAGGGCTTTAGCAGCTCCAACCGCAAAAATATTTAATTGACCGTTAAAAGTCCAACTATAAACTCCAACTTCAACTTTTTATTAACGTTAGACCATATGTATACATAAAAGTTATAGCCTAACATACGAGCTTATATTAGGCTATAACTTTTATCAATTCTGTACATTTCGTATCACTGGGCAACATTTAACCATTTTTCAATTTTTATATTTCACAAAAGTAAATATTTATTTTTGCGAAATACATGAAATTGAACATATCTCTCGTGGAGTGTGAAATTCGTGCAATTCCGACGACTGACGAGCGCTGGGAGGGTAGATTGGCCTCGCCGATGCTGGCCAGGTAATTGTCCGGTCACCGGAGCGATTATTGAATCTCGTTATCAATTCGTTGCGTGTTTCCACATTGTGTTATCATTGTCATACGCAAACTGTTGCTCTATCGACAGTTTCTAAGATGTGCATATTTATTTACTGATGTATTTATTTTACCAATTTTATTTTTAAGCTAGCTGCCGCCCGCAGCTTCGCCTGCGTTAACTAAGATTTACATCAGGATCTTAGTACGCAGAATAAGTAACTTTTCTATTTGATTTTTTACACCTTGTTTCCGAAAAACCCAAATATCTTACGGAAGGCTATTTTTTCCCAGAATAAAATTTAGCCTGTGTTACTCGTGGATAATGTAGCTTTCAAGAAAAGAATTTTTGAAATCGGTCCAGTACTTTTTGAGCCTATTCATTACAACCAAACAAAGAAACAAAGTTTTCCTCTTTATAATATTAGTGTAGAATGTAGAATAATATTAGTGTAGATGAAGATATACATTAGCAGGTTATAGTTTATTATTAGCGTTATCAGTCATGGTATACCATCTCTGGTAATATCAAAGTACTTGGCACTTGCCATAGTCTTAGTTACTAATTAAAGGTGGTTTTGTGTTGATTCTTGCCGGTAAATTAAAACATCATGTGAATCTACACGCCTGATCAAATTGAAAGTATTGAAGATATGTGAAGTTCCCTAACCCATATTGGAGCAGCCAATCGTGTCACTCTCCTTGCCTGATTCTTTCTGAATTTCTGAAGGAGTCCCATGCTAAGCGGTAGGACGTACATATTATAAGGGTTGATATTATATTTTGTATTTGTGCCTTGGTTACATATTGAATGTGTCATTTGTGAATTACATATTATCTTTCCCTGTAAATTATAAAGTTATAGTTATAAAAAAGTGCACTCTGATTTATGGACATCGCACCTGTGAACCCTGTGCGTTAGTGCGGTGTAGCGAGTGTCTATGGACGCCACTAAACATGACCAAGAGAACAAATTGTCCGTTAAACTCTCTTGTAAAAAAAATATTTTAAATAAGCACTATGGATGTATAGGTAATATGTAGGCGGCCATTTTGGAACATAGTATTCGACTAGTCAAGTTCTTTTGTGTGATACCCATATTAAGGTAGTTGTGAAAAAATATGTAAGACGCCATTTTGTGACAGCGGCCATCTTAGATCGATTTTTATCAAAAATGCAAAAATCGTTGGTCTTCATTTTAATTTATCGTTATTTGAAAAGAAAAAAAAAAGAAAATTAAAATAGGTTCGTTCGCGAGCTACGATGCCGCAGACACACACAGACACGTCAAACTTATAACACCCTGTGGTTTTTGCGGCAGGGTTTAGACGTATATATATAAACTAGCTGTTGCCCACAGTTTCGCCTGCGTTTAGTAAGATTTACAACGAGATCTTGGTACGCAAAATAAGTATCTTTTTTGGTTGATTTTTTACACCTTGTGTCCGAAAAACCCAAATATCTTACGGAACCCTATTTTTTTTTTCAAAATAAAATTTAGCCTATGTTACTCGTGGATAATGTAGCTTTAGAATGGTGAAAGAATTTTTGAAATCGGTCCACTACTTTTTGAGCCTATTCATTACAACCAAACAAACAAACAAAGTTTTCATCTTTATAATATTAGTGTAGATGTAGATGTAAATTACCATAAAATACTAATATTGAAAAATTTGCATCGCGTTTAAAACGAATGGTGATAAATTACCATAAAATACTAAATTAAAAAAGTATATTAAAAATACCAATGTTAACATCAAGATGATAGAATCCGCATTTTAATGACTTACACTTGAGGCCTTTCCCCACTCAGCCAGCGACACTACATTATGCTCCCTTAGAATTGAATAAAAACATCTTTTCATATGCTAATTAGGGAAATCCCCCACGTACTCATATAATGGAATTATTTCATTCGCACACTACTGAAATATGCATAAGATCGTTTCAAACTTGGGCAAAGGAACTTAAATATCACTCAGAGTTGAAATTTTGTTGGAGTTTAACGGTTTCACTGTAACGTAGGGAGACAGTGGGTACAGTCGAGGGAACAAAGGAATACTGTTAATTTCAATGGTACAGTCGTGTACAGTCAACGTTCAAAAGTCCAGTAGCATCGTAACGACCGTATTCGCTTGCCGGTATAGTGCGTATTCTGAATGTGTGCGCCATGTTACCATGCACACACTTAAATGTCGTACAATATCAATACCAGAAAGTATAAGCGTGTAGTGGATGCAAGACAAAGATAACGTTATATTGTTTGTCCTCTTCATTCATTATTTCACTGTGTCAATAATAATGCAAAAATTTCACAAGCTACGTAAGATAGCTCGTAGCTCCATCGGTAAATAGTTGGCCTCGCATCGACGCTAGTTGAAATGGTCACGGTTCAAATCTCAGTTTTGCAAAGTCTTTATCTTAACATTTTTATAAACTCATTTATTTTTTAATGAAATGACTTTTTTAAAGTTTTATTTACTTAAGAATAATATTAATTATATATATATTAAGTAGTATATAGTAATATATTACTATATACTACTATATATTATATAATATAATATATATTAAGTAGGTAATATAATAAAACAACACTTTCAAAATATAAAATATATGTTATATTTATTTTAATGACCTAACAATTAAACAATTGAATTGATTGACGTTAAAATCTTTGATCCATAGATCTATCAAAATAAAAATATTATAGATATATATTGTGTTACCAATATTTCATATTATTATTGAGGTTAAAGTTTAATTATTCATTTTCTCGAGGAAAAGAGGATTAAAACTTAACCTCAACCTTTAAATATTAAACCTCCTAATCATTGGCCAGCACGTCCCTAGGTAGAAACTAGAATGCCCGATTGAAACTAACGAAATATAAATATTATAACAATTAATACTCAGTGTGACACAGAAACATATATTTAATGTAATAATATTGATTAATATTTTGTGTGTATAAATTCAAGATCACCCGGCCCTTGCGCACTAATCCCCACATGTTCACACTTATTCTGTCAGATTCGGTGTTTGACACTACGTTATTTTCACTTTATATACTATTATCTTTACGCCATAAATGTAGTCTTCCTGCCATTCGTCTTTATGCCTTTGAGTCAAAAACGGTTTTTTCGCCGGCTTTCGGTGATGTAGTCCCTCGTCATGAAGTGCACGACGAACGGTTACCAATGAGGTGTTTAATTCATCGGCAAAACGTCTTGTCGGTATGGAACCACACGTTTCATACTCCGCTGCCATGTAACGCCGCTGAGTCTGGTTAATAAGAAGTGGCCTTCCACTTCGTTAACGACTCTGCAAGCCACCTTCTTCCTCGAATCTCTTCACCCGTCGACTTAACAGTGTTCTCTAAAAAAAATTAACAAATTGTAAAAGACAATTTTAACCATTGAAAAAATATGCATCACAATAATATAATTAATTTCTACTTACAGAGAAGCCAGTTTCGTTATAAATTTGCGAAATATTCAGGCCATTCGAATAAAGGGGCCACAATATTAGCTTTTGATTCGATATTAATATTTACTTGCATATTGGACACCTAATTATTATTTTAAATTGATACAGTTAGCACACAATCACTCGTAGCTAAATTCACCAACCAACAACATTTTAATATTTTGTTTTTTCCAAGCCAGTAATCATTTTATTTTAAATCTACCCTCACATTCTTTGCTCTGTTTAGAATGTTATGTTTCTAACTAAGTTTTAGTTAGAAACATTCGTAATAATTTATAAATATTTCAAAATTTAAAACATTACAATTTAAAAATGTAGAATCGACGCAGACCCAATGTGGGATGGATTTGATCCTGCAATTTAACAGGTGATCGTAGAATAAAATATATGCACTTGCTTAACCACTGGGCCACGGCATTGCTTACACATTGAGACGAAATTAACGATATGAATTTATACAGACAAACAAAGTGTATGTGTGTGTGAATTGTCTTTATAGAAAAAGGTCATAAGTAACGTTAAGTGTTGACGCTATAGCTGCGTTCGATTGCTACTGGACTTTTGAACGTTACTGTACAATGGGGAATAGTGATTTATTTATTAATAATGATATTATGGAGGGTAGAGGTAAGGAGTATCATCTCATATGGGGAAATAGTATAAAAAGTATCCAGCTGTATACTATAAATAACAATTCAAAAACCGTCCGCAATGGCACTGGTGTAGGAAAAAGGGTATGGTATTGGTATACTTATTTATGTGTGTGTGTGTGATTTTCTGGCTCACACACGTTTAAAATTTACCCTTTTGCGACTGTGGCGCCACCCTTATTTAACATTTTTCGATGGACTTAACTATATAATATATTATTATACTCTTTGGATGGACTCTTTTCATGCATAGAGATGTTACTTTAAGAGGTAAGCTTCTACCCTCCATAAATAATATGTCGGAGATGGTCAATAGTACGAGAGAGTATTTGACAGTTTTTTTAATAACTAAATCTGAACATAACAAATTGTAATATGACTTCTTAAACATATTTCCTTTAGATTTCCAGATAAATATAATTTCTCGATTTTATAAAGAGGAGTCTGAAAAAATTATATCGATTTACTTTAATCGTAATCCAGGTATTTTTAGTTGTTATTTTAGGATGATGATGTTGATAATGATGATTATGATGATGATGAAAGTAATTATAAAACAATATTAAAAATTACGTGTTTTCAGTGATGTCGCCCTGAGCGAGTTATCACGAGGAGTCACTGTAAATCACAAATGCTGAGTGGCTGCCTTTATTGTTAGTAGTGGGGATTCACCGGTTCTGGATCACGTTTTGGCGCGTGATTCAAAAGGTTTCGAACGATCCAAAGGAAGTCGTCACCTAAAAAAAAAAAAAAAAAAAAAAAAAAAAAAAAAAAAAAAAAGGTTTTGGGGTCATCTAAATCGATTGCACGCATCCATTTTGCGCTAGCTCAAACGGTTCGCGACTTAGGTTTCTGCATTTGCAAAGTCCATTACCCTTAATTAGATGCAATTAAGCCATTACCATCGATGTCATTAACAGTTCTTTCTATTGTGCTCTTCATTACTCGGTGTCATTAACGATTCCTATGCAATTAAGTAATTACTATTGATGACATCAGCTCAGCGACTGAGACAGCGAGATCCACCGTCTTGGTGTTCATTGAAGGAGACCTATGTTCATGAACGGGTAAAGTTTGATGATTAACAATCATTACGCTTCTTATCAAACAACATTCCTTTGTCATGTTTTCATCAATTAAAGCGGAGGTTTAAAATAAAACTTTGGTTCAATTTCAAAGAAATTATTTATTTCGAAGTAATCTTATAGTAGTAACATTTTTAATCTCTCATAAAACAAGATTTGAACATCATATTCAAAAACATATCATTTTTAAGTGTATCGCTGCCAAATTCATTTTGAAACTCTGTCAATGACTTGTTATTAAACTTATATAGTAAGTACATTAAACAGTACTCTCCACACACTGAAGTGAAATCATTTTGTAGCCTACTATTATTAAAACGCCATTTCCTTACATTTCTATTCAAAAACATTTTATGCATCCCCGTAGGAAAGCGGCCATACGTATCAAAATATTCACCGATACCATGACTGTCTATGTGGATGGCTACCCAGTGAGATCCTGGTTTTGAGTCCGGGTCCAAATTGCTTATAAGGTATGCGGGAACCGTCACATACATTGGTAATCGGTTTGCAGCATACACATTATTTTGTAAGCTTGGATGAATCTTTTTTAAGTATGATTGTATTTGTAAAGTATTCATAATTCTTTAAAAAAGACTTATTACTTCGTTCCATCACACACAAGTGAAATAAATAAGCTAGACCTTCTTATTTAACATGCAATTGACAGGGGTTTTAAAATAAAATGAAAGCACAACTTCAAAATAATCATTTACTTACACATTAAAAACATATTACAGAGTGAGAACTTAATAATACAATATTCATTTTCTTAGCTACTATAGTCAACGGTTACATTGCGATTTTTATCTATTTCAATGACATTATCAAATTCTGCATAAACAACGCAATTGATCGTTTGAGTCAGAGCAGTTTCAAAGCGAACTTCTAATCTAACACTACCATGTCTAATTAGATTCCAATGACTAGATGAATTGGCTGATAAATCAGGTGTGAGATCAAATGCTAGCAAACAATAACCTTTCGAATACTTATCGTGAGATATCCCATTACCTTCGTTAAGAAAATGTATTCCTGTTCCTGAGAATAATGTATGATAGGTTGCAGTAAAAATATTATTACCAAAAGATGGTTGTAAAGCTTTTGAAGGAATTTGCTGACCGTCAATATATAAACAAAATGAATTCATTTTGTAGTTCTCAAAATTAAACGGATTTTTAGACAAACAACCATTAAATGCTGCATTATTCACAAATCCAACTATACATCTCTTAGGTACTTGACCCAAAAAGATATTGTCTAATGTCTTACCCTGAACCCCTGACGGTATCGTTAAAACTTTTACTTCGGCTCGAGTTATGGGATATTTTGCAGTTGTGGTGGCTAAGACTTTTTGATGGGCAAGTAAGACGGAGGGGTTAATTTTTGTCCTTCGAACAAGGAGAGTCGCATCTGTAATGTTTATTTTGTATTTGACATCGTCTGTTGGAGCCATCAGGTTAAATGTTTCACGTGATCTCACCAATTTAATACTCATCTCAACACCATTAATTAAAAATTTTTCTTGATTGAATATGTCACCATGAAGGTGTCCTATCATTTCAACTTCCTTACTTTCTGAAACTAATTGTTGCCTTTTAGTAAAACCAGAATTTTTTTCTTCGGTTGAATCCTTAGACAGGAGGAGCCGGGGGAAAAAGTTAGATTAAAATATTTGTGGTTCTTGGAACGTTAGTTAACGAGATCGTTAGATAGTTGGGAAATAATTAATTATTGTGATTATTGCTAAACTAGAAACCTAATGGTTTATTTAATTGATTGTTATGTAATTTATGTTGGTATATAAATGTGAGATGCTCTTAAAAACGATACATTTAAGTGCAGTGAAGCTTTAGTGTATAACTACTCAGTGTCAGTGAATATTTAGTGTTCATAAATAAAATGGAGGTAAGATTTTCTTTTTCTTCGTTTCATTTGATTAATGCATTTATGTTTTTTGTTTTTAAATTTTAATATTCTAACAGTTATTATAAATATTTTTACAGAACAATTTTAATGAAAATACTTACAAGGGATTCTATTTTGAATCTCCTGATAGTGAAACAACCGACTTGGAAATAGTATCTACTCAAGTAATAAACCCAAGTAGAAAAAGATCAGCATCACCACTTGCAGAGCTAGATAAACTATTTGATGTTCAGAAAAACAAAAACAAAAAGAAAAAGCTGTCTTCATCAGTATCACGAGTGCAAAACAGTGGGACAACAGCTTTCGTCTCTACCAATGCAGACGACGGGCAAAATGCCTCGCATTTGATAAAAATTGAAGTATATGATTTAAAGAAGATTTCAAAGATTCCAAGCAATGAACATTGGAAAAATACGGAGACAAGGATAAAATTATATACATCGCAAACAAACAAAAACTTCGAAGACATTCAGCAATTAATATTTAATTTGACAAAAGATATTTGCACAAATGACAATTGCAAAAAATATCTTTTTAACAACAATTAACTTTAACCACTCTGTTGTTCTATTCTTATTTATTATTTAATTGTAAATAGTTCATTTTAAATGGTCATTAGCTAAAAGGGGTTTATTAATGTATTCGTACATGTCTTTTCCCTACAAATACTGCTTAAATTGCATACATCTCATCAGTTGTACAACGATCTTATAAAGGGCTAGATCTGACCGATTTTCCTTACAAAAAAGATGGATACATGCACGAGCATATTCTTTAATTCGCAAATAGATGAAATTCTGGAAGACATAGAATCAGTCCGATTGTGTAAAGAAGTTGAAGAAGCAGATTTGTTCACACATTGTTTCCTAGAAGATTATGTTGATAGTCAACATGAAACTGTTGAAAATCAGAGCAAGTAAGTAAACCTCAATAAAATTATCTTTATAATGTTATATTATATTTATGTATAAAATATAAGTATAAAATTTATGTTTATGTTACAAAAGTATCTTTATAATTTTATTGTAACTAACAACTTTTCTACCTTGTTTTAGTCAACCGCAACTACAATCTGGGGGATCCCGAAAAAGGAAGTCTGAAAGTGTGAACAGCCCAAAACATCTTAAACGTCGAAATATGGATGAAGTATCATCAACTTCGTCAAACATAACTGAATTATCTTGCACTGAAACAACATCAACTTCAAAAGAAGAATCCCATATTGCAGTTGCTTCATATCCGGATAATATACGCACAGAGCCCCACACAGGTACCAATTCAGATAACGTGTTTTGTAGCGCTTGTCAAAAAGAAATACGTAGACGGTATTACACAAATCATTTAAAAAGTAATGTTCACAAAAACAATGTTCTTAGAATGGAAGGTTCTCTAAAAAATGTTTCCGTAATTGAATCTGCTTTCGGTCAAAGAATTATCACTTATAGAATTTGTAATAAATCTAACCAAACTCTTGAAACAATTTTCCAAACGCCAGAAATATTCATGAATTCCATCAAAGACGATATATTTCAATTAATTGAACGTTCAATTGTAAGTTATAACATTTTTAAAGTAAATTTTATTTTACATGCTGAATTCATACAACAAAGCAAGAATAATACACATAACACTTTTGATTTTCAAACTAGTAATTTTATAATTTTTCGTGGAGATGACTTAGATATCTTTTTTACCTCACTAAGTAACACTTTAACGAATAAAATAAGTAGCTTTGAGAAAAAAGACAGTGGATGGAGTCTCAAACAAATTATAAGCTTGGACATGAATGTTAATAAGTTTAATCCCCTCCGCGGCACTTCTTATATTGATTTACCTCAGGATATTAGAGCAAAGAAGGCTGTTATTAATGTTCAAAATGTTGACTATATGTGTTTTAAGTGGGCATTGCTTTCTGCATTATACCCAGTCAACAATAATGCTGGACGGGTATCTTCATACAGCATGCACGCACATAAAGTTAATTTTGATGGTTTATCTTTCCCAATGAAATTAACCGATATCCACAAAGTTGAAAATTTAAATAACATAAGTATCAACGTTTATGGATTGGAATTTAATAGAGAAACTAAAAGAAATAGCGTCGTAGGCCCATTGTATTTTACCAAAAGTCGCAAAAGCATACACATCAATTTATTATACTTAACAAATGGTACAAATAGTCACTATTGTTATATAAAGAATTTATCACGTTTGGTAAGCAAACAACTTTCAAATCAAAGTCATACGGTTTACATTTGTGATGGGTGTTTGTTATACTTTCCTACAAATGAGAGATTATCTAATCACCAACAAAACGACTGCTCTCATGTTACTGTCGAATTGCCAAGTAGTGACAAAAAATTTAAAAATTGGTTTGGAGAACCAACATCTAACGATAAAATCAAGTTTGATCATTTTGAAAGAAAATTAAAAATACCTTTTGTAATTTATGCAGATTTTGAAGCTTTTTTAAATCCGGTCAATTTATGTGCTAATGATCCATCTAAGTCTTATACCCATAACATTCATAAACATGAACCTTATAGTTTTGGTTACTATGTGAAGTGTTCTTATGATGATAATTTATCAAAATATGAATTTTACAGCGGACCCAATTGTGTGCAAATCTTTATGAGTAGATTATATAATGATATAAAATCAATTTGTAGCAAAAAAAACTTTCAGAAAGCTCCTAATACTTTGACTGATAAAGATAAAAAAAAAATTGATAACTGTTCTATCTGTCATATCTGTGAAACTATTTTAGGTGAAGATAAAATTTTAGACTTTGACTGGTATACAGGAAATTTTAGAGGTGTTGCACATGAACTATGCACAAAAAAGTTTAAAGCTCCGAATTTCGTTCCAGTATTTCTTCATAATTTAAGTCACTATGATTCACATTTTATAGTTCATGCGCTTAACTTTGTCGAAGGACAAGTTGACTTAATACCTCAAAACAAGGAGAGATACATTTCTTTTACTAAAACCTTATTTATTAACAATCAAATGTTTAAATTGAGATTTGTTGATTCGTTGAAATTTTTACCTTGTAGTCTTAATCAATTAACAAAAAATCTTAAAGATGAACAGTTTCACACGCTCAGATCAAATTTTCCCAACACCGAAGATTTTGTTCGTCTGAAGAAAAAAGGTGTTTATCCCTATGAATTCATGACATCTTATGAAAGTTTAAAACTAACATCCTTACCCAGTCAACAACATTTCTTTAGCACACTAACTGATTCAAAAGTATCTGATGATGATTACCATCATGCACAAGATGTTTGGGATCACTTCCAATGTTCAAACATGCAAGATTATTCTAATTTGTACCAAAAAACTGACGTACTACTTTTAACAGACATATTTGAAAATTTCAGAGATCTTTGTATTAGTACTTACGGTTTAGATCCAGCATATTATTATACCGCACCTGGTTTAAGTTGGGATGCCATGTTAAAGTACACTAAAATAGAATTAGAGTTATTAACAGACTTTGACAAAATAGCGTTTATCAGAGCAGGTATTCGTGGTGGCGTGTCACAATGTAGCAATAGATATGCCAAAGCAAATAATCAGTATTTGGCTAGTTATGATGAAACGAAATGTAAATCTTTTCTTGCGTATTTTGATGCCAATAATCTTTATGGTTGGGCAATGTCACAATACCTTCCTGTAGGGGGGTTTGAGTGGATAGATCCTAACACCAACTTTGATGTTCCTGATACGTCTGAATATGGTTTCATTTTGGAAGTTGATTTAAAGTACCCCGATGAACTTCATGATTTGCACTCTGATTTGCCTCTTTGTCCTGAAAACATTTGTATAGGTAATACGAAAAATATAAAATTAGTTCCAAATTTAAACAATAAAACAAAATATAAAATTCACTACAGAAATTTGAAACAATGTCTTAAGTTAGGTATTAAACTACAAAAGATTCACAGAGTTTTGAAATTCAATCAAAGTAATTGGCTTCAAAAATACATTGATTTAAATACTAAACTCAGAACAAAGACAACATCAGATTTTAAAAAAGATTTTTACAAACTAATGAATAATTCAGTTTTTGGTAAAACTATGGAAAACATTGAAAAGAGAGTAAATGTAAAACTTTTAACTCATTGGGAGAATCAGGGTAAGTCTTTGGGAGCACAAGACTTAATAGCAAAACCAGAATTCCACAGCCTATCAATCTTTTCAGAAAATTTAGTAGCAGTTCAATTACGGAAAACAAAAGTTGTACATGATAAACCCATTTATCTAGGATTTTGTATACTAGATATTTCAAAAACACTTATGTATGAATTTCATTATGATTACATTTTGAAAAAGTTTGGTGATAAAACTAAATTATTGTACACTGATACTGACAGTTTTATATACCAATTTTTTACTGATAATTTATATGATGATCTTAAACCCGATTTGATGGCTAGGTTCGATACATCTGATTATCCTGCCGATAATTTATTTGGTTACCCTAAAATAAACAAAAAAAGGTTAGGATATTTTAAAGATGAAAATAACGGTGATATTTTAGAGGAATTTGTAGGACTCCGATCAAAAATGTATGCATTTACAGTAGGTGAAAAATTCGTTGCAAAAGCCAAAGGCGTAAACAAAAGTGTTACAAAAAAGTTAGTATTAGGAAATTACAAATCTTGTCTTTTCAATAAAAATATCCAACACCATAGTATGTATAGGTTTAGATCAATTAAACACACAATATTTACTCAGGAAATCAATAAAACTTCTTTGTCATACCAAGATACCAAGCGCTACATATTACCAAATCAAATCGATACCTTGGCGTGGGGCCATTACAAATTAAGAAAACTATTATAATAGGTACACATACATAGTTTATTTAGTTAACAATTTGAGGATTTTTTAAAGTGTTTTGTAATTTATGTGATTTTATCACAAAATATAACTTTTGAATTTTTAAAAATATCTTTAAATAATCCTCAAATTATTTTTACTCACTTTAATTTTATTGTCATAAATTTAATATTTTTAGAATATATTATATATTTTTTTTAAATTGCCTAAATATTTTTATTGTTTTTAGATGTATTAACTTTGTTTTCTTACCTCCATTGTATTATTGTAATGTTTAGTTTAAGAATCAATAAAACAGTTGTAAAAAGTAAAAAATTATTATTGTTTTCTTGTACCTCGTCTAATCCACACGTAAGGAAAAAATGAAACATTTTATTCATCCATTCACTGCAATAGTTGCGGGACCTAGTGGTTGTGGAAAATCAAATTTTGTTACGAAATTTATTCATAATATGGAAGAAATATGTAACATAGCTTTTTCCCAAGTAACATGGTGTTTTGATGAGATGCAACCCTTGTACAATTTAAAAAATGTTAACTACTTTCAAGGATTACCTGACTTAAGCATGTTTGATGGTAAAGAGGCCAATTTGATTATAATAGATGATCTGATGAGAGAATCTGATGGTCGAATTGTAGATATATTTACAAAAGGTAGTCATCATCGAAATTTAAGCGTATTTTATATAACTCAAAATCTGTTTCATCAAGGAAAAGGCCAAAGAGATATTTCCTTAAATTCGAACTATATAATTTATTTTAAGAACCCTCGTGATAAAACACAAATTCGATATTTAGCTCGCCAAGTCTCACCAGATAATGTAAAATTTGTTCAAGAAGCTTATAAAGACGCAACGACAGAGGCACATGGCTATTTAATGATAGATCTGAAACAAAATACCAATGACATGTGTCGTTTTAAGACAAATATATTTCCGACGGACAAAAACTGTTCAGTTTATGTACCGAAAAGAGGGTTTAAATACGACAAGAATCAACAAAGTTCTATCATTTACAAATAATGATTCGAAGCTTAAAGACGCATAAAGAGCTGCTCGTCGCATTGCAAACTTTAAAACCAAAGTATCAAAAAGCTTTATTAAAATCATGTGATGAAGATGAAATAAATTGCATATGTGAGTGTATTCATAATGTGCTACAAGGCAAAGTCCTATTAAAAGAAAAGGATAAAAAATCTTTAAAACAATATATAAAATTACTCCGTAAGCTTGTTCGTAAAACTACAACCAAAGTTCGAAAAAATATAATTGTTCAAAAAGGTGGTGCATTTCTACCTATTATTTTAGGTTCTATATTAAGTGGATTAGTTAGTGGTCTTGTTTGAAATGGAACACGCTAAGAAAATGTTATTGGTGGATCCAAGTTTAATTGATAAAATAAATGAAAGGAACGAGAGTCACGAAAATCCTAAGTCGCGATTAGATGCTGAAATGCAAAATATTCTTAAAAGTAACGATGACGACAGAAAAAAATGGATTTTATACTTACAAACATTACAAAGGTATTTGCACTTTACTGGAGAAGATCGTCAATCTTATCAACTTCCAATAATAACCTCAAATATGGATTTATCTGAAACACTTTTGAAAAAAGAACCATATGATAAAAGTATTGCTTCATACAACAAAGATCCTATTGTTGATCAGACATGGAATGAAGAAGTTGGACACAACGAAAGGGACACTGTTCAAAATAAATCTATATACTCAAAAAAACAAATATTAAGTTTAATACCTAAATCATACATTAAAAAAGGAGAGTCATTATTAGATTTCCTATTAACAAATCAGAACAAAGTACACTGGAATGATGATGATGGTACAGTACTCGTGGATAATAACAAAATAAATGGGAGCAATATTGTAGATTTAGTCAATGATTCATTAAGGCCATTAAAAAAAAGTGATCCAATAGGATGGGAAAAATTTGCTAAAGCTTTGAAGGATATAAAAGTCCCACTCACTTATATTGGTAATCCAAAGAGAAGTGAGTATATCAACCAACTTCGGTTGAAAAGTTTTGAAGAAATATCTGGCGACGAAGAATATTCTAAACCTATATCTGAAGACAAGTATATTAGAAAAGTAAAAAAGAAAATTGATTGGGAAAAATGGACCCCCTACTAGAAATTCACAATATTTATTATGATGCATCACACCCTGCTGGTTATGGTGGTATTGAAAAACTTGCAAAAGCTATGACAGGTAAAATGAGAAAAAATGAAGTCAAGCAATGGTTGCAATCACAAGAAACATACACACTTCACAAACCTGTTTACAAAAAGTTTCATCGAAACAAATATATTTTATCTGATCTTAATAAACTGTGGCAAGCAGATTTGAGTGACATGCGAACATATAGTAAATATAATGATGGTTATAACTATATATTATGTGTTATTGATGTATTTAGTAAGTATGCTTATGCTAGACCTATGAAAAATAAAAATTCTTTAACAATAAAAAAATGTTTTGAGACTATTTTTGAGGAAGCTCATACAGTTCCTACCCATATACAGTCTGATAAGGGTACTGAGTTTGTTTCCAAAGATGTTCATCAATATTTTAAGAGTAAACATATTAATTATTATACAACAAATAATCCTGATATTAAGGCTAGTATTGTAGAAAGATTTCAAAGAACTCTCAAGTCAAAAATGTGGCGCTATTTTACACATAAAAATACATATAGATATATAGATATTTTACAAGATTTATTATATGCATATAACCATAGTTTTCATTCAAGTATTAAAATGCCTCCATGTGATGTAAGTTCTAGTAACATTATGACTGTTTGGAATAATTTGTATGCTCGAGAAAATAAGAGGTCACTACGAGATATCTCATTACCAAAGTTTCACATTGGTGATTATGTTAGAATCACAAAATACAAACATATATTCCAAAAGGGATATGAATCTAACTGGAGCGATGAAATTTTTATTGTTTCAACTGTAATTCCTAGATCACCTTGGGTTGTGTACATCTTAAAAGATTTACAAAACGAAGTTATAGAAGGTACTTTTTATGAAAAAGAATTACAAAAAGTTACTCCACCTAGCCCCACTTTAGACCACAAAATAGATAAAATAATAACTTCTCGATATTCAGGTAGCAGAAAGCAAGTGCTTGTCAAGTGGAAAGGTTATCCTGATAAATTTAATAGTTGGGTTTTGGCATCACATTTAAAACAGATATAATGAAAGGAAGTTTTTATTTAACATTACTAAGCAACAGTTCAATAGAATATTTTCCAGATAATATGACAACAAAGTTTTCAACAAAATTACCAAAATCAATTAAATTAGAGGGGGAATGGGCTGTTGGTGTTGTTGAATTTCAATACCCGTGTACAATGTTTACTGTTCAAGAACATGAAAATATAGTCTATATTAATAAGAATATGTTAATGCCAAATGAAAAATATCCTTCCAATGTTCACTATAAAAAACACATTCCCGCTACCAACTATGACAATATTAATCACATTTTAAAAGCTTTAAATAATATAAGAGAAAATTTAACCTTTCGTTACGATGAAATATCTAAGTTTGTATCTGTGACAATTGCAGATGATTCAATTATGTCCTTGACATTATCACAAAAGTTATGTATTCAATTAGGGTTTGAACCTGAGAGAAATTTGGTAGAAAAGACGTTTGGTAAACGTCCTGCAAACTTACATCTGGGATTACCATCACAACTGTTTGTTTATTGTGATATAGTGGAACCACAGATTGTTGGAGATGTTATGACCTCTTTACTTAGAATTATACCACTAGATCCTTCAAAATACATATATGGAGCAAATAAAATGCATGTGTTTTCCCCTCCTCACTACTTACCAGTTATGCGCAGAGAATTCGATACAATTGAAATAGATATAAGAACAAGCACTGGTAAAAAAATACCATTCCAGTTTGGAACAGTGTGTATTAAACTACACTTTAGAAAGTTATAATGTATCCTCGCAATCACATAAATTGCCCATATGAAAATTATTATACTCATCAAGCTGGTTCTGGAATAGGAGTCATATACAAAGGAGTTCCTTATCAACGTGGTCATGGTATTGGGAACTTTTTGGGAGGGTTGTTTCGATCTGTCTTACCTTTGCTTTCAAGCGGTGTTAAAGCAATAGGAAAGGAAGCTTTGAGTGCAGGTGTTGGATTTCTATCTGATATGACTAAAGCACGACCCGTGGATGAATCGATAAAGTCACGACTTAAGGAAATTAGTTCAAATTTGAAAAGAAGGGCGGATCAAAAAATTGATAAATTAAACATGTCTGGTACCGGCTATATAACTAAAAGAAAATGTCTTGGAACAGTCATTCCCTCATCGAACGGTAAAGGAAGAGGTGTTAAGAAACGAAAATCAACTCGTCAATATCAAGGAGATATATTTACATAAATTGAAAAAAAAAAATGTCTTTCTTACATAGTCACTCTTGTGAATGTATAAAATCTGAATTAGATTTGTTTGCTTTACCATCAACACAAACAAGCATAGAAAGTGGAATGTGGGTGCAGTACAAACCAATATCATCTTTAGCTGACGATGGTCCCATAGAATTTCAAGTCCCTGGAACTGGTGATGACTATATAGACTTATCTCATACACTGATTCAATTAAAAGCAAAAATATTAAATGAGGATTCTTCAAAACTGACAGCTTCAACTGTTGTGGCACCTGTAAACAATTGGCTTCATTCAGTTTTTACTCAACTCGATGTTTATTTGAACCAAAAATTAGTTTCACCTCCAAACAATACATATGTTTATCGAGCTTACATCGAAACTCTTTTGAATTATTCAACCGAAGCAAAACAATCTCATTTAACGTGTAGCCTTTGGTATGAAGATACAGCTGGTAAAATGGATTCAACCGAAGAAAAAAATTCTGGTTTTACTAAAAGGCAACAATTAGTTTCAGAAAGTAAGGAAGTTGAAATGATAGGACACCTTCATGGTGACATATTCAATCAAGAAAAATTTTTAATTAATGGTGTTGAGATGAGTATTAAATTGGTGAGATCACGTGAAACATTTAACCTGATGGCTCCAACAGACGATGTCAAATACAAAATAAACATTACAGATGCGACTCTCCTTGTTCGAAGGACAAAAATTAACCCCTCCGTCTTACTTGCCCATCAAAAAGTCTTAGCCACCACAACTGCAAAATATCCCATAACTCGAGCCGAAGTAAAAGTTTTAACGATACCGTCAGGGGTTCAGGGTAAGACATTAAACAATATCTTTTTGGGTCAAGTACCTAAGAGATGTATAGTTGGATTTGTGAATAATGCAGCATTTAATGGTTGTTTGTCTAAAAATCCGTTTAATTTTGAGAACTACAAAATGAATTCATTTTGTTTATATATTGACGGTCAGCAAATTCCTTCAAAAGCTTTACAACCATCTTTTGGTAATAATATTTTTACTGCAACCTATCATACATTATTCTCAGGAACAGGAATACATTTTCTTAACGAAGGTAATGGGATATCTCACGATAAGTATTCGAAAGGTTATTGTTTGCTAGCATTTGATCTCACACCTGATTTATCAGCCAATTCATCTAGTCATTGGAATCTAATTAGACATGGTAGTGTTAGATTAGAAGTTCGCTTTGAAACTGCTCTGACTCAAACGATCAATTGCGTTGTTTATGCAGAATTTGATAATGTCATTGAAATAGATAAAAATCGCAATGTAACCGTTGACTATAGTAGCTAAGAAAATGAATATTGTATTATTAAGTTCTCACTCTGTAATATGTTTTTAATGTGTAAGTAAATGATTATTTTGAAGTTGTGCTTTCATTTTATTTTAAAACCCCTGTCAATTGCATGTTAAATAAGAAGGTCTAGCTTATTTATTTCACTTGTGTGTGATGGAACGAAGTAATAAGTCTTTTTTAAAGAATTATGAATACTTTACAAATACAATCATACTTAAAAAAGATTCATCCAAGCTTACAAAATAATGTGTATGCTGCAAACCGATTACCAATGTATGTGACGGTTCCCGCATACCTTATAAGCAATTTGGACCCGGACTCAAAACCAGGATCTCACTGGGTAGCCATCCACATAGACAGTCATGGTATCGGTGAATATTTTGATACGTATGGCCGCTTTCCTACGGGGATGCATAAAATGTTTTTGAATAGAAATGTAAGGAAATGGCGTTTTAATAATAGTAGGCTACAAAATGATTTCACTTCAGTGTGTGGAGAGTACTGTTTAATGTACTTACTATATAAGTTTAATAACAAGTCATTGACAGAGTTTCAAAATGAATTTGGCAGCGATACACTTAAAAATGATATGTTTTTGAATATGATGTTCAAATCTTGTTTTATGAGAGATTAAAAATGTTACTACTATAAGATTACTTCGAAATAAATAATTTCTTTGAAATTGAACCAAAGTTTTATTTTAAACCTCCGCTTTAATTGATGAAAACATGACAAAGGAATGTTGTTTGATAAGAAGCGTAATGATTGTTAATCATCAAACTTTACCCGTTCATGAACATAGGTCTCCTTCAATGAACACCAAGACGGTGGATCTCGCTGTCTCAGTCGCTGAGCTGATGTCATCAATAGTAATTACTTAATTGCATAGGAATCGTTAATGACACCGAGTAATGAAGAGCACAATAGAAAGAACTGTTAATGACATCGATGGTAATGGCTTAATTGCATCTAATTAAGGGTAATGGACTTTGCAAATGCAGAAACCTAAGTCGCGAACCGTTTGAGCTAGCGCAAAATGGATGCGTGCAATCGATTTAGATGACCCCAAAACCTTTTTTTTTTTTTTTTTTTTTTTTTTTTTTTTTTTTTTTTTTTTTTTAGGTGACGACTTCCTTTGGATCGTTCGAAACCTTTTGAATCACGCGCCAAAACGTGATCCAGAACCGGTGAATCCCCACTACTATTGTTCACATTATTAAAACCGTAAGCTATATATGGCTATAATGCCCGTTTTGAGTTAGTTTTTAAATATTTTGTCTTGATATATTATGTTGTTGTGAACAATAAAAATATTCTTCTTTCATTCAAAAATCAAAAATGTTAGGTAAAGTAGTTACACTCAACCCTGTGCCCTTACACGCAAGAGAAAAACATTCATACATACAATATTAGCAGACAATAGGCTTAAAGGATTAATACAAACTACAGAAAAAATGATTCATAAAAGGCTAGCTAGGCAGCTAGCTAGCCCGTAATATACTATCTCTATATTCTGATAAACTACACTAGCACTATAACATTCGCGTGTCTGCGTGTATGTTTGAAGCTCACTCAACACTAATCTAGTGTTAATCTTTAATTAATGAGAGACTATCCCTGCTCCGGCCGGCCGGTGTCAGGCCCTGACCGCCGGGACGGCTTAGCCTGTCCCAAAAACTTGCTGTCAAAGGATTCCCAACTGGATTTACCGATTATACAATTCCACACCTAAAATGTTATCTGTGACACTGTATTTATATATGGCGTGTTATTAAACATGTGACAAACGTTTTGTTTCGAGTTAGTTCTAAAGTCATTTAAATTTTTAACGTACAGTTTTATTTCTATTATTACATATACTATACATAGTATATTGGCGAGTGGAGATTTAAACTGTGTATTAAATGGTGTTGATAATGACGGTAGTAAAAATAATCCGTTAAACCATTCGTCACAATCATTTGTATAGTATCTTCTTGGTATTGTATTTATACCCTCAAAAACGTAAATGTGAAATCAGAGCCAAGTTCAATATTAAGATATTATATGCCTTGTTGTTGACTCCAACGACAAAAGAAGTGAGATCTAAATGGGTGCCAAGTTCAATGGTCAGTCCTGAAATGTATTTGTAACAACATAAATTTAATTCTTTTGAATTAGAATAATATATTATAGCATTCTTTATGTTTCTTATGTTTTATCTTTGCTTTACACTATCTGAAAGCATACCCTACTTTATGCAATTTATTATTATGGTCTTCCCATGGTGCTTCTAAACATAAAATTACAAGAACCCTTAAATGTTAAACTTTGGCAAGAACTTCTTCTTCTTTAAATTTATTTCAGTCTTTACATATACATGACTTGCTCTTGTCTGGTGTTTGTGCGTCATTTCGCTTTCAGTCTTTAGTCACTCCGTTTATATTTAGGCAAAAACTTCTTGTTCAACAATTTTTCTCAGTTTTAACATAATAATATATTGTGTATATGATTTGCTCTCATCTGGTGTTTGTATGACGTTACGTACTCTTCCAGTCTTCAGTCAGTCTGCCTATACTTTGAGCAAGAAGTTCTTTTCCAACAATTTTTTTCAATTTTTACCTGAGTTCCACTTATCTGATGTTTGTTTGTCGTTACGTCCTTTCCAATCTTTACTCAGTCCATCTTCCAGTATATTGTTTACAGATAATTTGTAATTAATAAATCTCGATACGACTACACATCGGCTATAGATGTAAAATTTGGTCAAAATTAAATGAAGCCCGTATTAACCGAGCTATTTTAATAATGTAACCCACAATTGCCCGCGTATATTTTTCATGACACGTGCTGTTCAGACCAATATGCTTAATATTATTATATATTGTTGTAATTATAGCGGCCATAGTAAAAAACACTAAATATTTCAAAAATAATAAACACTTGTTACAATCACAAATAGTTTTTGGCAGATGTACTGATGATCTGAGCTTTATGGTTCCATTGGAATCCTTAGTCCCTGGAGCCCAAAAACAAAGTATCTGTAGCGCACTTCTTTTTTTATGTAATTCTTTTGAGTGTAATATAAATGGCTGGATCGATTGTTATGATATTTTTCTTTTGTAGAAATGGATTCAAGAATGACTTAGATTCATAATTCTGTCCACTACAATATAGTTCGTACAGAACAACGTCTGTACAATCAGAAGTTACTACGCTAACTCAATTATAGATGTGATAATATATTAAAATTAATACTAAAATTAAAGCTACACTTGAGGTATACTTGATATATATACTTGAGCTATACTTGAGGTTAAATATAGAAGGACGATGCTAACAAAATGTCGCAAAAGTCGAAAGCGTAAGCCAAAAATAAGAGAATAAATAAATAAAGAGATGAAAAAAGAAAGACGACGAAATTTTAAAACTATAAAACGAACTTTAAGATTTTCGGACCTCTTAATTAATTTTCCATTTATCAATCAATCTATCCATCTATTAATCCATTAATCAATTCATTCATTCATGCATTAATCTGTTCGTGCAATCATTCATTCATTTAAGTTTTTATTTATTTTATTTACCGATATGTGATATCACACGAAGAATCTAGTTGAAATGGCAGTAGGCCGGATTTCGTATTTAGGTATATTAAATAACTAAGATTCAAGAGTTCGTATTTAGAGAAAACGGATCTCCGTACAGTGACCTGTCCATGTTGGATGTGACTTTCATAATCCTATAAACGTAAAAGTATCAACCCTCATATTATGTCCCACTACTGGGCATGGGTCTCCTCCTCGAAATTAGGCGAGGAGGGTAATGGGCCATAGTTCGCTGATGCGCTGGCCCAATGCTGGTTGGTGAACTTCACATACCTTCAAAGACTATCAATCTCATCAGGCATGCAGGTTTCCACACGATGTTTTCCTTCACCGGTGAGAGAGCGATTTTCTCATGTTCAAGGTGCACTTAGAAATTTAGAAATACCCATTTCAAGGCACACTCGAGGGGTCAGGATCGAACCCGGAACCTCTCACATAAGAGGCCGAGTCCACCCACCACTGGACCATCGTCGCTTTTATACTTATCTTAAAATAATAATAAATTTAATATAATGTAATTACAATATTATAACACCTGGTAACACCAACTTTATCTTAGTACGATTTCCACCCTGATAAAAGTAGAAGTTTCAAAACTAATTCCGACGGATTGTACTGAGTGAAATAAATCTTGCACGAGAGAAATATATTTAAAGAAAACTAAGGATGGAGATAAAAGGAGGACATTTGACATAACAAGAGTACAAGGAGAGGGACAAAGCGGCACATTAGCTGGCGTTTGTGTCGTGTACGTGTGCTCAACAAGATCGCTTGTACGGAATATATCTGTTGCGTTCAACTTTTATATTCTAATTGGTTTAGATGTTAACGCTTCATGTAGCGTATAAATATTACAGCAATTATTGTATAGGAATTTGCACATGATTATAACATGCATACATATGTTCGTATTTTCACACATTCATATCTATATAGTCAGTGGAAAAGATACGTTTTGTATGATAAATTTCTCGACATATTTTTATAACATAGGAGACAAAGGAACAGTCGAAAGCCGTTGCCGACTATCGACCTCTATTAACATCCACACAACCAGAGGTTATGTAAATGCGTTGCCATACTTTTCCCTATCTTTCCCAATGGGCCATTGGAAATTCATAAGCCGCATTAAACTCGACAGCTTAGCTGTCACTTTACGCAGGTTTCATGTCAGCAAGAGGTACCCGGTCGTGCCAATTTGGCTTCAAAGCACTCTTACTGAATTATAATATATATTCTTTGCGATTCTACTATCACTGATAGAAGTGAGTTCGTACTGTGTTTTGTGTCCAAAATCTTTTACAAATCTAAAATTAAATATTCATAATATCAATTTAATATGATTTTGGCTAAAAAAGGGTCCTACAGACGTCCTTTAGTATACCATTGACTAGTCGGGGTAAATAACCCTGTTTGAAAGCCACTATAAGAAGATGAAAAGTTTAATAATATTATAAACACTTTTTTTTAAATACTTATTTTATTTAGGGTTTTTATTTCTATGAATATGCCAACCCTATTGTACTCTTAACTTTATTCACAAAGAGAGAGAGTCACTTCTAAAAACTTTAATAATCAGTCAATTATTAACATTCAAATAGGGACCTATAATTAATACTCTAGCTATATGATGATTAGAACAGACTATAGATCTGTGATCTCTTCACGTGGCAAATTATAATATATTGATACTTTATATTAGATCTCAACAAATTTGCGAAAGAAAATTATTAATGAAATCTAGGTCACCTTATCACCCTGATGACTCCTGGACCTAAATTTAAAGATTGATATGCTTAAATGGGTTTCATTATGCCACCTCATTAAAACAGAGTAACGGAATTGATATAATTTTTGAACAAAGTAATTTGAAATAGGTACATATTATATTTAAGGTCACTAAGAATAAAATTAAACTCAAAAAGTACTCGACTGATTTTAAAAAAATAATTATAATGCTGCACTAACACTAAATGATACTGGTTGTAAAAATAATCATTATAAATCCAGCTATAGCACAGTGCAAAGCAATAAGTTAAAGTTAAGGATCGATAGTCTCAGAGTTGCAGAATCGTCGAGAGCCCATAGAGATGTGTCCGGTGGAAGGCGTCCTCCTCACAGTCCACTCTCGAAGGTTCTCGAAGCTGCTCCAATCAATTTTATCTAGTTCCTTCTACAAAACGTATCTGTACGAAAACATGAAAACAGTCTTTTTTGTTTTAGTTTTTAACAAGGTGCTATGTTCATTATTCAATAGTTGACAGAAAAGTGTTGATTATGATGACGACTAATGAGGACATCTTTCATATATATCTTGTAGTTATATCTTTGAAATTATAAAAGTGTTTGTTAAAAAATCAAGGATATATTCATCCGAGGTCGCAAAGAAAGGACATTTTGCCGTTTTATTATATGCAAGCCTTATTCAGTGTAAAAGGTTTTGTTTGTAACAACAATATCCTTAATTACGACGCCCCACTTCTATTCTAAAGTAGACAACAACGTAGAACCTTATTTAATACGCTATTATCTCTAAGTGGCTTAAGAAAACTGCTTGAAAACTAAAACATGAGGAGAGCGTATATAAGTTTACACCTAAAGTTCATAATATTAAAGCTTAAATTAAGGTACAATCTCAAAGATGCGTTTCTAGATTTGGTGACCAAGGAAAGAAAAGTTTTTAATATTAACAATCATCAGCAAAGTTAATGAAAAATTGACACATTAAGTACAGATTACATAATTCAAAATAGGTAGGACAATGATGCTAACATTGTCTGACGCGCTCGTGTATGTCCATGCGACAGTTTTTTTTTTTACATATTTGAAATCTATATCTGCTATCTGCTTCCTCCACCGATGAAAAGGTTTCACCATTATATAACATTTTTTTTCTTCTTACTTTACAACCCAATAGGTCTCTATGACGCTCGAATAAATTCCCATTTAGCATCGTAGGCTATATACGTACTATAATCAATAAAACTATATAGAATGATGGATGGTATATAGCCCTTCTATAGCGTCATTTTCGATAATGACGAACTACCATACATACGTTTAAGCTCTTCCAAGCCTTTTTTCCTCCTATGTCCTTTCCCAAGCTCTGGTCTATATGTGTACTAAATTTCATAAAATTCGGTACCGTGGTTTAGGCGTGAAAGCGTAACAGACAGACAGACAGACAGAGCTACTTTCGCATTTATAATATTCGAAGGGATATGATGAACGACGTTGATGACTTCCCGTAAAGTGTTCCCAAAATTTTCTCCATCAGTTACGTAAAAAACATTGTAAAATTTAAAACGTCAAGATTGCAACGTATGCTATACTTTAAACGCTATCTCGCGACGCGAGTCCGCCGGACGGATTTACAACGCGAGGCGGTAAAAGTATTTCTTGTATGCGGAAAATGTTTGATTAACACATTCACTACGTATCTAAATTTATGGTACCAGGGGGCTAAAGCAATGTAACATTAAAAAAAATAACAAAGTTCGAAAATAATCAAATGTATTGACATAAGTCGCGCTAAATCACGTGGTCAATCGTCATCATAAAAAAATCACAAACTGTTTATCGATCGTTATTGTCAATATCTTATTGAGACTCAGAGAACTCAGACGATGACGAATTTCGGTATCTTTCCGCTGCGAAACGATGTTACTTTGTCTAAGTCCTCTGTTACTAGTACGTCATAAGTTTTAAAATAATTCGTTATTGTCTTCTCTTAATCACGGTACAAGATAATTTATATGTCGTACGGACTGTTTGTTGTTTGACTTTGAGCGATGATGGTCCAGTGGGTATGAACTCGGCCTCTTGTGCGAAAGGTTCCGGATTCAATTTTGACCCTCCATGTACCTTAAAATGATTTTTTCTGAATTTCTAAGTGCATCCGAAGCACGAGACCATCGCGCGCTCATCGGTGAAGGAAAACAGTGGGAGGAAACCTGTACGCCTGATAAGATTAAAAAGTCCTTGAAGGTATGTAAAGTTCACCGAAACACACATAACCTTCAATTCTGCAAAACCAACATATCAGTAATTGTCATTTATCAAACTGCATCCAATTGTTTAGTACCTGTAGCCACATATTCGTTCCCTCAGCAGAATTATTGCCATCTCAATTTATATCTACAACTAAAATAGTAAAAGAAGATAAAGAAAAAAAAGGTGCAATTCACACACGAAAGAAGTGAGACACACGTTAATTAATGCTCAAATACAAGCAAGTATTAAACAGTGTGCAATACACATACACACCGACGTTTGCTCTTTCACTCTTTTGTATTTGTGTCTCTTACCTGTCGTTTTTTCCGTTGCGTCCGGTTTGAAATCACAACGATTCTAAAGAAGTTTCACTTCAATAAGAACAAATTTATTTGTGATAATAACTACAAAACTAACGACAAGTAACTACAATCAACATTGATACATTTTATTATTGCAACTTACGTCTATAGGGAATAAATATATAATAATTGTATATCTAATCATATTAGTGAATAGTTTATTATTAGACACTATTGCCCATAGATAAATACTTTACGGACAGTATTTTTTAATCCTATTGTGAAATATTCTAACAGAAATATTATGTGTTATATAAAATACTTGTCAATAAGAAGTTGCATCGTTATTTTCAAGTGTACTCCACTTAGTATAACGAATCCATTCAAAGCTGCAAAGCACCACAGAAGAAACAAAACCAATGAAGGGGACATAATTTTCTTGATATAATTAATATTTTTTATTAACTACTTTTACAAGTACTCTGTCAACATAATATATACGCATACATGGAAAATGTGAGTTTACTGAATATAACGTTGAGTATAAATATCGATCATTCGGATAATCAAATGCAGCAAGAAGTTAAAGTAGGTACTTGAAGATTTTCAACGTGTTTATTCTTAGTGTCAAATATGTCACTATAGAGTTGTAGTAGATTAAATAATTTTAATTCAATTCAATTCAATTATTTATTTACTTTGAACATGCATAAATTTAAACATAGGTCTTAGGCTTAACAATAAGTTCAACAATAGTTCAAGTTAACAATAGATAAAGAACATACAAACTCAACACTAGAGTAGATGATGATTGTCAATCGTCAATGACAATATGGAGTCAGCGAAAATAAGCATCACTATTTTCTTCCTCATCCTTGATTGAGTCGTAGATGAAGGTACTCTCCGAGCGGCTTCATGATTTGGCACTGCGTAGTGATGCCGAATCACTACATTCTCTACCGCGTATACCACAGGGAGTGCTCTGAGGGATTCGCACTAAAGCCTGAAGTATATTTCAACTACCGGACATCGCGACAAATTTAATGTTCACCGCATCGAATTTTGTTAGCACTATATTATGTATCGAGGTTAAGAGCTTCATCTCTGACCAAAAATGACATTATTGCCGTATTGAAAATGTTTTGTTCCTTATCGCGCGTTATGAAAGGAGGCTAGTCGGAAAAAATTCTTACGAAAAGTTGTCAGGACACTTTTTGCTATAGT
Organism: Lycaena phlaeas; assembly: GCA_905333005.2. Taxonomy (NCBI): domain Eukaryota; kingdom Metazoa; phylum Arthropoda; class Insecta; order Lepidoptera; family Lycaenidae; genus Lycaena; species Lycaena phlaeas. The sequence continues at coordinate 3,655,164 of HG995174.1, forward strand.
AAGCTGTAAGCTGTGTGGCGTGCGCATGTTTTTCTATCTCTTTCTCTCTCTCTCTTGTAGAAAGCAAGCCAGATATTTTCATTTCTATTTCGCATTGAACAGTGTGGTGTCGCGACGATTATTTTTGTAATAATAATTATTATTTATTATTTACATAGAACCTGTATACACTTGGATGGAACTTCGTTTCATCCGGCTGTCCCTTGACACCTCTCAAGTTTTTTTCGACTCACATAGCTGTTATACTCAATTAAACTTAACGACATAAGTACCTACATAAGTAACGATATTATTTTCGATTTTTTTTAATAGGCATAGTTTTTACGTTTGAGATTTTTAATACGTTAGTAGATATGCTACCACTACATCGATTTAATGTGGTTCTTCTTTCTTGTGCATATTTCTAAATTATGTACGTGTCTAATAATAATTAATCTTACTATTTCTGTAATATAACAAATTCTAACATACACCTAAATAAATTAATTATAAACATACTTTTTGCAAATTATATTCAATAAGTATAATATACCTCTCTTATTTTGCTAATAAGAATATTGTTTGTTCCCGATTATTAAATTTTAATTATATTTTCAAATATAAAATATGAAAAGAAAATGAAAATGGTACTTCCTAAATTGTTGTCTATATTTTACTATTTTTTTTTAGTAATCTCAGAATATCTGAAGATAAAAATGTGCGACGTTTGTTCGTTGTAGCGGTAAAAGCACTCTCTCGCAGTATTTATCTAAATTTACATCTCACTGAAAACTAATGAAGCAGAGTAAAGTGTTACAGAGACATGCTTGACTCTTTTTTCTCGCAGATTTACGTAGTACTCTAGAGACATTTAACCACTTCAGTCTTTGAAGTATTTAATATGAAACGCTATTTAACCGATTTCCAAAACAGAGGAGGTTATATCTGTTGTTGTTATGTATGTATGTACTTTTTTATGATTTAAAATAATTATAAGCGTTCAGCGATTTCATTGTAGGGTTGGCGAATAAAGGGCGAAATTATTGTCCTACTAATATTATAAACGTGAATGTATTTTAAAGAAACTTTACAATAATATAGCTTATACATCAAAATAGCACATAGGCTATAATTTATCCCGGCACTCCCCCGGGAATGGTACGCGGGTGAAACCGCAGTGCGCTGCTAGTTTCAAATAATTAAAAATAAATTCTTAGACGAAATGAGAACTTGGTCCCTTTTTTGAGATTCGATTACGGTTAAAGGAAATACAGTGACTTATGCAACGTATTTGTTCTAATATCATTCTTTTTTATGTGCTGGCGCATATTTTATCTGTAATGTGTTTTCGCATATTACACTGTACGCTAGTGGGATTGGTACGATATTCGAATCGGCAACCATTAAATGAAAGAAGAGCAGCCCCCCTAGAAGTAGCAAGATAGAATATTCATTGTTTAAAATGACACAAAGACTTACTAAAGGAATATTATATAATTAATATCCGTTATATACTAAGTACAAAGTCATAGCCAAATAGTTCTTTTTTAGAATGACGTTTTTACACACAAGTACTCCGTGTGTCTGGATGGATGATCGTTCGTCAAAATGTTTGCAACATCACAAAAGCGAGCATTTTTCGCAACTGAATAGATTCGGAGCGTTTACCACTTGTCTAGGGGGGTAGGACAGGCTGTGTCATCAGGGGTACCGATACAACATGTTATAGACACACGTGGGACATTAAACCACTTACCATCAGTTGCCATATCTGCTTTTCTGACTTAAAAATAAATAAAAGCGGTCACTATTAAACCACTATTACAAATAGAAACTTAAAGTAACACTTAGACATTTTCTGACGGTAATGAATTGGAAACGGAAGAAAGGATTCCCTTTTATGTGATCACTTAGCTTAGATTGAATTACTTTAAAGGATGTTTTTGAATCGGATTGTTTATTTCATTTCGTCTAAATATTAATACCGAAAGAGGAAATTCAGAGAAAGGGTCTAACGAAGATCTAGCCTGAACGAATAAAGCATTTACCTGTTATATCAAAAATATACATAAGTCTTATTTTCAGCATCGGTGCTAGAAAACTTGTGGTCAATATGTAAACGAGCTTTTTAACTGCCATTTTAAATATATTATACACTAGCAGTGCCCCTCAGTTTCAACCGCGCACTTTCCATTCCCGTGGGAGTACAGGGATAAGTTATAACCTATGTGTTATTCTGATGTATAAGCTATATTATTGTAAAGTTTCATTAAAATCCTTTCTGTAGTTTTTACGTGAAAGAGTAACAAACACCCCTACTTACAAACTGACGTATATATGGGCGCAAATCTTGTTATATAAAAATATCAAATATTGTTATATTATAATATGTTAACGATAAACTCAATATATTAATATAGACATATATGTATTTAAAATATATAAGATTCTTACGTACTTATTTGTAATCATATTTAATTAACTGTGTAAATGTTAATAATAATATTACGTATTAGAATTAATATCATCATTTTGTATCAAACCTTTATAATGAAAATAATGTTGTATTTAATATTGGTTACAATTTTAATTGTTTATGAAAGTACTTGATTTAATATCTTGATATAATCTAGATTTAAGTGACTTTGTAAAATGATCACAATTAAAAGAACGATAGGAACCCAGCAGAGTTTCTTGTGGGTATCTTCTCTGACATGGGCGCGTTGCGAACCCTCATTATAAACTTAGCCGCTAAGACGATCATAGTGATCATTATTAAGATCCTACATGTGAAATTAAATAATAAACCATAATATAAGCAGGCGAATATAGGGACGCATTGTACTGTATTTAACATAATATTAAAAGGCGCGGGAATTCCACGTGTGGGTCCTACTCGTATGGTGAGTGGCTCGATGGCCGTAAATCAATCACACCATAGAGTTTCTACGAGCTTCAGCATCCGGCAACATAAGTGAGCACAGCCATCGACATTCTTCCCTGCGTGTGACCGTCGCATTCGCCTGGACCCACCTCCCGCAGCCATTCCCCTCAGTCATTTATAAGATGTTGTAATACTAATTGTAACACACTCATTTCTAATTCGCCGAAGTACAAACATCTATTGTAAATACATCGTAATACAGTATTTTGAAAGATCTGTGTATTATTATGGATCCCGAACTCCCGCACCGAGAAGCCACGCCGACAGCAGCGGTGGGATCACAGCCCCAAGATTCCTCAGGGCCTCCAGATGGGACGACATTTACCATGGAACAGGTGATGAGTCTCCTAACCTCCATGATGAAAACTGTTGCGACAAGCGCTGCGAGGGCGACGTTGTCTACGGAGACTGGACCATTATGGCGGCACCATGACTCTTATCAACCGCCGCCGTCCAACACTGATGGGAGACTGCATGATATCAGGGACTGGTGTGCCATCGAAGACGAAACCATTACGATGATAAATATTTGAAGCTCGAATGAAGACCATGTTACAATTGAGAGGACGGGCAAAGACATGGACCGACACCTGGACATTCAACCACATGGTAAGAAGTGAAGGAAGATCTGACTCATACGTTTGTTTGTTTTTTCGGTACACGAATGCCGTGGAGAAATGGCGCAGCTACACTTCGGATCAAACTAGCAACTACGCTGAATATGCTACAACGGCTTGAACTGTCTTCAGGAGGGTTCTACCAGAAGCTGCCGACGCTGAGGTAGTAGACGCACTGATCACAGGTATTTATCCTGAGTTTATTCGTTCGTCGAGTTGTAGAAAAATACGTAAAATTTCATTTCCTCAATTAGTATCAGTATAAAAATATTTCAAAAACGTAAAATAGAAAATAGAAAGGGTTTAAACAAAAATTCTAGGGCATTATAATGATGTTAAAAAACCTTTAAAGAATCAAATCATTATGTTTTACTTGCAATAATCCGAGTAATTTTTCGGAAGCTGTAAAAATAACAACGTATTGTCAAAATCAAATAATAATGACAATTCCCAGTTTTAGTGACCCTAAGGTTATTGAGTGTGATTTTTTGTTATCGTAAGAGCCACTTAGAGAAGCATTGTTACCGCCACCAAAGTGACGAGCATAACGCTCTAAATAAAAGTAACTACTAGCAGCGACCCGCGGTTTTACCCGCATGCTTCCTGTTCCCAGAAGAGTACTGAGATTATTTGTATATTGTTCCTATAAATAAGCTATATTATTGTAGAGTTTCATCATAATCAATTTAGTGGTTTATACGCGAAAGAACAACAAACATGCAAACATGAATATACAAACTTTCGTCCTTAAAATATCCTTGATTAATATTAAAATGATTTAGAATTTAGATTGTTCATTTATCAAACGTAGCACTTTTAAGTTAATTTTTGGTAACAAAAACTATAACCGTCTTTTGACTGATTAATAAATTAGTCAAAATCTTATTTTGAGAGAATATTGCTGGCTCTATTATAAATTAAAAGTAAGCTAGCTGATGTGAAGTTACCGGTATTGGTGGTCAAATAGCTATTCCAAAACAAAGCTTTACCATTATAGTTGAAATTGATAATGTTCGCTTGGAGCTAAAGTTTTATGTTATAAGTAATAATGGAAAATAATTAGCGACGACAACATATTTATTAACCGCAAGGTTTTCTTTTATCAAAGACTGTTTAAATTTGACATCGTAATTAGACCCTCAATACCTACTCAATACAAATTAAGGAAATTATCTTATCATATATTGGCTTAAGATTAATCATTTTATACCTGTACACCGCATCTTGCAAGTGACCATCGCGGAGTAAAAAGTAGATCGTTCCGCGATAAAGTCCGGGATATTATTAAAGACTTCAATTACTAAATGGCATAGTAAGATATAGTTCAAACCCGTTGTTCAGTAGCCCTATATTATTAGCTAACAAAAAAGATGGCACGGACGGACAGCCAACTTTCCATTAGTCATGGCTCCGTATAGGAATTTAAAAAAAAGGCCTATTTAGCTCTAGCTATTATTGTAGTTATTAATTGAAAGGAAATCGATTCCTAAAAATATCGCAGATATTTACGTTTTGTTTCAGAATAAATTACTAAGACGCAAAATACAAATTAATAACAAGACACATAAGTAAATTGTAAAACAAGTTAATTAATGTACTTAATTATCAATAGAGTCTTATAACTCAATATCATGACAATTTTTAACATTTAGGATGAAACAAAAAGGGTATTGAAAAGTTACGAGAACAGTTTTGGTTTCATAATATGTATAAACAAATTATTAAGAAAATACATTCCATTGATAAGGTATCTGTTCTTTTCTTTAACGTTCATGCAGACAATATAACTGAGAGAATAAATGGGAAACGCAATGAAACTTAATATGCTTTTGTATTAATTAATTATTGACGGATTCACTAAGTATGCCCATATTATTTATAAAAATAATAACTAATGGTAAAAGTTCCTTGTTATTAAAGATGTTTCCCACTACCATTAAAATATTGCAAATTGATTATGACAACCTTACTACAGACCACTTACAGAATATAGACTGACTGCTAAAAAAAAACGGATGGACGAGCGGTCTCTCTTTTTTTGGTTTGAAAACGATAAAACGACACTTAAAACCGGTGACTTCGCCTTGATAACGTAGACGCCATGAACGACACTAATAAGTTAGGCTCTAAATATAAAGATCCAATAGGATGATTTTGACAACTCAGACGAATGACCGTATGGGCATAGAAATCAGTGGAGATCGAGAGTACTTTCACTTCTTTTGCGGGTAATGTTGATTCTATATAATCACATGTGCTGATATTTTTTATGATTTGTGATTTGGTTTTTGTAATGATTAATGTGTGTGCCTAAATTTATTTCTCCTATCCAAAACATCCCTCCTAAAACGCTGGCTGGCCACCATGCGTATCCTTAAACCTGGTCTTGTTGGCTAGATCCCGTATGGGTGATGCCTTATGAGTTGGCTAGATCCCAGGATGGGTGATGCCTTATGAGTTGGCTAGATCCCAGGATGGGTGATGCCTTATGTGTTGGCTAGATCCCTTATGGGTGATGCCTTATGAGTTTGGTTGATCCCAGGATGGGAGATGCCTTATGTGTTGGCTAGATCCCGTATGGGTGATGCCTTATGAGTTGGCTAGATCCCTTATGGGTGATGCCTTATGAGTTAGGTTGATCCCAGGATGGGAGATGCCTTGGGGGTTGGCTAGATCCCGTATGGGTGATGCCTTGTGGGTTTTGAAATTATGTATTTATGTATTTATGTATCTATGTATTTATTATGCACTTTAATTTAAAAACAGCGCAAGGGACGCGCTGGAGTCAGTATGGCCGTATGGGCGCAAATCTTGTTATATAAAAATATCAAATATTGTTATATTATAATATGTTAACGAAGTACTTGATTTAATATCTTGATATAATCTAGATTTAAGTGACTTTGTAAAATGATCACAATTAAAAGAACGATAGGAACCCAGCAGAGTTTCTTGTGGGTATCTTCTCTGACATGGGCGCGTTGCGAACCCTCATTATAAACTTAGCCGCTAAGACGATCATAGTGATCATTATTAAGATCCTACATGTGAAATTAAATAATAAACCATAATATAAACAGGCGAATATAGGGACGCATTGTACTGTATTTAACATAATATTAAAAGGCGCGGGAATTCCACGTGTGGGTCCTACTCGTATGGTGAGTGGCTCGATGGCCGTAAATCAATCACACCATAGAGTTTCTACGAGCTTCAGCATCCGGCAACATAAGTGAGCACAGCCATCGACATTCTTCCCTGCGTGTGACCGTCGCATTCGCCTGGACCCACCTCCCGCAGCCATTCCCCTCAGTCATTTATAAGATGTTGTAATACTAATTGTAACACACTCATTTCTAATTCGCCGAAGTACAAACATCTATTGTAAATACATCGTAATACAGTATTTTGAAAGATCTGTGTATTATTATGGATCCCGAACTCCCGCACCGAGAAGCCACGCCGACATATACTATACTGACTATAATATTAGTAAGATTAATTATCGTTGTAAAGTAAAAGTAAAAAGTCAAGTATCAACCCTTTATGTCCCACTGCTGGGCTCGGATCTCCTCCTCGAAATCAGGCGAGGAAGATAGTAGTGGGCCCATAGTTCACCGCGCTGGCCCAGTGCGGGTTGGTGAACTTCATGCAGGTTTCCTCACGATGTTTTCCTTCACCAGTTTATCGTTGTATTTTATAATAATGGCACTCTGTAACTCTCGAGTTTCGATGTTGCGGTGAATATATTAAGATATGGGCTATATTAATATTAATTGCACTATAAGATTTTGCAATATAACATGGTTATATTAAATTCCTTCTTGTCTCGACGCTTTGAACTCGAAACTTTGAAAAGTTAATGCAAAATTTAGGAGACTTAAGCGTGATTGAATTATGCTGACCAAGAGTTTGATGACTTCTGTCCGAGTCAAATACTCAGCATTAAATTTATTATTTATACCGATGGGAGGAATTTTTTGGGCTACGCAACAGGAGCTACGGCTCTTGTGGATCCGTCCCGGATCTGCAAATAGTCTGCTACAATGTGTGTAGCAAATAAAAATGTATCGACTTATATGTCTCAATGCTGGACACGGGACTCCGCGCACACGCATACGGCCGTCGTCACTCTTCTTGGAATACATGAGTAAAATACTCAAAGATATAATTCGTCCATTGAAAACAGATATAAAACATATTATATTTGCTGCAAAATTATCCCACCATCCTCTGCTTTTTTTGAGAGAGCAAACGAACAGTCGAAGTCTTGCGACTATAGACATCGATGATCTGCATAACCAGAGGTTACGCAGATTTCATGTGAGTGAGGGGTTCCTCCCCGGTCTTGCCGGCCCTATTTGTCTGCAAAGCAGCACGGCACTACCTGTTACAAAATAATAATAATTAATTGTCAAATGCAACTACTAATATGATGCATTTAATTACTTTAACTGTAAAAGGAGCCTCAAAATCTGCTGACTACAAATCTGCTACAAGACGGTCAAATTATTAATAAATAGCAGCGCCCCGCGGTTTCACCCGCGTAGGTACTACCCGTTCCCGTGGGAGTATGGAAATAAATTATAGCCTATGTATTATTCTCATGTATAAGCTATATTATTGTAAAGTTTTATGAAAATCCATTCAGTAGTTTTTAAGTGAAAGAGTAACAGACATTCATACTCACAAACTTTCAAGTTAATAATTTTATTAGGATTTTACAATAGGACGTAAGTAATTACCTTGTTTTATATTAATCTAAGTGGATATTTATCTCTGAAACAAAATTATAATATTATATTACAATAACGTTTATAATTTTGTTATTTATTTATAAACTAATACAGATCCTGAATAATGAATGTAACAATAGAATAGAATAGTAAGACTCTAGTTGTTGCCTGAAACACAGAATATCCTAGTTCGGGCACTAACATTACAGAATGCATTTATTTTTGTATAATTTATTATATTTGAAATTTTAAAAAATCACGATTTAGTTCTGTTTGAAAATCATGGTGTATCCCTCGCCTAATTTTGTGGACGATTTTTAATTTATATAACGCAGTTTCCAGCAGTCAAGCCAAGTTAGCCAGAATTAGCATTGAAAACCAGTGACAAGAAAAATTGAAAATACACTCCAGAGGATTTCAATCTATCTTTCATTAGTCCGTTCAAAAGTAATAATTCGCTGTGAAATATACAAATTGAGCGAAACGCCGGAATATTGTAACACTGAGTGGAGGCTGCGGAGGCTGCGGAGGCTGCGGAGGCTGCGGAGCGGGAAATTGATCGAGTTTTAAACTTTACTCACAGTTCCGTAGTCCCCGAGTCTGAGGAAAATCTATTGTTAATTAAGTATTGGCTGCCAGTACTTGTAATGGAGTACTTTGATAGTGACTCCATGTGAGATACTTTTAGTCTAAAATACGCTATACAAGACGACCTTCACCGAGATGCTTATTTGATGATACTTATTTTATATTCAATTTAATGTGTCAATAAACATGTTGCGTATGGGTTGCCTAAAAAGATTCAGAAAAAATATTTGGAATTTCGCGAAGATTGCTAGCGAGATCTTAAATTGTCTGCTATTTGTATCGAGATCTTATGCGTGAGCTTCCGGGTTCAATCCTGACCCGAGTGTGCCTTGAAATGGGTTTTTCTAAATTCCTAAGCGACCCTTAGCACAAGACTAACGCTCGCTCACCGGTGAAGGAAAACATCGTGAGAAAACCTGCATGCCTGATAAGATTGAAAGTCTTTGAAGGTATGTGAAGTTCACCAACCCACATTGGGCCAGCGCATCGGTGAACTATGGCCCATTACCCTCCTCGCCTAATTTTGAGGGAAGACCCGTGCCCAGCAGTGAGACATGTTATAAGGATTGATACTTTATACTAGAGCTGATATTAAATCGATTTAATCATCATTATAAACTAAGGGGCTTGAGTTCTCTAATTCACTGGCACAATTCAGAATGTAAATATATTTAATCTCATTGGCCAGGTGATGAATTTCTTCACCGATGACGAAAAAAAATTGTACAACGGTTATAAAATATATCCATGTTTTTGTTTAATTGTGTACGTGTGTGCACTTGTCTATTTGTGTGTGTGCTCATTTGCATGTGTGTATGTGAATGCGTTGATATGTCAGTATGTGTGTGTGCATATGGGCATGCTTGTTTGTAAGTGTGCTCGCTGTCTGTGGCTACTGGATGTGCATACGTGAGTATTTGTTTTGACTGTGTGCAACACGACACGTGCGTGAATTAAATACTGGGTTTCGACTTTATTATAAAAAAATATTTATTTATTTAAACAGAGTAACAGCTTATTCTAATACAAAAATGGTAATCAATAATTAATAAATAAAATCTTCAGAATTTATACATAAAAAGATGCTTAGGGTCTGTTTCACAAAGTACCTGTAAAGTACCCTATAGCTATATGACACATAAATTAACTGACACATAAATCTTCTAGTTAGTCTTGATTGGGTTTCACCATCATCTTCCCTATAAATTTATTTGGCAGATCCCTATTTGGCATTTACTGGTAAGTAGGCTTAGCAACCTCGCATTTCATCGTTCCATTTTACGATAAATATGTTTTAGAAAAAAATTCCATGTTGTAAATATACATGAAAATATGTTTTTATAATTTAATTGTATGTATCATACCATCTTTATACATTTTATTTACATAGACCTTGTATATAATGTTATCCCTTAATTATTAAACGATCAAAACACAATTTAAATTATTTTGTATATTACTGTTACCGGAACGTCAAATTGTCAAATGTCGTGAAGCTGTCAACCGCGTATATATCTGTCAACTAATTTATGTGGCAGATAGATTTGCTAATGGCCAGTTGATCCGACCTATAGTTTAAAGGGAACTTTATTAGCCAAATATTGCTATATGTCAATTGTGAAACAAAAACGTTGTAGTTATGTGGTAAATATGTTGCAAATAGCTTAAATGGAACTTTATTAGGATATTGTGAAACAAACCCTTAGTCTAAGTACTAAGTGGGACATCTGACGAATACACAATATTATTAGGGCTGTCACACTTAACTCATGCATATGTGTGCATGTCTCTGTGTGCGTGTATTCTAGCGTTAGTGTGTACACCCTCGGGGAGCATTATAATTCTTAATGTTCACATTTCATCACGTAGCTGTGGCATCATAAAGAAACAATAAAGGGGGTAAATTAATAATCCTCCGCCAACTTTTGCAATATCGGCTCTCATGGGATTAGTTCATATCCGACGCCATAAGTCACAAGTTCATATAAAACTTTTACATGTGTGACTTTAATTTTGTTGATGTGTTATCTCATATTACCCCCGATTATCTTTCGGATAATCTGTGAAACTTTTAGGGTTATGTATTAATTTTTTGGATCTTCTTGTGTAATACATGTGGACTTATGGTTAAAGGCAGTATATGAATATTAAACAAACAGAGTTAAGAATATATTTAAATATAATATAGTACATACGATATTTATATTACACGTTTCACGAAAAGATAAGCTACCTGCTCATATTTCTTATGAGTGAGTGACCAGTCCACTGCCACTTCAATGAAGTTATTTTTCGCGTGATATCGGTAACTTTAGTTCTCTGGTGGAGGTCTTCATTTCGAATCCTACCTGCCAAAACACCCAGCTTATCACGCTCCATAACATGTTAAGCTACGCCCAACTTAGGAAGCCAGTAGTAGTTAGCGTAAAACGCAACTGCATAGAATCGGAGCGTTTGCCACTTGTTTAGAGGGGCAGAATCGACTCTGGGTTTTGTAAGCGTCATCCATGGCTAAATTAACGACTGACAAAACACTGTAAAAATCAGTAAACTCTATTTATTTGTAAATAATAAAATCTTAACAGTTATAGATTAATGCTTAGGTGAAAAACGTTGATATAAATGATGTATACTAACGTTACTTACGTTACGTTACGTTTAATTACTTTTCAAGTCATCAAAATGACAGGCAGATTAGAACTCATGACCTTCGAGCACAGATAAAACCTTTATATCAAATTGAATAATACCTATATCTTACAAAGCTAGTAGCGAGCCCAGCATGATTTTCCAGGGTTTATTTTTTTAGTTTTCCCCAGTTTAGAACACACACATACCTACACACATATTTTAACCCTTTAGTTTCTATACTTTCAAGAAAAGAACTCATTCATATTTAAAAGACCTACTTCTAGGGCTTAATTCACCTACCGTTCCCTACAACTACCATTCTTAATGTCTATTAACACCTCAGGCAAAGCGCAACAGTCGTAATTAAATGAATCATTCAGACAAGTAACCCAAGTTTGCTACTAACACTGCTAACTACATTTGATCTAACAGTGGGTACATTTCGGCGCATTCGTAAGCTTTAAGTGTGTCGGGAACACTGCTTTAGTTCACTACATCTTGTTGTGATGTTATGCAAATCTAAATGGGTCTTAATTGCCATTACTTTTCATTAACGGTATTAGAAAAATATGTTGAGTAATATATAGATACCTCTTTAACCAATTCTTAAGGTATAAATTAATAATAAATTATTTATTTATTAAAAAGTGCTCATTAAAAATTCGTTATATATTTAGACACCTTTTAGTCAATCAACTCATAACCTTATATCGTATAAAATAGGTGACAACATAAACTTAAAAGTAGGAGTAGGTATGCACAAAAATGGCGGTCTTACCGCTTCAAGCTTCAAGGTCTCTACCAGACAACCAAAAGTGTGAAAGAAATATATTATGTTAAAGCGTAAAGAACAAATACAGTTAAAGAAAAAAAACCTACTTCCTATTGTAAAATTATTAATAATTTCTCTGTGTTCTCCTAGGGTATTTTGTAGTAATTATATGCATCATATTAGTAATTGCATTTAATATAAAACAGTGGACCTATAGCATATTATATTTAATTTTGCAGCAAATATAATATGTTTTATATCTGTTTTCAATGGACAAATTATATCTTTCCGCATTTGATCATGTATTCTAATTGCTTAGTTAAGAAACGAACGTTAAAATGTGACCAGCTTACTGCCACGAGCTTATTCTTTGCGTGTATTTAGTAATTTGTCTGACGGATGTCTTCGTTTCGAAGCCTATCTGCCAAAAAACATCCAGCATAACACGCTCCATAGCATGTTGAGCTACGGCAAACCTTCGCAACAGTTGTAAATATAAAACCACTTTCGGTCTCTTAGGTCATCACGGGGAGAACTGAAATAAGGGCTCTGCTAATGAACACTAAGATGGCCGATCTCTTGCCACATCCAACATGAAACACGGACACGGTCATTGCACGGAGATTGTATTTCCACCTGGTTAATGAATGACCAACATTTCGTCTACCAAAATGAGGCTTCCACTAGTAATAATTCAGTTCATCTATACTAATATTATAAAGAGGAAAACTTTGTTTGTTTGGTTGTAATGAATAGGCTCAAAGTACTGGACCGATTTCAAAAATTCTTTTTTTTTTTTCATTTCAATTCACCGTTTGAACGCTACATTATCCACGAGTAACATAGGCTAAATTTTATTCGGGAAAAAAATAGGGTTCCGTAAGATGTTTAGGTTTTTCGGACACAAGGTGTAAAAAATCATCTAGAATGTTACTTATTTTGCGTACTAAGATCCCGTTGTAAATCTGAGTTAATGCTGGCGAAGCTGCGGGCAACAGCTTGTATCTGATAATTTCATTTTAATTATAATTCTGTTAAGTAACAACCATACGTATATAAACCATTCAAATATAAATAATATGCACATAAACATTATACACCATAATTTTATTATAACAGCAAAGAAACTTCGAGAAAATCATAAATTGCGTTAATATTTTCCAGTTATAAAGTTCAGCGCGGAAATTTTCGCTTAATGTAAATTAGAACTACGGCATCAGTTCATATTCTCAAGTGGCTTTTCTGAATAAAAAATGGCGGACTTTTTAATATACTTAATTGAATCCAGATATTCCACAGTCACGCGTGATAAGATTGAATATTTACTATCGGGATGTTATGGTGCGACGTTCCCATTTCCATGTACTCAAAAAATGGAACGCAAATTTTTCCTTTTTAGAGTCCCGTACACAAAACTGGTGGAAAAGATTATGTGCGGGTTGTCTACTCAATGCATCGACCACATAACCCATAGACTCCTAATAACAGGGGAACGGGTTCTGGCGACACATCTGACTTATAGTTCCGATATAAGCCGTAAACAATGTACTCAAACTATCGTGTCGTCTCATTCTTTCCCGTTGCGAAATATATCCATTTCTTTTTAACGTTCCGTGATTGGTAATGTATGACATTTAATTAGCTAATCACAGAATTGCAACCCTTTTCGTCTCACCTCAGCTAGTTGCCAGAATGCATTTAATACGAAAAATCAAACATTAGGAGTCTATAGGTTGTGTGGTCGATGGCTTAATGCAACTCCAACTAAAATTAAGCCTTAAGGTAAGTTTATAGGATTACTACGTCTGTCAAGTTCTAACGCTCCTAAGAAAAGCATATACATATACGATCGAATTGAGAAACGCTTCCTTCTCTGAAGTCGTTTAAAAATTAAGTAACACCCATATTCCCAACTAATTCTATGAGGTGTCACAGTGCTTCCAAACGCCTAGGGTCATCAAGACCAATGAAAGACAATACTTAAGAGACATCCGCCACTGTGCGGTTGCGTGATCAAGAAAAAAAAAACAATTTTTCAATTCTATTTTTTCCCGGATTCGTATCCGATCCACTGCGTAGCCACTCTTAGCCCTCAATAACTTTACGTCTATTAAAGTTAAATAATATAAATTGTCCAATTCCGACAAAGTGAACTTAAATTAATTAAACCAAATTGAGTAGAAAATTAAACCTCAGATTAACGAAAGATTAACTCTAGTTTAATTAAACAATCTCGGATTAATAACGATTACTTAATATCTTGTGTACAAATTGATGGTTTGCTTGGACGATTCAATCGACGACGTGATTTAGCCAATCACAACTTCGAACGAACGAACGAACTTCGCTGTCGTTTTCGTAATGGCATTTTGACTAAGCCCCCAGGTCCTTTTAAAATAATTTGGAATGTCATGGTTGCTATTTTTTATCCATATTACCATTAATACAGTAAATAATAATAATAAAGGGTTAATCAGTTTGAATGTATTGTCTTCGAAAACACTAATCATAAAAAAAATCGACAGCATAATACCGCGATAAAATCCGTAAAAGTTTTTTCAATTTAATGAGTGAAATTCGTGTAAACACAAGAAAACAAAACATAATACTACTTTATCACTGAGGGATATTTACTATACAGAAATCATCATCAGCTTCAACGCTAAGTAAACGGGTAAAGCCACCTGCAGCAGCTAGTCATGCAAATCTGCACCTCTATCTATACACAATTTTGTAGAACTCACAAAATTGTGTGCTCTTGATAAAAAATTTTTAGTCGCTGAACTCACCTGACTCTGAGTAATTTTAATGTTCGATTATTAATGTGATCGCATTTTTGGGTCATCATTATCATCAGCCTTTATCTGTCCCCCGCTGAACAAAGATCTCCTTCAATGAACGTCAAGCCGACCGATTCCTTGCTACTTGCATCCAACGCGGACCGGCCACTGCACGGAAATCGTCTTTCCACCTGGTTATATGGCCAACACTTCGTCTACCTAAACGCGGCCTCTACTCTTGAACATTATTGGCTCATCGGCGATCCGTTCTCCTTAGTGTGTGATCAGCCCGTTACCACTTCAAAGAACTTACTCTTCCCGTGATATCGGTAAATATAGTTCTTTATAAGTTTAGTTTATTTTTTATTTATTTTGGGGTCGTTGATCCTAATTTGTGTGCACGTTTTATAAATCCCTATACTCAAAGCTGCAGCTGCAGCACTGCTGCAACACCGAGTTGATAAATATCTTCCTATCAAAAAGTTTGAAAAAGTACAAGGTAATGAGAAGGTAAATAAAAAAGGTTAATAGTCTTGTGCTCATTAATGAAGGCCTGTGTTCGGTAGTGTACGGTAAAAGCTGATGATGATGATAAGTTTATCTATATTATATTTTCATAAAATCTGGTAGCCCGTCGCTTGAAAAACTGTTCAATAAATTTTATAAACATGCTTCCAAATCAGATTGCCCGCTAGTCGAGGAATGACACGTTCAGATTAGGTGATTAAAAATGCTTTAAAGGGATTGTAACTTATAAGGCATCAAACATAAGAAACATTCAAACACATATATTGCAGTGAAAGAAGAAAAATCGTTAAAGTTTGTTATCGCATCTCTGTTACAACTTAAGTTATTGGATGCTCGTGGAGTAGTTAGACACTGGAGCTGTTATTGATCTTTGAGAACTGGTGCCAAGTAACTCCTCCGACATGTTTTACTTCAAATTAGCGAACTTATTGAGGTTTTGTTCGGGAATTTTCTTTGCGCTCAGCGTGCAGTTACTCGCAGTTCATTCATCATCATCATCATAACTAATATCATGATAAAAACCTTAAACATTACCGCAATACCACAAATGAATGGATTTATGAAATATGAAAAAGAAGGTGTGTAGATGTAAAACACACGTTAAATACTCAAATACAATCAAGTATTAAACAGTGTGCAATATACATACACACCGACATTTGCTCTCTCGCTCTTTTGTATTTGTATCTCTTACCTGTCGTTTTTTCCGTTGCACCCGGTTTTGCAAACGATTCTAAAGAAGTTTCACTTCAAAAATCTGTTAATAGTAACTGATTCTCCATAATAAATATATAGCAAATGAACACCTGGAGAGGCTAGGTAACCCACGTACAGTTTGATGATGATAATGATGATGATAGACAATGATTGCAATGATAATGATTATAATTTATTATTACCACCATTATCATGCTCCTTAAGCTTATCGAAAAAAGTTGTATTACGATTGCTATGAATAGAATTATATCTAACTAATCTAGTTATTTGCACTTGGCAGGAGTCGAACCCGTGACAGCTGCTATACCTGTATACCAGTCATTTACTTTCACTCATAAAGAAATATTCTACATTAAAATAAAATAATAATATTATCACTGAATAAACCTTATACAGAGAAACATATAGCCGATAGTTGTGAAGAAAAATAGCGTCACGCACGAAAACGTGACGAATTTATTAGGATTCTGTTTCGTAACGTTCCAGACCCTTACGTTATTTATTGGATTAATTTATTTGCTCCCCTAATCATCAAATCGATATTGAAATTAGCTTTTTAGTGGCATTCTAATTTAAATTAACAATTGTCCAATGATATCTATTGGTACGCATTGGCAGTTAAATCAATTCCAATGCACTAATCTTTTGTCTGTTAAATTTTAATCAATTATGAATTCTATAATGTTACAAACCACTGGCAATACCAGCCCATTATTACTGATTTATTATTATTAGCCTATGCTGTCCCACTGCTATATCGCGATCCTGCGCAACCGCCGGCCAGCCAGCTTGGTATGCGTCTAGATCGTCACGCCATCTTTTTCGGGGCCGATCTCGGCGACGTCGTCCATCTTCCGGCACCCAAAATGTGGTGATGTTTGCCCAGCGATGGGAATGCATTCAAGTGACGTGGACGTGACCCGCCCAATCCCATTTCAGCTTAGCAGATTTATGTCAGTTATGCCCGTTATTGAGCGCAGTCTGGTGTTTCGCACTCTGTCTGCTCTTTTTATGCCCAAGATACTGCGCTTCATAGCCCTCTGGCAAACTCCGAGACGGAACTTCTGTGATTCGGTCAGTGGCCAGGTCTGCGCACCATAGGTTAGGATGGGCAGAATGCACATGTCGATAAGCCTTCTCTTTAGGGAGATTGGTAGGTCTCCTTTCATTAGCATTTTCAAGGACTGATGGCTGTACTGATAATAATAAATCTAAATATTGCCATTAATGGTCATGCCGATGTTTATAATAACAAATGGTTGCCTACTGATTGTATCAACTTTATGAGGTACACCCATGGTTGACTTGGTAAGGGATTGTAAAAATACATTGTGTAGTGCAATACTCTGGCCACAGTAATGCCAACTTGGGGGTTTTTCCCCTAAATTTGGGGGAAGAATTTAGAAAAGGGGAATTTAGGGTAAAAAATTTCTTAGGGTATTTTTTAGGGAGAAAATAATTTTTGACATATGACGTAATCACAAGGAGACAATAAATAATTGACCGTTTTTTGAAAATTGTATGTATATTGTATAAAAACAAATATGAAATTTTAATGTGTACTTTTTATTTATTTAAAAAAAATAGGGTATATTGGTTGGGATTTAGGGGATTTTAAAAAAGGCTTAGGGGGAGAAATTTAAAGCAGTTGGCAACACTGTCTGGCCTCATAAATTGTAATAGAGAAGATTCAATTGTTCAACGAGGCCATCACTCGCTCAGTGTTCACCGGTGAAGGAAAACATCGTGAGGAAACCTGCATGCCTGATTAGATTAACAGAATTTGAAGGTATGTGAAGTTCACAAAACTGAGCAGCGCGGCGCCACAGTGAACTATGGCCTATCACTCTCCTCGCATGATTTCGAAGAGGAGACCCGTGCTCAGTAGTGGGACATAAAGGGTCGATACTTCACTCTATTACTTTATATGATACTGGCTGGCTAGTCCTCGTTTCTAAAACACTTTTTCTCACCAGAAAAGTAATGAAGGCAAGGGTACTTACTCTTCGTGACTGAACATAAGCCTCCCTCAATTGTTAATATTTATGAGCAATGCTGAGCAAGGCAGACACCAACGTGTGTCTTGTCTGTCCATTTGTCTGTCATAAAAAAGGATATATTTAAACATTCAATACAATTGATTGTGATTCCTGTGGCCGCCATTTTGGTTGACCCCGTTACGCGCCATTAAAGTTTAATAACTTGGTCGACATATTGAAATTAACATCACAAGTTTCATGCCCCGGGGTCTATTACGTTTGATGATAATTCGTTAAGTTTTCACATTGAAAGGAGTTCACTTGTTTGACTATAAAGAGATTGTACTCGTGTGAATAATGGCAAGATTTTTTATGTGAGTGGATTAAATTTTTCGAACGAATATCTTGTCTGAATAAGCATGAATCAATTTTACAAGCAAATTTGGTTAACTTTAAACATAATAAATAGTCAAATCTAAGTTTAAAACAAATCATCTAAACTCAAAACAAATAAACTTAAAGGTTTTAGTATTTTAAAGCATAAGACTTCAGTCATTTTATTTTTATTTCCACCAAGTTGATAATTTTCTTTGCCTTTCGATGGAGTGCTTTTATCTTTAGTATGTCATATATCATTCTTCTGCACATATGTAGATACATTACATATTGTATTTATAAAATATTATGTACTCAGTTTGTTGACAAACGAGCAACCCCTAAGTTTTTTTCTCGTTTTTCTTAGAGGATCCTGCATCTCAAACAATTTTTTTTTTACTTCTTATTTTATTACTTTTTTTGACTTATTTCAAGTGTACAAGTTGTACCTGCGTAATAAAGATATTTTTGATTTGATTTGATTAGATATGTAAAAAACGGCTCAACTGATTTTGATTATGATATGCGTATTCAAGTGAAGTTGAGATTTTTTTATATTTTCAATTCACTCTAAAATGTACATGCCAGAGTCCCTGATCGGCTCTCTGACCCTATAATATTATAATAACTATCCCCAAATCCTATCACTTTTTATATAAATAAAACCAATATCAATTTCATCGGTATATATTATGTATGAAATCATCAACATTGTGAATTTGATAGAAAAATAATGACAGAGATCATATCAGCGAAGCAAATTGACCAACTCAATTATACCCTAATGGATTAATATTGTTATTTGTAGATCAAATGTTGTTTTATTAACGTATATTTATAATTACTAGTGCTGTCCATGTTTTAATACGCCTAATTTAAATTAATAAATGTAGGTACATACTTAGAGGTCATTTGTTTTACTTTTATCCTATTCACGACTTATACCCGTGTACGACAGTAAATATAATCTGTAGTAAGTAATAATAATAAAAACATCTATGGACACTTTTACACCGCGTCAATTTTTTTTATCTTAACGCGGGGAAATGTGTTGAGGCATCACGTCTCCCCAGGCGGGTATGTGGGACTCGCTGCGCCCGAAAGATGTAAGTGGACGCAGCTCTACCCACTAAAACAAGCCGAGTGCCACCACTGCCGCCTTTGGTGAGATGCCCCGGATCTACAAGCAACAGGGCACCTCGACAATACAACCCCTCCCAACATCTAGACAGTACAATGAGGTGAGGTACCCGTCCTCACCCCTTGCCCCCTGCTTTTTTGCCCCTTCTTCTTATAAGAGGGGTACCAAGAGTCCCTTCGGCTCAATTCACTTCGCCCAAAGTTTTGGGCTCACCCTGAGCTACTGAGCCCCACCACGACACGCCACTACAAGGCCTGAACCGTGGTGGAGAAACTAATCTAATCTAACTTACCCTTACATACATGTATTTTCGTGTGACTTAATAGCAACCCAATGGTTGCTATTGAGTAGAAATCTTTAATGATAAGTGTAATTTTTATTTTATTTTCAACCTATCAGCCTAATAATTGTATAGAAACATTTTAAAACCATTTGAGATCTGTGGTGAAAATAAAAAATTTCAACCGTATCTTTAGTATTTTTCCGTTTTGGACCCAAACCGAAACAACCAAGGTTCATTTTCGTAAGTGCGAACGAAAATACGTGATGAATTCACAAAACCCTACCTATCTATGGTTAGCAATTGGTCGGGCCTATTCTATCAGTTCCTATGATTGTTATTTGGTCCCGTACATCCAATCCGTTTCCCTATTCAATTCCTTTGATGACTCAATTTGTTTTATTTTGAGGGAATTCCCATTTGATATTCTATGACAGATATGTGAAGTTTAAAGTAAAAAGTAAGACGGCAGTAAAAGTGTTTTTTAAAATATGAATATGGAAAGTAGTGGCAAGAATATTGGTTAAAGTGATCTTTTATAAAACAGCTTTGACGTATTAATGTAAGAAAGAGGACAGTTTTATCTTTCTTTATTATTTGTAAAGGCCTCAGGCTTGTACAAAAGAAAGTAATATAAGAATGATAAATTATTTATTGAAAATTAACATTATTAGGGCCTGTTTCACAACCTCCAGTTAAGTTCCCAATAGGCTATCGGCAACATATTTGACAGATATTTGACAGATACTCCATACTCTATCTGTCAATTATGTTGCCGATAGCCTATTGGGAACTTAACTGGAGGTTGTGAAACAGGCCCTAAGAAAAGAAAAGAATAATTTTTTAGAATGTTTTAGAACTATACACCAAAATCTTATTTAAATTATTTCTCGTAAATTTCATTGGCATTGAGACATCTGCTCTTATTTTTTCGTCTTTCTGATACTACGTTTCGCATTGGCATATACTTTGAACATTTTTAATTCTTAAAATAAAATTTGTCCACGGAATAACGACGACCTGACTTTGTTTCACAGGTATGTCGTAATCGAAACGAGATCCCTAAGGATTGACTACGGCTGACATGTCATTCTGATTTATATTTTAATGCGACAATATCGAAAATTAATTCTCAAATAGTGGCAGAACCACACACAGAAGTTTTTCTGTGTCTGAATGAACGCCCTTTAAATTGTATCCAACCAAAATAAGGCGTTAGTGTTTATTGCAACTGAATAGATTCGGAGCGTTTGCCACTTGGATGGACATTATAGGGGAAAAGAGCATACAAAAACATTGTTCCTGGTATAAACTGACTATAAAAAAAACTGCGAACGGGGCCTAATAAAATCTATCGTTAAGTGTTAGGAAGAATTAAAATCATAAACCTAAATCTAAAAGCATTTGCAAATTAAAAAGTTCATAAATTCAGTTGCAAGGAATTAATACTCTGAGTGTCCAATATGCTAATCTCTGAATCGGGTATAAAAATGGTTTTTTAATATAGTTTCACGTGCACTGAATTTCAATGTGATTTTATGGATAGTGGAATTTTTAACGATTAGGGGAACAATGTTATTTTTGGGATGTTTTTTTAGTATTACTAGGATAAGCTGGCAAACGTGCCTAATGCTAAATGGTTTACGTCACATGTTCATAAATTAGTAGATAAGCGATCACAGCCACCTAGTTAGATAACTACACAACGAAAGAAATAAGCAGGAATGTTGTAGTGCCCATATAGAAGGACATACGGCAAAGGCTCGGAATGTGCTTACGGGTAAAGGCGCGGATCCACCGCAGCGCACGCTGTGCACAGCCACGCGGCGCACGAATTCATTTGTCTGACTACGTGGGTCAATGTTTCCACTGCAGCACACGCAATGCATACACGAAACTCACGATTTAGCACAGCACAGTTTTGAATCACACGTCTTGTGGAACCCACGCATTTCTAAACTTATAAAAATAAATCGGGCAAAGTGCTGGCATCAAGCAAGGTGCTGGCATCACGTAAGCTGCTGGCATCGGGCAAGGTGATTTCATCTTTCATATAGCATGCGTAGCGTTGCCAGCGTTGAGCTACGTGTGTGCCATATTCGAGTAAGCCACGTGTGTCAATTTATACGTAGCGTGTCCGTGGGTTGATGTGGACACAATCACATATATTTTCTTGCAAAGCGAAGCTTGACGCACATGCGGAGCCTCTCCGTGCGCTGCGGTGGATCCGCGCCTTAAATCAAACTGACTATAAGGGCTCCATCACGTCACACCGAGAGGCTACGTACGTTCATGTTTCGCTTTCTAAGAAAATGTATGTGATTGTCTCCAGTGCAATTGACGTTTTAACACACGTGCGTAACCTTTGCGTGCGTCGCGGTGCGCCAAATCTTGAGCTGCCAAATTTTCATTTAGGCATTTTTTATGCATACATACGAGTAGTATTATAAATTACCAAAATTTGAGAAAAAAGTTAACAAGCAAATTTTTTTTTATGACGCCGCGGAAATCCTTTTCGGACCAAAGCAGGGCCTTGAGGAGGCGCGCTGGCGTGTGTCACATTAGGTGCACTACGCTACTAAAACCGCCGCGTGAGCCTTCAGCCGCTATCTGAGAGACCTGGATGTGCAGCGACAGACTGACCCTGGCAAGAAAATTATTTACCCTACCGTCATACTCTTGAGATCGTACGAGCATAAGTACGGAAAATTCTCTATACGCTGCGGACATTTTGGCCAGGACTAAAAACACTAACCTTACTTTCATCGATACTTTGCTTCCTCACAATCCAAGTCCAAGTTTATTTCGTTAAACCTACAACTTGTCAATTTATTTCTTAATGAACAGCCGAGAGCGATACATCCGATACATGCGTCCCTTGGAGATACCCACAGCCTGCAGGCGTCCTTTACAGGAATACTTCAATTGGGTTTATAAGGAATAGCTTTTGAATCAGCTAATAAACGTGTAATTGAGCGACGATGTCTTGTTGAAATAGGCTTAACCCGGCTTGTTGCTGAAGTGCTCCTGTCACTTTCAGACCCTCAAAAATAAGTTCACAAACCCGCGTGAAACCAGCGCATCGGTTAACTATAGCCCAAGCATCACTCCTGTACCTTCTTGACTATTTTTGGACAAAAATTTTCTACCACTCCATACTACCAAAAAACGCTGCTACAGCTAATTTTACCTCCCGTTCCAAAAAATATCAGATTTCAATATTCAAAGCAGGTAGTGCTTTTAGCGCGTTCCACTTGGACTCTCCCGCTAATCCCGGGCTAGCGAACGGGTATTATTGTGTAGTGTTTGTCAAAAAACCTGGATATGTCGTCCGCGCACGTATTTGTAAGCGATCTGCTGTCATGAATTTGAATACGTATATTTTTTCAATCGATTAGTAGGTTTTAATATATAAAGTGCATATTTTGCATAAAATAGGTAAATGAGATACAAATTGTCTTATTATGCAACTCACCTCCCCTCTCAACGGCTGTTGCCATTAAACAAAAACGAGCGAACGAGGAATATTCTGGAGGGATTCGATTCTCGAGAAAAGTCCGATTCCAAATCTGTCCAAAATGGTGGTAGGATTTGGATAATGTTGCACAGGCAAGGAAGACATCCCGTTGTTCATCAAGTCACTTGTTCTGAACTAAAGGAAGTTTGAAGAAATAGAACTACCACAAAAGATATTTATTTTTTGACGAGCGACAAAGAGGCATAATCGGCCCATCAGTATTTTCTTATGACGTTGTAACGTTCAACTATCGTCAATAAACAGACTTTACAGACAACCGATTTTTTTTATTACTTTTTATTATCTTTTGACAGGTTTCAAGTGTACAAGTTCATTAAAGATATTTTGATTCGATTTGATAGCTGGGAATTGGCCATCTTAGCGCTCATTAAATGAGGCCTTATATCTTGTAGTTGACGAAAGAGGTTTGATAATGATGATGAACAATTAGCTAAGTACCAGGGTATCAGGAATGGTCAGTAGTAATAGTTTCGTTGCCCTTAATAGCCGATTCGCATGTTGACTTGGCCAGCTCTATTATATCTCTAAGTAGTTATCGTTTTCAGATCGCTTAGCACCTCTACAGTTTTCATTATGACGAATGCACTTTTTTACTACCATTAACATGATAAAGAGTAATTATTACATGAGAAAAATTAAGTAATAGTAGAACTTAAATGGAAGGTGAAGGTAAACATCGTGAGAAAACCTGCATGTCTGATGAGATTAAAAGTCTTTGAAGGTATGTGAAGTTCACCAACCTGCACTAGGCCAGCGCGGTTAACTATTGGCCCATTACCCTCCTCGCCTGATTTCGAGGGGGAGACTCGTGCCCAGCAGTGGGAAATGAAGGGTTGATACTTTTTACTTAAATGGAAGAACATTATTACATATTTAGGCATATGTACTACTGTGGACTGTGGTGCAACGTGAACCAGCCACAGAAACAAACCCGACACCAATAAGCCGTAAGTCGCACTCCACGGCTGGCGCGGGATAACCTCCCATTTTTACTCATCACAAGGTGAAGCCAAGCGGCTCGCACTAGGGAGCATAGCATAGCTGTAACAGAAAAAAATCTAGATTTAAGGCTGGAACAGAAGTATAAGCGTCTTAAAAAAATACGGGCACGAAACAAACAAAACAATGGTGTCCGCGTCATGACGTTTACCATCACGGGACTCGCCATTCGACTCAATTTTACTGTCAAGGCGAGCCAAAACAACATTTATTCATCACACCAAAAACTATAATTTAAGACCTTTTCCAGCGACGTCGGTCCAGTAGGTAAAGGGCTCTTGAGCAAAAAGCCAATAAAAGCAGTTTTTCCAATTTTCTAAGGGCACCCTTAACATGAGACCATCATTCGCTCTCTGGTGAAGGAAAACGTCACGAGGAAATCTGCACGCCTGTTGAGATTGAAAGACTTTAAAAGTGCGTGAATTTCACCAACCTGCATTGGGCCAGCGCGTCGGTGAACTATGTACCCATCTCCTCACCTGATTTCGAGGAAGAGATCAGTCCCTAGTAGTGGGACATAATATGTGGTTGATACTTTACTTTTTAAATGACTTTTTTTTTCCTTCTTTTACTTATTTTTAGATTGAGATTACTTTCGTATATTATGTTCTTTTCGTTAAGTGGTACAACTCAGTATAGCATAATACCTACAAATTTTATTTTCATCAAATTCCTGGTTTCGAATTACTTCACCCACCGTCCTGTTTAAAAGCCATTGTCGTTTAATCGGTCCGCATAAATAAAAGCGAGGAGATGAAATAAATTTTAAATACGCTAAGAATTTCTCCTTCAAAATGATTACGTTGTTCCTCAGCAATAATTAATAGGTCGGATAAATCTTAGTTTTCTTTAAGGGTTTGTTGTAAGGTATGAATTCAAGTTTGACAAATGGACTGGCGAGATGAAAGATAGCAGGAGAAGAAAAAATAGAGTCAAGCAAGGGGTTGGTAGATAAAAAGGATGCCTATGCTTATGTGGGGACAGTAAATGTTAGTGATGATGAAATGCATAAGCTATCGATGAAGAATATCTACTAGTAGACAGATAGAAGGTAAAGTATGAGACTATTTCATTTTACATTTTATATGACATAAACGAATATTCTGGGGAGGAAAAAAATATTTTTGAAGTGAAACTTCTTTAGAATCGTTGTGATTTTAAACTCGATTCAGGCTGAAGTAGGTGTTTCAATCTAGCGGCAAGCAGCTAAAGCTGGTGCACTACTACTGTCGGCAACAGCTCAACTTTTTATATTTAGTGTATGAATAAAGTGCTTGCTCCGTTAACTAATTCATTAAAATATAAATATCAATTTCGCAATAGGAGCAATGTAGTTCGTCATTTCTATTTATAATAAACTAGCTGTTCTCTGCGCGCTGCTACGCCTAGATGAGCCATCTGCTCATCTACTTTTCCGATGTAGCTTTAAGGCCTTAAGGCCAACAGCATAGGTCCTTTCGAAAAAAAAAATCTCGGGACAGACATTACACAAATATTGAAATTCACTAGAATAACAATGGCGCCATCCGTCGTAAATTGATAGTACTAACTCGGAAACCTTCGCGGGCTCATGCACAACAAGCTTAAGATCGATTAACGATTCTATAAAGGACATACTGACGAACATTAATTTTATATATAAAAGGTGTAATGGTAACTCGCTGCAACAAAGTATTTGTTCAAGATTGGACGAGAAGATAAAATGTTGTTGAAATATAATGTTGATAGTGTGATAAAACTAGCTCTATATGAGTTCGTACTCAGTGTGGAAATTAAAAGCTAACACCTCTTATATGAAAGTCATTACTTTAAAACCAAGAAAGTATTAAAACTTATATACCTCTTATATAAATGAAAACAGAACAATCTTTGAAATGCATGTATGTAGACAAACAAGTAAAAAAATGCAACACGAGTGAGGGATAAACGCTAAAGCATTCAGAGCCTTATGGTGACAGTCGCTCATACACATCCTCACAACCAGAGGATATGCCTGCCTTGCCCTCCTTTTTTTCATCCCTCCCTATGTGTCACCGGAAATTCGACAGCATATATGACACAGGAAATTCGATAACATATAATATGTCACTTCACGTCGGTATTATTAGGTCATCTAGAGATACCCAATTGTACCGAGCCAATTCGACAGCAATGCAGCGATCCCTAGAATTATCAACACATGTCCTAAAATAGCGAAGAACTAAAAAGTATTCAGAATATATAGGTGCACGTATTCGTGAGGACCATGTGTCGAAGACGCCGAAGTGCTTGACTTTGTACGTCAGCGGAATACACGATGTAATCGTGAGTGCACTGTCTGTGGAAAAGTATCTTGGGATCTAGACAATAGCAGGCAGATCATAATGATTATAAAATGGATAAGGGGTCGACTAAGAATATCCAATAGTATTTAAACTATTTAAAACTGAATATTTACCATGTTTTTTAGCATTATTTTGCGGAGCTCGATATTTCGACATTGTCTCCAAACAGAAAAACATGGTAAATATCTCGTTTTAAATAGTTTAAATAATGAAAATAACCATGTTAATTTAAATCCTATATCCACTAGTAGACACATATAAGGTCAAATTTGAGACCACAAATCTCTATTCAATCGAAACTATACTCGCGGCACGATAAGAAGGCCGTTTTGACGTTTGTCCGCTCATGAAGTTTCGTAATTATAATAATCAAATTTGAAGGAGAAAATTGCTGTTCTTTATTGTCAATAGTGACGTGCAGTTAATCATAAAATTTATCGAATGTACAATTTTAGGAAACAAAATTTATTTATTTAATTTCTTTCAAAACTATACCTATTAGGGTCCCGCGAACATTTATTTTTTATTTTTATAAGATTATAATTATTGGGATACTTCTTTACTACACAACTCGGCATTTCTGTTTCAAATATTAAAATTTTTAAAAATGAAGTCTAATACGATCGTCACATAGAAGAATTAATAGGATCGCTGGCCAACACAACAACTACCCGCGGCAAACTCGCGTCAATGTTCAATGCAAAACAAAGCAGTTTCGGCCTGACGTTGCATCGAAAAGTACAAACTGAGAGCGCGCTGCGATTGTGATATAGTTTTATTAAAACTATTTAACCAGGTACGACTTACTATAAAAACTTACAGATTTGATTATATTTTTCGAGTCTAAATCGAGAATAAATTGACATTTACATCACTATTCTAATGTGTCAAAACGGCCATCATATCGTGCCGCGAGTATAATATTAGAAAAAGAAAAGATTTGATTTCATTCGATTTCAATCAAAACACGCTGGATAGATTTTAAAAAATATTTAACCATCTGAATGATATGATGTACATTGAGTGAAATTGAATATAATAATAATCATAATTAAAGACCCTGTATCCTCCTTTCCTTGATCTAACGGAATGAAGTGCGCAGCAATGGTGGCAGCAGCTGCAGCTGTGATCTTATATCTTAATTACCTCTGGGAGCGACAAGCTCGTCCTACATTCCCATCATGCACACGGAGTTACCGCCATCTTGATTGTTTCTTCCGTGAAACAGCTTTGCTGTCTTTCAGAGATAAAAGCAGAACGTGTAGTATAATAACTGGCACCGAAATTAATATTTTTGTCTCAAAATAGGCAACATCTTGTCAGTTCTGATTATAGCAACCCATATATACCCCTTGTTGGGCACGGGTCTCCTCGAAATCAGGCAAGGATATCGGGCCATAGTTCACCTAAGCGCTGGTACAATACGGGTTGGTGATCTTCACATACCTTCAAAGATTTTTTAATCTCATTAGGCATGCAGGTTTCCTCAAGATGTTTTTCTTCACCGATGAGCGAGCGATGGTCTCGTGTTAAGAAGCCGAGCCCATGCTCCCTGGACCATCGTCGCTTTGAATATGTATTATAAAGTTTTATTATGTTTCGCTATCTCACTCATTGGACTAGTGCAAGCTAAAACCGACCTTATTGTGACGAACCATTTAATTCCATGACTATATTATAAAACGTCATTCTAAATATAAAATACATATTAAATATACGTCATTCTGACACGTAACGGTTTCATTTGTAAAGGTTGTGTATGCTCCAGCTCATTAACGTATGAACGTGACAAGGCGACCGTAAGCCGACGTATTTATACCGTTTACGTTTTCATAATTATTGCTCGCTTTTGCCCGCGGTTTCGTTCATATTTATTATATTTTTTTAGAGGTGGAAAAAAATATATATAATAACATTAGTTAGTATCTAAATATTTTGTTTGGTCGTTGGAACGACATCGTCTCCGAAACTAAACTACATATTTAATCCATTTTTAATGTTGTGTTTGAAATCGCGGAAATCAACTAATAATACATTGTAGCTTTAAGGATTCTTGTTTTAACGCGATTATTCGTACTGTTAATAATAAATTTAGATTACACACTTATTTTAGATACTTTTTTTCGTCTTATTAAACCAAAAGAAAAACTCATAAGTATTATAACCATCGTTGTACTTTATCGTTACTAAAAAGTAGTTATTTTATCGTAGTTTTCATTATATTTTGCTACCACAACAGATTCACATTTTGTTATTATGAATTTACCTCGCCACTCAGATTGAAAACGTTCTCCTTCGTAGAACAATCGGAAGCTTTCAAGATTTCCGTCAGTTTTCGCTTCACCGCTATCGGGTTTTACGCTTGAAGCGGTGCAAGATTTATTACCCATTTTAATATTATAACCACCTTCTGACGGCTACTTCAACATAACAATACTGTTTGACCTCGATTTTATATCCATATTGTTTTAGACTTATTATATCACATATTCTTTTGGCCATACTTAAAAGAGTGAGAAGAGAGTGAAAAGTGCTTTCATATTTAAGGCAGATAATTTTTTAAGAATAAAAATCGTCTTTAATTGCAGGCAGGTTTTCATCTTAATATTTCCGTCAGTAATCTAGTCCCTTAAGATATAAGGTCTTCGAATTTGATCATATTAGAAACCGGCATCTCGCCGCCAATAACACGGACCGACCACTATACTGCCCATTTGCCATCCGTTCTTCTGAGTGTGTGATCAGACCACTGCCACTTCAACGAGCTTATCCTTCGCTTTATATCGGTAACTGTAGTTCTCAGGTTGCCTTTGTATCAAATCATACTGCCAAAGAAATACGCAGCATAGGACGATGACAAATTATCTGACCAATCGTAAGTTTAGATACCTCTTTTTAACTTTTATAAGTCATCACTAGAAGAAATCATTCGTCTTCAAACTCTGTGGCTTAGACGACATGAGAACATGTAAGCTTCTAAATGCCTATCCCAATTGAATCCACCTATATCTTGCTTGCCGTTCAAAATCATGTCGACCTAGCAGCAAAGCATACCCAAATAACATACTTTTGCATTGTTTTGAGAATTATGCAATCAACGTTAATCAGCCTTGAGAGATCGATTTATGACCCCCGAAACCCACACATACAAAATTTCATGAAAATCGTTCAACCCATAGAAATATTAAGAACAGAAAAGAACTTATTTTAAGCCGTTGGTTGTAATCATTATGCTACTGTGATTATAGCTGTGCATTTATCTTATCTAGGTTTAGTTTCTTTATAGAAAATAGTGTGCACATTCCTTCCCAGCATGGGTAAGTAGTTTATATCAATTTGAAAGTGTGTTAGGTCATCCATCTTACCTTAAGCACTAAGTGCGACCGCTGCGGTGTATCGACCATATTGATGAGCTCGTCTTGTCTATGCTGTTTCAAAATATATACGTTTGCCATTTATCTTGTTTCCTTTTTCTTTTGTAAACATTTCTCTTATATCTTTAAATGAGAAATTCTTTTACATATTTGTACACTGCTATCTCAGTATGAATAGTATTATATAGTAGTATTCATTGAGGGAGGCCTATGTTCAGCATTGGACGGATAAAGGCTGATGATGATGAGGATCTTCCGATTTTGTAGTGTATTTACGTTGATAAAAATATGATGATTATCTTCGTGTGTTTTTTTTTTGACCTTACCATTTTAGGTTCTTACTTCCCATTCCCATGGTATTAGGTGGATAAATTATAGCGTGTGGTGTCATTCTGAAGGGTGAAGTATATTGTCGTAAAGTTTCAACAAAATCCGTTCAGTAGCTTATACGTGAAAGGTTACAAACATCCATCCATATTTTCTTACAAACTTTCGCGTCCTTGTAGAATACAGTAGAATGTTTCTTACGGCTTACAAATTAATTTGTACAAAAAGATTTTTTAAGAAACTATATTTTATATAAATACTAAAAGAGACACGGAATAGATAAAGATTCATCAAATTTTGCATTTGGATTTAATGAAAGATGCATTTCTGCAACCTAAATTTGCAATACCGTGTCAATACTAACGTCACAGAGTAAAGTAATACAACGGAAACGTCACGTCTTTTTTTTTCGAAAGGTGTAGACTTTTAGGCCTGATAGCCTTTAAGTTCAATCGGTAGGTAGGTAAGCAGATGGTTGTAAAAGGTCATACAAACATGAAACAGTAGATATAAGTAATATGATTCCAAGTTGGCGTGGTAAGAATAAAATCGCGTTAAATGTAATACATAGAAAATATTATGAATATTTCTAAAATACCCGGCGGCAGCTGGCCTCCATTGTCCCGCAAAATTGAGCTCGACCTTCCCAGATTATTTCCTCTAATTGTTTTTATTCCTTACGCCAAATACACAAAGACTCCTCGCTTTATTCCTTCGTTTTAATACAATTTATAGGGAATTTGTAAATTGAAATACTTTCACGTTGACATTTCGTTTTGTCTTTGTATGGACAATGTGGACCTTTTGCTTTCATATTTTATTGTTTGTCGATTCCTTTGTTTTAATATTGTTAGTAGAAATAATTTGTATGATTTGTTATCGATTGCTAAAATTAACAGATGACAAAACCTTATGAAAAATCTTTAGAAACGTCTTTATAGTGCCAACTGACACTGATAGACATCCAGCCAAGGATTATGCAGACACGTGAGTTCTTTTACATACTCGCCACCGAGATACATCTCATCTTGTACCAAACTATTTTTATGTGAATATGTGAGCCCATCATCATCATCATCATCAGCCTTTATCCGTCCAATACTGAACACAGGTCTCCTTCAAGTTATAACCAATCCAAAATCTCGACTACCGCGCTATGAACAGTCCGTGTTGGATGGAACTTATGCAAAGTGTGAATGGCAATGGATCACGTTTGTAAGATGGTAAGTGGACGCAGCTCTACCCACTAGAACCCGGCGAGTGCCACCAATGACGCCTTTGATGAGGCGCCCCGGGTCTGCTAGCAACAGGGCACGTCGACGGCTAGTCAGTCCCTCAGGGGACCGACCCCTCTTCCACAGAGAGGTTGTCCCGCACCACAAAATAACCACTCCCAACGTCGAGATAGTACGATAAGGTGTGGTTTCCGTCTCCGCCCCTTGCCCCTTGCTCTTTTGTCCCCTCTTCTTATAAGAGGGATACAAAGAGTCCTCTCGGCTCAATTCGCTTCATCAAGGTTGGCTGGCTCGCCCTAGGCTACTAAGCCTCACCGCTACGACAAGGCCTGAACCATGATGCGGTTTTAGCCTTTTCCTAGGCTAACAAGGTCTGACCAATCATAATCTAAAATTCTATTTCGCAGCACAATCATGTTTTACGACGTCCTGTGTCAATAGGTTTGGGTCCAGATTATGGCTTTGACAAAACTTTTGGACGGCGCGCCGACCGAAAAATAAACCTTTTAAAATTATTATTTTACTTGGACTTTTTATACTCGTATGAGAATTTTGTCACGAAACAAAATAAAGCTAAGCTTAAAAAAATATACTACACAGCTCGCCACGAATTATCATCAACAGCCTATAGCCTGTGCTTGTCTTGTATTAAAAATTATTATAAATACATTTTAATCACACAATTAAGTAACTTAAATTTATTTAAATTTAAGTTACTTAATAATAAATATGACGACCTCTGCGGCTCAGTGGTTAGCGCGTTGGTGCTCAAGCCGGAGGTAGCGGGTTCGAATCTCGCCAGGGAACAAAAAAAAGTTTGTTTGTTCCTGGGTCATGGATGTGTATTAAATATGTGTATTATATAATAAACTTCTTAAATATAAGTATTAATATAAAAAGTAGTAAATATATGTGTTTCCGTTGTCTGGTACCCGTAACACAAGTCTCTTCGAGAACTTAGCACGGGACCAGATTGACGTGGTGTAATATTATTATTATTATTATTATTAATATTATTCAACAAGCACACTACATTAACCTAGCCCCGTGGATAATTCGTAAGAGCTTTTATTACGGCTAGACCGAGCATTGGTTCGCTTTATTTTTTGTTTTTTTTTTCGTACACCCTTATAGATGAAAATATAATAAAGTTTTTCTCCCAGAAAGGAACTTGAAAAAAAAGAAAAAAAAAATTCTGGAAATACGGATTAGGCACTTTTTTATTCGAAACTGCTTGTTATACCAATGAGATATTATGTACATATTAAACGCAGTAAAAAAGTTCGTATTTAATGATTTCATTGTCACAGCTTTTATAAATAACACGAATAAAACTACATTTTATAAAAATATTCTGGCTAGATCGATTTATCGCCCTCGAAACCCCGTGCATACTAAATTTCATGGAAATCTTTGGAGCCATTTTTGAGACTTAGATTATATAAATATAAAAGATGTAGTAACTGTCTTACACGAAATAGTAAAACCTGTTTACAAGTAAAAAGAATGCGTTTTGTGATCCGCGCATGTAGACAAATTTATGACTATCATTCTGGTTTTGTCTACCATAAAATAGTTTTAGGTATACATAGAACGAAGACAGGTGGGAACACGATCCGTGTTGGATGCGAGTGGCAAGGGATCGGCCGTCTTGGCGTTCATCGAGGGAGGCCTATGTTGAGCAGTAGGCGGTAAAGGCTTATAATATTAATACATAGAACATAAATACTAAAACCACCTTTATGAGCAACGACCAATTTCCTTAGAAAGCACATCTGTCTCACCAGTCCTAGAAAAAAATATACATTTTTACTAGCATCATTAAAACTGAAAGTAAGACAAGTAACTTAGTGTTTGAAGTTTGTTACCTTGTGAAAACATATCCTCCGTGCGTGCATCGTGCAACGGAACAACCGTGGGCACAATTTATATTTGTAAGTACATCACGTTTTGCGAACTCTTTTTGTTGTATAAGTCCCTGGTATTTTTAAAGAAACGTTTCGTGTCCCGTAGGATTAGTTAACTCGCAGTCTAGGGATATAAAACATATTACACCAAGTTTCTAAAGAACCTAGGGCACTCCTAGGTATAGATTTAAAGTTACAATAGTTTGTGCGATACTTTTTATTAAACTATCAAAATACTAAATTTTTAAGATATTATTATGTTTTATATCATTTTTATATTTTATTGTTTTCTCATGTTTACGCGTCTTTAGATTCTCTTATAACAACTACTAGCTACCCCGACAGTCTTCGTTTCTGCCAAAAGTACTAAAATCGCCGTTAAAATTGGCGATAGGATGGTGAAACTTAAGGGCTGTATCTATTTTTAATGACATAATATAATAAGAAAGCCACCTCACACTTAGGGATATAAAAATCCCTATTAATATTATAAATGTGAAAGTAGGGATGTTTGTTACGCTTTCACGCGTATACTACGCAATCGATCATCATGAAACTTTGTACACATATTCTCGAAGGCGCTAGAAGTAACATAGTATACATAAAAAAAGGATTTTTTTTTGTCATACGGACTACAGCTAATGATATACATATCATATATTATCATTAAAACATTCACACTCTAAATGAAACATATTAAAGCTAATGCAAATATTCTAGTAGTGTAGTAAAGAGCTGTGACTCGCCCCCGTGGCTGTAGTAATGAAACAAGCTAATGGAGACAGAGCGGGAAATATGAGCTCGTACACGTTACGACTCTGCCCGTATATAAATGCAGCCGGACAGACCTATTTGTTGGCGGCTCTGCGAATGTGAACTGAATTTATAATCATGGGAGTGAAAATTATTGTGATTACAACACTTCATAAATAGCATTCGTAGTTTTGTAATACAAACACTTCAATCAGGGTAGAGCGGGGCTAGTTGAGCAATTTTTATTGAAAGGATATAGTTCCTCAATGATGAGCCGCCATAAGTTGTTATGCGACATGATGGATTAGTAATTTACCCTTTATCAAATTAGTGTCCATACTATTTTTTTTTTGTAACAAGTCGAATTTGAGAGTTACAGCGGTTTAAATGCAGAAAGTCAAGTATGCTTAATGTACTCTATAGGTGAGGTAAGTTGAGCAAGGGTATGGGGCAAGTTGAGCATTAAGAAAGTGTAACCTCACTGTGGATTCAATATTGACTAGAGATGAAGTAAAAGGTATTCGACAATCAACTCTTTATTAATAGTCTTTTAATGACAGAACAACAAAACTTAAAGTATTTTTTTTAATAATTAACGGAAAATAGAATAAACAAAACATCAACGTGTCTCAGTTGAGTAACAAAAGCTCAACTCACCCCAACCCGGAGTTTTAAAACAAAAATGAGGTTATAGAAAATCCTAAAAATTATACCCAGAACCTTTCTAAAAATTAAAAGTACAATAATTCTCTGAAAGATTAGCACTTACCTGATTGAAAACAGATAACAATTGACTATCACAGACGGAAACTTGCGATAAACACCGCCACTTCTCCCGCGATTGCGTACGGTAAATAGTTGGCGCGATATTTTGATTGCCCAACTTACCCCTATGCTCAACTAGCCCCGCCCTACCCTACCAAAAATCATGAAATCGAATAAATTCGAATCAAATTATTTATTCAAAATAGTACCTACCAATAAAATTTATTTTTGAACGTCAATTGAATCACCCATCGGTTCCAAGGGGAGCTCATTAACAAACGTCGGCTAAACCAACTCAGTAGAACTAATCTCAGAGGAATAATAAGAAAAAAATATCTATCTTTACGCTTACTTTTAATCTACCTTTCATTTACTCATCAAACAAACTTTATATTCGCCGTAGGAAATTTTAAAACGAAAACAAATTACGTAAGTTCACATAAATTTCCCACCTAAATGAAACTAATCACCATATCCGAGAATCTACTTTCCACTAAATGATGCATCACACACATCACCAAATCCCGTAAGACATCATTCCTCAGACAACACGTGCCGCGTAAATCTACGTCATAATTTAATATTCACGTAAACCGTATCGCGAATATGAACTCCGATGAAATTGCGAAGAAGCCGTAAAATATATTAAACTTTCGCGCTTTTAACACGAACTTAGCGAGATTTATCATATTATAGCAATATTTTTTTATTTATTGCAGTTGAAAATGTTTTACAAATGTTCCTTGAATGTGTTTTACAATCATAAATATTTATATCATTCATATGTAATGGGATACTGTGTGCTGCATTTACAACAAACACATTATGTATGTGGCAAATATTAGTCTATCGCTCTGTCTGTTCTTTCTGAAAAAAAAAAAAAAACAGGCGTGTGTGCGATTCACATACGATAGAAGTGAAACACATGTTAGATGCTCAAATACGAGCACGTACTAAACAGTCTGCAATATACATACACACCGACATTTTCTCTCTCGCTCTTTTGTATTTGTGTGTCTTACCTGTCGTTTTTTCCGTTGCATCCGGTTTGAAATCACAATGATTCTAAAGAAGTTTCACTTCAAAATACTGTTTCACATCATAATGTCGACCTTCAACATCAGTATCACTATGTTTTAAGTAGTAGCATCGACAGAGGCTCTCCAGCATGAGCTCCACGGCAGACCGGCAACCCCCGTCATCCAGTGGTAAATATGAGTGGCGTATCCCTAAAAGTCGCATTACTATTATATTGATTGAATATATTATGTAATTATGTTAATGGAAAGTTCTTTAATTAGATAGCTAATACCGAAGTAGCCACAAATTAATTTCACTTTATTGGAGAGTGTCCATCGTACACAATGTCTCAATCTGATAAGACCGTGTGTGACATTGGCTTAATATTAAAAATAAGACTATTTTTGGGATTCCACAATAACATATTGAAGAAGAAAATACATACATACATTACGAAAACAATATGCGCGATTATCGGTACTTCTGTAATATTTGCCAACCTTGTGACCGATGAGTTTAAAATAAAAACGGACGCCATGGGTTACATCATAATGTTTGAGTATGTCAGCTACTTTATTTGCTCGCTCTTCACTGACGACCAGTATTTGGCAGACTACTATGGCCTCATCAAATCCATAGACAGCGGAGCACAGAAAACCTATCAGCAAATCAAAAGATATGTTATAGGTTATTTGGTGTATACGTCGTTATACCACATTATTTTAAATATTGTCTTCTATGTGTACGGTTTTGGTAATGACCTTAACCGTTTTTTCGTCTTCTTCATCTGTGTAGGCTGCGACATTGGATCCATTCAAGCCATCTTGATATTTTTATTACTGTACTATCGTATTAAGGTATTTCATAAAAAAGTTATAAGCGTACAAAAACACCACGAACAGTTCGACGGCAATAAATATGTACGTATGTACATCGACATAACGGAGCGTTTTAGAGAATTTAATATCCCAATCAAATGCTTGGTAAGTATTTCCTATATAACTTGGATATTAAAGTTTTATTTCAAGCGTCTGTTTCACAATGTACCAGTAAAGTACCGGATAGCTATATACCACATAAATTACTTGACAGATAAATCTTCTAGTTATAGTCCGCGCCACTTATGAAGTCCTGCGACTAATGCCCGAACTAAATTTGACAAGATTGACATCTTGACATCTGTCTGGAGTAAGAAGTTGTGATATTTTAAATTGTTTTACGTGAAATATGGAGCATATAATATAAAGTGAGGTGTAATGATCATTAAAGTGAAATAATTTTGTGAATTAGAAAGTAAAAATAAACAACAAAGAACCCCGTTAAATAATATGTTTATAAATGTCACTGCTATGACAGGTAAATTTTAGAGATGCCAGAGTCACTTTTTTTGCCTAATTTATGGTTAAAATATTATCATTAACTCTATATCTACATTTATCTTATGATACTTTATATGAATATAAATACAAGGTAAAAGAATTAAAACCTTGCTCAGATAAATTAGATTTTCAGGTTTTTCTGTAAAAAAGGTCGAATAACAAAAGAAGTAACAATGGCAGCAATTACTTCTGACAAAATCGTCACCCCTGGCAAAAGCCGAACAAACCGAAACACGAAGAAGCTTGTTTTAGATGAATTCTACTAATCGGTTATACGTAAAAAATACAAACGAAATATTTACAAAAAAATGTTTTATTTTACTAAAACCTGGCAGGGAGATTTTTATTTTCCTGCTATAATATTATTTTTGTCATTATTATCATCATCAGTCTTTATCAATCCACTACTGACCATAGGCCCTACAATTATTTAAATTTTTTACTGTACTAGACTTAGTGGAAAATTATTACACTAGAAATTGGCAACATTGAGTTATGAGACCGCAGCGCCGCGTCTATCGGACTTCTTAAGTGGCGCGGACTCTAGTCTTGATTGCGTTTCACCATCATCTTTCA
The DNA here is from genome assembly GCA_905333005.2 of Lycaena phlaeas. Taxonomy (NCBI): domain Eukaryota; kingdom Metazoa; phylum Arthropoda; class Insecta; order Lepidoptera; family Lycaenidae; genus Lycaena; species Lycaena phlaeas. Next base: position 3,693,428 of record HG995174.1, read on the forward strand.
TGTAAATTTATTTGGCAGATCGCTGTTTGCCACTTACTAGCTAAGGCAAGCCATAGCTAGTACACAAGGCATTTCATAGTTCCATTTTACTAAAACATCCGTGTTGTAAATACACACGAAAATATGTTTTTATAAAATATTATAATCATTTTTAAACATTTTTTTACATACATCATACATATAGATTATTATCCCTTAATTATTTATTGATCAAAACAGAATATTCAGTCAAACTGTCAAATGTCGTCAAGCTGTCGACCACGTATATGGCTGTCAACTAATTTATCTGGCACACAAAGCTATTGGCCAATTGTCATATTATAGTTTATTAGGGACTTTAATTTCCAGAAAAGGTTATATTTTGTCAATTGTAAAATGAAAATGTTGTCGTTATACTGTAAATATGTTGCAAATAGCTTATTTTGAACTTTATTCGGACAGGGTTAAACCGGAGAGGTGTAATGTATACAACATTGGTTTCCTTTTCAGATGTTGACTCTGATTATAAAGACTCTTCTGTATGTTTCAAATATTCAATATATAATATTTCGGTTTTTCACTAGAGTAAGTATTCAAACATACAGTTCAGTATTCTTTTTAGATTCTGCATTTTACGTATTTCAAGTGTACAAGTACCTACGAATTAAAGATATTTTGATTTGATTTGAGTATCTTATTTTTCAAGTATTGAACACTAAAAAACCTTCGACACAACAAAATCGTTGACCACGTGTTTTACGAAATCATTCATCAAAATACTTTCACAACAAGCGTATATGCGTTTACGCTAAAGTAATGTGTTTTTACATATGCACACACACATTTAATGTTTTTCACTTATTTATTCGAATTTCGAACATTTGTTTCGTGTAAAAAGTGAAGTGGCCGTGTACATAGCTGAAAAAATCTGAAGGAATCAGCATAATATCGCGGAAAATTTTGCCAACTGACCTCCAAACTTCAAAATGGTGATGACAACTGATGATGTTGATATCGATATTCTCTCGGCCACATACACCGCTTCGTCTATACAAAATCTGTCGTTTGTTAGGTTTTGGATTGGGATTTTTTTTCATGCATTTCCTGTTAGTTATGAAACTAGCTGCTAATGTAAATCCATCTCGACTGAAGTAAAAAGAATACTTTAGACGCAATATTGCGTTTGACAATTTTTTTAAATATTTTTTTTAGATTGGCACATATTATATTAGAACTAGATGCCATCAGTTGTAGCTGAAATAACTATGGCTGGTCAAACATTACCCTGCCAATACAACAGCACCACATATCGTGTCTAAACCTATTCTGTTTTACGATAACCAAAGCGCACACGCATCATTAGTAATAAAATAATAGATAATTTTTATTTACGAAGCTATATTTTCAGGGTCAGTCTTCTTTAATAGCAATAATTTTTATATCGATCGCAATGATAAAGTATTATATAGTATTTTTCATACCGGCAATAATTTTCGAAGGGATCGCTGAAGAAATAGACAATTTGAAGATTTATGTTGCAGATCGTATCATACTTTGTCCTGGTAAATCTGATACATATTATACTCATACTATATAAAGCTGAAGAGTTTGTTTGATCGCACTAATCTCAGGAACTACCTGTCGCCATGGTTCAAGCCTTGTCGTGGCGGTGGGGCTCAGTAGCCTAGGATGAACACAGCACCTTGGGCGAAGCCCTCTTATAAGAAGTACCCCTCTTATAAGAAGTGGAGGCAAAAGAGGAGGGGGCGAGAGGCGAAGACGGGAACCTCGCCTCATTGCACTGTCCCGACGTTGGGAGGATTGTTTTGTGATTCGGGGCAACGACATTCGTCAACGACATGCCAATGTCAATTAATCATTATGAAACTTCACTTTTTTGTAGTGGAATTTGAAATTTTATATTAGAATAATTATTTTAAGTTCAAAAAAATACTTTTATCGGCAGACATGGCTGATAGTCTTTTTTTTATTAAATCAGGTTTTCTAGCGGTAACCGATATGCGAAACCGGTTCAGGCTTTAAAATCATCTTTCTTAGATATTACCTAAAGCTTTCTAAGTGTACTTGTTTGTTTTTGTTTTTGTTTTTTTTTTTTGTTTTATCAAACTTACTGCGTTGTTTTAGTGTGTGTTGTGTATTTCAGGCGAAAGACAGCGGGCCCAGTATCGTCTGCTGCTGCACCAGCTCCGGCGGGACCCGCTGACCTTCCGCGTCTGCCACGCCCTGCCCGTCGACAGACGCCTGCCGCTCAGCTTCCTCGGCTTCGCCTCAGCGTTCATCTTGTGCATGCTACAGTTCAACAACATATTCAATAGTGTTAAATAATAATCTGTTTCAAATATTTGTTTTAATATTTTCTTTTTCTCTTGGGTTCATCTGTGTTACGTCGCGGTTCTCATTTAAGATACCACGTGCATGACGTGGTGCTTTTTCATCTTTTTTCTTCTGATTAGTGAATAAAATCGTAAATTGAATATTATTTGTTTTGAATTCTATATTTTTATATTAACGTTTATTTTAAATCCTTTATTTTTTTGACAAGATAAGATTAAAATTGTTTAAATCCGTGTGAAGTTTACCTACCCGTATCAGCGCATCGGTGAACTATAGCTCTGTACCCTCTTCGTATATTTCACAGATTTTAGGTGGATAAGAGGGTCTCCTTAAAATAACTGCTGCCGGGCGAAGCAAAATAAAAAATTTACCCAGTAATTTTTTACAATCAGTAAAGTAAGTAATAGTTTTAGTAACTTTATTTACACAATAATTAAGCCTGACAGAGTTCTAGAACGCACGCTGGTTCCGCGGTGGTAAAACAAAGAAGATAGTATTACAATAATAAGTCTATTTTTTTCATTTCGTAGGATAATAACATTTCATCCGTATCTTGAAAATAAATAGTACATCTGACGTAAGCCTTACGCTATTGAAAATATGCCCTTTTAAAACTAGCTTGGTGTAAAATACGCAAAAAGGACTCAATGTAAATGGAAAGGGACAACGGTTTGTGAGTTTCCTGTGGCCTTTTGGGGATAGGGAAAGGAGGGCAACGCATCTGGACAACTCGAAGTTGTGTGGATCTTAAGGAACGTCGATAGTCGTCAAAAGACTGTACGTTTGCCTGCCTATGCTATAAAAAACTATATTGACAAAATTAAGTAGGTAGCTGATTTTTGAAAAAAGAATCTTTCTCACTATTTCATTCTACATATTCATTAGTAATCACAGTTTATTTTACTGCCAAGGCGCGCAATGTTTAGCGTCTGAAAATTTATACAGTCAGAAACTCAGATTCCGCTATGTCACTGCTAACATTATACAGAACTCTAAAAGTAACCCTTGATAATAACAAATGTGTCCCGGAGGAGTAAAACAATTACTCGCAGGTATCACGAAGTTGGTAGACATGAAATTATGTTTATTCAAAAACCGCCTGAAACACATAATACAGGTGTGGTATTCTCTAAGGGCTATGGGCGTAACGTTGGGTATTTAATAGTATGTTCCGCATTTTTTAATTACATATCTATTATATATAATGCCAGTGTCACGATGTTTGTCCGGGATGAACTCCGAAACTACTGAACCGATTTTAATGTATTTTCTTTTAAAATGTATGCTTTTCTCCAACTTAAAAGATATGATTATGAATAGAAAGAATGAATGAGAAAGATATAAATAATATGAAGTTTATTTCTCGAATTTGAGATAAAATAGGTAGAAAAAAATTGCTACATACCAAATCTTCTTGACAGAACGAAGTCTGTCGGGTTCGTTAGTATAAGCGATGCGAAATTTCATAATATATGTATAGGAGGAGCTTAAATTTATTTCTCCGTTGCAGTGCAGCTGTGCTTCACCTGGCTGATCGTTCTTCTTGATTTATGTTAGTTACTGCAATCATGTACTGTCTCCCGCCTTGCGGTGGAAAGAAACTAGAAATATTTCCAACTCCCTAATCAAATCAACTAATCATATCATATAATAAACTAATTAGAAGAATTCAGTATTATTCTGATTAATTTCTTTGCAAGGCAGATTTAACTTATCCCCCGGGCTCCCGGAGATCGTATCAAAGAATCATTTGGTGTATTAACCTCTGTCGATCCTGACTCTACAGGATTTGCAGCGGTGGAAACGAGTGGTAGGCCAAGGAGCCAGTAGCTAAGTAGTACAGCGACGCTGATCAAGTCAGAAGGTTAGAGAGTTGGTCCGCAGATGAGAGGCTTACTCCTCCATACAAACCTTTAATCCGCGGTCCCGGATCGCGATCGTGGATCGTGGGTCGGATTCGTGGATTTTTGTCAGTCTTACAACCAGTCTTACTAGTGGATACTACATTAACCAGTCATTTGATTGTGAAGATCTAATAGCAATCAATCCATTTAAGATACTCGTATTCAGCTGCATCCAATTAGAAGCCGATCTCAAATATAATAGGGAAAAGGCTATGCAGATGATGATAATTATAGAAAGCAACTTTACACGAAACACACTTTGCCAAAGTCCCTTTCATAAACTACTTTTAATTCTGGTCTTGCCTTGATAGTATTGAGCGTAATTGTCCCTCACGTACTCGGTCCTTCGTATATGTATATGTGTTATATTTCATCATCATCATCATCATCATCATCATTATCAGCCTTTATCCGTCCACTGCTGAACATAGGCTTCCCTCAATGAACGCCAAGACGACCGATCCCTTGCTACTCGCATCCAACGCGGACCTGTCACTGCACGGATATCGTATTTATTCAAATTTAAAAGTTAAGACAAGCCCTCGGGTGTCCGGAGATCCGGACCATGGCCCAGGGGTTCCGACAGTCCGTTTATCTACGATAAAGAATAGCGATTTTGCGTTTGGTAATAACTGTTTTATATTCAAATGTCATTTATATATTAACACAACATACGACAATAACAACCGTATTCCCAAACAAAATTAGATGTCACAGTACTCCCGAACGCATAGGGTTATTTAAACCAATTCATAGACAATACTTAAGTTAAATCCGCCACACTGCGTCTGTCAAACCCGACTATTGACACGAGGAGCGCATAGATAGCAGCATTCTTTGCATAGTGTTGTTTTTATTATGAAGCCAAGTACGCTTAGTGTAGATATTATCAACATATACCCCACCACGGTTCAGGCCTTGTTCTGGCGGTGGGGCTTAGTAGCCCAGGGTGACCCTAACACCATGGGCGAAGCGAATTGAGCCGAAGGGGCTCTTTGTACCCCTCTTATAAGAAAAGGGGGCGAAGGGTGAGGACGGGAACCTCGCCTCATTGTACTATCTCGACGTTGGGAGGGGTTGTTCTGTGGTGCGAGGCAACCCTTCTGTTGAGGTGGCGTCGGTCACCTGAGGGACTAACTAGCCGTCGAGTTGCCCTGTTGCTTGTAAATCCGGGGCACCTCACCAAAGGCGGCATTGGTGGCACTCGCCGGGTTTTAGTGTGTAGAGCTGCGTCCATTTACCATCTTTCGGGCGCAGCGAGTCCCACATACCCGCCTGGGGAGACCCACTCCCCCGTGGGATAAACATATTACTTGCCATTTTGCTTTACTTGTTTGCTTGGATAAAAAATATATACGTAACACTGTTTCTTATACACAGCGTATTCTATATTTCCTTATATCCATTAGCAATATTAATTCCATTGGTGACGCACTCATTCGGCAATAACCTTGCGTTATCTAAACTGACTCAGTCAAAGGGAAACGTCGGGACGCCCTTCTTCCGAGTCACTTAATATTTGTTTAACGTAATACAATTGTATGAACAATAGTCTAGTGGGAGTCGAAATGATCTGTACATTTCTAGAAATAAAAAAAATAACACAGGCTTAAAACAAATATCCTTATACATATTATATTAATTACAAAAAAATATATATCTATTTTCTTTAATTTTTATGTCACATCTAACAATGTACAATCAACGTACTTTCCTATTTATTAAAGAAATGTTTACAAATGCTTGCTTCCACACAACACCACAACCACACACCACACCGACCAAAAAGTAACATAGTAGTATTAATATAGTATATTGTTACTTTTTGGTCGGTGTTTTGTGAAATAAGTGTAGAAATGTAGTTGTAAAATATCCCTAAGGATATTTATTCTACCTATATGTCGATCTGTCTGTCTCTGAAAATTTAGTCTGTCTGTATGTCTGGTTATAAGTTTCCTACGGCTTACAAAAATCCACAAAAATACTCCGCCAACGGGAATCGAACCCGATATGTAAGCAATTAAGAAGGGATAGGTAAATAATGCGTGAAGCGCTTAACACTGAATAAATAATATAAATTTGAGAAACAAAGAAAACAAGATGAAATACTTACAGAATGAAATTTATTAAGGATGAATTTACACACATGAAATGAAAGCACAATGAAATGATAAGAACAAGAAATAGCACAGCAAATAGAAATGGAAAAGCAACGATTACAATGATATGAAATGATTAAATGAATAGCGATATATGATAGTAGGGACAGATCGAATTATGGGACACAAGCTAAGTATAAGGCGATGTGAGGCGGAGTGCCGGCGGGCACGTCGTCTCCCTGTAGCACGACGAGCGCGGCCCAACCGGTTCTCTAAGGGTGTCGCACACATTGCGCGCGGAGCGATACGCGTAGCGATTTTGTTGTCGCGAAATAACAAATATCGCTACAGTACTCCCCGGCTGAGTCCGTTGACTACGGACGATAGTAGTCTGGGAACCTAACCGTCCGGCCACTTCTGGTCCGTTTCACCTCTGGAGTCACCAAGGTTGATGAGGTGGTATGTACTGGTGGTGATGTGATGAGTCAAGATGTAGACATGTAGATCAGGGTTGTTAAAGAAAACGTCTTCTCGATTTGAGGTCCCATTTATTAATAATTCCAGAAAGTACATAATATTTCATATTCACAATGTATTGAAACAGTTGCGCAATTATATGTCAAAATGCTTACTTAGCAAGGTGTAAAGGTAGTTACACATAAAATAATCTAAAGACAGTTACTCACTACACTACACCATCCCCCTTAGTGAAAAGAAAAAAAAAAAACAAACCTAGATTATTATTATTTAAGTACTAAACTTTTTTTTTTTTTTTTAATATAATATGTATATAAACTTATGCTAACTGCGGTATCTTATATAACTTAGTTCTATCCTTATGTACTATAACATGCTTACCATCTAAATTTATTTTAACATTAGGTGCCAGGTCTTCTACTACTACATATGGACCCTTATATAAAGTATCCAATTTATTTCCAGTTTCATTTTTTAATAATAATGTATCTCCTGGTTTATAAAAAATAGGATTAATTGACAAATCATAATTACACTTTCTACGTTGCTTACTTAAAATTAAATTATTCCTAGCATCATTGTGAGCTTTTTGTAACCGGTATTTAAATTCAAAAACATAATCCCCAAAATTGTACAATGGTTCAATATCATTACTTAAATTAGTAGGCAATCTACATATATGACCAAACACTAGCTCGAAGGGTGTATACTTAGTTTCCGAATGTACTGTAGTATTATAAGAAAAGCACCAGTACTGTAACCATGAACTCCAATTAGACGGATTATTATTGGTTTGTATGCGTAAATAGCCATTTAAAACTTTATGTGTATTCTCTAATGATCCAATGCTTTGATGATGATACGCTGTTGCAATAGTTTGAGTTATATTTAAGAGTTTACACATTTCTGACATTGTTTTTGAAATAAATTCAGTACCTCTATCACTAGCTATTTCTTTTGGGATTCCGTATCGTAAAACGAAATTTTCAGCAAATGATTTAGCAACTTCAGTAGTTGTTTTAGTTCTTAATGGATATGCTTCAACATATTTACTTAACTCACATTGTAGTGTTAAAATGTACACAAAACCTAAATCATCTCGGTCTAATGGGCCGACTATATCCAAAAATACTTTTTCGAATGACGATGATGCTGTGGTTGTAATAGATAGGGGTTGCTTATGAATTTTAGTATATTTTTGTGTTTGACATTTATTGCACTTCTCGACATAACACCTAACGTCTCTTTCTAATGATGGCCAATAATAATATTTTTTAATATTATTTACCATTCTTCTAACACCTGCGTGCCCACTACTAGGCAATAAATGAAAATCATTCATTATAACTTTCTTTTCATCATTAGAAGAAATTCTTTGCGCGTTTTTCACTACACAAATTCTTGGAAAACCATGTGGATTCTTCGCAATGTATTTTGATATAAGTTCTATATATTTTTTATTTCTATTCGTCTTGACTAATATAATTTCTTTTATATTTAATTTATCGCAAAATAATGCCATTTCTTTCAGCAAATCGTCTCGCGAGTTTACTGATAAAGAAGATGAGCTTGCAAATAAATTATTTTTATTCTCACAATAAATAAAATTCTTATTTTGTGAAAAAAATATTTTTAAATTCTTATTTTTTAAAATTCTATGTAGAGCTCTTTCAGGTAAAAAAAATAATTCTACATCCGTGTCATCTTTCTTTAATATTTCTACAATTTTAGGTTGATCTAGAGACCTATTACTATTTACAGAAGTACTTGTCAAATCCGGTAATTTGTTCATCTTTTTGGATTGTGCGCGTGTCATAACGCACAATAACTTATTATTCATTTCTTTTAAATCGTCTGATGTAATCGATACACGAGACAGTGCATCAGCGACTACATTTTCTTTCCCTCTAATGTACTCGACAGTGAAATCATATTCCTCTAACAAAAGACGAAACTTAGTTAAACGACTCGACGGGTTAGTCATATTAAAAAGATAAAGGAGAGGTCTATGATCGGTTCTGATAATAAATTTTTTACCAAATAAATACGGCCGAAAATACTTTACAGACCATACTATGGCTAGCAATTCTTTTTCTATAGTAGCATAATTTAACTCGGCTTTATTTAAACATCGGCTGGCATATGCTATTGGCTTGCCATTTGAGTTACTAAGTACACTGCCGATAGCGAAACCCGAACTATCCGTATGTAAAATAAAATTATTACTGCTAGAAAAATTTGGATAATCTAAAACGGGAGGACAAGAAAGTAATTTTTTAAGGGTATCAAAAGCATTTTGGCATTCTGTAGTCCATTGGAATTGAACATTTTTTCTACATAAGTTGTTTAAAGGCAAAACTATTGCGGCAAAGTTATTTATAAATTTTCTATAATAGTTGCTAAATGCAACAAAACGCTTGACATCGTCAGCGCATGTCGGTGTCGGATAACTTTCAATGACTCGTATTTTCTCTGGGTCCGGTAAAATTCCGTCCGCTGATATTGTATGACCTAAGTAAAGAATTTGTCGCTTTAAAAATTCACATTTTAATGGGTTTAATTTTAAATTTACTTTTCTTAAACGGGCGAAAACTGACATTAGGTTCTTATTGTGTTCTGTCAAATTTCTGCCAAATATGATCAGATCGTCGAGATAAACGATACATTTCTCATAATTGAGACCTGACATGGCAACAGTCATTAGCCTACTAAAAGCAGATGGACTAATTTTCAGCCCCATGGGCAATCTACACATTTGATATTGGCCTTTGTCGGTGGTGAATGCAGTATACTTTCTACTCTCCTTTGATAAATTACATTGAAAATAACTTTTACTTAAATCACAGTGACTAAAATAAAACGCTCCGGATAAAGACTCTAATATATCTGTAATATTAGGGAGAGGAAATTTGTCATCCTCCAGTCTTTCGTTTAACTGTCTGTAATCTATTACAACTCTCCATTGGCGCTTGCCACTGCGATCTAACTTCTTGGGAACTAACAAAAGGGGACTAGACCACTCGCTACTAGTTTTTTCAATAATTCCGTCTCTTAACATGTCGTCGATTTGTTTATTAAGTTCGTCTTTTTGCACAAACGGGATTCTATATTGTTTTTTATACACGGGTGAAACATTTTTTTTTAAATGGATTGACTGCTCATACACATTTGTAACACTTAGTTTGTCACCCGGTAAATGAAAAATGTCTGGATATTTTGCGCAAATTTGTTCGATAGATAACTGTTCCTCTTTATTTAAATATGAATTTAAATTTAATAATGAAAATAAAGTTTTTATTCTAGATACGTTAACACCCGGTCTATCAAATTTACAAAAATTATAATTATCCAATTTATCTATGTTGAGGTCATTTAAACACAAAGAAACCTCCTCGTCAGTCGTATTTAATATTCGTACGGGGATCTTACCATTCCTCGGCCTAGCGACTACACTTGCTAAAAATATACCCTGTTTGATTTCCTTAGGATAAATTACACAATCATAATTAATACGCGTAGGAATATATTTAATAATTTCGCATCGCGGTTCTACAGTTACACTGTAATTGTAATAATTCAAAGGTAAGGTAACCTTATACTGCGCGGCCTTAAGGGAAAGAGTGTCCATTTCATAGTCTATTACGCCAGAAAACCGTCGAATAAAATCTTGGCCTAATATACCTATCGCTTTACAAGGTAAATTCCTAAAAACGTAAAACTTATGCTTAAAAAATACATTATCATACCATAGATTTAAATTAACATAACCTAGCGATTTTAAACTACCACCTATACCATGAATATTTAAATCGCAATAGTGTAACTCTAAATTAGTTAAATCCAGAAGTTCATATTTAATAGCCGATAAAGAGGCCCCTGTATCTACTAAAAATTCTAATTGTAACTTATTAAGACTTAAATTTACCCAGTTAATACTATCACAAACTAAAATCTGATTAGGAACGAAAAAACTCATCCGAATTTTCCGGTTCATTTTCATGTACCGGCACGGGATTCGAACCCTGATCATCATCATTTGCAGTTAAATGATTTAAATATCCATTATTATTAGAATGCATTGCGTAATGTCCACGGTTGCCTCGAACATACCTGACACCGTAACCTGATGCGCCCTGTGCCCGGGTGCCGCGGCCTCCTCGTCCCGCGTGGTTCCACGAAGTTGGGAATTGACGCGATTGCGACATTTGCCTGCTGCTTGGAAAATAATTATAAAAATTTTGGCCTCGAAATCCACGACCTCGATATAAAAAACGACTTCTATTATTAAAACGAGGTGATTGGCGATTATATGACAGAAACGGGTGGTCCGAATTTGAAGTAGTCTCATCTTCGGCTACTCTGATGGCATCTTTCAAAGATGTTAAATTTCGTGCTGCAATAATTGTCGATAAGCGCTGGCTCCTCAAGCCACCTGAAAAACATTTAACAGCGTTTTTTTCGTTAAGAGGGCGCAGCACCTTATAGGCCTCCTCATTGCCGTTTGCCTGTGAAATAGTTAAGTCTACAAATAAGTTTTCGATTTCCTCGCCAAATTCTTTAATAGACTTTTCACCTTGCCTAGCCCTTTGCAAACTAGACTGTAAGGCCGTGTCAGATTTGCGAGTAAGTAAATACGTACGCATATCTCTTAATAGTAATGCAACCGAATCATAAGAAGTAGCTAAACGCATTTTTGCCCCATAGGTTAACCTATTTTTTAAAACAAATTTAATTAACAACTGTTTACCACCATCATCAAGCATTGACTCATACAACTCAATCGCATCAATTAATTCTCGAGTTACATTTTCTTCATTGTTCATTTTTGGTAAAAGGCTAACAGCCGTTTTTAAATCAAACTTTTCAGTCGACATTTTTATTGGTAAGCTAATTTCGTGATCTAACTTAGAATCCTTTTCAAAATTTAATATTTTAATATAACACTCTTCTATAGAACAACACAAAATTAACAATTTATTAGAAATATCTTCAGACAAATTACTCAAAATATTTTTAAAATCTCTATACAAGCTCTTAGCTTCTGAAATCTTACTCTCGAAGTTATGACCTTTTCTTCTCGAAGGTCCTAGTTTAGTTATATAATCCTTATAATAATTTAACCTTTCATGAATATTAGATAATTCTAATTCTATATTCATAATCTTAACTACCTAATAATATTATTTTAGTTATTGCTGCTTAAACATAAGAAGAAGAGAAAAAAAAAATCTATCATAATTATTATAATTAATACCTAGTTGGCTTCACACCTTTGACTCGTCCAGCGCACCTTCTTGAATTTCCCTTCGACGACGGTAGCTCATACGGGACAGGACACGTTCCAGGGCTTCTTGCCGCATCTGCTTCCGCATCCAGCCAGTGTGCAGCTTCTTGTACAGCCAGAAGAATCCGACCAGGACAGCCAATAGGAGACAAGCACATATGATAGAAAGTAGAACGTTGTTGGTCTGTATGTGCTCCGCTGTAGCCTTCGCGTGGTTGTCACCGCCAGCAGTCTGCGCAATCACCACTTGTTCTTTGCTTTGAGTTTTGCCCATAGTCTTCAAAACTTAAGAGGAAAGAGGTCACCTCGATGGTATTATGTATTTGTCTTATATGTTTCTTATTATTTCTTATATGTTTGATGTTATTATGAGTCTTCAGTTAGTGGTATCGTTGATGGCAGGGTCGCCATGTGATGAGTCAAGATGTAGACATGTAGATCAGGGTTGTTAAAGAAAACGTCTTCTCGATTTGAGGTCCCATTTATTAATAATTCCAGAAAGTACATAATATTTCATATTCACAATGTATTGAAACAGTTGCGCAATTATATGTCAAAATGCTTACTTAGCAAGGTGTAAAGGTAGTTACACATAAAATAATCTAAAGACAGTTACTCACTACACTACAGTGATAAAGGTTCCGGTTGGGTTGACCATTTCCTTGTTATGTAGGCTGGTTTGAGGCGATCGATGGTCACCGTCTGTTCTTGTCCTTGGACATCGATGATGTACGCCTTACATCCTCTTCGTAGGACCTTGTAGGGGCCAAGGTAAGCTGGTTGCAGAGATTTGCGTTCTGGACCTTGGCGAAGATACACGTGAGATGCATCTTTTAGGCCTTTAGGTACGTAAAACGTTCGGTTTCCATGCCATGAAGTTGCTTGAGGGCTCAGTCTGCTGAGGTGGTTGCGTAACCGGTTGCCGAATTCCGACAGGTCTTCGACTGTCCTGGTGTAGCTCGTTGAGAAAAATTCTCCCGGCAGGCGAAGCGGCTCACCGTAGACCAGCTCTGCACATGATGTTTGCAGGTCTTCTTTCCAGGCGGTCCGAATACCCAGAAGTACTATCGGCAAAGTTTCAACCCAGTTACTCGTGGCGTGGCAAGAAATGGCAGATTTCAATTGACGGTGAAGTCGCTCGACGAGTCCGTTGGCAGCTGGGTGATACGCCGTTGTAGGATGATGAGTTGCTCCTAAAATATTAGCCAAATTCTTGAATAGGCTACTTTCAAACTGTCGTCCCCTGTCTGTCGTAATATGCTCGGGACAGCCGAAGCGAGAAACCCAGCCAGCTATGAAAGCAGCTGCGCAGGATTCCGCGGTGATGTCTCGTAGTGGGTAAGCCTCCGGCCATCGTGTGAACCTGTCGACTATTGTAAGACAGTATCTGAAGTCGTTCTTCAGCGGCATTGATATAATGTCCATGTGAATATGCCGAAAGCGTGCTGTCGGTGTCTTAAATTGCTTGAGAGGTGCAACGGTGTGCCGTCCAACCTTGTTTGATTGGCATTCATGGCATTCTTGGCACCACTGCCGGCAGTCCTTTTTTATCCCAGGCCAAACAAACCTCTCCGTGACAAGGCGGACGCTCGCCTTGCTTCCAGGATGGCTCAAGCCATGTAAGGCTTTAAAGACGTGACGTCTTAATGTCGGTGTGATATACGGCCGAGGTTGTGGAGTAGACGTGTCACAGAATATGATGACGTCAGAACCAGGTATGCTTATCTTCTCCAGTCGAAGCGATGATCCAGACTGTAGCAAGGTCTGTAATTCTGGATCACTCTGTTGATCTCTTGCTAAGGACTTGTAATCAACAAGAGTCAGTCCAACCTCTTCAATACGAGAAAGAGTATCAGCCACGCAGTTCTCGATTCCACCGATAAATCGAATATCAGTCGAAAATTGGCTGATATAGTCTAGGTACCGGAACTGGCGAGGGGAACAATTGTCACGGCGCGTTGTAAAGGCGAAGGTAAGCGGCTTGTGGTCCGTATAGATGGCAAAGGTCCTCGCTTCTACCATGTGCCTAAAGTGCCGTATAGCTTGATATATAGCCAGCAGCTCGCGGTCATACGGGCTATACTTGGTCTGCGCTGGGCTCAACTTCTTCGAAAAGAAAGCGATGGGTTGCCAGCCATTTTCCGACTTTTGCTGCAGCACAGCTCCTATGGCTTTGTCTGATGCGTCGGTTTGAATAGCCAGCTCTAGCTTTGGGTCTGGATATGATAGGATTGCAGCTTCGGATAGACTCTTCTTGCAGAGTTCGAAAGCATGCATTTGATCAGCAGTGAAGTTGACGGGTTGCGAGCCTTTGATTTTAGGTCCTGCTAGAAGTGCGTTCAACGGCGCTTGAAAAGCTCCTGCCTTGGGGATGAAACGGCGATAAAAATTCACCATCCCGAGAAAACGTCGAAGCTCCTTCACAGTTTTTGGCTGAGGGAAGTCCTGTATAGCTTGTACCTTAGTGTCATGTGGGCTTATACCTTGGGCAGAGACTGTGTAGCCAAGAAAGGTAACCTTGGACTGTCCAAATACACATTTCGATGTGTTGATAAGGACAGCATAATCCTCAAGCTTCTGAAATAGCTGCTTCAAATGTTGTTTGTGCTGTTCTTCAGTCTCGGAGAAAACCAGAATGTCATCGATGAAACCGTATGTGAAATCCAGGTTTTGCAGGACTTCATCGATGAAACGTTGGAATGTTTGAGCTGCATTTCGGAGACCGAATGTCATATACGGGAACTCAAACATGCCGAACGGAGTTGTGATGGCTGTTTTTGGGATATCCTCTTCACAGACAGGCAACTGGTTGAAAGCCTTGACCAGATCGATGGTGCTGAATATGCGCTTACCGGCTAGGTGATAGGCAAAGTCTTGAATGTGCCTAACTGGATAGCAATCTGGTATGGTTCGGGCATTCAGGGCACGGTAGTCGCCACAGGGTCTCCAACCGTCATCCTTCTTCTTGGCCAAATGTAGTGGCGAAGACCAAGAACTCTGTGAGGGTCGCGCTGTACCGTTCTGTACCATCTCCTCGAACTGCTTTTTGGCGATAGCAAGGCGTTTAGGGTCCAAACGACGAGGGTGGCTGGATACAGGTGGTCCCGGAGTAGTCCTGATATGATGGACGGTATTATGTTTGATTACTCTGTCTTTACCAGCTGGGCGAGTTATGTTCGGAAATTCACGAAGCAACTGGTGGTAAACAGAGTCATCGCAGACTGTACGTACCGAGGCTATGTTGTCGCTAGCACGCTGATGAGGGGTAGACACGGAAAGAGATGTGAGCCCATCGACTAGTCTCTGGTTGCGGCAGTCGACAAGCAAGTTATAAAAACTTAAAAAGTCGACTCCGATGATTGCCTTCGTGACGTCAGCAACGGTAAACCGCCACTCGAATGCGCGTCGAAGTCCGAGATCCAGTTTGATGTTGACAAACCCGTAGGTAGAAATGACCGTACCATTTGCAGCAAACAGCTCGTAGGTTGACTTGGTATTCGCAGGCGCTCGAACAGCTGATCTTGGGAAGACACACAAGTCAGACCCGGTATCTATGAGGTACTGTACCTTCGACTTCCGATCAGTAATGAAGAGTCGGCCTTGTTGTTGGTAGCAGCCGCTGACGGCCTCTAGTGACTGCTCTTGGCATTTCCCGAATGGAAAGTGCACGGAGATTTGCATTTCCTAGCCTTAGTGCCAAAAGAAAAATGATACCAACAATGGGCATGACCGTCGGGGCGTTCTCGAGATCGTGAGCGGTGTCGTGAGTGGCTGCGCTGGCGGTATTGTGAGCGGCGACGTGGCGAGAATCTGGTACTGCGCGTTAATGTCTCTAAGCGCTTAGTGAGTTCCTCAACTCTTAACTCAAGAGAGCTTGGTGAAACAGCAGACGCACTGGCCACTTGCGGTTGTACGAT
Organism: Lycaena phlaeas; assembly: GCA_905333005.2. Lineage (NCBI taxonomy): Eukaryota > Metazoa > Arthropoda > Insecta > Lepidoptera > Lycaenidae > Lycaena > Lycaena phlaeas. Next base: position 3,709,443 of record HG995174.1, read on the forward strand.
GTCGTTGACGCGGTCGGCTAAATCGGCTACCTCATCTAAATCCGCTTTCCGTTGTGACGCTACTATAGTCTGAATGTGTGGTGGCAGCCTACTAGACCAAATCGTGAGAAGAACATTATTTGTTATGTCGGATCCCGCCAAACTTTTTAAGTGACGAAGAAATTGACTCGGTTTCCTATCTCCTAACTCTTCGTGCTGGAGCAAACGCATAATTTTCTTCTCGCGTGATTGTGAAATTCTTCTGATTAATTCACTTTTTAGTTTCTCGTATTTGTCGTTTGCCGGTGGATCAATAATTATGTCTTTTACAATTCTAGCATGCTCCTGGTCTAACTGACTAGTAATAAAATTAAATTTAGTAGCGTCACTGCTTATGCCAGAAATAGTAAATTGAGATTCTACCTGCGCAAACCACACTTCAGGTTCTTCGGGCCAAAAAGGAGGCATACGAACGCCTACGCGGCAAACTTCGCTCGCGCTAATGTGTCCACCGGCCATTTTGTCGCTTGTGTCCTCAACGTCCTGCATGACTTTGAGCGTTGTCGGAAGGTCACCACTGTAGAAATGTAGTTGTAAAATATCCCTAAGGATATTTATTCTACCTATATGTCGATCTGTCTGTCTCTGAAAATTTAGTCTGTCTGTATGTCTGGTTATAAGTTTCCTACGGCTTACAAAAATCCACAAAAATACTCCGCCAACGGGAATCGAACCCGATATGTAAGCAATTAAGAAGGGATAGGTAAATAATGCGTGAAGCGCTTAACACTGAATAAATAATATAAATTTGAGAAACAAAGAAAACAAGATGAAATACTTACAGAATGAAATTTATTAAGGATGAATTTACACACATGAAATGAAAGCACAATGAAATGATAAGAACAAGAAATAGCACAGCAAATAGAAATGGAAAAGCAACGATTACAATGATATGAAATGATTAAATGAATAGCGATATATGATAGTAGGGACAGATCGAATTATGGGACACAAGCTAAGTATAAGGCGATGTGAGGCGGAGTGCCGGCGGGCACGTCGTCTCCCTGTAGCACGACGAGCGCGGCCCAACCGGTTCTCTAAGGGTGTCGCACACATTGCGCGCGGAGCGATACGCGTAGCGATTTTGTTGTCGCGAAATAACAAATATCGCTACATAAGTAACAAATAATATACCTTTGTTTTCTAATGTTTTCGTGAATTTCACTTATTACTAAAACTAGGTATAAAATCTCATACAAGAATTGCCTGTAAAACAAGGCCTCAACCAACAACAAAAATAAAGTTTAGATCATATTTCATAATTTTCAATAGTCCATCAACTTTAACAACCTAGGTTTTAATATGTATTACAGCTGCCGCCGCTCCAGCTGACGAAATAACACTGCTGCTAACGCGCGACGCGAAAGCGCGACAGGATCTTCATGATAACATTTTTTATAGCATGGAAGGGCGACTTTTGTTTTTGCGACTATTGACGCCCATTAACGTTGCCCACCTTTTCCCTATCCCCCCTAATGGGCCACTGAAAACTCACAAACCGCACGAAACGCGACAGGATAGCTGTCACTTTACGCCGATTTCATGTGAGCGAGAGGTTCCTCCCCGGTCGTTCCGGCCCAATTTTCTGCAAAGCAGCATGGCAGTAAAACATTCTTATCACATCTGAGGCTGTACGCCACACCGCTTGGGGCTTTCGGGGGCGTCGTCGTTATGTAGGGGCCATATGGGAAATAAGTCGACAGCAAATTTGGCTATCAGTATCATTGATATATTTTGACGGCCTCTGTGGCTCAGTGGTTAGCGCGTTGGCGCTCAAGCTGGAGGTAGCGGGTTCGAATCTCGCCAGGGAACAAAAAAGTTTTATGTGTTCCTGGGTCATGGATGTGTATTAAATTTGTGTATTATAATATAATAAAAACCTTAAATATAATATGTATTTCCGTTGTCTGGTACCCGTAACACAAGTTCTTTGGAAACTTAGCACGGGAGCAGATTGACGTGGTGTAAAAACGTCCATAGATATTATTATTATTATAGTATCAGCTATTTACTACAGATAGTGAATCCATGTTGAGTTAGAAAAAATAAATTTAAGAAACGCTAATACCAATTACGTTACTAATACATAGGCCCTTAGCAGAGTTTGAACCCGAGACTTCAATCAGATGACCACTTCACCAGCTGAAGTCCTATAAACAAAAGTTAATAGTAAAAAGCGCTAACTGTTAACACAAGTTATTAACGCATGCGCAGAGAACACAAGAAAATACACGCTTAGGTAGTACGTAGTGAACTTTTAGTGTAGACGGTAATACACTGAGATCTATCAATGTATACATGATTGTAATGTATACATGACATAATGAACATGATGTATACAAGTAAATAATTTGCAGGGGTTATAATATAAGGGTTATATATAAGTAGGTTATATATAAGTAGGTTATATATAAGTAGATAATTTAGGGGTTTGTGTGGTCTCGATAAAACTCATATGTTTTGGGACTTGGTGGTGATAGTGATGGATGTAAAGTTTGTCGTTTATTATGGTAAGTCTTAAGAAGATTAAGTTCTCTTCTAATTAAATAGTAATCGTCATTAAAAATAACTAAAGTAAAAAGAATAGCAAGCGGCTAAGCGCAGTTGACGTCGCGTTGACTATATTACGTTGATTTTAACCATTATGCTACTTTTGGAAAAAAGTAAGTAAGATTAGCCTATTCTCTTGTAATGGTAAGTAGTAGTTTTTTACCGAGCGATAAAAAACATTTGAGTGAGACAAAAAATACCTATATTTACACGAAAGCGTTTTTAGATTTCGATTTTAGAATAAAGCGTTTTGGATAATATTTGACGGCATTTCACTGTTTATAGGCAGCTTAGAAACTTACCCTTTCCTCACCCTGCTGCAACTTCTCACTATTTGTGCGTGGCCGGCGAACGAATAATTATGATTGGTTGCCACGGCTATACTATGTGTAATGCAAGGCATGTTCCGTAAAGCGTCGTATTTAAAAAAAATCTTATATTATGTTCTTATTTTAAAAACGCACAGATCATTATTGAAAAATTAAACCATAACAGTCTAGTACAACTGTAACAAATCTAGAATAGGTAGTTTGATTCTGACGATCTCGTGAACCGACGATCGCTCAGCAGCCGCAGATGGATCCTCAAAGTAATGGTAATGGCCACGTGCCATTGTATTTATAAGTTGTTTATTAATGTGCGTGACACGCATGCGCAGTCGGTAAGCGGGTAATATGCCGCACGCAAGCTGTGCCGGCAAGGATGCAAATATGTGTCACTACGTACACACCGAAGTGTCACGTTTATTACGAACGCACTTAAACGCTGTACTGAAACCGATCCTTATAAATTTGTGACTTGATCTGACATGCTTAGGGTTTGTTTCACAATATCCTAATAAAGTTCCATTTAAGCTATTTGCAACATATTTACCACATAACTACAACGTTTTTGTTTCACAATTGACATATAGCAATATTTGGCTAATAAAGTTCCCTTTAAACTATAGGTCGGATCAACTGGCCATTAGCAAATCTATCTGCCACATAAATTAGTTGACAGATATATACGCGGTTGACAGCTTCACGACATTTGACAATTTGACGTTCCGGTAACAGTAATATACAAAATAATTTAAATTGTGTTTTGATCGTTTAATAATTAAGGGATAACATTATATACAAGGTCTATGTAAATAAAAGGTATAAAGATGGTATGATACATACAATTAAATTATAAAAACATATTTTCATGTATATTTACAACATGGAATTTTTTTCTAAAACATATTTATCGTAAAATGGAACGATGAAATGCGAGGTTGCCAAGCCTACTTACCAGTAAATGCCAAATAGGGATCTGCCAAATAAATTTATAGGGAAGATGATGGTGAAACCCAATCAAGACTAACTAGAAGATTTATGTGTCAGTTAATTTATGTGTCATATAGCTATAGGGTACTTTACAGGTACTTTGTGAAACAGACCCTTAGTATTAAAAAGCAGTTTTTTTATGTAGTAAATGTTAAAATGTAAAGCGTATTTAAATATATAGTTAGCGATATAGTTTACAGACACTGATATAGTCAGATTCTTATCTAAAAATGGATAGATAACGCGTGTTGATGATAATAGTATTTAGCGTTCGCACGAGCGCTTAAAAAGCGTCGCGTCAAAAAACGACGTTGGCTCGAGTTGCGAGTGCGACATGCTTAATTCGATTTTACGTCCAACGTCGAAAATCCTACAGTTCCTGACCAGACCGTAACGCTTTAAAAACGCTTTCGTTTGACAAATCATGGGTATACATTTGTCTCGTTCAGACAAAGGACAGACCTAAGGCCCCGTTCGCACAAGCGCTTTTTTACCGAGCGCTAAAAATGCATTTGAATGAGACAATAATGAAAAAGATATGAATACTCGTAGGTATATCTGTATTCTGTTTACATGAACGTGGTTTTAAAGCACGGCACATTTTTATAGAGCACTGTTGGATTATAGACGTTGAGCGTCGGACGTTTAAATCGAATTTAGCATGCGGAAACCCGCAACTCGCGCCAACGTCAGGATTTATCTCGACGCTTAATTAAGCGCTCCAGCGAACGGCGGCTCAGGGTTTGCAAAATAAATAATTGTAGGTATGATTAAAATATTAAGTTTCTGAACTATGGTCAACATAACAATAATTTTAGGTAAATACATAAAATGGTTTGAAAAATTACATTTCTAAACATCGTGAGTCAATAGAGACATGGTAAAAACGTCCTCAAACAATGAGGACATATTAAGGGAGCGGGATGGAGACATGATGATGATGATAATGATGATGATGATGATAATGATGATAGTACGCTGGGTCACTGAAGCTTACCTGTTCGTGTACATGTTAATACGTAACGTGGTTTATATTAGTAAAGTTTTAGTTGCTACACCCCCTCCATATTAATAACAGTTACGAACTTTGATGCATTAGAATACTTCTCAACTCTGGCAATCGTATACGTTGGCTAATGGATATGAAATGAAAATTAATTTTTATTTATAGTTTGCGCTACTGGTCTGGCACCAATAACCTCCGATTATAATGATGTTCGAGTAAAAATAAATAAGGCTTTTGTGGTTTTATACCACGGTAAAAGTGGGACTTTTTTGTAACAATAATTTTGGGAATAATGGAATTTAAAATTATTATAAAATAATTGTTATAAAATTATTTTTATAAATTACTATAAAATTATTTTTATAAATTATTATAAAATTATTTTTATAAATTATTATAAAATTATTTTTATAAATTATTATAAAATATTTAAAATTAGGGTATAAAATCAAAAATAAAGAGCACTGGCACAAATGAGTAATAGTCTATACACTACATGGACAGCTGATGCGAACTATAGGCGCCGCCATATTGGCCTCCGACCGTCACGGAACATGCAACACGCAGACGAAAAAATTTGAGAAGATTTAATAAAACTTTTACTTTAAATAGAAATTGACAATGTGACTTACTCATCTATATCCATCTTTCATTACCACATTATCACTTCTTTATAGGAGCAATTATTATTGTATATGAATATATAATCTGCATCTCAGAAACACGGGGTTTCGGGAAAGAAAACAAAAAAAACCGAGCAAATATTGAGTCAACTTAATATTATAAAGAGGTAAAGTTTGTGAGGTTGTATTTATCGGGATCTACTGTCGATTTTGTCCCTTACCAATAGATGGCTACGTTATTTGTGAGTGACATAGACTAAAATTCATCCCCTTTCTCCCACGGGAATGTAAAGTACGCTTATACTTACTACTACTACTACTACTACTACTACTACTACTACTACTACGACCACTACTACTACTACGACCACTACTACTACTACTACTACTACTACTTATACGATCATCATCTCGCTTATGCTTTTATGTCGCTCGCGGTTGTATAACCTTACCTCTTTGGTATCAAGAAGACCCGTGCCACACTCGTGCCCAACAGACGGAAATATGATATTAAACTTTATAACGAATTTTATTACATTTTAGTCAAATGTTATGAGAAAACATATAAATGTTCAAAACAAAGTTATATTTAAAACTGTCAAAACTGTTCGTATTTTAAAGGGAATGTCGCGTAGCGCGGGGTTAATGAGAGTCCATACCAGCACTTAAAACTTTACGGGTTGTGTTTCGAGTGATGACAGGAATATCTTTTGAAGGAAAGGTTTGTGAAATATAATAGCAGGGGTTCTTACAGTGACCCTTCAAATGACCGTGGATATCTTAATAATTTAGCAGGACAAGTTCTCCTGTATTTTACACATTGTTTTAGCAGCCTGATATGCTGGGTTATTAGGACTATTTAAAACAGAATATTTACCATGTTTTTATTAAGATATTTCGACATTTTCTTCGAATGTCTTCTTTGCGAAGCTCAATAATATCGAGCTCCGAAAATAAAAAATAAAAAACATGATAAATATCCCGTTTTAAATAGTTTTAAAAATGAAAATAATAATAATAATTAAAATATACCCATTCTCTTGTTTCAGATATTGCGGCTATTGCAGAAAGTTCGGCCATAAACAGAAATACCAATTGGAATTACAATTATACTAACAATTCGTTTCCGAATAGACATAAGCTCCTTCATTTTACGTGTAAAAATAATAAAGGTCTAACTCCACCCTATCCGACATAAACAGTTGCAACGAGCTCATTACATGAACTTGAAGTTTGGCCAACCTTCCGTCAACAAACGATGACCACTCCACTGCAGAATTTTATTTGTCTAAAATATATTAGACTTGAGCGACGATGGTCCAGCGGTAGATGGACTGGGCCTCTCATGCGAGATGTTACGGGTTCGATCCTGACCCCCCGTAAGTGCCTTGATATGGATTTTTCTAAATGTCTAAGTGCACCCTAAGCACGACCATAGTTCGCTCACCGGTATAGGAAAAATCGTGAGGAAACCTGCATGCCTGATGAGATTGAAAATCATTAAAGGTATGTGAAGTTCACCAACCCGCATTGGGTCAGCGCATCTGAAGACAAAAAAAAAGAAAGTACAAAAGAAATCAAATAAAATAAACTAAAAACATTTTTTTTTTCAGATTCGCTAGATAAGTAGAATTACTATTCTTTTTTAAAAAATAATTAAGTATGACTACATACTTTGTGAATAATTAGTAAATATTTTAGGAAAATTTTAATTATTCATGTTTAACTATGCCAGTTCGTCAGAATATGTGATAAAAAAACATACTAAAATTTAATTGACGTCATCTTACTTTACATACATCGAAAGGTACAATAAAAAAAGAAAAAGTATCAACCCTTATATGTCCCACTGCTGGGCACGGGTCTCCTTCCTCGAAATCAGGCGAGGAGGGTAATGGGCCAATAGTCCACCGCGCTGGCCCAGTGCGGATTGGTGAACTTCACATACCTTCAAAGACTTTCAATCTCATCAGGCATGCAGGTTTCCTCACGATGTTTTCCTTCACCGGTCAGCGAACAATGGTCTCGTGTGCACTTAGAAATTTATAAAACCCCATTTTAAGGCACACACGGACGGGTCAGAATCGAACCCGGAACCCCTCGCGTAAGAGGCCGAGTCTGTCCACCACTGGACCACCGTCGCTCAAACTCAAAGGTACAATGCCCAGTGCCAATAATTTGAATACCGCGTCAGTAGTCTTATTTCTTACGTAAAACGTTCCTTCAGTAGATTTACTACATTCTACTATTACTACGTTCATTTGATTATACAGCCAGTAAACAGTCTCTGAGCCAGTAAATATACTGCTTGCTTAAGGAGCCATATAGCCAGGCAAGAACGCGTATTGAAATTCACTTTTATGCTTGTGTAGCGGACCAATAAGCCACAACCCTAAATCGCGCTATCAAAGATTCAGCGTTCGACCGCTATATATACAACATTTGTTATTATACAATAGATGGTGTTAGATGAGCCATCTATTGTATAATAACAAATGTCTATGCTCATCTACTCTACCGATTTAGCGTAAAGGCCTTTTGGCCATCAGCATAGGTCCATTTAAAAAAAAATACAATAAATGGATACAAAGCGGACTTCGGTCTGGCTTACCACCTAGATCGGTCGGGGATCTCTCCTTTAGGACTTTCAGGTCTTTCACCTATATAACTCCCACACTGTCAAATATGATTGCAATGCTCATATTATTTGCACTTCACACTTACACATTTACATACCAAAGTTGCAAAGTATACAACTCACTTACCTATACAAATTTTACCCACGTGAAAAATAAATAATGCTTCCTTTGCCCGTAAATAAGCTTAATATTTTCGAAAGAGTTTACTTGGGGGAGACGAAATTCGCAATTTTTCACCTGCATCGTTGCGAAATGACGTCCCGGATTCGCCTTTTCAATTTATCGTCCGATATTCTTGAATATCGCCTCCATACTACTCAGAGCCTGCTACTGACAACCTTTTGGGAGTTATACAAATATTGAACTTTCTCTGTTATGTAAACAGGTTATAGTTTTGGTATCAAACATTTACTATGTAAAGCTGGGAAAGGAGAAACATGTCGTTTATCATTTTTTTATTTTAGGCAAATGGAGAGACATGTCACCTGATGGTAAGTAGTTGACGTCACCCATAAAAATAATCTAGTTTTTTGACAACCTCTGTGGCTCAATGGTTAGCGCGTTGGCGCTCAAGCCCGGAGGTAGCGGGTTCGAATCTCGCCGGGGAACAAAAAAGTATTTGTGTTCCTGGGTCATAGATGTGTATCAAATATTTGTATTATATAATAAAAATCTTAAACATATTTAGTAATATAAAAAAAGTATTAAATATATGTATTTGCGTTGTCTGGTACCTGTAACTCAAGTTCTTCGGAAACTTAGCACGTGACCAGATTGACGTGGTGTAAAAGCGTCCATAGATATTATTATTATTATAGTTTACCTGAAACTAGCCCAATATCCAAGCTCGTTCACCTATGCGTTACCCATGCTGATACATAAGAAGTCTCGCATCGCATTGCATTCAATAACACTAATAAACAATCATTTTAGTTTCTAGTGAAACATGGACTGTAGTAGGCGTCGTCGCATCGCAGATTTGTATGATGCGGCAGCGCAACGAAAATTTCCACATTGCGTTATTCGACGACGTAGATTATTGCGTTGCGACGCTACGCCGCAACGCAACGCAGTGTCAATATAATTGAACGTGATAAGCCACCTTCATTCCTCAATGAAAGCTAAGCCCGATGTCTTGCCACTCACATTCAACACGGACGTGGATTTACAAATTAATTGTTAATTTCAGCTTACTCTGGATCAAATTAAAGTAATACTTTAACTTGTATGATGGTCAGCCGGATATAGAAAAACATTGAGCATATTCAGTCTTCTTGTTATCATGTTTCCTATGTATATTTCCTGTGCAGGGAAAAACCTTTTTTCGTGACACTCAATTTCCCCCACAAAAACCATCACCGTTCATAATTAAACGATATTTTTTGTCTATTATTTATTCACTGTACATCGAAGGGTGGTATTATGAAATGATCGATTATCGCCTCGTATAAACAGCGTTGAAGCTGCGGCCGCCCTTCTTTCTCAGGGAGATTTATATCCTCAGTACTTAGCGATTTATCTTAATCTTGCCTGTCCATTATTTTTGTGCTATCGGAAATTCTTTTTCCAACAATTTCCCTTTAATGATCTGTAAATGTGGTTGAATATTTTGGTATAAATATGAGATAAAGAGGAGACAATTTATCATATTTTTATTGAAATAATCTTCATCATTACGTTGTAACTGTCCATTGCTGGACAAAGAACACTCCCAATGAACGGTAAGACGGCCAATCTATATGCGCACGCCGTAATCCAACTAGGACCAGCCACTGCACAATATATAAGACGATATCCTATAATATGTATATTTTTAAGTCAACCGTCCCTGAGATTTCTTCTTCGATCCGTGCGCATGCTACGCTGCTTTCCAGTCAAATTATACTGGCACAGCCCGGTTGGTAATTCTCGCACACTTTCTCACAATGATACCGGGGTAAAGTGAGAGCTATGCTGTCGCGTTTCGTGCGGTTTGCGAGTTTCCGGTGGCCCATTGGGGGGTTAGGGAAAAGGAGGACAACGTATGCATAACTTCCCGTTATGTGAATGGGCGTCAATAGTCGCTAAAAGGCTTCACCCGTTCGTTTACTCTCCTATGCTATAAAATAATATGAATACTGCCTTAAAACACACATATTTTCTCAAACGCTTTCGACGATTCAGCTTTAGACGGAAAATACAATGACAATCACGAGCACGATATTAGTTCATCATTTCAATAATTTTTGCGAAAAAATTCAGTAAGATAGGTTTAGCTATAGTAATGTATTAACCCTTATTTGTCGCAGTGTTGGTACCATACGGTATGGGCCATTTTCACACATGCACTGGTCCAATGCGGGTTGGTGAAGTTTACAAACCTACAAATACTTGTGTTATCATCAAATCAGGCATTCAGGTTGTCCTTCAACGGCTAGCGATGGTCTCGTGTTTAATTGCACTTAGAAATTAAGAAAAAACTCACAGTTCATCGATTTATTGACAAATAACAAAATTATCTAATAATTTTTCACGAAGTGACAGCCCTGCAGGGCTGCCAATAAAGCTAGAAGTACAGCTGGCGTGCATTCAAGAAGGTATCGTACTTCCAAACTAAGAAGAAACTCTCCTTATCCCTAATGTGACTTGGATAAGTTCCAATATTGGGCAACTATTTAATATAACGGGATGTAATCACAGTTTCCCTACATTACTTTTTAGGGGACAAATTAAAAGCCATTTCATAATATTTTTATTTCACATTCTATATGATATTTAACGATATGATTTCTTTTATAATAAGAACGAGCATTTAAGCAAAGTAGTTTTTATGTTAGTTGAATGTGCAAACTTGGGCATTTCTAGTCTTTTGTTCTAGCGTCTAGTGGGAGTAGCGCCTTATGGTGAGTGAGTGAGTCGGTAAAGAAACGCGCGGTCTAGTCCAAACAAATTTACGTTACCTATCTTGAGACATCAGATTGTGAGTCTTGATACTAGTATTGCCTATCTTACTCTTCTTTCCGACAGCAAATTCATTTCACGAAAAAGATATAGATATATAATATGAATGTATAGAGATAATGAATATATAGAGATAGATATTTCCCCCCGCCATTCGCTTCTTGTTAGCGCAGCGTGTGGTACTCGTAATATGAAATTAATTGAACAAAATATACGTTTACTTTTGTTTAAAACTAATAAAGAATTAAAATTAAGCACTTTCTGATGATTGGATAGATAAGCCACCTGATATTAAGTGGCTAACGTTGCCCAAAACTACTTACTAGTCCACTAGCATACGATCTCTAGGAGCCCAAGGGATAGGTTAAAACTGCCTTGAGGGTAAATAAATTAATCAGAAGAATTTAGGAGTAGGAAATATTCCAGTTTCCCTCCCCAGCTAAAGCGAGACAGTACAAGATAGCGGTGACTAACATAAAAGATCCAATTATCAATCGAGTTTTTTAACTAAGATAATATTATTATTTTTGACGTGACAACGTGCTATAATTCAATAGCCGGCTGCATGCACGAAAAAACATGACTCATGCAGCGTTACCTCGTTCTGAGCCGTTCCATTTAAGGCTAGAAGTGTAAGCGAGAGCGCGGAACGAGCGACAAGGAAGCACAATGGGCCTATCAGTATTTTCTTATGACTTTGTCACGTTCAACTATCGTCAGTAAACCGACTTTACAGACAACTGATTTTTTTCAAATCGAGTGGAACCGCGAGAAAATCTTCATAAATTTTCAACCGCATATCAGTATTAACGTTTAGTCACTCGTAATCAGGATCAACATGGTATTGTAAAGGGTAAGGCCCTTTGAGGGTTTGGCCGAAGATACAGCTGGAATATAAACGAGATGGAAAATGTCCTCGGAATATTTGAAGGGTCGAAAAAGGATACAGATTATGTTGTCACTGACTTTTGTGTATGAAAATATTATATTCATTATTACAAGCCTTTTCTGTGGTTTCGCCCTTAAATTCACAAGCGAATTTTCGCTAGTGGTTAAATTATTATTCTATACATCTGATTAGAGCGAATTAGGTTTAAAGGCTAACATAAAAAGACAAACCGAACATATAAACAACGAAATATATTGAGTAAGGGCGGGCGGGTCAAGGTAAGTCAGTACCGCCCTCGACAGAAGAAACGTATGTCACTTTTTCCGTGACAAATGATAAGAACCTTGCAGGGAATAGAAAAAAACACATCATCATCATCATCATCATCAACAGTGCGCAGTAAATCATAAATGGCTACTTTACAGGTAAAAAAATCTTTGTTAAAATGTGTAATCTATTATTGAATTGTTACGCGGTGTTACTATTTTTTTAAATAATGGGCTTCTATTTGTTGTGGTTTTTTAATTGGTCGATACGATGCACGCCTTTATCCTTTATCCAATGGCATTACAACTCTCAAAACAGCCAAAAAATGACTTGCTCACTGTAAGAACTTCAGCGACGATTTATCAGTCCACCTCTAAACATAGGCCTCCCTTAATGAAGGACAAGACGATCCTTACCATTTACATTCAAACGAACCGGCCATTTCACGGAGATCGTCTTCTTTCTCATCTCACCTGTTTATTGGCTGACCCTTTGTCTGCCTAAACGCGGCCTCTACTCTTGGAGTGCCTTATTGCCTCATCTGCCATTTATTTGGAGGATACAAATTGATAATGATGAACTATAAAATACTTGTCTCTTAAGGAGCAAATCAATGTTACAAAGTTGGACGAAAAACGAATACAAATTTGTAAAGTTATTACTCGGGGAATGTAAATGGAAAAAATATTTTTGGGCAAAATAATGGACTTCCATTACATCACTGTAGGATGTAGATTCAATATGTTGTGCCTGTACATATAAATGTGGGCCATTCAGTACTACATGTAGTTATGTTGGCAAGTAGACTTTCTGCAGGCTTTGCGATTAGGAAAATACCTATCGGATGAAAATACAGCGCGATTACTATATTATGATGTATACTTAGACTCAGGGCTGTTTTTTTTTTTATTACACAAAAGAGCCACCCCTAAGAATTTCTCCTTTTCTGTGGCCTGCATTTCAAATGAGTTTTTTTTTTGTTTAAAGTGATAACTTATTTAGGTCACGTTGAGCACTTTTTGTTAGAGAAAAATCTTATAGGTTCGCATCACCAACATGCTAATGTGATATTATGACGTCATTATATTATTATAATTCATTTTTTGTATTAAAATAAGTTTTCACTTCTATCGGCTGTCCCTATGGCTGCCGTTTTTTTTTGTGACTACTTTTTTTAAGTATTTCAAGGGTACAAGTTTGATTTGTACCTACTTAGTTAGCTAGGCTTTTTTTTGCCCTAGTGGCCTTATGCTTCATCTGTCGTGAGGGGAGTCGGTTGGCTTCACCTTGTGATGAATATGAATGGGGGTTGCCCCCCGCCAGCCGTAGAGGGCGACTTCCACGGCTTCTTGGTGTCGGGTCTACTCCTGTGGTGGGTTCATGCCGCACAACTAATGTAAAGTCTTTGTTTCAGTAAATAAACTGCCTGTCCCTACCTTTCTCCAAACCACCCCGCCGGGATATATAAAAAAATGGATTGGAATCATTAAAAACATTTATGTTTCATATTGATACTTGAATATTTAAACAAATTAAATTAAATATATTTTTGAAGAAAAGTTTAAGATTCAATAAAGAAAATGTACCTAATATAACATATACGTCGCAAAGATACAATACTTGAATAAACTCACTTACTATAATTATTATACAAACAACATATTTTTAACGTACGCTCCATTATATTACATATAAAATATTAAAACATATACAGGTCTCAAACAAAAATGCAGGGATATCTACAAACACCAACTACAAAACTACAAAAAATAAACCGCCATAAATATTTTTCAATTCTATTTATTTGCAATGGAAGGTTTAAATGAGACGACTCCACCATTAACTTCTCGGCGTAAAAGAGAAAAGGAAAAATAAAGCGATTTAAAGAGAAAAGGCGTAGAGTTCATAACGATTATGCCGAGATAACTCCGAGCAATTACCAGCAAGAAGTGCAGTTTAGTGTTGCGGTGCCACGCCTGTGTTTGACGTTTAGTCTCTTACGCAGAGCGGAGATGAAAATGCTAATTCAAGTAACACAATTATATTATACTAGCTGATGCCCGCGGCTTCGCTCGCGTTAAATTCAGAGTAGCGCAGTTCCGTATGTACGTATAGTAAACACAGACAGATTTTTTTTAACTACCCTGCGAACTTTCATCTCCTATTTCATGCCCATATAGGTAAAAATCTTAAAAACGGTGGAAATATTATTTATGGTTATTTAATTCTTATCATGTGTCTAAATGTAAAGTTTCATGGCGTAGTCCTCTATGTATAATGACGAACTTCCATACAAACTTTCATCCCCTATTTAAACCTCCCTAAGCTTTTTTCACAACAAAAAGTAGCCTATGTCCTTTCCCTAATAATCTAATCTATCTCTGTTCCAAGTTTCATCAAATTCGGTTCAGTGGTTTAGGCGTGAAAGCGTAACAGACAGACAGACAGACAGAGTTAGTTTCGCATTTATAATATTAGTACAGATACTCTGTAAAGAAGGTGAACTTTATATGCAACATTATTACTTATTTCAAATATGACAGCAACAATACAAGCATTTATATTTTTACATTTAAGCGACGATGGTCCAGAGGTGGATGGACTCGGCCTCTTATGCGAGAGGTTTCGGGTTCGATCCTGACCAATGTATGTACGTTGAAATGAGTTATTTTAAATTTATAAGCATCCCAAACACGAGACCATCGCTCGCTCACCGGTGAAGGAAAACATCGTGAGGGAACCTGCACGCCTGATGAGATTGAAAGTCTTTGAAGGTATGTGAAGTTCACCAACCCGCACTGGGCCAGCGCATCGGTGAACTATGAGCCTCCTCGCCTGATTTCGAGGAGGACACCCGTGCTCAGCAATGGAACATAAAGGGTTGATACTTTACTTTTCTCCAAATCCATTCAGTAGTCTTTACGTGAAAGAGTAACAAACATCCATACTCACAAACTTTCACGTTTATAATTTTAGTGAGATATAAAGTATCAACCCTTTAAGTCCCACTGCTGGGCACGGGTCTCCTCCTCGAAATCAGGCGAGGAGGGTAGTGAGATATAGTAGAATTAAATTGAGTTAGTAGAATTAATGTTCTAGTGATTATTAACTTTTAACACTCGGGGAGCCGTCGCTAACAATTTTCTTTAAAAAGTTATTACTTTCTCGGAAGCTCTGGGGTCTTGCTATCGATATTTTTCGCTATGTTACGAGCACATCCCAAAGGAAGTATCCGAAACACTTTACGTTGCTAATAATACTCGACAGGGTTCTTTCGATTTTCACTTACATCGACTTTCTGACGAGACAAGAGAAGAATATAGTCTATATATAAATATACTAGCTGTTTCACGCAGCTTCGCCTGCATCAACTAAGATTTAAAACGGGTCCCTAATTTTATAAAAATTTAACATATCCCATGTTCACCGGGGTAGTGCAGGTTCCCAATAATGAAAGAATTTTTTAAATCGGTTAAGTAGTTCCGGAGCCTATTAAATACAAAGAAGCAATCAAATCTTTCTTCTTTATAATAATACTGGCTGTTGCCCGCAGCTTCGCCTGCGTTAACTAAGATTTACAACGGGTACTTAGTACGCAAAATAAGTAACTTTTCTGGTTGATTTTTTACACCTTGTGTCCGAAAAACCCAAATATCTTACGGAACCCTTTTTTCCAGAATGAAATGTAGCTTTCGAATGGTGAAACAATTTTTGAAATCGATCCAGTACTTTTTGAGCCTATTCATTACATCCAAACAAACAAAGTTTTCCTCTTTATAACATTAGTGTAGATTAGTAAAGATATAAAAAATTGGTATTGGACCATAGATCACCGATGCGCTGGCCCAATGCGGGTTGGTGAACTTCACACACCTTCGAAGACTCAATCTCATCGGGCATCTAGGTTTCCTTTCGATGTTTTCCTTCACCGGTGAGCGAACAACGGCCTCGATTTAGGGGTGCACTTACATATTCAGAAAAACGAAGGGTCAGGATCGAACTTGGACCTTCTGCTCAAGAGACCAAGCGCATACCCACTGGACCACCGCTCCATTTAATATTAACTGTATTAAAATTGAAAGGTGAACAAAATTCCAAAGTCCCTCAAAATTTTCGGGCGACCACAAGCGCAATGCGACGAACACAACCAGCCGGCATTTCAAATATGGAATGCTTAATGTTCATTTATTCTAGCAGCTAATTTAATAACGAACAAACGTATGGCATTCACTTTCATTTTTATGAGAGAGGAGAGTTTGGTTAAGGAAAGTGTGAAAATGCTCATTGGTCAATCTTTGGATATTATGCGCTCATAATGTGTGGTATGATATAGTTAAAATATACATTTCGTAGGTGCATAAACAGGCTTGCGTCACAAACATCCTGCTTGGAATTAAAAGCTTATAAGCACCAAGTCATACCGATTAACGGCGATTTTCAATATCCTAACTATCTTAAAATTTACTTATCTCTCGTGAAATTTTGACACATTTTCTTACAAAATCTGTCAAAATCTTAAGATGGATAAGAAAATTTTAAGATAGATAGGATATTGAAAACCGCCGTAAGTAAGCAGTCAATCAGCTAACCGTGAAAAACACGACACGGTACTCAATTTATTTACACTGTGACACGGTTAGCTGATGTGTTAGTGATGCTACATGGTTACAAGTGGCATGACACTGTCATGATAGATTAATTATACATAATATTAATAATTCTAATAATAAACGGATACTTGGCATCAGGTTTGGTAGCAGGCCGTAACGTCATTTTTTTAATTTTGTTGCCTTTTTTATCATAATCAAGCATAGCCTATTTCCCAAGGCCAGTGTTTGATGACGGAAACGGAATATCCGGAGCGGTCCGTACGACGAGGCACTTCTAGTTAATTTGCTCTGTGAGTAATACGATTTGACTGAATTTCCGCGCGGAATATTTTCTTTTATTCTACAATAAAAATGGACGATTCGTATAAATTACAATTACAACAATTTATCATGATGAAACAGCTTCTACAATGTTTGAATTACGGAGTATAGATGCAGGGAGTCCGAACGATATGGGCTTTTCCGTAGTATTCATGAACACAATAATAAACCCATATCTTAGTTCTTTTTTCTGCCGCTGTCTGCGCTCGCATACAGATGCTACTGTAGCGGACCTATCAGCGCCACAGTTCTTCCCGCGAGCGGACCAATCAGCGCCCCAATACTTCCCGCGTAAATATTTAAACGAGTACTTATTAAAGAAGGCGTGCTCTACCGGCAAAACTTCTGTCGTCTGAATTGCGACCATTCGTTCTACATTACGTTCGGTCTCCATATATCTATACTCCGTGGTTTGGATGCTTAACAGCAATCATAGACACGAAAGCACGTGTTCTCTCTACCCCTCTTAAGCGGCTGGACCAGTTTAGTTAATGTTTGACCCGGATGATAGCGAATAAAAGCCGATTCGCTTTGAAACCGACACCTTCATTATAATCTTTAAAAAAACGAGACGTAAAAAAACAGAATTAAGCAAAATAATTTACCTTTCCTTAGGCGTAGTTACTATAGCTTATTATATATATAAAAGAAAAAGCCCTTTTCAAAGCACCACAGGTAGGTCAGGATTGAAACCGGACTCTCTATATCAGTTATCAGTTAGATGTTCCTAACACTCAGGGGGCTATCAAACCACCCAGCCGTGATCGATATAAGCTCTTAATAAATAAATAAAAGCCTTTTATTTCCTACAAAATGTTGTACATTGTTTTTTTTTAATTGTTATTAATATACTAAAACTTATATTATTTAAAGACTAGACTAATTTGAAATTCTCTTCTCTTCAATATCTACTTAGTTTTATTGTCTTTGTTGTTTTGCCAATTAACTATTAATTTAGCTAGCATGATTTTGTTTATTTGTAATAGTATAATTTGCACCCCCATAATTGGGTGAAGGCCTCCTCCAAAGATGCCCATTTGTATCTGTCTTGTGTATATAATATACATAAGCACTTACATTAGAATAATTAAACTTTGTGTATAATACACAAAAATCTTTTATACATGCAGAAAGACCATAGACACACAATTTGAGATTGTTTCTGAACTAAGCAGGACTGGAAGTGGACTTTTCAATTTTACCGAGTGGGTGGGAAATGTTGGAACAAAGTGTTTTCCTTTCATCTCAAAAAGAGCACTGCTGCGAATGCAAGCTTGTTCTATTTTAAAATATTTCACTTTATTCCTCACTAAAGAAATCGCTTGGAAACTTTTTTCTACAATGTCCGTGGAGTATTTTAAATACGCTTCGTTGATGATTTGTTAATATTCGTTTAGACGGTCAATTTAGAAATTAAGTGAATATATACAGTGTTTCCAGGAACAAATAAAATACTGGGAATAACTTAGCCTAATGCCAAGGTACTATATATATATTTTTTACGCGAATTTCAGTCTTTTTAATGTAACAACTTTTACGGGTTTTATCGCGGTTTACTACGGGTCTTCAGTCCTCCCATAAACTAAAAATCGTTTTAAACCAAGACTATAAATGCTTTTTATATACTTACTAATAATATTGATAATACTGATAAAACCTCATAATTGATTCTTATAACTATAAAACATGTTTTAAATATAACATAATGAAACCAAAGAGCTAATTGTAACGTTTTCAATAAATGAACTCATTAATAAAATCTTCATACTAATAATATAAGTTACATAAACCTTGCCATTAGTATGACACTAAAGTTACGATTTGCATTAAAGTGAAGTTCCTCGGAATAGATCAGTATGCAGCTCATTCAGTAAGTAGTCTTTTGTTCAGTAAATCATTAAACTAAGAGGGCGTACAGACGTAGCGCGATCTATCTTTTAATCGTCTTTTTTTTAACGTCTCCCCAGTGTGAGTGACAGAGTGGGTCTCCCCAGGCGGGTATGTGGTACAAACTGCGCCCGAAAGATGTTAAGTGGACGCAGTTCTACCCACTAAACACGGCGAGTGCCACCAATGCTGCCTTTGGTGAGGTGCTCCGGATCTGCTAGCAACAGGGCACCTCAACGGCTAGTCAGTCAGGGGACCGACGCCACCTCCACCGAGGGGTCGCCCCGCACCATATAAGAACCCTACTCAACGTCGGGACAGTACAATGAGGCCAGGTTCCTGTCCTCGCCCCTTGCCGCCTTTTGCCCCCTCTTCTTATAAGATGGGCCCATAGAGCCTCCTCGGCTCAATTCGCTTCGCCCAAGGTGTTGTGCTCACCCTGGGCTACTGAGCCCCACCGCCACGACAAGACCTTAACCGTGGTGAGCATCTTTTATTCTTCTAGTTCAGAGCATTTTACTTTGTTTATCCTTACTTATATTATATATGCGAAAGTAACTGTCTGTCTGTCTGTCTGTCTGTTACGCTTTCACGCCTAAACCACTGAACCGATTTTGATGAAATTTAGAATAGAGATAGATTAGAGCTTGGGAAAGGACATAGGCTACTACTATTTTTGTTGCGAAAAAAAAAGCTTAGGGGATTTAAATAGGGGATTAAAGTTTGTATGGAAGTCATTGTACATAGAAGATGACGCCATGAAACTTTGCATTTAGGCACTTGATAAGAATTAAATAACCATTAATAATTGTTCCAACGTTTTTAAGATTTTTACCTATATGGGCATGAAATAGGAGATGAAAGTTCGCAGGGTAATTCAAAAAAAATCTGTCTGTGTTACTATACGCACGTACGGAACTGCGCTACTCTAAATTTAACGCGGGCGAAGCCGCGGGCAACAGCTAGTATACAATAAGTAGACTTTAATAGTCTTCTCCACTCGGTGAGAATTCTGATGCTAGGCGCATGATAGTGTATGTACGTCATTGGACTACCTCTTAAAGGCTGTATCGATTTTGATGCAATTTTTGTTTCGATTATTTATTTATTGATAACAACTGTTACCCGCAGCTTCCCCTGCGTTAACTAATATTTAGAACGGGATTTGAGCGGGATATTATATTGTGCGTGTATGATGCATATAAACCATTCTCTTGAATTGTTCTATCTATTGAAAAAACCGCATCAAAATCCGTTGGGTATTTTTAAAGATTTAAGCATACATACAAAGGATGCGACTTTTGTGTTCGAGCAGAGTTCTCTGCCTTCTCTTCAAGACTCAAGTCGTAGCATACACCTAAAATATTATCTAGTGGGGCTAGTTACTTTTCAATAAAAAAAATACTTTTGAAATAGCTCATGAAATTCAAGCAACAGCTTTTTACGAGAATCTGTAGCTCGCTCTATATCTTGACTCATAGGTAACGTGTATTCTTGTTTACATATTTCCATATTTACATACCAACTGTTGTCCTGAACCTTTTATTCAAATCGAATAATGTTGTGTCGCATAAAATATCTTTTACCGACATTTTGAGGACAGGTTCATCACCCCTGGTATCTGACAGACCCTTAAGGAGGGTGTCCATTTGCGGAAATTTCTAATGTCTTTTTAATCTGTATCTTATACTAATACACCAGGTGTATTTTGAACGCTTTGAACGATTTAAGTCTAATGATAAAAATATTTATATACAATATAATGTATATATATAACCATTTATCTCAGAAACGTTCGTACACCTCGTGCGACGCGGCTGTGCGTCTCTTGCTATATTTCTGTTTTATTCAGAAAACGATTGTTTTAAAGCACTATCATCAAATGTCTGTATCTTTATGTTTACCAAACCGGATTTTACACAAACAAGTTAAAAAAGGCAACCAAAAAGAAAAAAAACGCGTTTTTGTCACTTCTATCATGTCAGGCCACGCCTACACTATCATACCTCTTCGTTTCAAAGCGTTCAAAATACACTCTGTATATAAAGTTTTGTTCGCCTATCCTGAGAAATAAAACGTAAGCCTTGGTGAAAATACCCACACTGCCTGTCCTGCACTTCTTTATTAAAATCAGCAAAGCTATTTCAGTGGAGAAACAAGCAGGTACTCATGCAAAGAGCACAGGACGAGCTTGTACCTCCCACGGGTAAATGTTTCACGTGTGTGTGTAACAACGTCCAGGCAGTGTGTACACACCCTAACGACGTGATTTCCGAACTGATTCTCGTGTCAACATCGTTTATTCGTTATTTCGCGAGATAAAAACATGTACTCACTTCGTGTACTTTGTGGATTTGTATAGCATCTTCCGTTTACGTATCCAATTGTATTATTATATGTTCGCTTTTTAATGTAAAATCCTACTAATATTATAAACGGGAAAGTTTAAAATTATGGATGGATGGATAGATGAATGTTTATTACTCTTTCACGTAAAAATTACTAAATAGATTTTAATCAAACTTTACATTAATATAGCTTATACATCAGATTAACACATAGGCTATAATTTATTACTGTACTGCCACGGGAATGGTAAGAACGCGAAAGAAACCAAGGGGCGCTGCTAGTGTAAAATGACTTAAGCGTTGTACTCTAAGATCGATGTATCGCATGAATATTTTAATTTTATAATTAACTTAATTTTATTTAAATTTTTTTTTAACTAGTATAAAACTGTACGCGTAAGTATTTTTAAATGTAAAAATGTTCTCAGTCAACTTTTAAGATCTAATATATTTTCCTACAAATATAAGTAATTGAACACAAAAGTATTTGAAAAGTACGCTTTTTGGTCCAAGCCGCCAAAATCGGCATTCACTCTCTTAAGAGAAAAAAGTAAAGATACCAATACATATTAAAAGCTATATCATAATAATATTGTGTGGTGAAACTCGTATGTAAAGTAAGGTTGCATAAAATCAGCTTTCAGAAAATATTTTATATTCTTTAATACTTGAGATATCTTGGTTGTATACGTGAAAAACTGTCATTTCATTTTTATTTACGATACATTTTCCAAGCTTCATATGATGGAGTGGATAACACCAGATACAGAGCTATTTTGATGGATCGAGGTTCCTTTCAAATGGATCAGCGCTTATTTAAAAATCTCAACGAAATTTAAGACGTTATTGAATATTATTTTTCAATTTATTTTAATCAATGCCCTGTGTTGCTTGAAAATATGTATCTTACTTACATCAATATGATATATTATGTATGATTCTTCAAAAGCGCATTTTTTTTTTTAATAAAAACTATTTTTGTAGTACGGTAAAGTTATTAAATTATTTACCTTGTATCGTTTCGTGGGCAAACATTTTGTAGTCTATGTTACTTCCTAAGACTTTTGCTTTCTACAATTTTTTTTCAAATCGGGCCAGTAGTTTTACAACCGTCTCCGATTTTATAACCTAAGTTACTTCTTATAAGATCAATATATGTTATGAAAATCCTATCAAAACCGGCCGGCCTCTTTCAGAGATAATATTGAACAAAAGAAGAGATATAACTTATTTAAATATTTGTTTTATGTTAGTAAATTATTAGCACCTTTTATATGCATAATATATTATGAAAAGCTGTTAATTTGAAAATACAAACAAACACAGAATTTGTATAAACAATATATTATATATTATGATGAATAACGATATATGACGACCTCTGTGGCTCAGTGGTTAGCGCGTAGGCGCACAAGCCGGAGGTAGCGGGTTCGAATCTCGCCAAAAAGGTTTATTTGTTCCTGGGTCATGAATGTGTATCAAATATGTGTATTATATAATAAAAATCTTAAATATAAGTATTAATATAAAAAGTATTAAATATAAGTACGGGACCAGATTGACGTGGTGTAAAAGGGTCCATAGACATTATTATTATTATTATTATTATATAATATATAAGTTCATACGAGGAACTGATTATTAACTTTGATTACTTTACTTTCACTTGTGTTAAAATTACATAAATTTTTGGAGTAATAACTTCTATAGTTGTGTTGAGCTTGCTTTTTGGTAGGGGAAAATGTTTTATTTTCGCGTCACCGACATGCCAATATGAGATTACGACGACAGTATGAACGCACACTTCTTAAAAAAATGGTATCTTCTTTTTCTTTAAATTTTTACTAAAAACAATGGATATTTGATTGCTTATTAATTTGCGCGTAATCCTATTTAGCATATTCAAATTTATGTTATATGTTTCATAGTTCCCTACGAGGCTTCGTTTATTTTCATACTTTTCAAAACAGAACCGATTAGAATGACAGCTGTCAAACTATTTCAACTGTCATATAAAATTTTATATTAGTTTGACACCTGTCATTCTAATAAAGCTATCATGTCAAATCATCAAACACTTCTGTAATTAATGATACAAAATCTTAAAATATGTATCCAAACATTACTGAGGAATGTCATGCAAAGTGAAAAATGTCTCCGTAACAAAACAGGGAACGATAATTAACATGAACACGTCATCATTAAAACACGACGTGCAACCCGTCACGCTGTGCATTAATTGTACTCCAGACATTAGTGAAACATGCAACGAAATATTACACCCCGATTAAAACTTACAAATGTGATAAAAATATTTCTGATGTTTTTTTTGTCTTTGCTTTATAAGTGAAACTATCCTACCACTAACATGTCTAAATTTAGCGTGCAAAGTGCACGTGATAATACAATAGGGTGACCATATTCTAGTCCAACAATGCGTTACTTACATTTGTGTCTATATTTTGTTATTTATGTTTTTTTTTTTTGGTGAATATAATTTTGCTTTGATTGGTGAAACCAACTTCTATTACGTCCCTGACTATGTCCGTTCTTCGAAAAAACACCTTGTATAATAAATGTTATAATTTAGTCTAATAGAGCCTAGAGCCTGCGTGGTCAATTTGTCACGTGAAATCGTAGCGATCATAATTCCAATGCAAGTTTCACAAACCTATCGTATCAAAATAAAGTAACGACCTTTTTATATAACGAACATTCTGTACATATACGTTAAAACGTGTTGTACAGTACAAGTTATAACACCTTATAATATACACCAATATACCAATATTTAAGTGTCCGAAATATAAAAAAAAAAACAATAATTTAAACGGTTTTTAATGACATAAGAAAACACAAGGGCTATCAAACTTAAAAAGAAACAAATAGAAAAACATGAAGTAAGAAAGAAGAATATTACGGCAATGCGTTTAGAAATAGCGTACTAACGTGTTAACGTACTATGTTTGGAGATAATATATCCTACTAATATTATAAACGTGAAAGTTTGTAAGTATGGAAGTTTGTTACTCTTTCAAGTAAAAACTACTGAATGGATTTTAATGAAACTTTACAATAAAATAGCTTATAATATATCAGAATAACACATAAACTATAATTTATCCCATGTTTTTTTTTTATATTTACTATTATTTTATATATTTTATATATTTACTCCCACAGGGATGGGATGTACGCAGGTGAAACCGCAGGGCGCTGCTAGTAGTTAATATATAATTATTTAGACAATATATTATGACGCCTGTTGATTCTGTAAGGCCATTTATGACGAGGTCTTCAATCAAAAAATTTAACCCTTCTTATTTTTTCATCCCTTGCATAACGTCGATGTTAAATTGTTATGGTGTAACTCCAATAAAATTCCGTTTGGTACTTCCCGTCAATAATTACGTCTTACGTAATACATATTACATACTATAACGCGGTAATTGATAGTTAATAATAATTTCATATATATTTATTACTAAAAATTGTCTAATAAAAGTGAAAACCAGTTGAAAGACATAAAAGGGGGCTATTGAGTCAACATGCGAATACGCTATTAAGGTTAATAAAACTTTTTAAGTTTGTTTGTATCGTGGTTTTATATCGAATTGCCTTTATTTGGAAATAATATGTAGCGGAAATTCTACGAATAAGGCGATTTTCATAAGTGCTATTGAAAACATATGACGGGATTTTGAATTAGTTTATTTATTAATCAGCAAAGTGAGAAGATGCCCTGGTGTATTTTATGAATAATATTTTATAACTTAAGCAAAGAAAGTTTGTTTATTGTTTAGGGCAATGTCCACTTCAAATAAAAGATGACATATTTCACTAAAAGATAGATAAAACCGGCCCATATTTATATTGACGTACAAATATCACGGCTGGACGGTTTTGAATGTAGTCTATTTATAACGTGACCAGACGTCCCATTTTATACGAAATCATTCCGTTTTTCGGTTGGCCGTTGCAAAAGAAGGCTTTGGGACGTCAAATTGTAAAAAAAAATGTATCAAACAACGTTAATTTTCATAATAAATTAAGAAAGTCAATTGTCATTACATGAATGACTAAGAAAAGGACCTCAGGAAAAGTGAATAAAAACACAACAAATATGTTTATGCTAACTTTTTATGTTATGGAATAAATAAAAGTGTATGTAAATGTTTTTTGTGAATCTTTGATTCAATTTAATATACAGTCTGTGTCCCATTTGAGTTCAAATTTTAACTTTATCGCTATTAACTTTAAGTCTAAACTTGTATAATGCAGAACTTATACGTTATAGTTTTAAACAGTTTTCTTAAGCCACTTAGAGATAATAGCATTATTAATAAGGTTCTGTGTTGTTGTCTACTTTAGAATAGAAGTGGGGCGTCGTAATTAAGGATATTGTTGTTACAAACAAAACCTTTTACACTGAATAAGGCTTGCATAGAGCGACGGTGGTCCAGTGGTGGATGGACTCGGCCTCTTGTGCAAGATTAGGCATGCAGGTTTCAAGGCACACACGGGGGCCCCGTGTGTGCCTTGAAACCTGCATGCCTAATGAGATTGAAAGTCTTTGAAGGTATGTGATGTTCAACAACCCGCACTGGGCCAGCGCGGTGATTGGCCCATTACCCTCCTCGCCTGATTTCGAGGAGGAGACCCGTGCCCAGCAGTGGGACATAAAGGGTTGATATTTTACCTTACTTTAAGGCTTGCATATAATAAAACGGCAAAAAGGCCTTTCTTTGTGCCATCGTGTTAATTTTTAGCGGTTAAGAAAAAAAGGATGATATTGATGCATCGTTTTTATACTTACTCCTTATCCCTCATTACCTGTGGGTAAAATCATACTCGATTTTGAAGCTTCCACTGAAAACATCTAAAAATGGCTTTGCATAATCTAATTGCAGCTGTACACTCTCGGTCGAGAGCACTTCCTCTCGCCCTACTCCAAATGCATGTCGGTCCGCCTATTAATATATATTAATGACAGCCGACTCACTCAGCAGAACGGATGGCCGATGGGCCATTAAGGTTCAAGAGTGGAGGCTGCGTTTAGGTAGATGAAGTGTTATTCGGCCATTAACCAGATGGGAAGACGATCTTCGGGCAGTGGCAGGTCCGCGTTGGATGCGAGTAGCAAGGGCTCGGTCGTCTTGGCGTTCATTGAGGAAGGCCTACGTTCAGCAGTGGCTGAATAAATAAAAATAGATAAAAGCTGATAAGAATAATGATGATGATGAATGACAGCCGACAGGACGAGAAGGGCATATGCTACACTCTTTTTCCTCCTGGGACTGTCTCGTGAGGATAGTACAGTCGCCTTAAGGCTTTAATTTTTCTTTAAACAAAACAACATTATTAAGATGGTAAAAAAAACCAGTTTACCTTACTGTATTCGTATTTTCATACATAGACGTTTTGTAGAGGAACTGAAATAAAATTGATTGGAGCAGCTTCGAGAACCTTCGAGAGTGGACTGTAAAGAGGACGTCTTCCACCGGACACCTCTCCGTAGGCTCTCGACGATTCTGCAACTCCGAGACTATCGATTCTTCACTTGGTGTTATTGCTATGCATTGTGGTATATTATCACGTATATATACCATTTTCATCCACCTTACACATCTATCTTTGTCGCTTTAGTTATTGGAATAGTCTGTAGTTTTATATTGTTCCTATGAAAGGTTCATATCTTACCTATGTTTATATTTTATTTTATTTTATTTTATACTAGCAGCGCCCCGCGGTTTAACCCGCGTATTTCCCATTCCCGTGGGAGTAAGGTGATAAATTATAGCCTATGTGTTATTCTTATGTATAACCTATATTATTGTAAAGTTTCATGAAAATCCATTAAGTAGTTTTTGCGTGAAAGAGTAACAAACATCCATACTCACAGACTTTTGCATTTATAATATTAGAAGGAGTAGTAGGATTACTAGCAAAAGGTCACCTTGTCTTTAAATGAAGTCCCGTTTATCCTAGCTCCTTCATCAAGTCTAACTAACGCGTTTACTATTATTATATTATTTATAATACCTATATTTGTTCGGGTGCTTACTGCGTTTGCAGTTTCATTAAGGTCTCGTATTTCGGCAATGTTTTAACTATGGTAGACTCAATTGACGTCCAAAAAGATACTTTGATTGTACTATTTTGAATTAAAAAAATTGACTTTGGCTTTGAACTGCTATAACAGTCTTTTAGTCTTTTTCAGCCTACATAAAACTGAAAACGCAATAAGCACCCGAACGTATTTATATTAAAATGTGTATTACTACAGCAGCTATAATTACAAGGGAATATAATTATCAAAAACATATTGTTTCGAAGTCCGAACAGCGCGTGTCATGAAAAATATACGGCAATTGTGGGTTCCATTATTAAAAGAGCTCGGTTAACACGGACTTCATTTGGGCTAATTTAATATCCACAGCCGATGTATAGCCGTATCCAGATTTATTAATTACAAATTATTATCTGCTAACAATATACCGAATAAAACGACACGTTAAAAAAATATATAACACTAAAAAATATATCTTCCGAATAGCAAGACAAAGGAAGAGAAGTTTAAGCAAAAGGTACCAAGACGTTTCATCCAAATTTAGGACAGTTTTCCTCCTTGTTATTAAATATATAGAGCTATGCATCATAAAGGTAGCATAATATGTAACAGTAGTTTACCTGTCAGCTGGCACTTTGCGACATTAAGATACTCTTAAAAAATTGCAATCTTAATGAACTTATTTGTGTAGTGTGTAATAAATGATTTTCTTTTTCTTTTACTGGTTAATTTCCGTTATATGCACATGCATACATAATTTTAAAAATTATCATCAAACCATTCACTACAGGACATAATAATCACGCCAAGTCGAGCGCGATAATATTATGTCCATTTCCAACTCATTCGGACTACATTAAATAAAAATAAAATTATACCTGGGCAGCTCTGTGCTATTAAAAAAAAGCTAAGTGGGTATTATTATGGTTATAAATGTGATATCGTAGATAAAAGAACGGTGAAAATTCCAATATTTCAAACGTATATTATATAAGAAATGATTTCATATCGAAGGGTCAAAGGTTCCGATGACGTAGTGACCCTACTTATCCGTTTATCTTCATTGGGCTCATCTTTTAGTACTATTTATTTTTTTATGTAAACGAATACACTCCTTGAACTGAAGGGCTTGTGCTTACCACATCATTTTTATTGCCAGACATATTTTAATTCCTGATTTAATTTCAGTACTGTCTCATCAGTCTCCATTATAAAGGCTAAGTGCTTCCTGACTCACATTTGGGCAGTGCCATAGCGAAAACCACGGCGAGCGCCTTTTTGAGGTTGTCGGATCTGGAGGCAGCAGAAGCATCATTAAGGCCAGTCCTGGTCATATTTCTGATGATAAAAATTGACAGACACGCTGACTACGTATAGTTCGTTTGTGTGCTGCTCCGCTCCTTGTTTATTGTTTAGTTGAATATTTATCAAAGTAAACTGAAACATATAAAAATAAGGATAAAATATTATATTATTTATAATTATGATAGTGACCAGTTGCGTCAAAAGAGGGACTTTGCTTGTGAAAATTTTCTCCAAGATATTAATCTAACATACTCATATCGATAGAACGTTATATACTAAACTAAGCTTTCCAACTCCTTAGTTTAAAGTTTCTTGAAAAGTTCAATACGAAAAATTAAGTCCACATGCTTGCAAATCAAAACCCAAAAGAGATGATTTCTATTATACCATGAGTTTCTACGGCCTAATGAAACGTGACTTTTTTATAGCATAGAAGGGCAAACGAATTGCGGCTTGTGGTTGGTGGCCCATTAGGGGGGGGATAGGGAAAAGGAGGGCAACGCATCTGCATAACCTCTGGTTATGACTTATGTTGATATTCGACTGTTTGAATAGAAGGGCAAACCTTCTATGCTATAAAAAATAAGAAAAATAAAAATTTCGGTTACTTTATTTTTCAATTCGCGGCTTATCGGCGTCACTTCCAAAGTTAAGTTTTCAAAATTAAGCTGCGGGCGGATAAAGGCTGATTATAATGATGATGATGATGGCTTGTTTGTTAAAAACTCCGCCAACCGACTGCGTATAGTATGGGTTATATAAAATGACTAATATGGGTAATAAAATAAAATGACCAACACGAAACAACAGTACCTAACACATGCATGACAATATGTTTAATAATATATCAAATATAAATACAATATCACAGATTTTAGGATTCACAGTTTGGCAGTGTATACAAAAACTAAAATCACTAACAGCGCAGAAAAGGCTCTTCAGCTTTATGACGGCTCCGGATATACAGGCAACAGGAGCGACCTCAGCGCCAGACTCGACCTGGCGAAAGTCCACACTACTCCTCGAATGAGCGGGATTGCCTCCAAACATTCCCTGTGACTTCGGTCCATACTGGGCCCAGGTTCCCAATACTGAACCCGACGCGAGACTTAATAAACACCTTTAAAATGTGCTATTTTTGTTGTTATTAAATCATTGCAATTTATCATCTACTTTGACTGTTACTAATTATGAATATACAGTACATGAATGGTTGAAATTTACTCAGTATTTATAATGTTGCTTAACAACTACATTACTGAGCAGTGATGCCAAATACTTAATTTTTTTTCCCCTAAGCCTCTTTTAAAATCCCCTAAATCCCAACCAATATACCTTAATTTTTTTAAAATAAATAAAAAGTCTAATTAAAAGTATATATTTCTAAGAAATTTTTTACCCTAAAAAATCCTCTTTTCTAAATTCTTCCCCCTAAATTTAGGGGAAAACCCCCATGTTGGCATCACTGTTACTGAGGTCGCCTAAGTGTTGCTGCATCGAAAAAGCTCCCAATTTAAAAACAAAATAGTATTACCTCTCGCCAATAGATCATAGTCGTAGGAGTCGTTTAAAAAGAATTAACATTGTAAATAGTAATTATCAACCTTTTTATTCTAATGATATTGGAGCCGTTTTTCACCACCAAAAACGCGAACAAAAAGGAGCTGCTTCCCAAATTCAGATCATAATATAAAATTAAACATATAAGATATCTCATTACACGAATTGTGTTAAATTCTAGTGTGACACGTAAGAATACAAACCACATGGCCCTACATTATCTAATGAATAGGGCGTACCAACGCCCCCAAAATGAATTAATACTTCACGCAAAAATACACAACACACAGTCGGCAGCTACTAACAGAGCATGTCAAACATACAGAATGGCTTTTACCATTCGTTTGCTTATAGTATACTTGTGTTTAGTGCAACTGGAATGTGAAGTGTATGAAGACAGGCCAAAAATAAAATCTGCCGATGGAGACCTTATATTCGAACCTGCTTATGGTAAAAATATCTATATACGTCCGAATGGTCCGAAATCGAAGGTGTACATTGGAGATGTGAATTTACTGCAAATAAATGTGACGACGAAAATGAAAAATGATCAGTCGGATAATCAAATGCAGCAAGAAGTTAAAGTACCTCAAGATTTGTTACAAAGACTCGACAGACTTGAAACGATAACTTCTACTATGTCAAACAGCTTAATTTTTAACGTGACCTATTTGACACGAAGAATAAATAATTTAAGCAATAGATTAAGAACATTACAAAACAGACTCAGCAATAGAGTAGATGATGATTGTCAATCTCATCCTTGCGAGAACGGTGGAACTTGCCTTAACTTAGTTAACGGTCACTATTGTCTATGTCCATCCACCTGGAAAGGCCGTAATTGTGACGAGGATGTCAATGAATGTCGCATATACGCTGGCACAGATCTAGGATGCCAAAACGGTGCCAGATGCATCAATAAACCAGGATCATATGAATGTCTCTGTACACCCGGTTGGTATGGATTAGACTGCACAAGAAAGGCTAAAGACTGTTCTGGTGGTGATTATGAAATGTGCGGACATGGGACATGCATCCCTGTTACAACAGGAGATGGGATTAAATGCATTTGCAATCAAGGCTGGACCACAAACGAAACACATGTCGCCTGTCTAACCGATATAAATGAATGTGAATCTGGGCAAGGTTCTCGTTGCTCAGTGAATCCAAGAGTAGAATGTATAAACTTACCTGGGTCTTTCAAATGCGGAAGATGTCCTCCAGGCTATGAAGGAGACGGTTTTACGTGTTACGATATAGATGAATGTACAACAATTCCAAACGGTGGCTGCAGTATTACTCCTATGGTTTCTTGTCACAATACTATTGGCTCCCGATTATGCGGTTCGTGTCCACTCGGCTACCAGGGCGACGGAGTAACTTGCAATTGGAGAGGCTCGTGTGCTATTAATCATGGAGGCTGTCATCCAGCCGCAAAATGTATGGAAGCTTCGGTACACGGTACTCAAGTAGCACAATGTGTTTGTCCTTACGGAATGACTGGAGATGGAGTTGGAATCCACGGATGCTATTTTTCAGTACCCGATAATACTACCGAGAAGTGTGAAAATAATCCTTGTGGGAATCATGGACACTGCCATCCTCTTCGCCAAGGTTTCACTTGTATCTGCCATCAGGGATACAGTGGCATACACTGCGAAAAACAAAATAACTTTTGTTCTAATAACCCGTGTCTTAATGGAGGAACATGCAGACTAGATGAACATTTAAGTAAAGGTTTCAGGTGTGAATGTACATCTTTATATTCAGGAAATTTATGCGAATCACATTCTCAACCCTGCGGTGGCGTTCTTGATGCAGAAGAAGGTAGTATAATGTATCCTATGTCTAATAGTAGTTACATAAATAACGCACGCTGCGCTTGGGTCATTCACACAGTACCAGATAAAGTTATAAACGTTACATTCACAAAATTTAATTTAGAATACCATACTCAGTGTCACTATGATTTTGTTCAAATCCACGACGGTCGAAGTTCTGCAAGCCAGTTGATCGGTAGATTTTGCGGAAATGATTTTCCAAATGGTGGTAATATTATATCAAGTCATAACAATTTATACTTTTGGTTTAGATCTGATTCTACCGTAGCTAAATCTGGGTTCGCTTTACATTGGACTAGCATACCTCCACAATGTGGTGGTAAACTAAACGCCTCAACTCACGGTCATATTAGCTCACCAGGTTCACCCGGCCCATACCCACCAAATCGCGATTGTTATTGGCTCTTAGAAACAACGTTAGGCAAAAGAATTAGCATACACTTTTTCCAACTTGATATAGAAGTCCACGCTAATTGTAGCTACGACTACCTAGCAATTTATGATGGAGCACAGACATCAGACGTTCTTAATAGTAAATACTGTAACTCAACTCAACCCGCTCCAGTACAGTCGGCGGGCTCTGTGCTGCTTATACATTTCCACTCCGATGGAGATGGTTCTGGTAAAGGTTTTCAAATATCATATGCACCTGTAGAAGGTACACCCGGGTGTGGAGGTTTATTTACTAATGATAAAGGCGAAATCACTTCACCATCATTTAATGGATCGTACTTAAATAATTTACTATGTGAGTATAAAATTATAACTAGTCCAGAAAATAAAATTCGCGTAGAGTTCGTTTCTTTTGATATAGAAAGATCATTTAGATGCAAATATGACTATTTAAAAGTATACGATGGGGCTTCTGAGGATTCGCCATTAGTTGGAAAATTCTGTGGAAAAACTCATCCAGCTCCATTCACGTCGTCGTCAAATTCCTTGTATATAATTTTTAAATCGGACCACACTATGGCTTCAGGAGGATTTAAATTACAGTATAAAACTATATGTCACAGATCAATCGTAGGGGACAGTGGAATCATTAAATCTCCTGGGTATCCTCTTGCATATCCGGAACAAACTATGTGTGAATATATCATAGGAACAACTGCTGGAAAAGCAATACGATTAACATTCCAAGACTTCGATATTGAAGATAATAGATATTATAATTGTAGCTACGACTATGTAGAAGTTCGCGATGGCCCTACTGATCGTTCAACATTAATGGGAAGATTCTGCGGTGGTTCTCAATTTACACCAAATGTTCTCATATCCTCTTATAATTACCTGTATATTAAATTTCACTCGGATATGACTACTACTGGAGCCGGTTTTTACGCCAATTTTACAACAATAGATATCGAATGTGGCGGAATTTACAAAGATACTACTGCTATCATAAGCCACCCAGCAACTGGTAATGCGCAGTACCAAAATGATCAGTCGTGCACATGGATAGTGTTAGCCCCGGAAGGAATGCACATTAAACTGACATGGAATCGTTTTGACCTAGAAGACATGACCTTTTGTCGAAGTGATTACGTGGAATTAATAGAATTTGTCGACGGAAATTATAACAATACCATAGGAAAATATTGTGGCAATTCATTACCACCAGCAATAACTATTACGTCTAACATTATTATGATTAAATTTATATCAGATAGTTCAATTCGTAATGAAGGTTTTTCACTATCGTATCAATTTTTAGATGAGAAAACTTACTGTGGAGGATTTTATGTTAAAACTCATGGGTTTATATATACACCAGGATGGCCTGCAAAATATGAACCGAATAGAGATTGTACTTGGAGCATTAGTGTTCCTAAAGGCCAACAGGTTGTGCTTAATATATCCGACTTTGATCTAGAAAAACCACTACGGGGAAAATGTGATTTTGGAGATCATCTTACAATAAGAGATGGATCTAATGATATGTCACCATTGATCGGAAAATATTGCGGTACATTTAAAACAAAAAAAATAATTTCAACTTCTCGACATGTATTTATACATTTTCATTCTGATTACTATATATCTGGCAAAGGTTTTAAAATTGAATGGGATGGTACTATAAGAGGCTGCGGAGGTACACTCAACAGTTATTTTGGTTCCATTTCTTCACCAAATTACCCACAAAATTACGACGAAAATTCAGAATGTTTTTATAAAATTGTTACAAGTGGTGGATCACGAATTCAAATTAGTTTTACTGATTTGAGCTTGGAACGATCTACCTACTGCTTGGATGATTACGTAGAAATATTTGATGGACAGAATAGCAACACACCAAGCTTAGGTAAATACTGCACCATGCCGTTAAAGCCCAATTATATTTTAACTTCGACCAACTTTGCTTTTATAAAATTCAGATCTGATTTTGCTTTAACAAACAAAGGTTTTCTTTTAAATTATAGCACGGTTTGCAACAATAATATTAGCGGTAGCTATGGAGTTATTGAAAGTCCAGGCTTTCCGGATAAATACCCTTTAAATTCTAATTGTTTGTGGACTATAAATGTACCTAAAGGAAACGTTATCAATGTCACTTTTACTGATTTTGATTTGATCGACATACATCGTTATTATTATGTTCCATTTCGAAGACATTCGACTAGTGTTTACACCCGTCCACGTTTTGTTAATAACCAACATTGCGAATTTGATTATGTGCAGCTTAAAGATACATCCATAGGTAATTTTTCTGAGAAATTTTGTGGATCAAGGCTTCCACGACAATTCACTTCTCGAACAGATTCTATACAAATAAAATTTGTAACAAAATATTACTATCCCAGCAAAGGATTTCGCTTGGAATGGTTTAAAAATGGATGCGGAAATCATATTCAGAGAGCGTCTGGATCTATCTCTTTTGATGGAATCAAAGTAAATGACAAAGAAATAGAATGCGAATGGCTTTTAGAAACACCAGTAGGAACGTCTGTGAGGATTACGATTTCGGACTTTTATTTATCAGAATCTACCAACTGTACAACTGATGCTATTGAAATTTATAATGGCCAAGATATGTCATTTCCATTACTAACAAAAGTCTGTCACAGGGATAAAATCGTAGTACAAGCTACTTCAAATGTTATGTTAGTAAGACTAGTAAAGCGGTCCACCTTAAGAAATATTTATTTACTATCGCGATTTGACTCATACTCACCGACTACATGCGGGGGCAATATTCATTCGCAGTCTGGACTCATTTATTCCAAAAATTATCCTAACAATTATGACAACAATATAGACTGTATTTGGTTAATATCAGTTCCAAAATATCACAGAATCGAACTTACTTTTCTGGATCTTGATCTTTATTCAAATGAAGACGAAGTCAGTCAGTGCGAAGATTCGTTAAAAATATATGATGGCGGTAATATTCTTTATTCTAATTACTCTTATAAAATTTGTCCGTTAGCAAATATTTCAAATATCGTTTCCAAGCATTCGCTTCTTACAATTCAATTTACAACCGATAGTTACGGTGCAGCCAAAGGTTTCAAAGCTAATTTTACTATGATTTGTGGCGCGGTTATTGAAGCATATCGTGATGGTGTTATCAGTGACAATAATTATATAAATTTAAAAAGCAGAAACTGTACGTGGACTATTTACACATCAAATCTCAGTGACAAGATAAAACTAACAATACAGCATATTTCTATACCTAGAAATACTGACATTATAACAAATAGACATTGCCCTTCATCATTTCTTAAAGTTCTCGATGGTGATGATGAGAAATCGCCGTTAATAGACGAATTTTGCGGCAGTAAAGTTCCACCGACAATTGTCAGTCACGGCAGTGCACTTACTGTTCAATTCGGAACTTATACTAACAGCATCGATGGTCATTTCTCTGCACACTATACAACTTTAAGTACGGCATGTGGAGGTGAATTAACATCCGAGGAAGGGACTATTGCATCGCCTAATTATCCACAGTCATATCCTAATAACATTGACTGTGAATGGATTATCAAAACATCACCTGGTAACAGAGTATACATTACATTTGAATACTTCGATTTAATGGATTCCGAAGGTTGTAATGAAGATTATTTAGAAGTGAGAGAAAATAACGGCGGTGGAAAATTGTTAGCAACCTATTGTGGCCATGAAATACCAACAAATACGACTACAGCATCTAAGTTATACATTAAATTTCATACAGACAGTATAAACACTGGACAAGGATTTTTATTACATTACGGATTTTTGCATGGTAATGATATTATTGATTTACACAGTGGTGAAATTGCCTCTCCACTTTATCCTCATGTCTATAATAATAAAGGTTTCTATACTTGGCGAATAACTACAAAGGGAACAAAAACTATTGCAATAAATGTTGATGTTTTAGAAATACCTACACATTCTGAAGTGTGTCATAGTAAACTTATTATATACGAGGGATACGATGAAGAGGCTCCAATTTTAAAAGAATTATGTGGAATATTCAAAAACAATATCGAAACCCTAACTACTTCATCAAACGTTGCATATATCAAATTAATTTTAGACGAAAGCAATGCAGGAGCTCTATTTTACCTGAAGTGGACTGAAATCGATAGAGACATTGATCAGTCACATCTAAATAATAATGTAAAGTGTGGTTCGAATGTAACTCAGATAGTTCGCCGGGATAGTAGTATCGTTGTTTCATCGCCCAATTATCCAGAGGAATATGAGAATAATTTAAATTGTGAGTGGATTTTCCAGTCGGAACCTGGAAATCATTTAGTTTTAAATTTTGGAGAGGTTTTATTAGAAGATACGGGAAATTGTATAGTAGACTACATCTCAGTTTATTCATCAAATTCACCATTACAATGGACACCTATAAAAGAACATATATGCCATTCATTGAATGCTAGCGAAAAAATTGAGGCATCTAAATATATGAAAATTACATTTACATCAGATAATTCTATAACTAAAAAAGGTTTTAAGGCTGTGGTTGGTTCTGCTTGCGGAGGTCTACTTGAAGATGCATCTGGGATAATTGCGGACCCATATCATCAAATACGGTCACCTGTTGCTACTCGATCATCGTCTTTCTTTAATACTCAGTGTGATTGGATCATAAAAGTACGGCCAGGTCGAACAATTATTTTAAAATTCGAATATTTTAACATAACGAATGATGATAAATGCAATGCATATATAATTCTAAAAAACGGTGGTTCCATAGAATCACCATCGCTCGGTGACGGCAAATATTGTGGATATGAGCATGAAAACCGAACTGAAGTTAATTCTTCTAGTAATTATATGTTTATAAGATATTCTTCCAAACCGCCATTAAACTTTTATCAAAGCTTTGTATTACGTTATGAAGAAAAAAATATTGTATGTGGCATCACGTCATTATTGGATAACGAACACAGTTGGGAGGTAATTAGTTCCCCTAATTACCCTCGAGTACCTATTCCTTATACTGAATGTGTCTGGATATTTACAGGACCTCCTGGAGAAATTTTAAGGATTGATTTCATTGACAGATTTGATTTGTATCCGACACAAGATTGTAATGCCGAATCTATAGAAATACGAGATGGATCGACACGGATGTCCCCGCTCAAGGGAATATTTTGTAAACAACGTCCTGGCACCATAAAATCTACCAGTAATACAATATTTATCAAATATTCAACTGTAATGGCGGAACCTAGAAATGGATTTAAAGCCAATGTATCCATAGACTTATGCGGCTCTACAATCGTTTCAGCATCAGGAGAAGTAGTATCTCCGACTTATCCACATATGATGGCCTTTCCTGCCGGTACTGTTTGCGAGTGGCATATTATTTCCATTCCTGGGCATGTCATTAAAATTGCATTCATGGATATTGATTTACCTGAATCGGAAAAACCTTGCGAAACTAAAATCACTATCGAAGAACCTATTCCAGCTGATGGTAAAACAGGCATAGGCAATTTAAAAGAATTTTGCGACAATGTTGACCTTGAGGAATATACGGTACCAATTGAAACCATTACCAATAAAGTTGTCGTTAAACTACATTTTGGTATACCAGGTGTTTATACACAAGTCTCTAAAAATAGAGGTTTTAAATTTACTTTTAACTCATCAAGGCCATTTTGTGGTGGAAAAATTACGACTTCAGAAGGATATGTTACTACTCCAGGATACCCACGGACAACGTCGTTAATATATTGCCAGTGGATTATCGTGGCACCTGATGAGAGCAGAAGGGTACGTTTGGAAATAGAAGATATGGATCCTAAGGATCATTTGGTAGTATATAATGATATGACATTTAATACAAAAATAGAAGAAATTGTTGAGATAACAAATTCGACAAAAATGCCTAAGATTTATGAATCTACTGGAAATAAAATTTCCTTTTATATATATTTTGTATCCATGGCAAATACAATAAATCGTTTTAAAGCTAAGTTTAGCTCAAATAGTCCTGCACTATGTGGCGGGAAATTAGATGGAATGCAAGGAGAACTGAAATCTCCCGACCTGTCAAGATCTTATACTTGCGAATGGCAATATAGCAGCAATAATCTTATAAACAGTACTGTTGAATATAAAACAATATATGTTTCGTTAGAGGTTACAGCATCTAACAGAAATATCTGCCGCTATACTGATTCTAAAATACAAATTAAATATGAAATTGGCAGCACATTTACAAGAAATATTTGTGGTAATAACACACAGGTTTCTTATAGAATACCTTCTGGTAATTTTATAATTAAGGCCATTCAATTTGCCACACCATTGCTTTTTGATCTGAAATGGAAATTACAACCATGCGGTGGAGTTGTTAAAGTTAATTCTATTGATCCAATTAATATTTTAAATTTACCAGATAAGTATGACGAATCTATTGAATGTGGGTGGCTTCTACAAGCCGAAATTGGTATTCGAATGGAATTAAAATTAGAAGGAACATTTAATTTAGAATGTTCTGATGAATATATTAAAATAGAACAAGGACAAAATGCGTATGTTATGGTAGACTACTGTAAAGATAAACTTCAAAACAACCCACTTATTTTATCATTTAGGTATATACACATACAATACCATTCAAATGTTCAAAGCAAAATGAACATTAAATTAATTGTCAAAAGATTAAGCGTTCAATGTGGTGGGATTCTGACGAAATTCGAAAGAGTATTTACTTCTCCAAATTATCCCCATACTTATCAGGAAAATCAGGAGTGTACTTGGGAAATTCAAACAGATTTAGGTTATAGAGTGTCTTTGCAATTTATCGAACGATTTGTTATAGAAGATAAGAAAAACTGCACCAAGGACGTGGTTATTATTTACGATTGGAAAGATAACAGTTACAATGAAATTGCTCGGTTATGCGGACGAAACCTTCCTCCGAAGTTTAATTCCACCTATAATCGTATGAAAGTAGTATTCCGGAGTGATGACAAAATTAATTTAGATGGATTTAAAGCCACGTGGAGTCCAATATGTGGCGGTAAATATTTAGCTACAGAAAAAGAACAGATTTTGTATAGTCCCAGTAATAGTTTTGGTTATTACGCATCTTTGAATTGCCACTATGAAATATCAGCTTCTGAAAAGAAAATCAAACTAACATTTTTAAGCTTTGAAATAGAAGGGCCTTATCCTGACTGTCCATACGATAACTTGACAATAACTTCCGATAACAATTTTGATTATATCCACGAAGTTTATTGTGGAAACAAAATACCACGACCTGTCGTTATATACGATAAAGCTGAAATTGATTTCAAAACAGACAAGTATGGGCAACAAAGTGGATTTAAAATATCTTACATGACTTTCGCATGTGGTGGACAGGTGAAAGATCCTACGGTAATTTCTTTAGATTTCAGTGACAACGCAAATTGTACTTGGTCAATAGAGGCACCACCGAATAAAGTGATAATATTGAAATTGAGCCATATAGAAGTGGAGAGTACTTATGAGTGTTACAGTGATTATATTGCAATTTACGAAGGCCCACTAATTGACTTTGATAAGCGATTAGCACTTATATGTGGCCATATTAACTCAACCGCTGCTATAAAGAGCAAAGGAAATAAAATGACGCTACAATTTATATCGGAAAGTTCTTATTCCAAAGGATTTAGAGCTGAAGTTCTTTTCAGTTATTCTAACGCAGTAGGCTGTGGAGGTGATATTAATTTAACACATTCTAACCCACAAACTTTAAAATCTCCTCTTTTAGGTAACTCGATTGTTTATGAAAACTCTTTAGACTGTCATTGGAGTATAAAGGCACCATTAGATCACGTTATTAAAGTTTCATTCACTGCTTTCCATATCGCGCCATGTTATAATGTCAACCAGACAGCCATAGGTTACAATAAGTGTGATTGTGATTATGTGGAATTAAAAGACGGACTAAATCCAAACAGCTTAGTTATAGGAACAATCTGTGGACACAATATACCTCCTGAGGTGACTTCATCAAGTAATGTCATGAGTATTAGATTATCTACTGACGGTGATATTACCAGCTCCGGCTTTGAAGCCACATTATCAGCGATACCTTCTGTCTGCGGTCAGTCTATTTATACAATCTCAAAAAATCCAGTACATATAAAATCGCCAGGATATGATACCGGTGCTATTCCCAGAGGTGTTCATTGTAGTTATTATTTAGATTCTAGCTTAGAACTATATTCCACGGTTTATATTAGTATCAGAAATTTAGATATCCAGCCAGAAACAAGAGGTGAATGTAATGAAGATAGACTTGTTGTATACGCTAACAATAAACCACAAAACACAAAAACTGGAAAAGATTTTATTTGGAATGAAGATGAAAATGATTTATTACGCTTCACTCAATATTTTAGCAATAATTTATATTTTCCCAAAAAACTGACCTTATGTGGTCGTAAAGAATCAATAGATTTTTACTTTACTGGCAGTATATCAATAAATTTAATAACAACTGCCGAACTCACATCCCCATCTTCTACATACAGAGGTGTAGATATTGAAGTTTCATATGTTGGTTTTTGTGGTAGAAATTATTCAGAATCACAAGGAAGAATTCAAAACGTTTACGGAATGGTATCAAGTCCTAACATAACAGATTGCTATACGTTAATTACTGCTCCATTAAATTTTACTATTTCGGTATATTTTCTAACAACTTCCCCGGCTTTTGGAAATGATAATGTATATCTTGAGATATTTGATGGTAACGTTACTAGTGCTCCTTCTTTGCTAAAAATTTCTAAAACCTACACTGAAGATCCGGTATTTTCTAGTGGTAGATATTTGCTCTTACACAACCACTTTATAGACTCCGAGTTAGTAAGCTTTGATCTTAATTACGTCACTAGCGACAGAGGTAAGGGTTGTGGGGGCAAACTCCATAATATGCTCGGCAAAATAACAAGTCCTCTATACCCTGACGTCTACAGAAGAAAAACATCTTGTGAATGGGAGCTAGAGACGCCACCTTCAACACATTTACTTTTACATTTTAGTACTTTTGATTTAGGTAAATTATGTGATCAAAATTATGTAAGCCTTGTAAATAGAAATGGTGATACAATCTCTACTTATTGCTCAGAAACTCCAGCTGATTACAGGAGCCCAGACAACTATGTCAAAATAGTTTTTACAACGACAATGAATAATGGTGGAACTGGGTGGGTTGCCGAATTTATGGCAGGAAACTAGGAAAGGAAATACACGATATAAAGAGAAACATAACCTAATATTTTAGTACTAAGTATATTAGTTTCTTTGAATAAATCGTTTGTTTCCTTTATAAGTTTGACATTTACACAAACTTAATATATTTTGTTACCACAGATTTATAAATAACCAAAGCGAATACAAATTGCGAAAAAGCGCTTGATAGATTAGATTGTTTTCGATTTGGAATTTGCATTCGCTTTGGTGGCTTCACTCAAGTGTTCGGCATGCTCTATCTGTCTTTATTTATAAATCTGTGTTTGTTACGTAATAATATTATGTACTGCATTAAAATATTTAAATTGTATTTATTGCCTATTTGAAAAAAGTAAACATATAAAATGTAACTGTACTGTTATACTGAATTTTACCTTAAACGCAAGAGTTCGGGGTAAAATAAAGTTATGGCAAATTTCGTGTGTATTGTAATACCCATATTATGCTTTACCTGTATCAATGTAAAATTTGAAGTCTTATGCTCTAAACATGTTGTAGCTGTCAATAAACGATTTTGAACAGAGATGGTGTTTATTTATGTCCAAACCTTGAATGCACTAAAAATAGTAAAAGAGTAATGTATCAAGCCTCATAGATAGCCATAGTTCATTGATTCTGACAGGATGCGGCTTTATGAACTTCACACACCTTCAAAGACCTTTAATGTTATCAAGAATATCAAGCATGCAGCTGTTTCCTCACGATATTTCAAGTCATAATATTATTCTATCATACCATACATAATAATTTATCATCATTTGATGATATTGTGATTTATTAAGGACACCATCTGTAGAGGTATTCTCTTATGAGTTTTAAAGACCTTAGAGGGAGTCATGCTCTAGGGACGTCTACGATATCTTTGAAGCTGTGTAGAATCTCAAAAGTTTATTCAGTTCCCATCCTGAATATTATATAAAAGACGCCTTAGTAAC
Source organism: Lycaena phlaeas (assembly GCA_905333005.2). Lineage (NCBI taxonomy): Eukaryota > Metazoa > Arthropoda > Insecta > Lepidoptera > Lycaenidae > Lycaena > Lycaena phlaeas. Next base: position 3,752,297 of record HG995174.1, read on the forward strand.
TACACAAATACCTAGGCTATTTTGGCCCAAATTGTCACAAGATTTCTCTATCTGTTAGTAACTGCAGTGTATGTGATTTATACTAAATGAACAAGTAACAACATACTGTACATTTGTGAAACAACATACTGTACATATATGAAACAATAACTACTACCAAATACCAATACAAACAGCCATAACACCATAGACTATACACTTATATACTGTATAGTCAATAGTGGCACATAACACAGTCCTGAGCGCAGCACGTCGTAACACGAGAGTCGTAGACGAGAGTGGATGTGTCTTTATGATTTATGATTGCAACTAAAGTGCGTAATCAAACCTGTGAATGACACTATCAACAAATTATGCAACACTAATAATTAATTATATTAAATAATAATTCAGGTAATTTAAATGAAATAATATTAAATTATTTTAATAATATTAAATTATTTAATATTATTATAATTACAATCCTCGCCTGATTTCGAGGAGGAGAGCCTTGCCCAGCATGGGACATAAAGGGTTGATACTTTACTTTTACTTTAAATTCTTTAAATAAATCTTGAGTATCGCTCCGCTGCAATTCAACCTGCCTTTTCATGAAGGTGCTGTGCGGTGTCGGATAAAGCGGACTAACCTTTAGAGTAAATTTTCAAAATGTCTCCAAAAAATAGGCGCGCTAACACATTTATACATTTAGTACAAGTACAAGTACACTTTCAATTTTCTTTATGTTATATTGTAAAAGGCAAACGCCCCTACTAATCGTAAGTAGTCGACATCGCCTATGAACATAACCTAATTTACCTGGAGCTAGACTAGGCAAATTATTTATGTATTGCCTATTCGGATACATAGATAATAAGCCAATAATTACCTATCTTGCTCTTCTCTCCGAAACAGGCAACAGCAAAGCTAATTCATGGAAGGAACAAACAAGATATTAGATAATGTACCCCTGTAGCCGAGAGCGCGGCACAGCGTGATCTCAAATTGAGGGACAGACTTTTTGCTGGTAGAGCGCGCCATTTTTCAAGAAGTACTCGTCCAAATCCCACGAAGTACGCAACACCTTCCAATATCTTTTTATAACAATTAATTTTAAATAAATTTGAATTTCGCGAGCCAAGGCCAACGCCTGTTTACGTATAATAAAACGGTGCTACGTTATTATGTATGAGTCCATGGGCTTTTCCATAGTATTGACATAAACAATAATAAACCCAGATCTTAGTTCTTTTTTCTGCCACTGGCTGCGCTTGAATCGAATGTATACCGTTGCTATTGTAGCGGACCAATACTTCCTGTGAGCGGACCAATCAGCGCTACAATACTTCCCGCATAAAGACGATTTAAGCGAGTACTTATTATAAATAAAGCACACTCTACCGGCAAAACTTCTGTCATCTAAATGGTCGCAACCATTCGTTCAACACTGTTCACAAACATCATGTCTCTGGTTGAACCAGATTAGGTTCTGACTCCTTATATCTATAGTCCGTACTTTGACGTCTGAGTATTAATTGTTAAACGTTGCCAAATGACACTGGCAAATAGTTAAAACTCATTGCCATAAAAGAAGAAAAAAAAAGAGGAATGTTTTTTCTGTTTTCCGTTAATCAATTATTATTTCCAGTTTCGTTATTTCGGAGTAGTTTTCTATAGTGTTTGGTTTAAAAACGCAATCTGTTTATATTGTGATTGGATCGCGAATGCTGCGGCAAATTGTTCTGGGTCTGTTTCCTGTATGGGACTGTTTCGGCGGTATTATAATATATAGTGACTGTTCTTGTGGTTTTCTATAGTGTTTGTCTTCAAAACTCGATCCATATATTATAATGTGATTGGTTCGCAAATATTGTGGCGGACTGTTTCGGAATGGATGGATTTGGAGTTATGATTGATTGATGATGACGTAAGGGACGGGGCCCTCCCTTCGCGTTTCCCGCCATTCCTTCTTCACACAAAATATGTGTAGTTTACGTCAGACATGGCAGCATGGCCTCTGGTCTTAGCCGGTTCCAACCGGAACAAATATACGAAAAAAAAACTTCGTCAAAAAAATAACACTGTCACGTGAGCGGCAAATGTCAATTGTCAATGTCAAAACTCAAATTTTAAACAAGTTTTGATGATAACATTAAAATTTATTTCCACTTACGTGGAAAACAAATGTAATAAAAATACTAATAAACTAACTTGTTACTATGGATTCATAACCTTTTAAGTTTGTAATGTAAATAGGCGTGTTACAATATTATATTTAGTTTGCATTAGTATTTCAATAATGGACATTTTTACGTTGATTTTGTCTGTTTTTACATTCTGCGTTATAACCGCTTTAAGTGTACTGGTTGTTGTAAGTAATTTATTAAATATTGGTTACCTGAAATAAAATAAGTACAAAAAAAATACCAATCAAGTGTTAATTTTCAGGTGGCATTAGTTATTTATGTAACAACTCATCCGTATCCCAACATAGAACGATCAAATAAAGAAGAAAGTTACAATGATCCTAAGAATAAATGCAAATTAAAATTTCCGAGTATTAAAGACGGCTATAGTGTTAATCTTAGTGTTGTGGTCCCTGCCTACAATGAGGAGCAAAGGTGTAAGTATATTCGTTTATTGGCATCCAACTTGGACATGAATTAATTACATCTATGATCAGGACTGGTAGTATAGCAGACTCACTTTAAACATCTTAGAGGTATTAAATAAGTTTTTTATCTCTATCAAGTAGTATTACAAATATACTTACTTGTGTTATAGGATGCCTGTATTGATCAATTTTTTTCCTAATATTTGATTTGGCAGCTCCGTCAATTATATCAATAAAAATATTTCCAAAATTTGATACCCAAATCATTTAATATTAATAGAAGAATATTGTTTTCTTAAGTTTACGCGAATTTCACTCATTATAATGAAACAACTTTTACGGATTTTATCGCGGTTTATTTAGTTTTTTACAAGCCCGACGTTTCGGAAACTTTACAGCAACCATTTATTTAGTTTCACGGTCACGGGAGGACCATGTCCTCTAAATAAACCGCGATAAAATCCGTAAAAGTTGTTTCATTATAATTAATAGAAGAATGTTTAAAAATTCAATAACTATGTCTAACAGTCAGTTATTTATCTCTACCATTGTTTTATATTCCATTTCAGTACCTTCAATGTTAGATGAAGCATTGGAATTTTTAGAAAATAGAAGTAAAGAGCAACCAAATTATAGATATGAGATAATAATTGTGAGTGATGGAAGTAAAGACAAGACTGTTGAAGTGGCTGAACGTTATGTTGAAAAGTTTGGTACTGATAAAGTAAGGTGCTTAGAACTGATGAAAAATAGAGGAAAAGGTGGAGCAGTGAGATTGGTATTTAGTTTCTTTTTAACATAAAAAAAAAATATAAAGTACATTATCTGTATTCATCAAAGCCACTTTTCAATATTTATAATGAAAAGTAAAGTTTTCTAACCTTCACCCTCACAAACTTAACGATTCAAACTTGTACTATTATTAGATATTTTCATATTACTATTATAGATATGTGAAATGCTCTGTTTTGAAAAATATATTTATACAAATATTTTCAATGCAAAAGTAACTGTCCCATACTGGTGTCTGAACCATACATATGATTCAATTTTGATTAGATATAGATTAGATGTCTATGTAGAACAATATTATACCATCTTGAATATGAACATCTTTGCTGATTATTCTTCACTTTCTTCCAATTTTGACGGGCACAAACATGGAATTTGTCATTGCATGAAGTTGGAAAGTGAACCAGTTCGCCTTTGTTCAAAATTTGTCTCCTCTATAGAAACTTGACAGTCACTTTGAAGACATTGGCTATCTTAGTGATATATGTGTATAGTGTGTGTTCCAATAAAGTTTTTTCTTTCTTTCTTCTTTCTTTCTATATCTGAACAACTATTATTAAATAATCAAACTTAAACTTTTTATTATCTTTAAGGGTGTTTTAAATTCCCGAGGAGCAACAATACTTTTTGCGGATGCAGATGGTGCCTCAAAATTTGAAGACTTAACAAAACTTGAGACTGCATTAAAAAAGTTGTTAAAAATAGATCCATCTACCCACCCTTCAGACATTTGTACAAAGTCTGCAGTTGTCATTGGATCTAGGGCACATCTAGAAAAAGAATCCTTAGCTACAAGAAGTATATTTAGGTATGTATGTACATGAAAATTAATATATAAATTAGAATAAATAATGTGACCATATATTACGGTTCTTGCTAACCTGTCCCAAAATTAACCATTTTCTTAGGAACATTTTTCCCGTTTTTTTTTTATTGTGTCCATTTTAATTGGTAATAAAACAATTCGCATGATAAATACAAGAAAGTGAAATGTCAGTCCATCAATGAACTTAATTAAAAACCAGTCTTAGAGACACTTATCAAGTCTTGTAAACATGCAAAAATTAAGAACTACTTGAATTAAATAAGTCTGTCCCCTTTCAAGTGCAAAAATAAATGGTCATGTTAAGTTTAAAAACCATTTAAACGGGCTTTATCACACTAGCGAGTTGCGAGCGAGTGGAAAGCGGGGCGAATGCGAAGCGAGTACGCCGCGAGTTCGCGACGTGTGTGGGTAGCGAGTTCGCGGCGTGCGATTCTCGTTTTGTACATTCAGTGCCAGAATGGCGTCAACAGCGCTGTTCGCCGTGAGCTCTTTCTTCCTCTCTCTTTCTTCTTTCCACTCGCTCGCAACTCGCTAGTGTGAAAACGCTCTAACTAGTAGTTTAGGCAACATGATATGTAAAGAATTCATGCACATAGACATAGTTATGTGGATATGTAATGGCTATTTCCAGGATGCATATATTTTTACCGTCTTAATTTTTGAATAAAAATGTAATTAAAAAATAATAAAAAACACAAAAAGCAGCACTAGAACTAGACTAGACTAAAACTAGTTACAAAATTCTATTGCGTTATATAGTTATATATGATTTAGGAAGAAGGATGATAAAGCTTTTATTTTTATTTTAGGAATATCCTCATGTACGGATTTCATTTCTTAGTATGGGCGTTTACTGTGAAGGGTATAAAGGATACACAATGCGGGTTTAAATTGTTCACCCGAAAAGCTGCCAACCAGTTGTTTCACAGTCTTCATGTTAATAGATGGTAAGTAATCTGAACTGTTTTTTTTTTTCGAAAGATCTAGACTTTTAGGCCTGATGGCCTTTAAGCGTAATCGGTATGTATGTGAGCTAATGACTCACCTAGAAAGTATTCTTCGCATCGTATAGGCAAATGAGCAGATAAGCTTGTTTGTTAGTCACCGACGCCCGTAAGATGGTTAGTCTCGGTGTGAGATCTATTATCAAAGAAAAAAAAACTATTGCATGTATTTTGTGGCAAGGTCGTCTTGACGTTGATTGGAGGCCTATGTTCAGCAGTGGATGGATAAAGGCTGATGATGATGATGATGATGTATTTTGATAAAATTTAACAATATAATGGCTTATACTCCAGAATAACAGATAAGGCATAAGCCCATAATTTATGCCTGCACTCCCACGGGAATGGAAAGTACGCAGGTGAAACCGCGGGGCGGGGCGCTGCTACCCATAAGAAAAATCTAAGTTACTCCCTAGTCGCGCCGAAGAAGTCAGACGTACATAGAAGGACAGATCTTATGAGCACTTTGAGGACATACTCTGCAATGTAAACGTCCGCTTGGCAGCGTGACGAGAGGGACACCGCGATGTCCCCAGCATATGAACCTACGAGAGCGAGCGAGTGCGAACTGGGGACAGGTCCCCAATAAAGTCGGCACAAAAAATCCTTAAGAATGTACGTCTGAATTCTTTGATATTATCTATACGCGTACAAAGAAAAAACCTATTTTATTTAATGTATAATATGAATTAATAAATTGACCAAATATGTACACATTGTAAATGCATCAAAACCACTGTACCAAATTAGATAATTCTTTTTTTTTTTTTGTTGTGTTGGTTATCGTCAGGGCAAGGTTTTTATTAAAAAATCGGTTGTCTCATGTCTGTAAAGTCGGTTTAAAGACGATAGTTGAACGTGACAACGTCATAAGAAAATACTGATGGGTCAATTGTGCCTCTTTGTCGCTCGTTCCGCGCTCTCACTTACACTTCAAGCCTTAGATGGAACGCCTCAGAGCGAGGCAACGCCGCATGAGTTGTTTTTTCGTGCGTGCAGCCGGCTCCAACGAATTATAACACGTCACGTCAAAAAATATGATTCCGCGAAACACTTTTGGGTTAGGACAGGAGAACGCCCGCCCATTGCTAGGTCAGCTTGATATTAAAACTCATCTTATATGTAGTAGTTTGAATTGAAAAGAGAAAGAATTATAATTAACATAGAAAATTTGTTCCATCTTGTAGTTCCTCATAACTCATTAGAGCATTCAAAACGTAGCAGTACGGGGATAAATAATATCATGTGTGATTCTGAAGTTTTTTAAGTTTCATAGAAATTATTAGTTTTTAGCGTAAAAGAGTAACGGGCGTCCATACATACAAACTTTCACATCAATAACATTAGTAGCATGACGAAATCGTTTCCGCCCACAACAGATCCGATAACAGTGTTATCACAGCCATGATTATATTTAAAAAGCATTGAGGTTCGGTGATTTTAATGTCCGATATATACTGCTATTGGGCGCATAGGAAGTGATAAGATTTAAGTAATCAGATCCGGTCACAGCAACGTAGCATACAGTTACACCGATATATCTTATTGGTAAAAGGAACTTGTGGCTGGTCATAGGTCATATGATGTCACGATTGTGGCGCGGCGGTGGACTCTGCCCAGCACACCCTCGAGATGTGCCCGAGATGGGCGGCGCTGCGTCATGATGTGACGTCTGTCATCGGAGGGGACTTGTCTTTGTCGAGCGTCATCACCGCGATGCTCGGCTGCGACGAGTCCTGGACGGCCTCTTTCTGCGAGACAGTGATGTCCCAGAAGGAGGCCGACGACGCGGCCTCCCCCCGTAGACGACGAACGGGGGTGCGTCGGAGGCGCTATTTAATGCGCCTCTAATAACGCCCCGGTGCTCGTGTCGGACTCGGGATGGGAACCCGGGCCCAGCTTAAGACACGACGTCGTGGGGACTGTCAAGTCGTAGCCGGGCACTCCCCCTATTGTGGAGAATCTGGTCTTGCCGAAACCAGTCCGTCGCTGAGGGTTTCCCGTTGCCTGCGATCCGGGTCCCTCAAATAGCGGCTGAAGGCTCACGCAGCGGTTTGAGTGGGGTAGCGCACCCAATGCGAGTCTCCACATATGCCAGCGCGCCTAACCAAGGCCCTGGTATGGTCCAAAAGGGATTTCCGCTGCAACACCAAAAAAAAAATGGTCATAGGTCATATATTTCTCGGATATTATTATATTATTTTATTTAGAATGAAGGGCATGGTATGATCGCCGAGTCCAGGTGGAATTGAGTAGTAAGCTAGAGTGGATAGAACAGTACTAATGTGTGCTGCAAATAAATTATTGGATACTTATAAAAAACGGGCGATTTTATTGATGACAACCATTGGATTTGTAATTGCAGAAGTGTGTTTTATGTATCGTTAAATGCTCCTTGTAACTTGTTAGCTTTAATTAAAATGGTAAATTATAAAGTTCACAAATAATTAAGTTTGGTGAGTAGAAAAAGTCACAACAACACAAAGGAAAGGAACTATTCCTAGCAAGAAACAAATTCGTTATAAAATCACTGTTTTATTCTATTACAAATATTAAAATACTCCATAAAAACGAATTAAAATAAAGACAAAAACTTTCTAAAAAATACCAATAATTACTCTTACCTAATAAAAACCGTATTTTACTTGCAAAATCCAATATTTGAAGTAAATCTTCTTTAGGCGCGACCAAATGATTCAGACGTACATAGAAGCACAATTCTTAAGAATTTTTTGTGCTGACTTTATTGGGGACAAACCCCCAGTTCGCACTCGCTCGCTCTCGTAGGCTCATATGCTGGAGACATCGTGGTGTCCCTCTCGTCACGCCGCCAAGCGGAAGTTTACATCGCAGAGTTTGTCCTCAAAGTGCTCATAAGAACTGTCCTTCTATGTACGTCTGACTTCTTCGGCGCGACTAGGGAGTAACTTAGATTTTTCTTATGGGTAGCAGCGCCCCGCCCCGCGGTTTCACCTGCGTACTTTCCATTCCCGTGGGAGTGCAGGCATAAATTATGGGCCTATGCCCTATCTGTTATTCTGGTGTATAAGCCATTATATTGTTAAATTTCATCAAAATACATCATCATCATCATCAGCCTTTATCCATCCACTGCTGAACATAGGCTTCCAATCAACGTCAAGACGACCTTGCCACAAAATACATGCAGTAGGTTTTTTTTTGTGACAAAACAAATCCTAAAGCCGGAACCGCACGTTTGTGACTTGCCGCAAGCCCCAAGCCTTCACAAGTCACAAGCATGCGGACGCCTCGCAAGCGCTTGCGGCAAATTCTCATTGGTTCCCTTTGGCTTGTGCACAATACCGACACTCGTCGGGTCGGCCACAAACCTTTGCAAGCCAAGACAAACTCTGTATCCGCTCGTTTGAATTTGTGAAGGCTTGCCAAGCCTCGACAAACGTGCGGTTCCGGCTTTACATTCTTACAAACTTTCGCAGGATTACTATTTGAACTTTAGTAGGATTAATTTACCAATTTTTTTCAGGGCCTTCGACGTAGAACTTCTATACATTGCACAAAAACTGAACATTGCAATTGTTGAAATTCCCGTAAAATGGACTGAAATAGACGGCTCCAAGATCACTCCAGTATTCTCGTGGATCCAGATGGGCTGTGACCTAGGTCTTATCTGGCTGAAATATACCTTGGGCGCGTGGAAGATCAGGGAAATAGAATAAGCACAAGCATTTATATATATTTGAAATATTTACTAAAATCGTTATTTATTCATGTAATAAATATCATTTAAAACAAGCGTTTCGTTCATCTTGAAGTATAGTACCCTGTAACCAATGGCGTAATCGACATATAGCATAGGAAGGCAAACGAACAGTCGGGGCCTTGCGACTATCGACGCGACGCCCATTAACATGCACACAACCAGAGGTTATACAGATTTGCCCTCCTTTTCCCTTATCCCCCAATGGGCCACCGGAAACTTACAAACTGCAGGAAATGCGACAGCATAACTGCAATTTTACGCCGGTATCACGTGAGCGAGAGGTACCCCTACCTTTTTTTTTTTTTTTTATTCTAAAGAACAACAAGGGCTTTGTCGCATACGCGAACATGCCGCCCTGGTACAGAATAAATACAAAACTCACATAATCAACACTTAAAACTAACTTAATTAATATGTCTACGACTTAATTTGGACAACATTTTCGCAGGCTTTGACATCGGGTCTGCCAGAATTACATTACATTGCCCTACGGTCTTTAGACTTAAATTAAGTCTTGCTCTCACTGCTTCGTTCTGAGCACATTCCATTACTACATGCAGGAGATCATCAGGTACCTCGCAAGTTGTGCAGTTTGGGGTTGTTGTATTTCGCATCAGATATGAAAACTTATTACATGGAATGTGCCCAGATCGAAGCCGCAAAATTGATTTTGTCTCACTGGCGCTGCAGATATTGTTATCAATCCAAGGATACCGGCATGGATGAGGCTGGATCGTTCGGAGATACCCCTACCTTGAAATCACTTAGTATTTTTGGAGTTTACTCCTTAAGAATCGATTTTCATATATAAGGCGCCCGGTATGAGAAAAATCCGAGGGGTAAAACCAACTGAACTAACGAAAAAGTGTCACGTTTTTGGTGCGCAACTTTCTAATTTAGCTGTGAGTGTATTGAGACGTACATAGGGTATGCTGTATAGGCGACTATACCTATTACTATTGTAAAAACTTTAATGTAAAATATTTCGCCGATTAATTATAATTAATGTATATAAAATGAATAAATTTATATTTATATATGAATATTATTTTCTTCATTAATTTGTAAATTTACCCTTTCATATGATATTAATCTTTTTTCAGTTGAATAAACTTTTTTTTTGCGTATGGTTAGATACTCGTACTTGAGGAGTAAACTCCAGTCGTGCGTCGGAGCTGACACACACACATTTTTTTTAATCTACTATACCTACCTTAAAACTACCAAAAACTAAGATAGATTATTATAATGAAACAAATCTTATCGCGATTCGTGATTTAAATTATGATTTTTACATGCTATAAACCGCGATAAAATCCTTAAAAGTTTTTTGATTATAATGAATGATACTCGCGCAAACATTACAAAACAATATTTAAATTATTATGGTTCAATTTAGGATCCCGTACATGGAGAGCAGATCAATTACGATATTTTTTCATCTTCCGCCCTACCTGTAACAAATGCTGCCCTACCCCAATTTCAACTCTAACTACAGGCCTGCCACTACTGTCGTGCCCGCTCGTTGCGGCTGCAAGGCAGCATGGCACTACCTCTTTCAAAAGTAAGGTAAACTTTTAAAAATAGATATAACTTTATTGCTTCAATTCTTATCTATTGTAGGTATTTTATAACTGCGCGAGGCAACTGTTATCTAGTGCACGATTGTAAGTATACCGACCTTGTGTTTGAGTACTTTTAAGGTTTTTCAAACCGATTCAAAGCACATAACTGAATTATTTTTAGTCCATATTCTTTCTCGGCTAAATAAGTCACGCCTAGAACGCCAAAATACGATTGTGAAGCTGATTAACGCGGGCGAAAGCAGCAACAGCACAGAAAAATAAACATGTATGCCCCTATAACCTAGGTACCCGACAGATTTCCACTTAAAAGATGTTTTATGCCACTTCCTATCCGGAGATATAAGACATTTGATCTCGGTACCTCAATTACACTGTCAGTCTTGCGTTTCTCTCCGGCACAGAACAGCTGTTTCAAGGGAGATACAAGCAAGACGCTGATACCTACCATACAGCCCACTATGGTACTCATGGATAGCGTTGCCAGGCGTCCGGATAAAGCCGGACATAGGTAGGCTTTATGGTTGCGTTGTCCAGCTTTTGTTCGGCATTTTACATTTCGCAAACGAGCAATGCCAAATCAGTCTTAGGCTAATCAAAACTTGATTTAACATACAATTTTTTGTGGTACCTATTAATCATCATCATCAGCCTTTATGCGCCCGCTGCTGAACATAATACTGAGAGAAAATCATTAATAATGTAACGCTACATTCCGGTCTTTCTATCCAAATATCCGGCCAAACTAGCTGGTCTGTCCGGCTATTAGCTTCGGTGACCTGTCAAACCTATTCATGGAGTATAGCACAGCTTCCGCTGGCAACTATTATTATAAAAAACTACTGCAGGATTGAGCGACGATAGTCCTGTGGGTATGGGATCGTTGAAGGTGTTTTGGATGAAGGTTGTAGTAAGAATCCACGCTGTCCTTTTCAGGACAGATTTACTGTATGGCTACAGTGTGTTCAGTTCACCAACCCGCATTGGGCTTTTTTTTACTTTTAGGCCTGATGGTCTTTAAGCTCAATGGGCCGCATTGGGCCATCGCCTCGGTGAACTATGGCCAAATAATATCTCGGAAATCGCACGGGATGCGAGTATTATATATAATTTTACAAGTTACGTCTAGTGTTATTTTATCGAGCTGATTTTTCTTTATTATTTCTAATAAAAACATCTTTTTTTTTATTTTACTCTATGCTTCGAAAATACTCCATAGTTCAAATTGTTGTACCAGGGAGAAACAACTATTAAATTTGACGGTGTTAGAATAAAATAAAACAACTAACATACATGACTTAATTTTATTTAATTAAAAATATTGATACAATGAAACATTTATAAATAGCAAAAACAACTTCTGATAAATCTAATACACAGCATCTACAAAACATTTTTCCTTGTTTTTAATGTATATGTATATGTTTTGAGCATTCGATCCAAGATAGGTTTATACTTTATAAAAGGCTATGAAAATTTGGCTTTTTGAGACATTTTTATCAGATCATTTAAAATGTTGCATTAATTCGATCTTATCATATAATAAATATACATTCTATGGCTTTTAGAGATTACACATTCATCGAATAAATGAATCAACAATTAAACACGACGCATATTTCTTGTTAATGTGAGGTGGTTGAGAAAGTTCAATATTTTAGCTCATCTCCAATTTTTGTTAACATTTTATTCGAACCTTTTTCCTCGCAGTTTTTTTTTACAAAGACAATTAATAAACAACTGATTGTTCGGATTATACTAAAATTGTTGATTTTACAATACTTTTTAGTAGGTAATACCCAACAGTAAAATTTAAGATTTAAGTATTGATTGAATTATAGTGAACTTTGAGATATACCTACATTTATTTATTTACTTACCATACAGTAGTTTTTCATGTATACAATTTGGCTTACTTATCTTATGATTCAGATTGCAAAGCAACATATATTACATAAAAAATATTGATAAAAAGGAAAAAGTTATCTTTATCCCAATTAACACAACACTATTTATTACGACAACACAAAGCTTAGTAAGTAGTATGTGAAAAAATATAGAACGCGGTTTTTTATACAATTTGACAGCAACATTACATTTCATTAATTGGAAGTAAGCAGAACCGTCGTTAGGACAAACTTAAAAATGTGTCCATCTGCAAACGTGCAGTTTTTAAAACAGTAGGGCTATTCTGTAAAAACCGATTCGATATCGAGCTTCATCTGAGTGATAGAGGCTCACTTTGCGCTCACTTCGAAAGCGAATTTTATTGATATAGATAGATAGTCGAGTTTTAAAGAATACAAATTCGTCATATCACGGATTCCGCTCTTGAGATTCGAAAAGGACCTTACAGAATAGCCCTACTGTCCACAATGGCGCTGGTGTGGCAGGTGGAAAGTTTGTTTCGAGGGTATATAATATACGAGTGTGTTTATGCCTGTTTTATATGTGTTGTGTGTTTGTTCGCATGTGTGTATTTCTCAGCGTAGATTTTTAAATGGCATTTTTAAAGAAACGTTTTAAAATCCACTCCCTTTGCTACTATTGGCGCCACCCGTAATTTGCCTGATGTTTAGAAGATTAACGATGGTTCTTCTTACTTTCCATACTCCACGGTTTAATTTAAATTATCATATTAAAATAAAAATAGAAGAAAGAAATGGGTACTCTCTCATATGGGAAAAAAAATTTAAAAAGTATCCCTTCTTTAGCCGTAGATAAACACTTTTCCAATAAAAGATAGTACTCAGTCTACATCGTATCTCTCACCACTTCCTCTCCATCTATACACTTTTATCCAGACATATCCATAATGTAAGGCGTAGGGTATGATACTACTTTATATTTTATACCATAAATATACACTTCACATAAAATATTTGTTCGAATTTTAACTAGGCGAAATTTAAAAGAATTAATATCTAAATTTAAATAATATAAAGGACTAATTTAAATATTTTTTATATTATATACAAGTCCATGACCCGGTGCAGACATCTATATATATTATTTATATCATCAGCACTTGACATGATTCGAAATAATTCGAAAAAAGTGCCATCTAAACACTCCTATATAATATAATAGATAGCTTAATTAATTAAAAATGTAATAATGCACAAAATTATATCACTACTGATATATTTATGGTAAAAAATATATTTGCTACTACATACATATATTATGTTATATAAAAATAGTATTTGAGATTTTTGTTTTAAAATAAATGCAGTTTTAAGAAGGATTTGCATGCTCTATTATAGTTCATTGAGAAATATAATAATTATTGTACATTTAACAGACCTGTATGTCGTGGAACACCGGTTACGGCCAACACTGGACGGAAGAGAAATTCTTAGTTAGACACAAGACTATACTATCAATATGGTAATTCTATATTTATTTATTTTTTTGTTGTATGTAATAAGCACATGTCTTTTTTTTTCCGGTTGGATCTGTGCTAATGGTCCTAGTGACCGTTATGCGTCATCGGAAATGGGGTGATCCGGTTGGATCATCCTATGACGTTAAAAATTTGGGGGGTTGCCCCCCGCCAAGCACATGTCGCGCAAAACAAACCTAGCTGGACTGAAATTAGTTTGACAGTTTTCATAAGCGCATCTCGAAAGAAATAATAATTTAAACATAGTTTGCGACGTGTCTTACAGGCAATGACTCTCAATCTTAAGCCGAAACCACACGTTTGCCGAGGCTTGGCAAGCCTTCACAAATTCAAACGTGCGGATACAGAGTTTGTCTTGGCTTGCGTAGGCTTGCAAAGGTTTGTGGCCGACCCGACGAGTGTCGGTATTGTGCACAAGCCAAAGGGAACCAAAGTGAATTTGCCGCAAGCGCTTGCGAGGCGTCCGCATGCTTGTGACTTGTGGAGACTTGGAGCTTGCGGCAAGTCACAAACGTGCGGTTCCGGCTTTAAGCCTATTGCAGGTACTATAGTGTTAAACCGATAGTAAATAATATCTTGCTATGTACACTACAATTACTTTTAAGGAGGGAAAGTTGTTAGTAGCAGTAGAAATGTCTATGGTATTAATTTTGATCGACAGATATACATAAATTATAAAACGAGTAGTGCGTTTCAAGTATCAAATAATCGGTGATTTGTGATTTTTTTAAAGTTATTGTGATAAAATAGATGTAATATCCATCACTTATTCTCGAGGTGGGCAACATGAAAGAAACTATGTTAAAACATATATTCAATTACGATTATAGTGTTATTTATTTCTATATTATACACAATGTAGATATTTTATATTATATTTTAGTTCCTAAAATTTTCAAATTTTCCTTAGGGACAAATAAATCGAAATGTTTCAAAATATGATAATTTATGTCCGAACTGCTTGTGTTCGTTGCTATTTTTGTTCATTCATGAAATGAATCACCAAATAGGAATATAGTTCGGTTTACCCTATCCTAAGATATATTCACAATAATGACAAAATTCCGTGACGTAAATACTATAAAATGATATACACAAAGTGTAAAATATCATTTTAAAAAGACCCGAGTTATCTTATAGAGTAATAACTATTAAAAACATACAGCTCTACTCCTAAGAACTGAATGTTGATTTACCTTTAGTTACTCTGCTAAGACAACAAAGTTCAAACACCTTCAAATTAAACAATATTTTTAAATTGGAACAATCTTAGAACAATATTTATACAATAACATACATTTTAAGCATTTAAGGTAAGTAGTTTTCATTTCAATTACAACTATATTATGTACCTTTTTATATATGTATTTGTCTTACAATAACAACATTTAAAAAAGCTTTAAATACAATAATCTTCCAGAGTAAAAAAAAATTATAATCACAGAGTAACAGACTATATTATATTTTTTTTAATTATAGATCCATTTTGTGTTGCAATAGCAAAAGGTATCTTAATGTTGCTATACCTTTAATCCGAAGACCATTTTCAGGAACTGCTCATAATGTATAGTAATTACTCCGTCTTGATCAGTGTCATATTGTCGAAAAGCTGATGTCAATGTCTGAAAAAAGTAAATTTGTCTATGGAAAAATGTCCAAGTAGAATTCATATTTGGAAATTACAATTCATATTAAGTAATGGCATACAGGGATGTTAAGTGTTGACACATGTTACAAATTCATGTAAAGTTATGTTTTACATATTAAAGACAGTATTTGAAAACCTAAAATAAACTTCTCAGTCTACTTATTTGTCTTAAAATTTAGAAAATTAATTTTAAATGCGTTATTTATGATGCGTTATCATATGACGGCAAAAAAATATTAAAGATATATTTAAAAAACTTACATATAATGTAATACAACATTGTATAAAATCATCAAAAAGTATTGTTCCTCGTCCAAATCTATCAAATTTCTGTACCATTATTGTGACTATTTCATCTGACAATCTATACCCAAAGGCAGTAAGTGCATTCTTCAGTTCATCCTTATCTATGTTGCCTGAATTGTCTCTATCAAATGAACGGAAACAATTTTGCCAGTCACTAACATATTTCCAGAGGGCACCAAAGTCGTCAAATGATATTACACCCCTGTTGTGCTTATCAAACATCCCTGAAAGTATGAAAAAATCATTATGAGGTTGAGAAATATTCATTTTGATTTTTATCATGAAATGTCTGAATCGATTTTAAGGGCACATTCAATAGCAGATAGCTGATGTAATACAAACTAAATTAGGCTACAAAATAATCATCATCAATCTTGATATGGTTGTAAATCTAAGTGCTGGCCAATCTGCGGGCAAAAGCTATTATAATTTTTAACAAAATCTTATTTCAAAACTGAACCGAACAATACGCAAAATTCAATTTAAATCTGTCCAATAATTTATGAATTAAGCATATTGTTATATTAATAACACATTCAGCTGTTCAACTCAGATAAACATGGCAACAAAAATATAAAATTAAGCTTGTAACTATATCAAATAATAAAACAAGATCTTAATTAAGTAAATAAGTATTTTTAAAGATATTTATATACAATATATATTTACATAAAGATACTTAGAAGTCATGTCATGTTTATAGGTATTGAATTCAAAAGGCTTACCAATCATGAGACGCACAGTCTCGGGATTAAATGGATTCCAAGTGCCATTAGATAAAGCTTGCTGTAACTCATCTGCAGATATATAACCGCTACGGTCTTTGTCCACTCTAAAATAAATACATATTTTTTTTATTTATCTATACTATATCAAATGAATAACAGATAGTATTTTATGATGCAATAATTTACCTTCTAAATATGTCCCACAAAAACTCTCTGCTTGGCATTGGCGATTGGAAAGACATTGTGCTGTAAATATAAAACATTATCAATATTTAACTTTATTGTGCAAAAACCCAACAACACTTGTGACTAATGCATTACACAATGATAAGGAATTTTAGTGTCTTATAGATAGTTATAACAAAATTAAAATATAAAATAAAAAAATAGTGCAATTATTACGTTTACATGATATTATAATACTTTAATACAATAATTTGAGTTGTTTTTTTTTTTAATTATTTTTTTATTTTTATATGGCATCAGATTTGTATGTTTATACTGAACTAAAAATATGTTCTAGGGTCCATGAATACACTTTTTCATTCCTCAACATAGTCTTAACGATATATATATTACTGTTATAAATTAACATACACTTGCCAAACCAAATATCTGCTCCAACCGTTTACAGTGTAAATACAAATGAATTTTAATTACCCTTTTTGAACGAAATCTCCGGAAATTAGGTTGATAACTAAACGACTCCTATTTAATTGATTAGGGCAATTGCGTTATTACTTTGCGATTCTCAAATCCAAAATTTTCTATTCGCCACCAACCGTACACGTTAAAACATACAACAAGTGTCAAATGTCAATCGTAAATCGTCGCTTAGGCATGTCGATTTTAAATCGATTAATCGACAAATCGATTCTTTTAGGTAATATAATCGATTTTTCAGATCGATCTTGAACACTACATCGATTCAATGAATCGATTCATAAACCTCCCGAATCGGAGCGATCAATTCAAAGAACTTAATATTCCTCAACTGGCTGCGGTATTTAGTTTTTTAATTTTTTGCGGTTGTCGGACGCAAAATTTAAGTACTTAGTTGTAATTTGAACACATCTTAGTGTAAATAAAGTAATAATAATGAATGCTTTCATTAATTCGGAGTGGTTTTCTAGTGTTTTTCAGTGTGTACCAGAGGCCATGCATGTCTGACGTAAACTACACATATTTTGTGTGAAGAAGAAGGAATAGCGGGAAACGCCAAGGGAGGGCCCCGTCCCCTACGTCACCATCAATCAATTATAACTCCAAATCCATCCATTCCGAAACGCCATTAGCAGCCATGTTAGTTGACGTACACTTTGATCAACGTTTCAGAAATCATGCGTTAGTCCTAGAAAGATGGTAAGTGGACGCAGCTCTACCTACTAAAACCCGCCGAGTGTTACCACTGCCGGCTTTAGTGAGGTGCCTACAAGCAACAGGGCACCTCGACGGCTAGTCAGCCCCTCAAGGGACCGACGCCACCTCCACAGAGCGGTTGCCCCGCACCGCAGAACAACCACTCCCAAAAAGCCCCCTCGGCACAATTCGCTTCGCTCAAGATGTTGGGGTCACCCTGGGCTGACCCTGAACCCCTGAAACTGAACCCCACCGCAACGACAAGGCCCGAAAAATTATGGGGATCCAGAACACTCTACCATAATATTCGCCAACCTAACATATTTTAATATACATATAACACTATAGAAAACCGCTCCAGAACAATTCTCTGCAGTATTCCACAACTAATCACACTAGAAAAAGACTGAACTCTATGGGAACCCACCCCGAAATCAGAATGAATAAAATGGGAAATAATAATGAATTACTGAAAAACTGAAAAAACACAACCGCGCGCACTGGCGCGCACCGGTGTTTCCACCCGCTCTACTTTTTTGTTATTTTGTTCCTGTTGGAACAGGCTAAGACTAAAGACCATACTACCGTATCGTAAGCAATGTGTGTTTTCCGAATATTTTTTCAGAGTTTACGTTGCGTATTATGCCGAATAATACACTTTTGTGCTGTAATTGAAAAACATTCTATATTTAGTCTGAAATATAGAGAAGCGGCGTAAAACCCCAAGGACAGTGACTCTAAAGTACCCATCACTCAACTATTACTTCCCATTCCACCCAGGTAGAACAGCAGTCTACCATAATATTCGTCAACCAATAATATCATAATATATAGAATAAATCTATAACGTTAAAAGAAAATATTGAAAAGATAGCGTTTATAGACCTTACTTGGATGTTTTTTTAATAAGATTATCTATCTGACTTGCTATGTTATTTATATTGTAATGTTGAAAGGTAGATATAAACCATTAACCTTAATAATTACAAAGCACATATAATTGTAATGAAATTTCTATGCCATACACACAGAGTACTTTTGTATATATAAGAAATAGAGATGTAACTCGACGGCCAAAGTGGGAAAGTACATGTGCCGCCCTCTCTACGCGAGTGTCTAAACTAATACTAACATAAATATACATATAGCTAATTACTGACTATATAATATATAAGTATACGTACGTACGTAATATACGTACTTATGCGTGTATATTATACATACATACGTATTTTCTGAAGTTCTTTTTAATAGTCAATACTTATTCTCAGAAAGATAAAAATAATAAAATATATTACTAAACAATGAAACAAAGTAGCTTACGATTTAGTGCTTTATTTTTTCTTCACATACACTTTATTAAATATTAAGCTTTTAGACAAGCCCAAAATAGAATCACACTCAGTTTTACTAATAACATAATATTAGTAATAAATTCACATTACTAAACAATCACACAAAGTTAATATCAAATAAGTTCTTTAATTCCTTCTTAACGAACACTTTATTTAGTTTTGATTTTATACAAATTCAAATAACAATCAAACTCCGTTTTAGCTATTAGTATAAATCCCTATAATTAAACATTAAAATATAATGAATAATGAAAAAAGTAACTACGACTTAATGCTTTAAATTTTAATTTTTGCAAACACTCTTTTCACAAACTACTAAGAGATACGTTAACTTTCACTTTACACATATCCGTATTATTATCACACTCCTATTTATCTAATAATATAATAATCAATTTATATTTACAAAAGAGAAATATAATTTAAACCACTGTTTGATAATTTTTATTTGTCATAAATTAAACTTTTAAAGTTTTTTTTGTTCCTGTTGGAATCAGCTCAGACCAAGGCCATACTACCCTCTCTAAATATAATTTAATTTTCATTTTAATTTTCGGAGTTACAACTACAAACGACTTGAAGTATGATGTCACAATATATAAATGTTATATTTATAAAAATCGATTTAAACTACTATAATAAATATAAAAAATGAATACTTTCCAATTAATTACCATTGGAATAGTGTTTGTGAATTCTTTTTGAGTTAATACTTCTACCCTCTACAGTTAATATTTCCAGATGCTCCATATCATTTAGTAATTATTTTTATACCATTTAAAATTATAACTAAAATTGAGAACATGATTTATTTTAAAGTATGAGAATTATTGAGACTAAAAATGCTAAAATAGTTGAAAATTGAGTAATACAATATAGAACAATTGGAAATATTAACAGTGGGGAGTACAATTAACCTTACCCTCCACGTATTAACAAACTTTATTTTAATTATATCCAAAGCATAATATTTCAGTAATAGCTGTGATAATTAGTAAAAAAATATTAATTTAGTATAAATTTATTTTTACAAATGTTACAGTTAAATATTGTGATAACATACTCGAAGCAGCTTACTCCGAAAATTTGAATGAAAAACATTTTATTACATTAAAATAATTCGTAGTGACGTCCTATGTATATAAATTATTCAAATTAACAAGGAAGTGGACAAAAATATATAAGTCAGGCATAAGTTACATGTAGTTGCTTAAAATAAGGAAAGATGTAGGTGGTTTAATCAAATTATAAATAGCATATTATATATAACTTAAATCATGTAGTTGCCCATAAAAAAAATGTAGCTGTGATAACCATTTAATATTATTAACATTAATGATAAGGTGTAAATTAAACTTCAAGTTAAGATGCCTGATGAAGGTCAAATAAACGAGCGAAGCGTCGCGTCGTAAATTAACAATGAGTGTTTTTTATATGTCAAATAAGCCGAGAAGTAGACAGAAAGATGTCTTTCTGTCCACTTCTCGGCTTATTTGAGTAATATTATATAATATTATAATATGAAGAAATGTCAATATGGACTCTGGTCGTAAGAAATTAAAAATATGTTTTTTTTTGAGTTATAAATTAAAATCTTTAACTAAACAAAAAATAGATTGGTATATTTTTGATAAAACAATCGTATTTTACCAAAGAACAAACAT
Organism: Lycaena phlaeas; assembly: GCA_905333005.2. Lineage (NCBI taxonomy): Eukaryota > Metazoa > Arthropoda > Insecta > Lepidoptera > Lycaenidae > Lycaena > Lycaena phlaeas. Next base: position 3,773,303 of record HG995174.1, read on the forward strand.
TAATTATTTGTAATAAAAAGGAGGATAATAACAAAAGAAGTAATAAATTGACTTGTGGGGGGCTAACTTGAAGGCAGATTTTTAATCATTTTTTATAGTTAAATTATTGACGAACAAACAAGTACAAACGACGAATAAATAAGTGCAAATGACGAACAAACGATATGTGATAACAAAATTTAAAAAACAGTAAAGTATAACTTATTCGGGAGCTAACTTTAATGACCCTGTTTTCATGCCATCTTTCGTATTAAAGTGGAACTACGAAAGATAAACTTCAGTATACTGCCATCTTTACTCGTATGTGGGCAATACAAGACAATATAATGAAACAAAATTGAAACGTCAGAATAGTTTATTGGTCAGCTATACTTTAGCCATCTAACCCTATTTTGTAAATTTATAGGAGAACTATTTCCCGGTTTCTACTATGAAGATTGTCGACCCTGGCCATACAGTTCAAAAGTGTAAAAAAAGTAAACACAACATTCTAGTTTGATATTAAAATGGCGGATGTCTCAAGCAGTGAACGAAAAGTTAAACTTAATAAAAATGGAAAAGTAGTTAAAAGACGTACAAGGAATCCAGAAGGTAAATTAGAGATTCTTTATGCCAATAACTTGGACAACTGCTTTCCATTATTTATTATTCAACGTTCACATAGTAGCTTTAAAAGGTGCTCTTTATAGCTGATTAATTTCTGACTCTTACTACTTTTTGATACCTACGTAAGTTAATAGTTTTTAAAATTTAAGATAAAATTTAGAAAACTAAATAGTTTTGTTTGAACTTAAAATAGGTATACAAATTAGACAACTTCTATTCATTGATACACAAAGTATGTATATAATATATACTTTCCTTGCTGTAGTCGTATAGATTTTTTAACGTTATTAAAAACTTAAGAAACTTTTTTGCCGCTTGAAATTAATTCTAAATTAATATTTTACAGAATGGCACAAACAAAAACAAAAACGTTTACGAATAGCTGGCTTGGAATATGTAAATGCGAATGGACAAATTGTGCCACCTAAACAACCAGGTCCAGACTGCAACTGTCGTAGAAAATGTTTCCAGAAAGTTCCAGAGGATATCCGTTTGAAGACCTTCCAAGGCTTCTACTCTATGAAGACCCACGATGAACAAAATGCGTATCTTTTTGGTCTTATGAGACAAGTCGATGTAAAGAGAAAAAGAGTAAAATCTAGTAGCCGACGTACTTGTACATTTGAATACTTTGTAAGGGTAAAAGGTAGGGAGACTCAAGTATGCCAGACAGCATTCAAAAACATCCATGCCATAACAGAAAGAAAAGTTCGAGTGCTTTGTAAGAAAATGGATGATGGCGTCATGTTTCCAAGTGATAACCGTGGTAAGAATAGCCACCGCCGTTCAGGTGAAGTCAGATTGCCAACGGGAGTGATTGACCAAATAAAAAATCATATTTATTCAATTGTTCATACTCACAGATTAAAAGACTTCATTAGACTTGATAAAATAGCTGGCTTAGAAATTAATATAAGCAAAATGTGGAAAGATTACATAAAAACTTATGACCCTAGCAACATATCAGCCACAATGCCAAAATCAAAAAGGCCAATTGACAATATTGTAGCCATGAAAAATGAAAACATGCAGCAAACTCAAAACCATATCCAGCAAGAATCATATGTACCTATAAATTACCCAACAAATGGACAACTAGTAAATAAGGCTGAGAATTATTTTGATAATCAATACCAAACTACTTTAGCTACAGCAACAACTGGCAACACTGCAAACTTTTATCCATCACAAAATGGGTCCCAAGGCATGGGGATATTGTTACAATCAACTATGACAAGGCCAGTCCAACCTACAACAGCATTTATTTTAGTACAAACAAAACCAGAGCCCCAACAAGAAAATACAATTTCCATCAGTAATATAAGTTATGCTCAAAGTAATATAGCCATAATTCCGGAACAAATAAAAAAAGAAAAGAAAAATAAAAAAGATAGAAAGAGAGGGCCAATGGTGAAACAGTGGAGGTATACTAATTTATTTCATGATGAAATAAATGGTGCAGCCTTAGCAGCAATAAAAACAAGATTGGGAATGTATTATGCAGAAAGTGATGCAGCCAGAAAAAAGGCTAAACAGGTGAGATCCCAAGAAACTGTGCAGGCTCAAACACAAACAGAGCAACCATCTCTTCAAACAGATTTAAATGTTATAAGAACCACTCATCAGCAAGTAAGACCAACAAACACAGTTACTATTTATATGTAGGCTATAAGATGACTGATCTGAATATAAATTGTTACTACACAAGTCTATTATGGCATTAGTATTCCACTCAGTCTGGGTCTCAAATTAAAGCAAAAGCAAAAACACTAGCACAACTGCATTGAAGCTGAAATACTGCTAAATGTCTGTAACCTGTTTGGTCTCTTGACTCTTGAGCTGGCTAATTGTCAAATATTGCTTTAGTTTTGGTTGTAATAAAATCTTATTTAGAGACATTAAGAACTGCAATATGATAAAATGTTTTGCTTTTTGATATATCAAAACAAGCATTATAATTTATGAAATTACTTTTGTATCAAAATAGGGATCAATATGTAACATAATACAAAAGTCATGATTTTTTTGGGAATCCTTAAAAAACTAGCTAATCACAATATATGTAGAAGTATTATATTTAGTGAATAAAATATATTATCTACTAATTATGTATTAAGACATTTGTGATAAACATTTAATATGCTTTCATAGAAATAGTGAAGCATGCATATTTGAACATAGCTGTGCTACTTATTGTAAAAAAAATATATTTAGTTGTGTGTACCATGCCTGTAGTAATCTCAAGCATACAGCTATAATTATTATAAGATGACTAATTATTCATATTATTTATTTTGTTTTATTTTATAATATAAATCTCCTGAAGTTGAGATTATTACTAATAAGATATACTTTCATAGCTTATAAATATGTTAAAAACACCTATGAAAGTTATACAGTATATTAAATCTCAAAATGAGTATATAAGATAGTTTGAAATTAGTAATAAACAGTTTTGTTTATAAATGATTAATTATAATTTGATTTAAGATTGTGCTTCATACATGAATGGAAATTATCAATATGAAATATAATCATTAAAACAATGAAAATAAGCCTTTAATCTTGTGACATTACATGCCAGTAATATATTTTTTAAAGATATAAAATATATATCATAATATATTTATCCACATCTCTTTATGTATTAAAGATAAAATGGATATCTGGTAATTATCCAGTAATACTATCAATATCCATCCAGATATAGATGGTGAAATTAAAAAAAGAACATTATACAAGAACAAAAGAACATTATTATACACAGGGCAATGTATACCAGAATGAGTTATGGACACCATCTATTTTTATAAAAAAAGTTGTGTGTGCGATTCACACACGATAGAAGTGAAACACACGTTCAACGCTCAATTACAAGCAAGTATTTAACAATGTGCAATATTTAACACACCCACATTTGCTTTCTCGCTCTTTTGTATTTGTGTCTCTTACCTGTAGTTGTTTCCGTTGCATCCGGTTTGAAATTACGATTCTAAAGAAGTTTCGCTTCAATAGCACGTCAATATTTCTGGTTTTTGACTGTAACTCTAGTACAATATAGGTACAGGCCGAGATCCGAATATCCGGTGCTCCACCGCCGCCTTGTAGCTTACCAAATATCTGGTATACCACTGTCTGTTTCAACTGGTTTCAACACTGATAAAATATATACATATGAAATTCGTACCAGTCTTTTCTTACCTAGGATTTGAAGCCAAAAAAGACTATAGGTATTCCAGCCAAACTCGCCTGACAACAGTGGAATGAGGGCGCCACTATCTCTATTCAGGTCTTATCATAATGGGAATCAAATCGTTGAAAAAATATGTGAACAAAAAAAAAATAAGCATGTCTTCGTTTATTGAAATATATTATGTTTCTATTTAGTAAAATATTTATTTTCACTTCACCACCACTACATCATACTCTTTTTTACCAATTTTTAAAAATAAATTATACACTTTGTTAACAAACCCACAACAGTTGAATGCAAAGAGTAGGTATATAAACACGTTTGCTGAATATACTGACAAAAATGAAAACGTGTTCACTAAATTATGATATGAAATAATGTAATCTGTCTCGCTCTATCATAATATTATATTACTGAATTAAGTACCTACTTATTATGCCCGTTTAATTTTAGTTATATAAGTGCCTTATCTAAAGACCCAATGATCTGCTTAGGCTAGCCTAATTTATAATTTTTTCCTCTTGGCATGAACTGAAATGGGGTGAGATTAGGACTCGCACTTTTTTTATGTTATCTGGATAGGTACGCAAAGTACGAGCCCATACAGGGTGTTTTCCAATTACAGCACCGCATCGCATTTTTGAGCTCTCTCAAAAGTAGTGCTTTCGAGAAATGCGCGTAGTGCTAACTGTGACAGAAAATTAACAAGTGTTTTTTCTTTAAGTTGTTCATTTATCGAAATGTTTTATTTAAATACTATCGTTAATAATAGTTAATAGAATCAGGCGTTACTTTGCGGAAATCCATTTTAAAAAAGATGTTAAACTATATATTAATTAGCAATATCCCGCGAACCATGCAGTCTTTATAGTAAATGTGTGAGTGCACGCATATGCATGCATATAGCACCGCCCTCCTTTCCCACACTGCATATGCGTACACTCGCATGCACCACCACCACACACACTACCATAAAAGACCACCACCATAAAATCTACGCACGTTTCACCCCGACACCGAGGCATCCTCAGGATGTAGACTCTACGATTAGTAATCGTATCCTCAGGATGCATCCTCAGGATGTAGACTCTACGATTAGTAATCGTAGAGTCTACATCCTGAGGATGCCTCGGTGTCGGGGTGAAACGTGCGTAGATTTTATGGTGGTGGTCTTTTATGGTAGTGTGTGTGGTGGTGGTGCATGCGAGTGTACGCATATGCAGTGTGGGAAAGGAGGGCGGTGCTATATGCATGCATATGCGTGCACTCACACATTTACTATAAAGACTGCATGGTTCGCGGGATATTGCTAATTAATATATAGTTTAACATCTTTTTTCATCGTTAATAATATTATTTATTGTTAAAAAATATACGCGTACGTGCACAAAAATATTAATATAATGTTTCAAGTTCATCTACAAAAAAAGGTTTTAGTAATCTTACTAATATTAAAAACGTGAAAGTTTGTAAGTATGGATGTTTGTTACTCTTTCACGTAAAAACTCTTGACGAAAAGAATGGATTCTATTGAAACTTTATAATAATATGGCTTATATACGTTAGAACGATACATACATAAGCTATGATTTATGCCTGCACTCCCACGGAAATGTGAAGTATGCGGGTTAAACCGCGGGGCGCTGCTAAAAATGTCCAAAATATGAATTCTTTAAATACGTTCTTATCAGATGTTATACAATAGTTGATAAAGAGATGATTTAATTGAAAGGTATTTAATTGTTTAGAACTCATTTAAAAAAAACAATGTTAATGAAATAATCAGAATCCAAATGACCTAAAATAATCGTAAATAGCTTTTAAACAATTATTATGTATTATGAGGTTATTGCTAACTTTTATGAATATTTTTTATTCTACCCTGAACCTAGCGCACTCTGCTGGCGCATTTTAAAACTATCGCGTTCCAATTAAGCAACAACATTGTGCGGCACTGAGTCGCATTCACAAACTATATAGAATAAGTGGTCGCATTATGCTCTGTAATTGGAAAACACACAATCATTCATCATTGCACGCACAGGTGACATTTTTCTCCGAAATCTTAGCCATGGTATTAGAAACCATTGTATCCTATTTTTTTTTTAGATAACCAAATGGGTAGATTAGGACATTCCAATAGGTTTAGGCTCGGCCTCTTGAGTGAGTGGTCCAAGTTTGATGACCTGACTCCTGTGATGCCTTAATGGGTTTTTCTAAATTTCTTTGTGCACCTGAACATGACAATTGATCACTCACCGGTGACGGAAAATATTGTGACGAAACCTGCATGCCTAATGATATTACAAGTCTGAAGGAATATACCTGGATAAATACCTAAACTGAAAGAAGCATATAATATTCGTCAAGTCATGGGCCAAGAGTCATGCAGTAGGTGCCTTATTTACATATAAAAAAATTACGACTCACCCCAAAACAAAGTATAGTTGACGCTTTAGAAAAATTATAACCCAAACAGATATAGCTTACAGTTCAGCAGCAGCAGCAAAATTTTACATTAACACAGATTCCTATCAAAGATCTTTGGAGGCTCAAGACTAAGCAGTGGTCACTGGACAACTTTCGTGCAAGTCCACTAAATAAAATGCTATTGTCTGCAAAATTGATAGATCTCTAAATTACATTGAAAAAAAAAAATGGGTGCCCTCAATATTTTGTTTGCAAAGCAGAATGCTTTGAAGATATCTGATTACATAATTTTAAGACAATGTTTTGGTTTCTGTGGTATCTTTTTAAATAATGTAATTATTTATAATAATATGCCATACTGTTCAAAAATAATCAAAGGTACCAATCTTTACATAAATGAAACAAATATTATTTTTGTTATTTTATTTTAACTTAATTTATGCAGACAGAACGCACACTCCTCCAACATCTTTGATCTTCTTTTCAGCTGTTTTTGAGAAGAATTTTGCTTTGACAATTACTGGTTGTTTGGGGAGTTTACCCTTGCCTAGCAACTTGTAGTAACCCTAAAAACAAACAAAAAGCAATTATTATTAAATATCAAAAATGCATAATTTATAAATTGTCACTATACTAAAATATGGCTTCAAATCCAATCAATACAAGAATCACTCAGAAATAAACCATTGTTATAGAAGAGCCCACCTTAACAATATACAAATACATACTTAAGTGTATACTGTAATTTTATACTTGATGAACATATTTGTGATAATAGATAATGAAAAGTTTACACTGACATAACTAGATTATATAGAAATCACTATAGCTGCTATTTGCACAACTTAATAATTTGTGTAAATTATGAAAATATATAACATTATCACATTTATCAAAATCCTCAAAATGAATGGTATTTATGATATTATGTCCATAGCACTGTTTGGTTTTTGTTACTCAATACATTCATATTGACAATTAAAATTTGTATCTGTAATAAAATATTACTAAATCATCTTTTTTAAATAAAGTACAAATACTAGTATTCCTAATTATAATACAAGAAAATTCATATAAATATGAAAAGCCTACAAGAAGACAGTCTAGTCTAGTAGTCTAAAGTATATAAAAAAACAATTGCATGCTAACTTTTCCACTTATATTTTTACATTACTGTTTTCTTTTAATTGTCTCTGAACTTGATGAAAAACCTACCTGGCAATTATAGATAGTGAAAAAGAATAGAAAATTTTATAAAACAATGCATACTCTAAAATTGATTAAAAATTGAATGAAATATTAAAAATGTGTATACCACATTTAGTATATACATTCTATTCTATGAATAATATACACACATACTACATTTATACACATAACATATAATAGACGACACCTAAAAATGAAGCCCTTACAGTACAACATAGAGCTCAGTGGTGGTTCATTTCAGACATACATTTTTTTCTGATCCCAATATTTTTTTTTAGACTTGTCTGCAACTTCATGATCACTAATCATCATATTTTACAGTCAAATACTATTAAATATGTCACCCATACACATTTATAAGTATTAATACATGTTTGCCAAATATTAATAAAAACATAAGTTATAATGACACAATAATTAATGACTATAAATATAGGCAGTCAAAAAAATACTTACAGCTTTGACAATGTTGATAACGGGCACTTTACCATCAGTGGCATTGGCATACTTGAGCCTGGATTGCTCTGATACTAAAGTCCATAATTTGTCCAAGTTCAATACAGGGCAGAAATCTTTGTTTCTTCTCAAGTGGAAGTTCCTCATGCCGAGCTAAAAAATATATAAGTATTTATTATTTAAGTTATATTAATGGTCATTCAGCTTACCTAGTAAAGGAGCATAAAATCATAAAATTCCGAGTTTAAATGGACAAGTTGTTCTTGTAAACAATAATAATTATATCAATTAAGTAATAAGTCGTATAAATATTGCTATATGACAAACATTTCTGGAAGTTTCAAATATATTTAGAGTACCTATTTTAAAATAAACCTATAAGGTTAGAATATTTTAATATTTGTTTTTTTAACGTGTTAACAAGAATCTTACCTTTCCAAAGTATCCTGGATGGTATTTATCCATGTTGATTCTATGGTGGTGCTCACCACCAGCGTTACCGCGACCACCAGGGTGCTTGCGGTGTTTGCCTGTAACGTACAATATAAACATTAAGTACACAATTTGCTGTCTGCAAATCATAATGTATGACCAATTCTCTACTAACCAATACGTCCATGACCATGGCTGACATGTCCTCTCAGCTTCCTGGTCTTCTTCTTTGAGGTGGCCTGAAGAATAAGAACATGTTATCTATCATTTGGACGTAAAACCGATAGAAATATTTCACTGATCATTTGAGTACACGTATTTAAAACTCAATAAATATTGCAAATTAACAAAATCACAAAAGATTATTAAAATATTTAAAGATTAAAACTTCCACTGAAACTAACCATACTTCCAGCTTGCGATTACAAACTTAAAGAAAGAGATGACAGTAGTCAATAAACTGAAGACAGTTGACACTTGTCAATTGTCATTTGTCATGTCAGAATACAGATAAACGTCAAAGTTAACACCGAATCCACACGTTTGTGGCTTGCCGCAAGCTCGAAGTCTCCACAAGTCACAAGCATGTGGACGCCTCGCAAGCGCTTGCGGTAAATTATTTTTTGTTCCCTTTGACTTGTGCACAATAACGACACTTGTCGGATCGGCCACAAACCCTTGCAAACCTACGCAAGCCAAGACAAACTCTGTATCCAAACATTTGAATTTGTGAAGGCTTACCAAGCCTCGGCAAGCGTGTGGTTCCGGCCTAAAATAGTCACTATGACATATCTATTCGGTTGTTGACTCCTCCAAATATAGGCCCATCTTTAAAAAGAAAAGTTTCTGAGTGTTTAGGTAGTATGTTATTAATTTTAATGTGCATTTTCAGTTTTTAATTTTGTCAGAATTATACTGATGATGGATTTATTAATATGAAAATATAATAGTTATACAAAGAAGTGTTAAAGTATAATGGCTACGTATATTTATTTTTATAAATTATATTAAATATCACTATTTGATAAAAACAATTAAAAATCACGTTTTAACACACTTATATTATAAATCACAATAAACATTGTCTTTGACTCGGTGAATAAGCTGTACAGCTAATGAATTCTGTGCCATGATGTAATAAGAAATTAAATACTTTTAGCTATTTCTCTGTGGTCAGTATCATTCCAGAAAATGGCTGGGTTGTGTGTTAAAGTCTGACACGTACTTAAAAGAAAATCGTAAATTTATGTTATATATACTTTAGTGTTTTTTAACTTTATTTTTGAATATTACGATAACTTAATTGACTGACGTTAAAATGGAGTTTCGAGAGACATTGATAGCTGCACAACGAAATCAACAACAAAAGTCATCTGTTGTAAGTTTTGTTCACTTTTTACGACATAATTATTTTGTCTTTTACAGTATAATTTACAGTATAAGATTATGCATTCTGTCCTACTTCCAAAACAGAATCATAGAATACTGATGGTGTTATTGAATAAAACTCAAAGTGGTAAAAAAACATTTTGTTTTAGGAAGACTTAAGTTGAGACAACAATATTTTGACTGTATGTATTAAATAAAAATTAAATATTTGTTTTAGGATAATATGTACTATAAAGCTCGTTTTGATCCGCCCAAAAAAGAACAAAAAGCTAGAGACAAGTTGTCTGCTAATATTCAGAAATTTTTGGCAAAGAAAGAAGAGGAGGAAAGACAAAAAAAAGTCGAAGCTCAAAAGAAAAGAGATGAACTTCTTGCTATGCGTGACCCAAAGGTAACATTTTTATTGCTTAATTTTTATTGTATAAAGGGTACAATTTATATATTCATCAATTGTTTCAGGGCGTTTTAATTAAAATTTATTGGTGACTATATTATGATAGGTTCCATACTACATTTATAATATCATGGAAAGTATTCCTTATTGAAGTTTTTGTTAATTAATGAAATTTAAAAAAACATCTGCACTCAGTACTGATAAGGCCATCACAAATATTTACTTAACCCTCTGTTTATCAACAGGCTCTAAGAAAAATACAAAAGACACTGAAAGTTATTAAATCAGCCAATAAATCGGTGTTGGCTGATGCAATTGATAATGATCACACGGCTGTGACTCGAGAGGGTCCCGACCAACCGGACCAGGATGATTACGGCTATGAATCTCAAGCAGCAGCAGCTATTTATGAAAAGATGATGCAAAAATATAGCAAGATGCCAGACGAACCAAAATTTTCAGCAGGAAGTATGATTGTTTAATAATTATTACTGTTATAACATTTAAGTGTAAAAGTTTTTCTGGATGTTCGTTAATATTTCATGCAAAAACTACTAAATGGATTTTAATGAAACTGCAAAATAAGATAGCTTATATACTAGAATAAACCAAAATAAAGAGATTTTTTTATTCCAAGAGAATCAGAAAAGCATACAAACATCCACAAGATTGTAAGCCTGCCTTATTTCTTTAGCTTATTTATTACTTATTTATTATATTTTCATAAGTTAACCAACCAAGCTTAGATGAAATGTGATTGTTTCAAATGGGTTAAAAGCAAGTCCAAAGGGCTTGGTTACAAACAAACATACAAATATAAAGATGTAGGTTATTGCTAATAAAAGCATTTAAAAAGGAAGACTTTCAAGAGATTTACATTTATGACTATCAGGCTAAGTGCCCCTTTCTGACAGCTGTTGAGCTAAAACCCTAATAATTTCTATCTAATCCTTAAATTAAAAATATAAGTGTCATGTTATTGGTAACTATAGAGCTAAGTGGTGAATATTGTCCCAAGAACTGATTTTCTTCCCCAGAATATTGGAATAGTCATTAATTGATAAAAATATAATATGCCTTTAATGTGTTATTAAGTTTCAGCATTATTAGACCTTACTTAACCAATATTTAAACATTGTATAGGACTCTTCCAAAGCAAACCATATTAAAATATTATCTCTATTAGGTTCATAAAAAATATATTATACATTTTAGAGAACAGCTCAATAAAAGACATAAATGGGACTCGTGAGAGGGTGAAACATGCACTTCGTCACGCTGATGATCCAGTACCTCATAAAAGAAGGAGAAAGGGCAAGCATGAAGGTAAAAATATATTTGCTACTATTCAAATTATTAATTTGCATAAAAATGTAGTACATCTCTTTATCTTAATATAGCAGGATAAACATATATTTCACTAACAGAATTCAAATTAGAATTAAAAAAAAATTACAAGCTGGGCACTCCGCCAGGGAGTCATATGCAATGCCTTTACTGCTACCGCAGAGACGACAGCCTGGCGTATCCTATGCCCCTGCCACCTTTCAAAGATACCTTTCGAAGCAGTTGTGTGCCCTGTCAGGATCTGCGCTAGGTGGATGAAACTGCGCTTAGCTTTCTGAGCCCTACTTTCGACTCCTGGCTGAGCACCTGCCCACTCAGCGGAGCGGATAGGGAGAAGGTATCTCTTTCGACAGAAACCTCATCGTCTTTCCGGTGTTTTCTCCACTCATGTGCTAGAATCTCGGCGTGCAGGTCCTATGGCGTAGTATCTTCCAGCTATGCAACTTTATTAATAGTTGAAACCTATGATGCAAAAAACATTTTGTTTAGTTAAAAAAAACATTTACAGAAAGAGAATCCTCCCCTCCTGATAAATATGAACCAGAACAAAAGAAAGATGAAAAATCGGAAAAACCAAAAATAAGAAAACCTGCTCCACCACCAATGGATTTTAATCAATTGTTGAAACTTGCTGAACAAAAGAAAAGTGAACCTATTGAGATAGTTGCAAAGAAAGTGACTTCAGAACCTGAGCCAGAACGGCCTATGACAAAAAAACAGAAACGAGAATACGAGGAAGAAATGGCGCGTCGGCAACGTAGACAAGAACGACTTGATGCTGAAAAGCTAGGTGTCAGGAAAGGTATGTAGAAAGTTTAAAGTTCATATAGCTATGAAGGTAGTTTTGAATAAAAGTATTTCTTACCTTTACGTTTTGTAATTGTCACACAATTATTTTAGGTCCAAAAGAAGAGAAGACTGTAATTAAAGAAAAGAAACCAGAATCTATACTGAATGGACGTATTCCAAAACTAAGCGATAGAAACAACGTCAATAAAGTGGATAGACCTAGTGAACCGTCAGGAACATATGAAAGGGAAAAAGTCAAACAAGTAGACCGCGAAAAGATACACAAAATTCAAACAGAAAAAAATAAAATCAAAACAGAAAAGGAAAGAATAGACAAGGAACGTCTAGATAGATTAAAAGCTGAAAGAGACAGAATCGATAGAGAAATGGAAAGATTAAATAAAGATAGGGAGAAGTTAGATAAAACGAAAGCTAAATTAGAATCAAGTAGGGTATTAGACAAAAGTAGGCCAGACAAAATAGTAGATAGATCTAAATTAAGTTCTAAAGAATCTGCTATGAAGAATGGTGCGGATTATAAAAGTCAGAATACATACAGGATAGATAAGAATTCAAATGACGGAAAACCATTACCTCATAAAAGTGATCACAAATTGACAAATGGCCATACTTCACAAAAACCAGTGCCAAAACTAAATAGGGACCTAGATAACAGAAATGGTATTAAAGACACAATGCTACAATCGAAACAAAGACCTTCAATGGCAGGAAGCTCTCCAAAACTGAACGGAATAAGTAGATCAGACACTAAACGTGTAGAAGCCAGCAAAGGCTTGCTTCAAAAGCGTCTTGAAGAGAAAAAGCCTTTGAGCCATAGTCAAAAACCATCACCAAGTTCAAGTAAACCAATATCAAATAGTTTTGATTTTGACAAGCATGTGAATTCACTGGGTAAAAATGATACAAAACAGTTTCCACCAGGCAACGTTAAAAGAAAAATACACCCCAATGATATTAGAAAGAAACCGAAACGTAAGTATTATGTATAGTCTTTCATATTAGAGATTATTCATTATTGATGACATGTTTTTTAGCAATTTTTTAAATATTTATGCAAATAAATAGATCTAATACTAGATAAGAATACAATTCATAACATATGGTAAGTAGTACAGTACAATCTTTGAGACAACATTGTAGTCTGTGTTCTATTGTTGGTGTTGTACTCATTTCCTTTATTATAAATTCAGAACAGAATCTACAGATCTGCATCAGATGATCTTTCTATTTCTGTCGGATACTTTTCAATAGCCTTGGTCATGGTCGTGGAGTGTTATTACAATGACATTTGTAAATGCAATTTTGATAAATGCAAACATAATGGATAAAAACTTATTATATTTTCCAGGGGTAGTAAATTCTGATTCTGAATATGACTCTGAAATGGATGACTTCATAGATGACGGAGATGAGAACATGGACTATTCAAGACACATAAAAGAGATATTTGGATATGACAAATCAAAGTTAGTATGCAATATCACCAATATCTTTTATATCTATCATTATTTATCTTTAACATAATAGGTCTTCTAATATTGAATTCATACACTTCACCTCAAGATATGGTCCAAAGAACTTAGGTTACAGTATGAGGTGTAGAAATAAATTAAAATTTTTTAGTGTAGGTACAAACATTTATCGTGGAATTAACCTTCGTATTAAAGCGGAGGGCTTAGTTTTAATTTCGGTATTATTTTGGTATTCTAAAATCACTTGAAAACAACTGCTAATTGTTACTAGGATTGACCTTTAGATTTATTATAATTTATTAATTTATTTTTCTTTTGTATGTATTTGGGTTTATCCTACTTAAAACTATAGCTTATACAGATAATTATTATTATGATGCTGTGCAGAGTCAAATAGGTTTAATTAAACAAAGGGAATTTGATTTAAGATTTTATTAGTGGACTATTGTGTTCAAAACACATTTTGAAAGAAAAACTATAGCAAAAAATCAAAAATAATCATTAAAATTTACATATATTAATAGCAGTAATGAATTAAATCATAATAACTGTTGTGTTTTAACTGTTGTTTTTAACAATTGAAATAAGATATTTATAAAAAAAAAATATAATATACTCAAACGATTCCAACGCAACATCATCGCTTCTTTCATTTTTACGTAGACCGACAGTGTCTTCCAAGAACGAATCGTCCCGAATTTCATTTGTTTTATGCCCTCTAATATGTTTTAAAGTTGACCATTCAACGTGCATTAGAGAGATATAAATTTGATTTGATTGAGAGAGGCAAAAAACAAATAGAACATTAGACATGAAAAGGTTGAAATCTTATATTATTACTAACCAGGTATCGAGATTTGGATGATGATGATGATCCGGATATGGAGTCCAGTTTCGCGCGGCAGCAACGCGAGGAGTATATTAGTAAAAAAATTGGTAAGATTTATGTATTCTCTTATAGTACAGCATAGTATATTTTTAATTATACAATATTAATTGTTTATGGTGAGGCAGAGAACCGCCACAGGTACAAACCCGACGCCATGAAGCCATGGAAGTCACACTCCACGGCTGGCGGGGCGCAACCCCCCACTTACTATATCACTGGGTGAAACCAACCGGCTCACCTCACTTCCGACGAAGCATTAGGGCTATTAGCATAGCTCCATCCGAAAAAAAAACCAATAATAATTATATCAAAGTATCACATAGTAATAACCTAACCCGTAAAAACATGTGTGTACTGGGTACTAGGAATTTCAATATGTTTAAGAAATATACAAATTATCTGCATTTGGCTGGGATTTTACCTGGTATAGGTATATAAATGATGTCTTGAACTAAACTTATTAAGGAGTGTGGTAACTAAGTAGTGTGTAATTTATTTTATTTACAGGCATAATGGAAGACTTAGAAGATATGCGTATGGAAGCTATGGAGAAAAATAAAAAGAAGAAACGTAGAAGAATAAGTGATGATTGAAATAACAATGACTGCACTCGTTAACGGACCAAGAATATATTGTGAACTATAAATGATCTATTATTTATTAACTATATTGTACTTTATTAATTTTATAGGCAAGTTGTTACTATTATATATTTGTTTCTATATATAATATAAAGTGTTGGAATTATGAATTAGGTAATATATCTGCACAAAGGTGATTAAAATAATGAATATATTGTACAATGACATAATATTTTGTTCACTTGACATGTGAATATATTTATTTTTATTTTATTCAGTTGTATTTTTGTAACTGATTTTGTGTTTGATAAGTATTGGTGAAGGATGTGATATAGGTATGTATCAGACAGTTTAAAATGTAGGCTATTTTACTGCTTATCCTGAATTAAGATTTACAAATCGAATAACGCCCAATTTATAAATGATCCAAAAAATATTCTACGGTTCAAGTTTTAATATTAAGTTACCGCCAGAAATGTTTGATGACAAATGTTAATTTTATATGTAAATTTGTTCGATTTTGATCATTTATTATAAATTACAAACAGTGACGTCATTTATGTTAATAATGCGTGACGCGGACGCTATTTTATCTGAAGAGATGTAATCAAGTGTCACAATGTCACTGCCATACAATATAGAAGTAGAACTTCAGTGTATGGAAAGTGACAATCGAGGAGCGTTGAATAATGATGACGTCACAGTACCAACATGATCAATTAATTATTAAATGTGAGTTTGCTAACAATTCGATTCGTCTAATACTACTACATAATATGATATCCGTTATATTAAACAGCTCTATTGTAGACTGTTTTTGAACTGTTATTAGCAGCTGCTAGTGATGAACACTCTAATAGGGATGTTGATTGATTTTTTTAATTGATTTTATTTGATAGATATACCATAGTAAGTGTAAGCACGAAAAAAATACTTGTTAAGAAATATGTCCTATTTTAACAAAATGTTGTGTAAAGAAAAATAGTTTTTAAAATTACCGCTAAAACACTCCAAGCTGTCATGTAATCGTGATTACGTCACACACCGTTAGACAGCTCGCGCAGTGTTGTGAGTTATGACAGTTTGTACTTAATTCTCTGGTCAGTGACGTCGTTGCCTTATATTGGCGATTGCAGTCACGTCATAATGCATGATAAATAACGTATTTAAGATTATTTTTCTAAATGTTAAGACAAATAAGTAGACTTTTGAAATGTTATTTTAGGTTTTCAAATACTGTCTTTAATATGTGAACATAACTGTACGTGAATTTGTAACACGTGTCGACATCCCTATACTCCTCAATATCACGCTAATTTTTTGCCTTCAGTTAGTGACAAAAAGTGAGCAAGTTGGGAATGTTAGATCTCATTGTTGATGGATATTTTAATATATTGGACACCAATTTTATTTGGAGTAATATAGTAAAATATGCTAGTGTAGGTATGTAGTGCGCTTGTCAATTTTTTTAATAAATGTTGATATTCTCCTTGCTTTAATAAATTAATGATTTAAAATTTTTTGATTATTCAATGATATTTGTTTTTGATTGTTCAGTGTTGCCAAATATAAACAAAGTTATTATAATTGCTTGTGATCAAGAATAAAATGTATGTGGAATATTTTGTAAAATGGATTAAAGTGTTTAAACAATGAATGATTGCAATCAAGATTTGTAACAATTTTTTATTATTACCAATTACTTGATCTTTTTATTTCTTATAGTAAAAAATATATCGAGCAATAATAATTACTCGATAAATATAATATAAAATATTTAGTGATGTTATTGGATGATATCTTAAATAGTGTATCATTTGAAGTAGCCTTAATAATTCTCTACTTGTCTTTTATATTTTCAATATCATTATAAGATAAATCAATGCAGGTAACAAAGTTAAAGACAAATCTAAGTAAACTAAGTTACTTACAATCCCATACAATGTAAAATGTCTTAAACATTGTCTTTATAATAAATAACACCCAAAATTTTAATCAAGAAGCGTAGTATGACATGTAGGTTGTACCCTTACACGAAAACGTAAAGATAATGCCTTATGTACTGTAATGTATTTAATTGTATTTTTTGTAACATATTAAAATGTACATAACAAAAATGTATAAAGGTATTGATGAAAGTTATTTTATTTGCTTTAATTTTCAATATCCTTTTGGAACGGAGTTCCTTACGGCAGGCTTGGAAAAAAATGTGATAGTAAAACCGTAAGAAAAAGTGCGTGGAATAAAAGCGTAAAATGAGACGTGCGCAGGCGCGACAGTCGCATGCACAAGCGAATAGTGTATAATACCTTTCTTTTTAGCCGAAGGCACTTCGTTCCTACCTGGTGTCCCGCGACACCACATTTTTTATTTTTTTATTACATTATTCTGAGTATTCTATTTTACATTTTTCTATGTCATAGTATTTAATTATTGTGTGTAGACGACGTGTTGGTCGGCCAATAACCAAATGGGAAGACGATCTCCGTGCAGTGGCAGGTCCGCGTTGGATGAGAGTAGCAAGGGAAGGGATCGGTCGTCTTGGCGTTCATTGAGCGAGGCCCATGTTCGGCAGTGAACGGATAAAGGCTGATGATGATGATGTATAGAAGATGACTAGTCTGGGAGTTTTTTATTGCTACGTATCGTGAATGTATTCTGTCTCTTATGATATTCTATTTTTACATCCAATTAAAATAGCTTCTCGGCGGTGAAGAAAAAAAAAGTTGAACCATTTTCTTTAGATATTCCCATTGCCAGCCCCAGTTTTAGGTTAAATGCGACAGCCATTCGCCCGCGGCCTTGTTATTGTTATCGATTTTTTTTAATTCAAAACGGTACCGGAAAAGTATCCTATTTGAATGACAATTGAATAATTTACCACCTGTTCCAAAGCAAGCCCACTGAGAGACCAGCAAAGCAAACTCGATGGAACTATTTTTTTCAAATATTCTATTACTAATTTACATGCTATCCTGAAATGTCTGGGAGGAACTCCCTATTCTTAACGTGTGGTATGGTATCTTTCTTGAAGTCTTTTTACCTTGTGGCTCGAAGAGTATAATATATTTGTGGCTTGTAACAATCTTTACTACCTTTACTACACAAGCGCTCTTTCATAACTTTTTCAAATTTATTGATTAATAGGTTTTGAGCGTTTTCTGTAGTTCCTATTGTAAAATCGTATTAAGTCGCCTTTAAAAGAATAGTTCACTTTTGCATGTCTAATCACTAGTGCGTCTAGTCTATGTCCTATTGATGAAGAGCCTCTAAAGATGTGTCCTGTGTTAGTCAGATCTGAGACACTCCCCTTCAAGTGCCTGAAGGCAACTTGCAGTGAATTTAGTGCAGAGAGGAGAGGAGTCCCACATATACATCCGTCATCCATACCCACTCTTAACGTAGAATAAAAGTCTAAGCTGCACAGATAATTTTAGTTTTTCTTCACATCAATCGCTTCAATATTACCGTCGTTAACGAAGATAATATTATAAGCATGGGATATTTACGTAGGCTTGATAAGTCTACTCGTGACGTTATTGCTCTCGCCTTCGTTTAATACATTTCGTGGCTAAGTTTTTTGGTCTCGTGGGCTTTGGTGTATTTTATTGATTTTAAATACTTAGCACTGACTGATTTAAAACGGGTCAACCCGACAACCTTCTCATCGTCCACGTCCGTCTTCTTGGAAATATCAGTTTGATCCCTATATGAATCTGTCCTTACTTTTACCCTCCATACAGGAAGTATAAAATATAGATATAACGAGTCGTATCGGCTTTTCCATAGTATTCATGTACACAATAATGAGCCCCAATTTTAGTTATCACTTCTGTCAAATCCTGCGCTAGACACCCCCGATAGCTTAGCACCTAATAAGTCTAGGTTACCTAAGAATGTCATAACCGATCCTGTTGATAAAATCACAGAACTGTTAAAGCGCGACGCTGAAGCGCGACGTAAGCTACAACACACACTCAGACATAACACAGCCGGTGTTAGGCACACATTCACACCGCATGGGCCCCGGGGTCGTATGCGACGTCGAACCCTACACTCCGTTGACCAGTTGATCCGGATCAACCGCGACAGCATAGGCTCAGATCAGCTACGAGTCGACACCAATATAGACCGTGTAATCACCGATAGCACTCTGCTATCGGCAGCTTGCTCGGGTCCCGCGCTTGACCCGCCTCCCCCGCTACCGGGGGAGGGGAGGGCCGGCCCTCACGATAGGTTTCTAACGTCACCCGTTCCAAACCAGTCGACCGTAGCTTACCAAGTTAGGTACAAACCCGACGCCATGAACATGGCGGGGGGCAACCCCCCAAATTTTTAACGTCATAGGATGATCCAACCGGATCACCCCATTTCCGATGACGCATAACGGTCACTAGGACCATTAGCATAGATCCAACCGAAAAAAAAAAAAAAAAAAAAAAAAACCTGCGCTAGAATCGAGTACGTGTCAATGCTATTGTAGCGAACTAATCAGCGCCGCATGACTTCCCGCGTAAAGATTTAAGCGAGTACTTATTTAAAAAGGCGCGCTCTATTGTCAAAAATTCTGTTTCCTAACTGCGACCATTCGTTCAACATTACGTTCGGACTTCGGACTCATCTATATTTTGTGCCGCCATAGTTCGGACCTATATAATATATTATACTCTTTGGTTCGGACTCCTTTTATAATCTATACTGAGTGGTGACAGCAGTGGCACTTGACATTTGACAAATTATGACATTTGTCAACACATTTGAAATTTGAATTTGAAGTTTGAAGGCCAAAGCCTTGAAAATTAAAATTGTCTCCAAGCACAATTTCAAAACTCCTTAGTTTCATAATTTTTTGCAGTTTGCATTTATAGTTACTTAACCGTAAAAGAAGCACGTCTTTTTATATCATTATATTGATAGCTTGGAATAAGAATCAGTATTTACTTTCACAGGACGACGTTGAGGTTTAAATTCTTCAAATTTAGAAGAACTATTCACTCAGGTGGCTATTGATCCCATTTTTTGTTTACTTCTAGTGATTATTTTATTTTAATCTTAACTTTAAATTTTAGCTATGAATCTATTATCAAATGTTAGTGACTTGCCAGAATTAAACAAGCCAAATGTGCATATAAGGGATAAAGAAGATCTCTTGAAGAAGATAAATCAAATTATATCTGATGGACACAGGAAATTGCAAATAGTAACAGATTTTGATCACACACTCACAAGGCATAATATGGATAATGGAAACATTGTTCTTACTAGTTTTGGTAAATATCTATATTTTTATTTTTCTATTTCCCTGTGATATTAAATATATACATTGTAGTTAAAGACTGATTTAAATAACAGGTTTCACTTTTTTTCATTAATATTTTAATACATTGATGTAATTAATCATCAATCATTGTCAAGTACATATTTTCTATTTTGTTTATTGGTATACTTAATTTTACATAAGTTACTCTTTCTGACCCTATATTTTTATTCAAAAATGAATCTTAGATTTCTACTCATATTCTGACTGTGCATTAACATAATTCAAAGGGCATCGTATATCAAAATAGTGTCAATAATTAATATAAGTTGACAGGCTAAGGTGATTTATATTGCCTGGGTGAAAAATAATGTTTTGCTGCTTAAAAAGTAAAGTGTATATATCCCACTGCTGAATTGGTATCCACCACAAAATCAGACGTATTGAACGTACGAATCAGTAGGGTATTGAGCTGATGCACAGGCCCAATGTGGTTGGGTGAACTTCACATATCTTCAAGACTTAATCTCATCGGGCATTTAGGTTTCCTCGCAATGTTATACTTCACCAGTGAGGGAGCTATGGTCTTTTGTCCAATTGCATTTAGAATTACAGAACAGACGCTTAGAAAAACACATTTCAAGGATCTTGAACCCATACCTCTCACTCATGAGGCCGAACCAATACTTGGACCATTATTATTTTTATATAAAAAAACATCATTATAATATCAATCCTAAAATATTTTGTCATTACTTTTCATGACAGTCAACTATTGAGTATAAAAAACTACTGCATTTGATAGGACAATAGTTTGAGTGAACAAAATAATGGAATATGGCTGGGGCCTCAGCTCTTTAGTTTTACATTTATAAATATCATTTGATAAAATGCAGTTATGATGAAATACTTTGCTATAGGGAAAGTAATTGTTTAGTAAATTAAATGAGACCTTGAGAATTGTCTAAGGTTGAGTTTGTACTTTGAATACTAATGACTACCACAATTCAAGAACATTCCAATTATTTAAGACTAAAAATATAATATTTGACTTTGATTTGTATGAATTTACATTACCAAAGACATATACCAGAAAAATATCTATGTTATGTTATCCAGTCACACAAATTATGTGTGACATAATTACAATTGTGTTAAGTAAAATAAATTAAATATACTGTACAGGTATTCTTTCATCATTAATTTTGTAAAATTTCTTTACATTTAAATTGCAGGTATGTTTCGAGAATGTCCCTCCATACCTCAAAATTACAGAGATGAAGATAACAGATTGTCAGCCATTTACAAACCGATTGAGGTAGACCCTGTTATGGGTGTTGAAGAAAAAACAAGGCACATGGTGGATTGGTATGTTGCAGCTCATAAACTATTGAAGTAAGTTTTGTTCTATATTTAAAATACATTGTTTGAAAATGTTTTTTGATTACATTCACAGTCTTATACTTATATATATATCAATATGGAAACAATTTTTCTGTGTCAGTCAGTACAATGCCTGGCTTTCTGGCTGGAAAAAAGTAGGATTACTACATTATTTCTATACATTTATGTATTTGTTGCCTGATAAAAGAAAACATAAGAAACTATTGGTAGTTTCTATTTATTGGTAGTTTTCCAACAACAACCACAAATGAAAGGGTAATCAACAAATTGTTTTTAATTGCTATTCCACTTAAAATAATAAAAATAAAATTGTCTTTTTCAGAGGTATGAAATTTCCCAGAAATGAATTAGTTGAAATTAGCAAAAGAATGATAGATTGCTTCAGGTAAGACAAATTTTAGAATAATTAGTTATAATTTGAGAGTTGAGAGGTTTTTTCGACTCGAATTCATAAACACCACTTGAATATTTGGGGGCTCCTCAAACAACTAAGCACGCCTTAAATCCATATGTCATCAAAATGTAAGCAGTTTCCAAATTTGAGTTGTGATTGAGTATTTGGGCATCAGTGCTTAATAGACAGGTGACGAACAATACATGCAGTAGCCACAGGTTCAAATAACTTGAGCCTGGACAGGTGTATAACATACAATAAGAGTAGCTTCATCATCATCATCATCATCTCAGCCTATAGCTGTCCACTGCTGGACATAGGCCTCTCCAATGGTTGCCCAGCGCGACCGGTCCATTGCCACCTCCGTCCAACGAGACCCAGGTTTTTACTAGGTAGAGTAGCTTAGTGTCAAGGTACTGTTAATATTAAAGAGTGTATGCTTATAAAGTAGTGTTAGTATAAATAATTTTCTGTAGCAACACTGTAACAGACAAATATCAATTAAATATATTTGTAATGTAGGATTGGTGTAAAGGAGTTGATATTGTGGAGCCAGACGCAGCAGGTTCCAGTGCTTGTGTTCTCAGCAGGGCTCGGAGAGTGTGTGGTGGCCGCACTCACTTCTGCCAATTTCCTTCTACCACATGTTAAGGTATTTGATTTTCTCTTTCTTATATATTTTGACCATTAGGAGGGTTGGTGTAAGGCCGCATTTAGCTTGGGTACCACCATGCTTGTTTTTTTGGTCAAAAAATTTGTGTTTCAAAGTAAAGAGCAGGAGCCAGGACAGGCAGTGTAATCAACTGGCACAGACACAGAGACAAATCATGTAATGTCTAATGATACACAATAATTAATTGCCCAGGTTAACTTGTCTATGTTAATGGGTGATGCATGCTGACCTCTGACCCACCATTACTTGTCGGCCCGTTTCTGCTATCTATCTATTCATCATCAATAAAAAACTTGCTGCAATTGTTATTATCAATAGATGTAATTGTATGTGTACATTTGATTTTATTATTTTTACTATGGGAGTCCAAGCAGGTGGTAGAGGCTAGCCATCTTCTCCATGGGCGTAGCCAGCCTTGGGCTCAACGTGGGGCAACTTACCCCGCCTCCCCGATTTTTTGTGAATTGAGCTGTTTAACCTATGCCAATTTGTTAATCTGTAAATTTAGAGGGTTTTGTTTTGATCGCCCTTTTTTTAATGTATTTTTTGTTGAATTCGGCCAGGTCAGACCCAGGGTGGGGGAAGCGCCCCAGCTTGCCACAGTGTGGCTACGCCCATGATCTTCTCTATGTTTTTTAATTTCAATAGAACACGGATTTTAACCAAGAATAATTCGCGAGGCTATTAAAATTATAAAACCTTGGAATCCCATAATAAAATAATAAAACCAAAATCCACATAATATGACAGTAGGACTTCAGTACTCCCGAGACTAGGGTTTCCAGGTCGACAATCCCAAAAGCCGGACAGACCAGCCAGTTTTGCCGGACATTTGGGTAGAAAGACCGGATACCCTACATAATTGAGTATTTTTTTTTTTTTTTTTTTTTTTTTATTTATTTAATAAGGACACCAGCAGTACACACATGATAACATTTTTGTGATAATATACAATAACGAAGCAAAATAATTCTGATGTGTGTACCTTTGTAGGTGACACAGCATTCACAATATTATGTCAAGTAAGTTATTAATAATTATAATTAGTAACAAATTAAATTAATAAATTAAATTATAATTCAATGCAACAGTAATTAATAGTAATAGATAATTAATAACGATAAATGAAAATATTACATAATAATTTCGAAGGACTAATTGGACTGATTAATCATAAGGTTAAATATTAATTTAAGTTTTGATGTCGTAGTGTTGTAACACTTTAGTTCTGTAGCTTTTAAATGTGTCGTGAAATACGTCGATATCGGTGATCGCGCTACATAGCTCGTTATACGTATTACAGATTCTTGTAATTGAGGTTTGTGTACCTAAGTTGGTTCGAGAAAAGGGGCCCCGAAAAAGTTTAACTATTGGATGACGTGGCAGGTTGGATGGAACACCGATAGAAAAGTGCAATAGTAAGTCGGAGCAGCCGGTCCGCCCGTTTACCAATTTGTGGAAAAGGAGGAGGTCGTGGGCTGTTCTACGAGTCTTGAGCGCAGGTATTTTAAAGAAGCCTAGGCGCTGGCTGTAAGGGCTCCTATGCGAGACACCGCTACACGCATACGCCAGATGTCGAGTAAAGGACCTCTGGATACCCTCAACTCTTTGCGAATGAACCGCGTGGGTGGGGTTCCAAATCGAGCTGGCATATTCCAGTCTACTTCGCACTAAGCTATTAAAAAGTAGTATTTTGGTGCTGTAATGAAATTCTTTACTGTTGCGCTTGATGAATCCTAAGGTTTGCGCAGACTTCTTAACGATTTCGTTAATATGGGAGTTGTAGCGGAGTTTGGAGTCTAACGTGATACCAAGATCGCGAATTTCATTGACTTCCATCAGTGCTGTGGTCCCCAATTTGTAACACGAAGGGTAAGGAACTTTCTTCCTTGTATATTTAATGTGAAAGCATTTTTTAGGGTTCAGCATCATTCTATTAGTTAGACACCACGAACTCAGATTGTCAAGATCACTTTGTAGAAGTGAGGACTCTATATACGATGAAACATTTCTATATATTTTTAAATCGTCTGCGAAAAGCGAAATGTTACTATTTTTGATGACGAGAGAGATATCGTTAATAAATAACGAGAACAGTATGGGGCCCAGGTGCGTGCCTTGAGGTACGCCAGACTCAGCGTAATATATTTGTGACTCGTAGCCAGCAACTGTCACCAGCTGAGACCTTCGCTCAAGATAAGAGGCAAACCATGACAGCAGAGGACCAAAAATGCCACAGCCCTCTAGCTTTGATAGTAATATTGTGTGACTGACTTTGTCAAATGCACTCGTAAAGTCGGTATATATAGCATCCACCTGCAAGCCCGCATCCATTTCACGTGACAGGTGTGATGTAAATGAAAGAAGATTTGTCTCAGTGGAACGACCCTTTCGAAAACCATGCTGAGCGTCGCTGAGGCTAGCTTCGATATGACGCGTTATCGACGGGCAAACCAAAGATTCAAACACTTTAGAGAGAGCTGATAGAATGGATATGGGTCTATAGTTTGAAATGTTGCACTCGTCACCTTTTTTATGGATTGGAACGACGCGAGCTTTCTTCCAAATCGAGGGAAATTTACCAACATGAAGTGAACGATTAAATATAAGGAAAAGTGGAATAGCCAGCGCTGAACCACATCTTTTAATAAAAATCGGAGGAATTCCGTCTGGACCTGCTCCCTTATAAATGTCTAATTTCTTTATATGTGCAAGGATTTCCTCTATGGATACACTGAGGCAGCCCAACGACTGTCCACAATAAGCTACGTCCGGTAACCTAGCGCTACTGGTGTCACAAGTGTACACAGAGGAAAAGTAATCAGCGAAAAGTTTAGCGATGTCAGGACCTGCGCTGGCGGTGTACTGATCAACAAACATTGTAGCAGGTATGGAGGCGTTTCCTTTACGTTTGTCTTTAATACACCGCCAGAAGGCCTTAGGATTTTCCCGGATATTACTCTCAAGCCTCTTTTTATAGTCCCTATAGCATTTATTATGTAATTTTTGACAGCGACTTCTTAGAATATCATACTCTACTTTATCTCTAGGGTTATTGTACTTCAGATATCTCTGTCTTATTTTATGTTGTTCCGATTTAAGTTTAATCAAAGATTTTGTAAACCATGGTGGATGTCGCGATTTTTTTGGTTTACGTTTGGGGACATGTGTTTTAATAACGTCGTGCAGAGTATTATATAGAGATTCAGTCATATCATCGACATCGTCGCAAAAAGTGAATTTTTCAGTCCAATTAATCTTACATAAATCAGAGTTTATCCTAGTGTATTCAGCCTTGAAAAAGTTATAATCGTTTCGATATTTGGGTTGTAAATGATTGGTATGTAACAGTGGTATGTTCAACAATAAGTTGGGATGTTTGGAATCTAGCTTACTTATAAGTTCAGGCGGCTGTATTACTTTCGTGTCTTTAATAGTACTTAGCACTAAGTCTAACATTTTTCTATCTGAGTTAGGAATATTATTAAATTGATATAAATTGTTTGTGCAAATAAAGTCAATAAGTAAGGAACCCAGAGTACTATTATCACAAATCGGCAACAAAAAATTATGGTCGTTATGAGTAGTCCAGTTAATAAAACCTAAGTTAAAATCCCCGAGCAGTATTTCCTCAGTATTTATATGTTCCTACGACAAAATTTTTTTATTAGTATGACAAATGTACCGTTTATTTTGGCCGGACACGCAATCAAAAAGCCTACTCGTAACTATAGTTTCTAAGGATCCGAAACGTCGGGCATTTAAAAACTTTATAAACCGCGATAAAATCAGTAGTAGTTGTTTCATTATGAGAAAAATTCGCGTAAACATAAGAAAACCATTTTATATATTGACAATATTTAAAGGAATTATTTTTAAATGTTTAGTGTTGGGAAAATGTTAAAAACCAAGTGATAAATAATGTCTTACGTGTAATCACTTAACAATATTATGTTATAAATAGGTTTTCTGTTGCAGGTTGTTTCAAATTTCCTTGCCTTAGACGAGAATGATACAATAATCGGCATAAAAGGTGAAGTCATACACACATACAATAAAAATGAAGCAGCAATCAAGAAAACCGACTATTACGAACTTGTGAAGGAGAGGAACAATGTCCTGCTAATGGGAGACAACATAGGAGACGCGGGCATGGCTGAAGGTATGGACCACTGCGATGTCATCATCAAGATAGGCTTTCTGGGTAGAAATACTGAAGCGAACCTCCAGAACTACATCAACAAGTTTGACATCGTCCTTGTCAATGATCACACCATGGACATAGCCAACGCAATATTAAAACGGATGCTGTGATCACCTACCTCATGATATTCAGCGCATTTATTGTGCTCTAGAGAATTTGTTTATACATAATGTATTTAATCTATACTAATTTATGTTTGTACATTTGATTTAACTTATATAAGATTTTGATACAAGTTTTATCATAATTTCTTATGATTCAAGAAGTGCTATTTTTTTTATATATTTAGGTAAGGTTTAAATGAGTCCGTGTTTGGGCTAGTTATAAATATTTTTTAATGCTGTAACTACACACATAGCATTGTTGTAACATTATATTTAATAAGAATGTTTAATTATTTATTACTAGCACATTTTATTTAAAAGAGTAGTTAGCATATACCATTCAAATAATGTCCAACAATTAAAAAAAAAAAAACATAAATTAATTGTGTTTTTGATTTATAATTTATATAAAATTACTACTATAATTAAATATATATAAATGAAGTGATTTACTACGAAAAAATAATAATTTTATAAATATAATTTATACTATGTTATATTGTAGCAGTTAAAGATGGCAAGTAAATTCAAGTAGTATTCAAAAAAGTAGCTTCTTCCACTAATTAATTATTTTTAATAAAACATAGTTGAATGAAGATATTTTTCATATCATTTGAGTTAACTATATTTGTATCATGGATTTTTGCCTAAAATATTTAAAATTACAGTTGGTTTTTATAAGAATTTCCCTTATTATTTGAATTATTTTAACCCTTTGCCGGCTACAGACCTATTATATAGTTAAATTACTGAATGGCAAAAAGACATTTTTTTTTTAATATTCAGCTTTATCTTCGTCAAAATGATATATGATGTTGAAATAAAAATATATTGTTTTAGTCAAGAGATACATAAAAATAAACTGATAGACTTATGTATGTGATTGTCTATGTTATGTAAGCTGACTGTATTATGTAAGCTATTTAAAACGGGATATATGTATGGTAAATATCCCGTTTCAAATAGCTTAAATAATGAAAATAACCATGTTAACCCTTTAACCGCTTACGTCGGATTTGTCCGACAAATATTTTCGGGTCCCTTTCGCTTGCGTCGTATATCTCCGACCGAAAACCATAACTAATTGTTTAGTGTGATTTTTTATTTATTAAGCTGTTTCCCATCAAAAACTATATTTTTAGTTTCACAGCGCCGGGCGCTGGGGGCACGACAATTGATTTGAAGTCGGGCGGTTAAAGGGTTAATTTAAAGTCCTATACTATATTATGATTCATACTCAGAACATTTATGATAAATTATTGTAATGTCTTGAAACTGAGTTCTGAAAATAACCCACTATTGAGAATGACCTGGGCTTGTAAAAGGTACATTTTACAAAACACAAATCAATGTTGGCTGTGCAGATACTACTAGTCAGACGTAGAAAGTAAATGCTACTACTTAAAATGTATTATTATAATTCAGTCATAAAAAAAAAGAAATAGTATGACTATTGGAATAAGTACAAATAATTATGAGCATACTTTGCATACTATGAGAACTTTTATGCCCTCTTTTTTACTAAAGAATGTTTCTATTTAATCTGTGGCATCATAGCTTTTGAATGAGAGAACTGATTGGATGCGTTTTTACATGAACATAGGTTCTCTAGGCATTTTTTATTCAAATCGCTTTAGCTCTTTCAAACTCATCAGCTCTTTACAGCTTTGATTTTTTTATAAATATGCAATACGTTTTCTGTGTGTGTAGTTACGGTAGCATAATGTTAGATGGCTTATGGATTTTTGTTCAAAACGCTTAGTCATAATATGCGGGCTTACTTGTTGTATATTTTTATTTACATAGATGTAGTTTCACTGTGTCAAACACGAGATTTTATTAAGTTACTGAAATGTAAATATATTTTGTTATACACATTATGTATTTTTATTCGGAGAAGGGTTTCAATAAAACAAAGGTTTGTAAAGAAATTAAATATTTCGTTTTTAACATTAGATATAAAACAACACAAGGGGGTTGGTATGTATTTTCTAGTCATTACTGTTTGTCGTTGTCATGTAAATGCAACATACATAACACTGCCGTTTTAATATGTTTTGACACACACATATATTATATGTTAACATAAATACAGTAAATGACACATTTGTTTTTTTTACCTTGCTTTATTCATAACACTGTTCAAAAACAAGTTTTAGTTTATACAAATAACATTTTTTTTTGTTTATCTCATTTAATTTAAAAACTATAATACTAATATGTATGAGATAAATTTGACAAGGCACTAAACTAAAAAAAAATCATCACCAGTCACCCAAAAGGACATAAAACTCCTAAGTCCTACAGATCTGAATATAACACAATATTTTTAAGTACCCTCAATTTAGCTTGACGCGAAGTTAGCAACCAGTGACGTCACGAAGTAGAATTTACACCCGTATTCAAGAAGCGTACTTGGCTAAGTAATTAAACAATACTATGCAAAGAACGCTTCTATAGTCGGGTTTTATATGGGTTTGACAGACACAGTTGCGGATTTCATTCTATGAATTGACTTGAAAAACCCTATGCGTTCAAGAGTATTGTGACACCTTAAATTATTGTTTGTCAATACGGGTGTAAGAATCCTCTTCTTAACTAACTTCAGTCAAGTTATATTGCACGTTGTATGATTTAAGTCGTCGTTTTAAATATGTCTGATATTAACATTAAATGCAGAGATACGACGTCACTAAACTATAATTAAATGGCCACCGATAGTGATTCTAGTGAATATGAAATGCATGTTTAAAACTACGTAATGAAAAGACTGACATTACAGATATTGTGTCAGCACTCCATACTTGGCAAGCGACTCGAATGATAGGATCCAAGCAAACAGCATTATGACTGGAAAATACATGCGTCAGTTTCAGAATAACTAATTATCCTAATTCAACACAACAAATTAAAACTCTAAAATGAACAACAGTCTTAGATGGTACGTGTTATTTACACAAATATATATTTACTTTTACAAAAATATCCTACTGTACATATATAATAACAACTATATAGAAATATATCCTTCTGTATGTACATCAAGAACTGTATTAAAAATAGTTGAATCTTTAGGAATCTTCGAGTCGCAAGAAATACACTGCTAGAGAGATCTTATGGTTTTATAAACTAAGTATGTATATAAATATACTAATATAATATTAAGTATGTAAATTTTATGAAAAATACTGGGCAAATAAATTATCTGCAACCTTATGAAACCACAATTTAACGGGTTTTTTTTCTAACCCTAA
Source organism: Lycaena phlaeas (assembly GCA_905333005.2). NCBI lineage: Eukaryota > Metazoa > Arthropoda > Insecta > Lepidoptera > Lycaenidae > Lycaena > Lycaena phlaeas. The sequence goes on from HG995174.1 coordinate 3,803,801, forward strand.
AAAGATATCACAAAATCATTTTATTTTTTTTCTTCTTTTTTTTTACACTGGCAAATCGTCGATAAAGGTGTCACGATTAAGAAGACTGAATACTTTTTTGAGATATTTTTGTTGGGATAATATTTATTGGAGAAAGTTCTGTGCGGGACACAGGGTCAAAAATGACAACTTGAACAAATTGGACTTGTCAGTCCTTGGACTAGATGATTCGAGTAGAAGCAGGCGTCTATGCTCTACAGATTATAAAAAATGACTGGCCTCGAAGTTGAGTCACTTTGGCCGAAATATATTTATTATTTATTGGTGATCATTTCTCTAATTTGTATATTATTGTCAGTTAAAATTATGTTGTGAATGAATTCTATAATTTAAGTGAAGATACTACAAGCCTGAAAATTAAGGTAAGTTGAAGTCATTATTTGAATTACTCATATACTACACTATTCACATAAATTGCACGTTACGATGACACCTGAGATTATAGTAAGCTAATTTTATTGAAAATTACCTACAAAAATATATACCTACACTAATACCTATATATTGTCTGACCGCGATTGCGCGACACAAAATGTCGTCGCGTCGCACAAGTGCGGTCAAATGAGATGGGAATGTCAGATGCAGCATTCACGCCAGTGTATTTCTTACGCGAATCAAGCAACGAAACCTTAGCGTTGGTTTCGTATTTTACATATTTTTAAGATACTATAAGGTATCGTATATAATATTACGAACCGAAATAAGTCTCAGAACGCGTGCAGTCTCGAACAAGGCAAGTACGCTTTATAAGCTACGACAGAGGAAGCCTGTAATTTTTCATACAAAAATACACATCCGCTACGAATTCATCACAACGAAATGAACATGGCGGCGGTTTTCAACCGTCGCCTTAGAACCTTCACTCACCGTTTGCCCGCACGCATCGCACATTCTTATAATTAAAGACTAAGGGCTTAGAGTAAGAATTAAGTATTCTAGAAAGTTCAGTTCTTTCTTACATAGATGGTAAAAGCTAGTGACGTATAGAACAAAGCATAAGGGCACCGACCGTGGAAGAACACTCAGGTTATTTCTATTTAATCGAGAACATTCTTTTCCTGGCTAGTGAATTTCATAGACTAATTCACTTGAATATTGAAATTATGTTAATAAATTAGCAGGCAGTGCATTGCCAATCTGAAATATTAGTGTGAGCGTATATGGCGAAAGCTCAACATACAATATCTTGCACTAAGCCCTTTATTGGAGAACTGCTCCTATGGTAAGGTTGGTACCGGGCTTAATCGTAAGGCAGATCTCGTGTTGATTTTCTCGAATCACGTCCTTGGTCCCGCGTTTCTAGTAAGCGATATATCTATAGTAGGTCTAAGGGATCACAGCCTGTTGCAGCGGGCGGGGGACGCGCGCGACGTCACGTGATGGCCGCCACGTCCGAGTTGGTTTTCTGCAGGCCGTCCTCGTCGGTGGGCCTGCGACGATCATTTATGTTATTAGATATGAATAATAAATCAGTTTACACTTAAAATTTGATATAAATTACTTGTAATATGAGCGACGGTGGTCCAGTGGTGGATGGACTCGGCCTCTTATGCGAGAGTCCGGGTTCGATCCTGACCAGTGTGCGCCTTGAAATGGGTTTTTCTAATTTCTAAGTGCACCCCAAACACGAGACCATCGCTCGCTCACCGGTGAAGGAAAACATCGTGAGGAAACCTGCATGCCTGATGAGATTGAAAGTCTTTGAAGGTATGTGAAGTTCACCAACCCGCATTGGACCAGCGCATTGGTGAACTATTTGCCCATTACCCTCCTCGCCTGATTTCGAGGAGGAGACCCGAGCCCAGGAGTGGGACATAAAGGGTTGATACTTTACTTGTAATATGATCAGAATTCAGGTCGGATGTTTTTTACTCAATCGGGGCTTGTTTGAAAAAAGAAATGCTACGAGAATGTTCCAGTGGAACATGCATGAAGTGTAAAGCCGGAACCGCACGTTCACACATTCAAACATGTGAATACAGAGTTTGTTTTGGCTTGCGTAGGTTTGCAAGGGTTTGTGACCGATCCGACGAGTGTCGGTATTGTGCACAAATCAAAGGGAACAAAAGAGAATTCGCCGCAAGCGCTTGCGATGCGTCCACATGCTTGTGACTTGTGCAGACTTGGATCTTGCGGCAAGCCACAAACGTGTGGATCCGGTATAATAATCATTTACACATTAAACGACTATCTGAGCTGGATTCCAAGCGAGATGAATTGAAAGCCCGACCATCAGCTGCTATCAATTATTTTAATTATATTTCTAATGGTGTACTAACATGTCCACAGTGTGCTCGGACATTTATTAACAAGATAGGGTACGCAAGCAATATCAGAGCACACGCCCGACGACAATAGCAGGGAGTCAAAGTGGTCGCCGCGACCGAAATCGGTCTGGACGAATATGTATATATACACATTCTACTTTTCTTTACATACAAAGCTACTTCGTAGTAGACATAGGATGATGGTGCCGATCGTTATGATCCGGATCGTGTGTACCTGTAGACGTGCGCGGAGGCGGTGGTGGTGTGGTAGTGGGCGGCGTAGGGCGGGCGGCGGCGGCGGCGCGCGATCACCGCCCGCCCTAGCGCGCCCGGCCTCACCGAGTTGCGGGACGCCTCCCACGCCAACCTGCGGGGAATATTAACGTACAGTTCAAACAAACGTACGTACGGAAGACAGAAGACAAAGTGTTGTCATTAATATTTTACATACCGGGTGTATTTGGAACGCTTTCAAAGATTTAAGCTTAATAATATACTATTTATATACTATATAATGCATATAACCGTTTATTTCAGAAACGTTTTTTTTAAGAAAATTTTAGCACTAATATGTATTTTGCATGCCCGCGATGTATGCATACACGCTATGAACTCACGCTGACCGCGAGTCGCGTGCAGTGCGGGAGTTCGTACACCTAACGCGACGCGGCTGTGAGTCAGCTGTTACATTTCTGCTATATTCAAAAAACGATTGTTTTATAGCAATATCATCAAATGTCTGTATCTTTAAGTTTCCCAAACCGGATTAAACAAGAAAAGTTTAAAAAGACAACCAAAAAAAAACTATTACTTCTCGTTTTTTTCACTTGTATCGTGTCAGGCCACGCCTACACAATTATACCACTTCGTTTTTAAAGCGTTTTAAATACACCGTGTATACTTATAACCTATACATAAAGCATCGACCACACAACCTATAGACTCCTAATGTTTTATTTTTCGTATTAAATGCATTCTGGCAACTAGCTGAGGTGAGACCCCTTTCGGGTTGCAATGCTGTGATTAGCTAATTCAATGTCATACATTACCAATCACGGAACGTTAAAAAGAAATCGATATATTTCGCAACGGGAAAGAATGAGACGACACGATAGTTTGAGTACATTGTTTACGGCTTACATTGGAACAATAAGTCAGATGTGTCGCCAGAACTCGTTACCCTGTTATTAGGAGTCTATGGGCTATGTGGTCGATGACATCAAGTTACCTAGGCGCCAGAGCGGCGACGGTGGCCAGTATGACGACGAGCCAGTACACCGGGTCCACGAAGGCGTGGTGTATCACGTAGTACGTGGACGGCAGGCCGAAGCAGTTCTTGCAGATGCTCTGCCACATGAACGTCACCACGAAGAACGACCCCAGCGACCCGGATAGCGCCAGCAGGTGGATTATTGTCTGAGGGCACACATATATACATAAACATATTAATAACATTTACACATTCATAACCCATCTATATTCATAATACAAGTTATTACGCGTTGACCTGGCCTAGTATAATATTATGGTATAAAGTTACAGTGGGTATTGTTACATCGGGCAAAGAATTCAGGCGTATTTAGAAGGACATGTCCCCAGCGGGCGAAGTTCGCAATCGCGGTACTGTCAGCGGCATGACATTGTCGCACTCGCTAGCTTTCGTATTCTCATATGCTGGGGATATCACGGTGTCCTTCTCGCATGAATACTGCAGCGCGACCGTCAAGCGGCCGTTTGCGTCGCAGAAAGTTAGTCATCAAAGCGCCCATAAGAACTGTTCTTCCATATATGTCTGAATTCTTTGACTACATCTATATGCGGTCGTAATGTGACATGCCACAAATAGAGGGCGCTCTTCGACCCTACCAATTGCTTCGCGCGTTTTTCTACGTTAAGCTGTATTTAAATTGTATAACCCTCTTGTTTTATGTTACATAATATTTATTATTTTTTTCAACCATTAATTTTGTTTTAAGACAACACAAATTATATTTTTTAAGATTTATATTTAAACTGTGCATTATCAAATTTAAATTTCACTTATAATCACACACGTACACTTAAGTGCATATTATTTGAACACAATAACACAAACACATGTGGTCTAACGGCAAACGGTGAATCGTAACGCGTGGGTCGTGGACACCCTCAGGCCTCAACACACAGACATCACTTACGAGTTTTTTATAATATAGCTGCATGAAAATTTTGTAACGTGCATATTATATATTTTACTCTTAATATTTTGCAATATTAAAAGGCTAGGAAGGCTAGACTGGTCTACTAAAAAATCATTGGAGACTTTTTCACCTTTAGAAAATCTATTTATCTTTGTTCTGACTGAGATAAGACTATTAATTCAAACAATCCATCCATAAACCGCAAGGAAATCCCTAGAAGCATAACTATATCATTTTTTTTAAATCTTTTGGTCACATAAAATCTTATAAAATAAATTATAAATACACATATAAATTTAAAAATTTAACACAAATAAATATTTCTTATTATGTTTTCTAAAAAGTAAGTGTGTTTTTATTTTTCCCGTTTTAAATATCTAAACAATAATAATTGGTCGTGTTGCTCACCCAGCTGCGCGTCTTGATGGCGACGTACGCGAGCATGACGACGAGGCAGCACGTCATGTTGGCGAGGCCGAACTGCCAGATGTCGACGGCGGTGTCCCAGTAGGCGGCGGCGGCGGCGGCGAACACCACCACGCTCACGTACACGGACTCGCCCAGCACCGCCCAGTACGAGTGCGCGCGGTACGCCAGCCCGCGCCGCGCCGCCGCGTACAGCCCCGGCCGCTCCAGCAGCAGCGCGCCCGGCGCCACGCGGTCGTACGCGCCTGCGCACACGCACATTATTTATTCTTTAATCACGCATGTAGGATCTTGATAATGATCACTTATGATCGTCTTAGCGGCTAAGTTTATAATGAGCGTTCGCAACGCGCCCATGTCAGAGAAGATACCCACAAGAAACTCTGCTGGGTTCCTATCATTCTTTCACAAAGTAATTTTACCTTAGTTAACGTAACACACAGATCACAGACACAGTTTGACGTAGAAGTAAGCTATGCAAGACGTGCTAGGTACTATGGGTTGGAGGGATGCGCTGTGCCTCACTCCCGGCTCCATCGGTACCACCATCTTGCTTGTTTTAATCATGATTTTGTGTTGTTTTAATCATTTGATATATTTCGGAGAGAAGGGCAGTGTATTTGCTGGCACCGAAACTTAACCTTCTAAGTCTCAGTATGAATACATGAATATGATGCCTGGTCTAAATTATAAAAAAGCGCGTGCGTACAAAGTACGCATGACAGAAGCCAGAACCAACTAATAGCGTTGCTTCATGCTACGTTCGCCCTTTCTCACTCTTTCTCAATCGGTCTCAATCGCTTTCTCCCTTTTTTTTGACAATGTTGCACATCTTCATGACGCGTTTCATCCGTAAAAATTATATAAATAAGTATGATGCGCGTAAAGAAGTTTCATTTCAATAATCTCGTTAACGTTCGTTAGCGAAGTTCTTTGGCGATTTTCCTTGCCTATCCAATTAAAATAAAAGCAGTTCGGTTGTAAGCCAGCGGAGTGAGTGGACCTTACCAATGACGATCGGCGGGAAGGCGGTGAAGACGAGGTTGTACGCCATCAGGTGCAGCTGGTCTATCATGACGGAGGACGAGTACCCGCAGAACAGCTGGTACCAGAACACTATGAACACGAAGGTCTGAAACACCCAAGTTACGTTATTAAATATCGGTAATAGCAGAAATAATAATTTACAACGACAGCATAACCATTTCAAATTTAAATCACGTTTCACATTCATAACGCCATACAGGCCTCTGCTGTCGCAAAGATGGCCGACCGAACGACTGCTGTATGGAAACTCTCGTCCCGCCTACTCTGGTGGACCTGCCCTCCGACTTCCCGCTATGGACTAAAGAAATGATGGATGGATGAGACAAAAAACCATCGAGTGTGAGATGGGGAGACGATCTCCATGCATTGGCCGGTTCATGTTTAACAGTACCGGTCCGTTGCCTATGCGCTAGACGCCGAGATCTAGTGGCGAACGAAAACTGAAAGTGACTGAAAGCTGTTGATTGGTTCAATACACGTACATTTTTTTTGACAATAAGCCACTTTTATTTATTTATTTTATTTAAAATTTTTACCAGTTTTTAAGCCTGCATTTTTAGCCTGCACGAGTTTTTTTATTACTTTCTTTTTTATTGACTTTTTATTTTGACGATATGTTTTTAAATTTTGATTCGACTAGACTTACGGCATTCTTGAGGAAGAAGTAGAGTATCATGCGGGCGAGCCGGTCGTAGCACCAGTGGCCGTGCACCAGCAGCAGCCGCTCCACGAACTTGAACCGCGACAGGGCGAAGTCTGACGCCATCACCGCCTGCCGACCTTCCTGTCCCGACAGGCCTGGGGACACACAACGTTTACAATCAACTGAATGGAACATTCCAGAATTCGAGATAACATTTAGAAGCAAATAGAATCGGTCTACAAATCAAATGGAACATTCTAGTATACTCGACATAAGATTTGGAGCAGAAATAGAATGGGTGTACAAGGCAAATGGAACATTCTAGTATATTCGAGACACAAGATGTACTTGTATTCCTATTGTGTAGGAGGTCGTAAGATCAATTCGTGATCATCATCATGATCAGCCTTTATTCTTCCGTTGTTGAACATAGGTCTCCTTCAGTAAACTCCAAGACGGCCGGTCCGTTAGTCCCTAGTGCGTGGTCAGTGGTGGTGGGCTCACCGACTCCGACGTCGGCGGTCTGTATCATGGACACGTCGTTGGCGCCGTCGCCGATCGCCAGGGTCGTCACTCCCAGCTCCTCCTTCACCGCCTGCAATTAAAACACCCCTTGAAAATTAACATCGACCACATAACCCATAGACTCCTAATAACAGGGGAACGGGTTCTGGCGATACATCTGACTTATAGTTCCGATGCAAGCCGTAAACAATGTACTCAAACTATCGTGTCGTCTCATTCTTTCCCGCTGCGAAATATATCCATTTCTTTTTAACGTTTCATGATTGGTAATGTATGACATTGAATTAGCTAATCACAGCTTTGCAACCCCTTTCGTCTCACCTCGGCTAGTTGCCAGAATGCATTTAATAAGAAAAATCAAACATTTTAAAAAATAATATCATTCATTACCTATATACCTATCCTTCCTTACAATATAGTCAATCTTCATGGTAAATTTTATCACAATCCAATCAGTTTAGGCGTGAAAAACAAACAAACAAACACTTTCGCATTGATAATATTAATAAAAATATGTACTGATACATATTTTAAACTCCTCATTGTCACAGCTTTAAATATGTGATTCTGATGAAATAACTAGTAAAATAGAGGACGTTGCTCTCTGTAGCTGACTAGGTTTGGTCCCGTGAATATACTTTGATTTAGTAGCGAGTTGAGAAAGAAGAAAGAATTTAAGTTTCGTTAGATAGATTCAATTTGATCGAGGGCACTTTTATTTCCTTCCTTAGGAGGGGTTTCCACTCTTGGGGATATGCGTAGAAAACAAAAAGGGGAAAACTTTTCCCTTTTCAGGAGAAAATATTCTTCTATAAAACAAAAAAAAAGTACGTACCTTGACGATGTAGGCCTTCTGCAGCGGCGTGGCGCGGCAGCACAGCACGGCGGAGCAGCGGCGCGCCAGCGACAGGAACGGCGCCACCAGCCCCGAGCGCCGGTCGAGGATGTAGGTGAGCGTGCGGCCGTCCACCACGAGCGCGCGCCCCCCGCCCGCGCCGCCCTCGCCCTCCGCCTCCAGGTAGCCCTTGATGGTGGACTCCGCGTGCTCCTGAAACAGGCACGTATGATGTTTTTTTAAATGTGTTACATCAATAATCACTATCATCATCATCATCATCGTCAGCCTTTATCCATTCTCTGTTGAACATAGGGCTCCTTCAATGAACGCCAAGAAGATCGTTCCCTTGCTACTCTAACACTTGGAACATCAATCATTAAACGTATATTGGTTGATATCGGTGTTTGGTCACCGCTGGTCGGCATAGCCTTTAGGTCACCTTGTCCCGCGACATGAGGTGCAGCAGGCGGTCCCCCTGCGAGAACAGCGCGGCGGAGTAGGCGATGTTGATGGCCGTCTCCGGCTTGTCCCCGGTGAGCACCCACACCACGATGCCGGCGTCCAGCAGCGCGCGCACGGTCCGCGGCACGGCCTCCTGCAGCCGGTCCTCCACGCCCGTCGCGCCCACCAGCGTCAGCGCGCTCTCCAACCGCGCGAGCGATTCTCTGATGCGCTTCTCTCTGCCTATAATCGGAAATAATTTAAAATATTAAAAGAAGCAAATTTTTTGAAGTGAAACTTCTTTAGAATCGTTGTGATTTCAAACCGGATGCAACGAAAAAAACGACAGGTAAGAGACATAAATACAATAGAGCGAGAGAGCAAATGTGGGTGTATTAAATATTGCACACTGTTTAATACTTGCTTGTATTTGAGCATTTAACATGTGTTTCACTTCTATCGTGTGTGAATCGCACCTGTTTTTTTCTATTTGGCAAGTCATGGTCGTCTTTTGCAGCAATTTATTTTATTTATTTAGGAAAATAACAGCGTTTATGTTAACACACAAACAAGGCCAAAAACTTATATAATAATAAATAAGGCCAATAATACATATTATATGGCAATTTAAGCTAGTCTGGTATACCAATAGTACGTAAAGTTGACTGACGTATCTCAACTTAGTCGACCATTTCTCAGATCTCAAGTAACGTATACCGCAATTACACTACTTATCGCTTCTTTCAGAAACATCAAATCGACGGATGGCAAACGCTTAGACAGCAGTATACAATAAGAATGATGGTGGTACCACAACAGAGCAGCGGAATACTGCAAATGCTTATTACATATTTCCACCGTTAAAACTCTTCGGACTCAAGTCATCGGGTCCTAAAGGTAATTCCTGAATGTCTCACCTTCGCCAATTTCGGAAGCCCTCACGTGTCCCGCCAGCCACTCCTCCCACAGCGCGGGTTGCATCGTCCGCTTCGCCATCACCAGCGTCCGCAGACCCGCCCGTGCGTACTCGGACAAGAGCGATCGAGTTCTCTCGTAAGCGGCCGCCTCCGCTGAGCCCGAGCGCATTGGTGCGAGCGCGCCCAGTACCGTACTGTCTGCGCCTTTTACGTAAACAACTACCTGAAAATGTTAATTCAATTTTGAATAGATCTTATAGAGGTTAGTTAAGACAGAGCTTCCTACCGTACAGAACTCTTAATGTATGATGTGTTTAATACTGAATTGACGTTCACAAAGATACTTTGATGGTTATATTTTGAATATTTTTTTTTTACTTTTAACTTAGACTTTATTTATTTTTTGGTATTCAGCTCAGTTGGTCTGAAATTAGCTGTAAGTGACATTGCAAAATGATTGTTCTTTACAAAATGCGTGAGCACTTTTTCCCTCAATGTCACATATAGCTACTTTCAGTTTAGGAGACCCGATAATAAGGAATAGTTCGGTCATAGCGCAGTCGTATATGAAATATACAGGGTGATTTTTTGAAGAACGGACATAATCAGTGACGTGATATACCTTGGTTTCACCAATCAAAGAAAGTTATATTTACAAAAAAGAAAAACCACATAAATAACAAAATATAGACAAATGTAAGTAATGCATTGTTGGACTTAGAATATGGTAGCCCTATTGTATTATCACGTGCACTTTGCACGTTAAATTTAGACAGACGTTAGTGGTAGGTATAAAATAAAATAATCTCGTGCGAACGGGGCCTTAGGTATGACTCGCGTTGGAACGTCGGCGTATTTGATGCATCGTATTTTACCTATATTATAAAACTTGTCTACTTTAATTCAAGTGAGAAGGATAATTTTGAAAACAAATTAAGACCCCACTTGTGCTATATTTTTTGAATGAGGATCATTAGCTCTATACGCTACTTGTCCGTTCTTCAAAAAACCACATTGTATACATAAAACTATGGAATACAATATTATATTTCTCTGGCGATTTGTATGATTGGTACCTGTCCCGTGGGCGTCCTGAGCGCGACTGACATGCACTTGCGGTTGGAGTCGAACTGCTGCACGCGCAGCACGCGCAGGCGGGACAGCTCGCCGCGCACGCCCACCTCCACCTCGTCGGGCGCGCGCCGGCGCAGCTCGTAGCCGTACGCCAGCGCCGCCTCCGCCAGCGCGAGCTCGTCGGGGCTCTCCGCTTCGAATCGCGCCAACTGGAATTGATATAATATGTTTAGGGCCTGTTTCACTACTTCCCGATAAGTGCTAGGCTAGGCTATCCGCAACATATTTGACAGATACTCCATACTCTATCTGTTGGATACCTGGTGGGTAGCTTATTCGGCACTTATCAGGAAGTGGTGAAACAGGCCCTTAGTATAACAAAACGGAGAATACGACTAGGTGGAGCGAAGAGAGTAAAATGGTAATTAAAAGAGCAGAGTGCCGGTGTCAGTAAAATTAGAAAGGAAATGTGGTACTCTATTGTGACTAGTCCTTATTTTGTCACATATTATCGCCTCTGACTATGTGTTCTAAGTATAACAATCCGTTAAAAGTACTCTGTGATATAACACATAGAAAGGCAGCAGATAAAATATATAAATACGACTGAGTACCTACACTCGGTTTAGAATCCCGCTTAGTGCAGACACTTTGCAGTATGAATTATATTTATCAGGCATCCAATGAGTGTTGAAGTACCTACACTCCATATATTGATTTGACACGCAACAATGACGAATCGATAGATTCAAACACATCAGTTTTCTCAGAATGGCGACGCTGAGACTAGCAAACTAGAAACACTATAGATCTGTTATATGCAATGTAAACAGCAGATTCTTATGCTTGACTTTTAATTACAGTACCTGCTTATGTTTCAAAATTATGAAAGGAGGCGATAATAACATTTAGATAATGAGGTTTAAGAGCGGAGGCCGCGTTTAGATAGCTGATAGACGAAGCGTTGGGCGTACTTCGTGCAGTGGCTGTCCGTGTTTGATACGAGTGGCAAGGGATCCGGTCTTGGCGTTCATTAAGGGAGGCCTATGTTGTTTATGTATGTGATGATGATGATGTAAAAATCATTTGATTAATTTGTCAACATTTATTATCATGCAGCCGAAAATGTTATCAGAGTTATACGATTTTAGACCAATGAAACAGGACGGTAAATAAACCCCGTTTCCTGTACATATTCAAATTGTTAGCAGATTTTTTATAAAATTTATTGATATTTTAATAAAAATTTCGCGAACTGATACATTAAGATTTGTCTATCAAACATCGATTGTGAGTGTACTTTATACAAGGGGCAACACTCAACAGAAGGCGTGAAAATGACGGTAGTAGTGGTGACCACTAGGTATTAACGTAGAAAACGTACGAGACAGGAGGTGGTAGTCTGGTGCCGACACCTCTAATGCCGTCAACATTTAAAAGACATTCGTAATGCCGTATATCGAATTCTGCGAAAAGTTAAAAAAACATGGTACAGATTAAAAATCTGACTGACTACAAATCGAATACTCTCTGAACACACATCACAAGTAGGTATTTAAATTTAGACATGCAAAATATCAATGTTAGCTTCAAATATTCGAATCTAAAAATACAAGAAAATGGATGTTACAATATTTAGACGTGCGCTATTTGTGGGCCACGAGCATTAGCTCGAGTGGAGTCCGATAATAGATACGCATCCATCAAAGGTTTACTGATAAAGTGCATCATCATCATCATCATCAAAAGCAGGTAAGAGAAACGCTAAACGAATAGAAAATAGAATAGAATACTTATTGTATGTGAATGACACTAGTTTACGACATGTAATGTACGTGGGGCTCCTTAAACTACTAAGCACGCCTTAAGTAGCGGACCAATCAGCGCCCACAAATCCATATGTGATCAAAACGTAAGAAGCTCCCTTTGAGTTCCGTTTGAGTATTCGGGCATTAGTATCTTTACGTGTCAGGATAGGCAACACAGATATGATTTGCCTGAGATCTCGGATTAATCGCTGTAATCGAAGTCGACGCTGGCCATTTACAACCACGAGGCTAGTGTGCCCATACAGATATCTCAAGAAAAATATTTTTAATGCTTTACACATTGGATAATAACGCGTCTCACCTGTATTTCGGCTGAGGTGCTCGGTTCGCTAGCGCTGTCGTCCTTGCCGAAAGGCAGTTTCGGCAGGCGCAGGCGCAGCGGTGAGGTCGTGGAGGGGGGAGGCGACGGCGTTGTAGACCGAGACTCCGTTAGCCGAGCATATCTTCAAGGAAAAAAAATCATATCATGTCCATAGAATTGCTGCTTATTTTTATAGCCTATGTGCATGTCAATCAGTGATAACTGTTAATATACTAAGTATTGTTTTGGTGAAGGAATTTTTAAAATCGGTTGAGTTGACCTACATCCAAAGGTACATACCATTAATATGAGTATACCCGTATATGAAAGTAGTATTCACACATGAGTTGCCAGTTGTTACGATTTTGGTGAAACGTTCGCGGTATGAAGCACGCGCGGACTAATATGGCTCTGATGCTGCTCCGCATTACGCGACGTATAGCGGTAAGCATTCTACCCGCTTGTAAGCTTTGTACATAATATAGTTTGACAGAAGTTAGTTTGACAGGATTTTATGCATCACGTACTTTTTTTACTTCACTTTTGGCATACTTCAATGCTGCCCACTTAAATTACTCGTACTTGTACCGTCACTATTCTCTATGGCAACTGAAGTGCTTCAATAGGTGGAAACCCTTGAGCAAGTAACACTTATTATATTGTAATAAACTAATTAAGAAATATTTTAAGTATACAAAATGTTTATTTACATTTCGCAATATTTAAAGGTTTTACTTTTTATATTCGCATATAATTAAAATGCAAACAAGACTGCGAACGGTAGAAGGTAACATTAAAACCATGCATATTGCATTCTTATTCGCTCCGTTACTTATAATATGAGGAAGTAAAGGATTACAATAACTTTGCTCTACATACAGTGAACTATTTTGGGGAAAAATCGAGTGGGGTGATATTGAGGTCAATCGGACACACCCAAATCACCTACTTTTGTTTTTATATAGGTTTGAGAGCAATCGAGCTCATAGCAAACTAGTCAGCCATTTGCCATTTTCTCTTTATGAAATTTTCGCGTCATGTTGTCATAGAATGATTTTAATAAGACTGGCCACTTTGTGATTTTTTAACATAAAGACATAATACAGTTTTGAATAAAATAGGTGAAACTGTCGGCTAAAGGTAGAATGTCAGATTGGGACACTAATAATTTTATGTAGGTAAAACTGTAATACATATATTGTTCGTTACATGAAAGTTGAAGAATGTATCTCAGGATTAAGGAAAATTACTAATTTACGAATATAAACTAGGAAAAACTATCATTTTAATTTAATATTAGTAACAAAATGAAAAAAAAAACTCACTTATCGTTCGATCGCAGTGTACCGTTAGACTTGACGCCTTTCTGTGCTCGAAAATTCTCGCTGGTGGTGGAGGTGCTGAGCTGCATCTCGTCCACGTGGGGTTGGCTCACCACCACCGTGTTACACACGGCCATGATGAGGAGGAACTCACGGACCTATCAACAAAAAAAATATATCGGTAATGTAAAGTTTGTTTACTGACGATAGTTGAACGTGACAACGTCATAAAAAATACTGACGGGCCAATTGTGCCTCTTTGCGCTCGTTCCGCGCTCTCGCTTGCAGTTCAAGCCTTAAATGGAACGCTTCAGAGCGAGGTAACGCCGCATGAGTCATGTTTTTTCGTGAATGCAGCCGGCTCCATCGAATTATAAGAAGTTGTCACGTCAAAAAAAACATTATACTTCGTATTCGATGAGAGACGCAGTTCCGTCACTTCCGTCCATGACTCAAAGGGCCTGTTTCACAATCTCCAGATAAGTGCCGAATAGGCTATTCACAACATATTTGACAGATACTCCATACGTCAAATATGTTGTGAATAACCTATTCGGCACTTATCTGGAGATTGTGAAACAGGCCCTAAACACCGCGTTGTCCACGCGTAGCACCTTGCTTTCTTCGTTTCACGCAATTTGCACCGACGTATCTCTCGTGATAAACGAATGTCGGATGCATACAGGACTAGATTCCACTCTATGAGATGTGGTGTTGCCTCTCGTACGTCTGTCTTCGTACGTAGGTCTGTATTTGCGGTATCACGAATGTTCTTTTCTGGATGGCGTTCACCATTAAATTTAACATCGACTACATCTGATTGTTCGACCATATTCTATACACGAGCGATGTTACCCATAAGTCACATGTACCTATTTATTTCATTATCCCAACCTAATAAGGAATCGATAGCAGCGATATGGCAGTAGCCGTTTCGTACCGTTTGCGCATTATGTTCATAATATTCACATAAAAATGTTAATTTTACCACTTCAGTGTTACATGAACACTGTTACAAAACGTTTACTATATTAAATAATGACAATAGTCCATGTATTCGCGCCGTCTATTGAGTGACCTAAATACGACTGCAAATATCAAATATCATAGCAATATGCTGCAGCTACAATAAGCGAAGCTCTTCACTGATGTACCGGGGATCTGCTGTGTAGTTTAGTATCTTCGGTTCAATCTATTACTAGTTTTTGCACGCAGCTTCACCTGCGTCAACTAAGATTTAAAATGGGTCCCTAACTTTTTGAAAATTTAATATAGCCGATATTCACCGGGAATAGTGTAGCTTCCCAACAGTGAATAATTTTTTCAAATCGATCAAGTAGTTTCGGAGCCTATTCAATACAAACAAATCATCAAATCTTTCCTCTTTATAATATTAGAATAGATAGAAGAAGGGCCAACGGACAGTTGGTATACCGGGTGGTGAATGATGGCCAACATCCATAGACCATAGACAGCCAGTACACCAGAGTATGCTCTTTTCTATGTTAGCATAATAAAGATAAATATCATGTTAGTTTATTATAAACAAAAAAGCAACGCAACAAGGAGGTCCCTCCTTCCGGTGTCGGGGTTTCCCTGTGTCGCTTTATGGTTATAAACCAACAAAACTCATGCCTTCAACGCGCTCATAGAACAAACTATTTGACAGATTCGATTTTTTTTGTATTTACTTTCAAGCAAGGTTAATAAACCAGTTAATTATTATTTTGAAATATAAAACCGCGGGTTTCATCTAGTGGAAAATATTGACATGGAATATTGGGAGCGTCTATGTATTTCGTTGATTATAAATCAGGGTAAGCCCGTTAGCAACGCCAAGTACCTACTCAAATAGGTTTGTTTCAGTAAATCTTCGAACATAACTTCCCTGTTGTGTTTAAGTCATGTTTTGTTCATTTCAATTGCAAAAGATTGTTTAATTTTACTCTATACAAAATTGGCCACAACTTCGCATCAGAGGAAAATAGGGTCAAATGCCGTGACGAAAACTGCGTGACGTTGTCATTATTTTTTTCCCCATTATTGATTGAACGTGACTGCCAATGTTTTTGTTATCATCATCAGTTGTGATCGTTTCGCTTTTAATTTGAATAAAAATTGTATACACAGTGACTCTCACGGTGGGAAAAATGATTAAAGATGGCGGACAATGGATCGATTTCTATTGTTTCTCGATAGTAGTATCAGAGAGCGAAGGTGAAAGTTATTACAAATTGAATATTGGATTGTAGTCAACATGGTGTGGTAAAAATATTTATATTTTGAATGTTTATTAACAAGTTCACCTGGGGTTAGACCAGGCGTTTCATTTGTATGTCATGTTAGCTTAGTGGTGAAATTAGGCAGTTACGAATCGAAAGGAGCATGGTTCGTATCTCCAGTCCGTGACCCCAACACCTTGGGCGAAGCGAATTGAGCCGAGGGGGCTCTTTGTATCCCTATTATAAGAAGAAGGGACAAAAGAGCAGGGGGCAAGGGGTGAGGATGGGAGCCTCACCTCATCGTACTGTCCCGATGTTGGGAGTGGTTATTCTGTCTTCTTCTGCGTGGCGGTAATGTCACTGTAGGAGACTATTGAGTGGATGAGAGTGGAGGCTGATGACAAGACCTTCCCCGCAGCAGAAGAACGGGGGTGCGTAGGAGGCGTTGCTTAATACAACTCTAGTGACGCCTCTGTGCTTGTATCGGGTTAGGGATAGGGACCTATGCCGGGTATGACGACGTCGTGGAGACTGCTTAGTGGCGGTCGGGCAGTGCCCCCTTACGGGGAGTATACTAACATTTACTGGGGCCAGGGTCGCGGGTGCCTTAAAGAGCGACTGAAGGCGCTCGCAGTGGTTTTAATTTGGGTGGTGCATTCCCAGGTGCCAATCCCACATAGGATCAGGATCTACCCGAAGGTCTAATGATATAATGATAATGCTACATCTATAAAGGAATTCCATGCGATATTTAAAAAAAACTTATTCACGTATCGCCTGTTCTGCGACGTAATAATATAATAATGATATTATGTATGATGACAGTGTATTGACAAACGCGTTTACTCTAACGTGTTACATAAAAATCTGTCGCAGGGCTTCGAACTCATTTGAACCTGAAGCCTTTCAAGGTGGTTTGTTATTATACATACAATTGTATTCGTCGTATATAAAACATACGTATATTGCGTAAGTGTCCGACCATCTACGAGTCTAATGGTAAAGTATGCATTTGTCGTCAAAAGCGTTAAGTTAGATTGGACAAGCTAATCTAAGCAATATAAAATTATCCGTGAATTATTCGCATATTTGATTCGTATAGGAGATGAATTAGTCACTTTAATCGTTTATATTCTACTCAGTATCGGCTTACACTACAACTATAACTTAACTGTTGCATCGGGCATCGAACTAATTAGATAATGTCATTTACTTTAATATTGTCACATAATATTGCCGATATCACGCGAAGAATAACCAAAACAATCGATTTCATGCGAAAAATATGCACGTTAAAGTGGCAATGGGCTGGCACTCAGAAGATCGGATGACCGATGGGCCATTAAGGTTCAAGAGTGAAGGCTGCGTTTAGGTAGACCAAGTGTTGGTCGGCCATTAACCAGATGGGAAGACGATCTCTATGCAGTGACAGGTTCGCGTTGGATGCGAGTAGCAAGGGATCGGTCGTCTTGGCGTTCATTGAGGGAGACCTATGTTCAGCAGTGGACGGATAGAGGCTGATGATGATGATGAGCGTATTGTCGAGAGATGGACTTACCTTTTGCGTATGCTGGGTTTCATTTGTATCCTGCAAATGTTGAAGCATTCTTCTATTCGGCGACACTTTGGTGATAGGCGTCACTATGGGTGGTAGCTCCACCGACGGCTCCGCGTCTGGTCCCGGCGGGTGGTCGTAGTCCACCCCCCCGACCGTACACCGTCGGAACACCATCTTGTTCTCAGTCAACGTGCCAGTCTTGTCGCTAAACAGGTAACTAATCTGCCCGAGCTCCTCCGTTATATTGAGGGCTCTGCACTCTGTCCGTGTGTTCGTCACCGGATCATACATCTCGACATCCTGATGCAAATGGTACACTTGCAACAGTTTCGTCATCTCTAGCGTCACGTATAGGGAGACAGGTATCATAACTTGCATTGCTATTATGTACGTCCAAAATATGAGAAGACCTTCGTACGCTGGTTTACCCATGTTAGGCAATAGGAAAAGCACATGCTTGTAGTCTCCGTAGTTGTCCAGCCATATCTTGCAGCCGACGGCTCCCGCGCAGCACAAGAAGAGAAGTACCAGGATGCACCATATTACGTCTGTGTTCATTTTCTTCTCGAGCTTGGAACACTTGTACCTCGGGCCGCCGTTGTTGAGCATCGCCTTCGTCTCGTGGCCCGCATACACCACGATACCTTCCACGTAATCTGTGTTCTTTATGGTGCATTCCCGGAGCAGTAGATTCTCGGAATTGAGCGGCACCCGACAGCCATCCGGGTGCGAAATGGTGCCAGTAAATCTATATATTTTGGTCGATGGGCGTTCCACTTCCACAGAGCTCTTGAATTTTACCGGCGAAAATTCCAAGTGCTGTAATAAAAATAAAACCACGTCACGTCAAGGTAGACGAAGTGTTAATCGGCCATTAACCAGATGGGAAGGCGATCTCCGTGCAGTGGTCGGTGCGTGTTGGTTACGCGTGGCAATTGATCGGTCGTCTTGGCGTTCATTAAAAGAAGGCATATTTAGTAGTGGACGGATAAAGGCTGATAATGATGATGATAATTCAGAAGATTTTTGTGCGAGCTTACAATAAGAACAAGAATATAATAAAAGGTCAAAGAATAAAAGGTTCAAATGATTAGAGAGGCAAAGCGAGAGCATTAAAGATTTCAATTCTGAGTCACCGCACGACCAACAAGAGAAAGTGTTTTCACAGTGGATCAGTGACGATAATAGCTCGCATTAAACCTGCCTCTAATGATGCAATAAGTGTGACTGATGAAAAAGGAGGAGAGTTAACAGTTGAGTGGACATCTGGTCGGCGATCTAAATGCTGGACAATGGAATAAAAACACTAGGACACGACCTTTGCAAACCTATAGTGCTCAGTGACAGAGCTCGTGGCCCTGGCGGACGTGCTATAGAGCACCGCGGATAAACAACGAGACGGAGAGAAGAAAAGGAGGCAAGGAGATAATATGGCCGATGGAACTACAAGGCTCAAGAGTGAAGGCCGCAGTTTATAGCAAGTAGCAAGGCAATTGTCGGCCGTCCTAGCATTCACTAAGGGAGGCCTATGTTCAGCTGTCCAACTCAGCTGTAAATACTGTATCATCATGTCAACCAATCGACGCCCACTGCTGGGTATGGGCTTCCCCCAAGGATCTCCACAACGTAATATATAATACTGTATATGAGCTTAGTGAGTGAGCTAAGTGGGCGACGATGGTCCAGTGGTGGATGGACTCGGCCTCATATGCGAGAGGTTCCGGCTTCGATCCTGACCTGTCCGTGTGTGCCTTGAAATGGGTTTTTCTAAATTCCTAAGTGCACCCCAAACACGAGACCATCGCTCGCTCACCGGTGAAGGAAAACATCGTGAAGGAAACCTTAGATTGAAAGTCTTTGAAGGTATGTGAAGTTCACCAACCCGTACTGGGCCAGCGCGGTGAACTATTGGCCCATTACCCTCCTCGCCTGATTTCGAGGAGGAGACCCGTGCCCAGCAGTGGGACATAAAGGGTTGATACTTTACATTTTTTATATGAGCTTATAATTATAATGACGATGATGAATTATAAACAATCTTCGTAAGTATAGAACCAAGCGTTACTTTGGGTTATATCTCTATAAAATTCCTCACCTTCTCCCTAAACCCCGGCGCAACGACCCTCTGTTTCAGATTCGTCTCTCCATCCAGGTTGCAAGTGTCCAGGTAGCAGATGCCCAGGGGGTTGGAGGAGTGCAGCAGCACCATGTCCGCCGGCACCGCCTCGTTGTTGGACAAGCGGACGAGGTCTCCCACTCGCACGTCCCTCCACTTTACTCGGACGTATCGTTCGACTGATCTGCAAAGGAAAATCCCTATTAATACAATATTAAATGTTGTCCGCAGCTAAGTCCGTGTTAACTTAAGATTTACAGCCGTATCAGGCATTGGCATTGAGGAATGGCATGAAAGAATGAGAAAAAATGGACAACAACAGAGTTAAGCAATACTTATGTATAAAAAGATCATTAGAATTGTTTTGTATTTAATGAACATGTTTATTTTATTATATTAAGTGGCCTATTCCGATCTCTACAGAAAATAACAATCTTTGGAGGTTTTTAAAGGAAGGGACAGAGGTTGACATGGTTTTATACATCAGCAACCTGTGCAATGGGTGTACACAAAATCGCTTCTTCTCGTTTGGTACTAGGTACTTTTTTCATGGATCTAGCCACCCGGGGTGGTGGGCTCTTAGAGCTATGTATCAGTTGTGCAAGGTACTACCCAATCTGAAACAACTGCAAGCACCTTTGGACACTTTTTTAAGGGTCACGGATGTGCAGGCAACAGAATCATATTAGCGATAGGCCGTCCGCGACTCCTCGTACCCGTAACGTCGGGCTATACTCGGCCCAGGTTCTCATTTTGAATACGACACGAGCATTTGAATGGCGTTACTGGACGAAACTTCTACACCTCCTCTTTGGCGCGTTCGCTGGCCCCCTTGTGGGGCATTAATGCCTCGTAAATGACAATCGCCGTCTATGACTCGTCGTCACCGAGCATCACGATAAACTTATCTTATTAATGATCGATCGATAATCTACCGATTGAATAAGGCCGAATCCAAACTGTTGATCCTAAACTCTGAATCGACACTATCTATAAACACCCTGACGTGTTCAAATGAAACAAAAGGCACAGCGATGTTATCGCGACTCGTGTTGTGTCAGCGTCGCGGGGTTACGGGGTTACTGGCGCTCGCCGTGGTGGTTGGTACTCGCGAGCGGCAACAGGTTGTATTGTTGGTGAAATGGCTGGCACGCGAAATACTCTCACTGATAAATACGTTCGATAACATCTATAGTTTTGCCGTCTTGATTATGTTTGTCATACAAAAAAATATTCCAGTAACATTGGTAATTATACATTTTTCAACATCCGTATACGATATATATTACTGAGCTTAAAGAGTAGCTTCTAAAAGTCTATTTAACTTCAATTATTAAAATTTTAAATTTCGTTTAGTAAAGTGCTTCACAAACTGTGCCTTATGGTTAGATTTCAAAAAAGTATTAGTGGTTAGTATCGAACGTAACCAAAATTTAGTGTATTATATACATACTAGGTGGCAAAGCTTATACAATATGTACTTATGGTACATAGGTATTAAGTATAGGGTATTTCCCGCTGGCAATGTAAACTACCATGTTTGGCAAAAAGCAAGGTGAAGGCACATATATATAAAAACACACAATTTGTTGCGATTACACTAAAAAAACTTTTGTACCCTCAGCGAACGATTTATATTCACATAATTTTTTAAAGATAACATACTATTTAGTTCGAGCGAAAACTCCTACCGAAGGCTAAGTTCTGTTTTAAGTGCGCCCGGCTGTAAGCAACCCTTACCACATACTATCGATAGAGAAATCGTTTACAAGGACTATTGTCGGCATCAGAATATCCCATGACACGAAGAGGCAGGTTTACAACAGATACAGTTAAGTAACCCGTTCCAGTTTTATTGTTCGAGCGGTAACTAGTGCAGGCCGTAGAGTTCACGTGTACAGCTTAACCTTATTAGATTACATCTATCAAGTTAATTACAGCTCTGTTACAGGTAAAAGGTGACTACGACCTTAATCGCAACATTAATGGTCAATATTATTAATATAAGTACTATTTATAGTCCAAAATGTGATAAAACCTACTTTTAATACGCTCAAGAACACAGCGGTATATTTGAAGCACTTACTAATTACAGACACCTGATTATTAAATATTAATTTTCCTTTAATGCCATAGAATCTATATAGTAAGTTAACTAGTAATAGCACCTACTTTAGTTACGATATGTACTGTGTAGTATCTAGTATCTACATACAAATGTATACCTAAAGTAAATATGTACCTATACTTGTTTATAACTTAGGAACTTTTGTGGTAATTTAAATTGTAGAAGAAATTTTTTTGTTATACATAATTTTAAATAATAAAAAATCGCAGCTTTAAGAACTACCCATAGAAGAGAAAACTTATAATTTAGTATTATGACAGTATGAAATTTTAATACAAAAATTTAATACGATGGTAAGATATGTATGTATGTCAATATAAAGCTCTACAAATATGAATCTTTCGCAGGCCGAACCGCGGGCGATTGTTAGTCTGGAAACCAGCGTCATTTACCTAAAACGTGTCCCTTGTAAGTACGTGCACGCTTAAATCACATTTGTATGTAAATCATTTCGTAAGGCGTTATTAAAGTGATAATATATTCTATTGGAGTAAATATTGTTTGAACATGAACACAAACAAAATTCGCTTGGAATTGGTGTTTCGGTATTTTTGGGTTCACCATTCACTAGTTATGTCATTTTCTACAACCTTTATAATATTACTAGCTGTTGCACGCAGCTTCGTCTATGTCAACAAGTTTTAATACGGGTCTCTAACGTTTTTGAAAATTCAATAATAGCCTATGTTCACCGGGGACAGTGTAGCATCCCAACAGTGAAATAATTTTTCAAATCGGTCAAGTAGTTTAGGAGACTACAAACAAACAAACAAATCTTTCTACTTTATAATATTAGTATAGAGTATAGACTAAAGATCTATCAACGTACAATTAAGTACGAGTAACAATAAACAATGAGATAGAATTCCGATACGGTCACACAATCTGTGAACGGACGGGGAGAAACGAACGATCTTTTAAACAACGATTATATTGTCACTTTTATCTTGAGACTTCAATGATCACAATTGAAGCACGTCCTCGTAACAATAACACGTATTTCATAGTATCAACTGCCCGTAATGTTGCCAGCCCGAATAAAAAATAGCCTTTAATATGGGATGTGGATTTTTTTGACAGCTCGTTCCGGACATTAGCGAGGTTATTTGAATTTCTCTGAGCATCTAAACGTAAGAATCTCATCAGATCAAAAGTTTTTGAAGGTATGTGTCAACCCGCATTAGATCAGCGCGTCAGTAAACAGTGAACAGTTAAATAAATTTCAGACTTATTATTCGGACTAAAACAGAACTGTTACTCAAAATGAGCGTAAGAGGTACTAAACAGTAATCGTCTTTTATACTTTAAAGTAAGATTTATAGAAAAGTTCCATCTATTCTAAAAAGTTTAATAAAAAAAACTAAGAGTAAAGAAAGATTTTAATTATGGAACACTGTATCTCCCAATAGAATGACGTCAGAGAACACTCCTCCCTGCGTACCACCTACCACCCCTGCCTGGCCTGGCGCCTCCAGATAAACTTAATTACTGTATCGGGGACTCACAGATGAGAACAGCTTGCCAATATGTGTTGTTGATGTATTTTTCTAAAGACCTAAGAAAATCATTTTCAAGAAAATAATGACAAAACGTAAAGTAACACTTATGAATCATACCATAAAAAGGTCAGGAATGTAAAAAAGCCCTAAAAGTTGTTTTATTACAATGAATGTAAGTATAAGAAATCAACATACAACACACGGTAATTATATTTTTTTATATTTTTCCGGCCTTAAGGCCAGTATATTCGGGCGTTTTATGCATTGAGCGCTGTCGGCCTCCCCGCACGGCGACTTACGAATAGTCTGCCAAAGAATGAACTTTCTTGAACCCGGCGTGAACTTATTGTCCGTCCTAGTATAATTTTAAACGTATGGCAACTTACTAGGTTTTTTTTTTACTTTAGTTTATTTCATAAGAATTACATTATATAAAGAGCGTTTTATGGTTTTGTTATCGATCCTGAACACACATGATCATTTTCTATTTTAATAATTACTAAGTTTTTGTATTAAAATGGATACGTTACGTGAGTATTTAATCTTGAACATAAATACATATTTCCCGTCGCAGACTTTCTGAAGGCATATTTAGGATACTATTATTGCTTTCATATTTTCATTTTCATATTCATACCGTATTTGTGTCAATAACTTTCAAATTATTGCATTATAATTGCCAATTTTTAAAGTATTAAATTGATATAGTATAATATCCCTAAGAGATAGACATATGCCATCGCGGACTTTTTTATAGACCTTTTTAAGATACACAATTCCACCATACATTATTTTGTTATATCTTAATGGGTTAGGCAGCGTTTTCGTTGAAAACTCCCAGACGGCCTATTTTTTTCCGACACGTCCAACAATTATTGTTATATTTTAGCCAAAGCTTATAAAATTTTAATAAATTATATACAAAAACCTTCCTCTTGAATTGTCCTATCTATTAAAAAACCGCATTAAAATCGGTTGCGTAGTTTTGAAGATTTAAGCGTACAAACGGATACAGGGACGGAGAAAGCGACTTTGTTTCGTAATATGTTTAAATGGATATAGCATGATATTGCTAAGAGATAGACATATGCCATCGTGGACTTTTTTGTAGACCTATTTAAGCTACACAATTCCACCATACATTATTTTGCTGTATCTCAAAGGGTTTAGGCAGCGTTTTCGTTGAAAACTCCCAGGCGGCCTATTTTTTTCCGACACGTCCAACAATTATTGTTATATTTTAGCCAAGGCTTATAAAATTTTAATAAATTATATACAAAAACCTTCATCTTGAATTGTCCTATCTATTAAAAAACCGCATCAAAATCCGTTGCGTAGTTTTGAAGATTTAAGCGTACAAACGGATACAGGCACGGAGAAAGCGACTTTGTTTCATAATATGTTTAAATGGATATAGCATGATATCGCTAAGAGATAGACATATGCCATCGCGGACTTTTTGTAGACCTATTTAAGCTACACAATTCCACCATACATTATTTTTTTGTATCTCAAATGGTTCAGGCAGCGTTTTCGTTGAAAACTCCCAGGCGGCCTATTTTTTTCCGACACGTCCAACAATTATTGTTATATTTTAGCCAAGGCTTATAAAATTTTAATAAATTATATACAAAAACCTTCATCTTGAATTGTCCTATCTATTAAAAAACCGCATCAAAATCCGTTGCGTAGTTTTGAAGATTTAAGCGTACAAACGGATACAGGCACGGAGAAAGCGACTTTGTTTCATAATATGTTTAAATGGATATAGCATGATATCGCTAAGAGATAGACATATGCCATCGCGGACTTTTTTGTAGACCTATTTAAGCTACACAATTCCACCATACATTATTTTGTTGTATCTCAAAGGGTTTAGGCAGCGTTTTCGTTGAAAACTCCCAGGCGGCCTATTTTTTTCCGACGCGTCCAACAATTATTGTTATATCTTAGCCAATGCTTATGATATTTCAATAAATTATATACAAAAACCTTACTCTTGAATTGTTCTATCTATTAAAAAAACCGCATCAAAATCCGTTGCGTAGTTTTGAAGATTTAAGCGTACAAACGGATACAGTGACGGAGAAAGCGACTTTGTTTCGTAAAATGTTTAAATGGATATAGCATGATATTGCTAAGAGATAGACATATGCCATCGTGGACTTTTTTGTAGACCTATTTAAGCTACACAATTCCACCATACATTTTTTGTTGTATCTCAAATGGTTTAGGCAGCGTTTTCGTTGAAAACTCCCAGGCGGCCTATTTTTTTCCGACACGTCCAACAATTATTGTTATATCTTAGCCAATATATATAAAAACTTAATAAATTATACACAAAAACCTTCCTCCTAAATTGTCCTATCTATTTAAAAAAACCGCATCTAAATCCGTTGCGTAGTTTTAAAGATTTAAGCGTACAAACGGTTACAGGGACGGAGAAAGCGACTTTGTTTTATAGTAGTAGTAGTAGCTAACATGCGTACCCGGGATATTCTTCTGTGCATTGTTAATAATAATAATAAAATCTATGGACGCTTTTTACACCACGTCAATCTAGTCCCGTGGTAAGTACTCGAAGAGACTTGTGTTATGGGTACCAGACAACCGAAATACAATATATTTAATACGTTTTATATTAATACTTATATTTAAGATTTTTATTATATAATACACATATTTAATACACAACCATGACCCAGGAACACAGAAACTTTTTTGTTCCCTGGCGGGATTCGAACCCGCGACCTCCGGCTTGAACGTCAACGCGCTAACCATTGAGCCACAGAGGTCATATTACAAATCACACACTAAAATCATTGTAAACGAAATAAGTGTTAATTATCACCTCAATCACCATTCATCACCACCACCACCACCATCATTATTCTCGTCAGCGTCATCACCACCATCATTATAATGATCAACGTCATCATCACTATTACAATTTACACCCCCCTCCCCCACCACCACCACCACCACCATCATTATTCTCGTCAGCGTCATCACCACCATCATTATAATGATCAACGTCATCATCACTATTACAATTTACACCCCCCTCCCCCACCACCACCACCACCACCATCATTATTCTCGTCAGCGTCATCACCACCATCATTATAATGATCAACGTCATCATCACTATTACAATTTACACCCCCCTCCCCCACCACCACCACCACCACCATCATTATTCTCGTCAGCGTCATCACCACCATCATTATAATGATCAACGTCATCATCACTATTACAATTTACACCCCCCTCCCCCACCACCACCACCACCACCATCATTATTCTCGTCTGCGTCATCACCACCATCATTATAATGATCAACGTCATCATCACTATTACAATTTACACCCCCCTCCCCCACCACCACCACCATCATTATTCTCGTCAGCGTCATCACCACCATCATTATAATGATCAACGTCATCATCACTATTACAATTTACACCCCCCTCCCACACCACCACCACCACCATCATCACCACCACCACAATCACCGCGATCATCATCATTACCACCATTTAGAACTTAAAATTAATATTTTTATAATAAAGATGCGAGTAGCAAGGGATCGGCCGTCTTGGCGTTCATTGAGGGAGGCCTATGTTCAGCAGTTGATGGATAAAGGCTGATGATGATGATGATGAATTAGTAACATTAAATCGATATTAAAATAAAAATGAGGAAAAAAACACGCTGATGATCCTGATTACGACAAAAATGAGAAAAAAATATTAAAACTAAATATTGTTCAAATTTTTATTTTTATTTCCTATGTACACTATCATACCAGGCACCGGCTTATATATTCCACACGTTGTTTTAACGATCTATATCGGAGGGGAGCCGCCAGGCAGCAGCGAAACATAAGTCCTACTTTGTTAACGCCTCGCAGGCAACTAAATTGAGGCCGCGCTGGGGGCTAGACAAGTTTTTCACATTATTTGATTTTAAGAAAAATAAAAACATTTATTTTAAAAAGTAAGATCAGAATAAAATTTTAAATGTTATTACCTATTTTTTCATATAAATTTTGTAACTTAAAATCTCACATTCTTCAATTACAACTAGAAAAATAATCAAAAACATCTTGTGTTTGTGATTTTTTTTTATCGAGGCAAGTTACAATGATCGTGTTTTGAATAGGTTAATAAAAAATAATGTATACTAAACTACAACATATATTTTTAACGGATCAAAAAAACCAACATTACTATGTTTACGACTTAAACAAAAACAGGCGCTTTGGGATATACTGGCCTTAAACTCAAAATACGGGTTCTTAAAACATTTTCTTCGGTGCGTCGAAATACCGTTAACATAATCATCAAAGTTAACTCGAATGAGTATTTAAACATAATTACAATAAAATACAAAAATACCGAAGTGGAAACGCCAATAAAGAAAAGAATTCGCGGCCTTATTGCTCGAAGGTTTGATTATACTAAAAACGTTAATAATCTGACCCACGTGCATCCTACTAATATTATAAATGCGAAAGTTTGTAAAAATTTATGGATGGATGGCTGTTTGTTATTCCTTCACGTAAAAACCACTGAACGGATTTTAACGAAACTTTACAATGATATAGCTTATACATCAGAATAACACGCAGGCTAAACTTATCTCTGTACTCCCACGGGAATTGGAAGTACGCGGGTGAAACCGCGGGGCGCTGCTAGTATTACTATGTTGTAAAGAAAGTGTAGAAATATGTAATATAGTATATGCAAAATATGTATGTATCTATAAGTTTTTATGTGTAGTAAGTTTAGTCTAAAAAGTATTTTTTATTATGTGTATTTTCTACTGTATCGTGTATGTCTAGAGCTATTTTCTGTACGTTACGAAAGTAACACAATACGTTCGCAGTAAAGTATCACATACGTCGTGAACCATCCCGCCTTGGCGTTCATTTGATGAGGACTGTATCAGTAGACGGATAAAGGATGATAATGATGGGACTCGCAAATCCGTTACAAAACTAATAATACACAATATCATTAAAGTAAAACAATTCGTACGAAACTGCCACTGTCTAATGAAGGAAGAAAAATGTATCAGTCTTTCATATAGGATTTTAAATTAACATGGTTATTTTCATTATTTAAACTATTTAAAACGGGATCTTTACCATGTTTTGTAACATTATTTCAGGGAGCTCGCTATTTCAACATTGTCTACGAATGATCTCAGTCTCGTGAACATGACATTCGTAGACAATGTCGAAATACCGAGCGCTCCGCGAAATCATACCCAAAAAACATGATAAATATCCCGTTTTAAATAGTTTTATCAGTCTTTCATTGAGTTTCGTATGATACGAAAAAACACCGTTAAGAAGTCGTATTACTTTTATGTGTATGTATTATGTATTACCGTAATGTCTCGTTTGTCTTATAAATTATGAAAACCTGTTACCTTCACACGACTCCAATATTTGTAGTCATTTTATCGTTTATCGAAAGAGACGTCTAGCTTCTATTCTCAAGACATTTTTTGTGATAATCTGTTTAGAAGAGAATTAATAGAACATTGTTAAATACGTATCTGTTCACACGAAGGTATTTTAAAAGCACAAAGCTTTTTTATCGGTTGTATTTTTGATGTTGAATGTTTGACGTTAAATCGAATTGAACCTGCCAAACTCGCAACTCGAGTCATCGTCAGGTTTAACCGGGACGCGCTCTTTTAAACGCCCGTGTGAACGGGGGGTGATACTATAAGTATTGTGGAAATGAAACACAAGAAAATTTCACTACGAAAATAAACTTTTAACTAATATTTGTAAAGAGGTAGTGTCATGCTGCTTTGTAGCCGAATTGGGCCGGCACGACCGGGGTGGTACCTCTCGCTCACATAATACCGGCGTAAAGTGGCAGTTACGATGTCATTCGAAGTTTCCGGTGTTCATTGGGGACATTGAGAGAAAGAGGGCAACGCATGCATAACCTCTGGTAGTTAATGGGCGTCAATAGTCGCCAAAACGCTTCGAGTGTTCGTTTGCCCTCCTGGCTATAAAAAACAACAGTTTCACCCGCGTAAAACGGAACGGTCATAAAAAATACTGTATAGTATTTTATTAGTTACGTGAAGTCATAGTATACGATTATCGTTAGAAGGCCAAAAGCCACTATGGAGATATGCTCGTTTGGTCCAGTAAATACCACCTCCATGATAAACAATATTTCATTGAGTATATCGCTCGGATTCAAAATTTTTTGATGTTTGAATTGATAAATTCATATGGGAGGATAAACCACTTCTGCGCCAGTCTTTCTATCTTCCTTTTCCCTCACGCACACGGCAGCGGTAGGCAGAATTCTCCTCTCACTCTGATAAGATTTAATGTTTATTATATTAATAATAATTATTAATTAATTATTATTTATTATTTGAGCGACGGTGGTCCAGTGGTGGACGGACTCGGCCTCTTATGCGAGGGGTTCCGGGTTCGATCCTGACCCGTTCGTGTGTGCCTTGAAATGGGTTTTTCTAAATTTCCAAGTGCACACGAGACCATCGTTCGCTCACCGGTGAAGGAAAACATCGTGAGAAAACCTGCAGGCCTGATGAGAATGAAAGTCTTTGAAGGTATGTGAAGTTCACCAACCCGCACTGGGCCAGCGCGGTGGACTATTGGCCCATTACCCTCCTCGCCTGATTTTGAGGAAGGAGACCCGTGCCCAGCAGTGGGACATATAAGCGTTGATACTTTACTTTTATTTTCATTTATTTTTAAGCTATTGCATAGCTTCTATCGCGGGCCTTGAGCGCGGGGACCGAGTCGAGAAATTCCGTAACGAAAAAAAAACCTAACGCTCCCCACTCCGACGGGCACGGAGGTGTGGCTTGAAGGCCATGCATCGTCTAACGTCGTTTCTTTTCGGCAGTCTTCGACACGGTGTTTGTGTGCTTGCAACTAGACGTATTGTACGACACTACGAAGCTCGCACGAATAACAATAAAATATAACACATGTATTGTAAAATAATAAAAATATTTTAAACAATATTAGTTAATATTGTTTAAAATATTTATATTTTTTTATTTATTTAATAAAGGAAAAAAAAATGTTTTCTTATCGGTCACCACGCTCAAAAAGTGTAACTTGAATTAATATCAAAGAAAAAGAAATACTGCATTAATAATTAAAATAAATAAATAATTATAATTGCATAAGTTGATACAAAATGCTATGCAATAGCATTACCGCGGCAGTCCCCGAGTGCCACACGTCTTTTTTATATTAATATCTAAGTTACCACTTCTGTTAGGCGTCCCGAGACGCACACATTTTTTCCTTAATAACACAAAAATATTATTTATCCTCGTCCTGTATCCAGAGGAGGAATGAATCAATCCACAAAAATCCATAATCAAATCCATGAATCACCTCTCACAATAGACATGTTTACAAACAACACATTAATGTTGTTGCCGTTGGTACATTGTACGAGATGCAGAAGTGAAATATAATTTCGATAAGATATTAGAATTTTTGGCAGTGTATCTTTCGTAAGCGAAATTTCTGTTTGTTATTTTTCACCAGAATATATTCTAAGGAACTGGAATAGGGAAACGCGATTATTAAAAAAATTCCGATATATTTTAATTCCAAACAAGTGTTTTTTTTTTATTTTGGTACTTCCTCCGGATTTTTTCGGAGACGATAGTAATGCTACTTATCTAACTAATTGGGATAAATAGTTAGTAAAATAAAATAAATGGTTATTATTATTATTATTATTATTATAAATCATGCTATTTACTAGTGTAGTTTTTATAAGATTTATTTGGGTACTAACTAAACAAATTTTTTAATCGCAGTATTCGTATCTAAAAATCTGAGTTTAGTTCTGTGTAAGCGAATACTTTTGTAACAATATTAAATACTTTTACAGCAAATACAAAAAAAATATTTATAGCATTGAGATTTTTTACCGTTACTATAATAATAAATACCTATTACGTAGGGATAATTCGCACACGGCCATCTGATCCCAAACTATGCAGAGCCTGTACTTTGGAATCAAGACAACAGCTGATAAACGATAAGTGCATATTGCATATTAATAATTATTCTAGATAAATTAAGACAGAACAATAATTAATGACCATGCTCATAAACAAATATCTTCGACAATCTTCAATTGATCAAGTCTTTGAAAATCTATATTTTTTTTGTCATCTTTACAAAAAATAGTCGGCAGAATTTGTTAAATATCGAACAAAAGTCCTTCAACGGAGACGAGAAACTGCATTGCATCCATGTTACGTTAACTGGTCGGGGAAATCCCATTGAAATATTCTGCATTTGGGTACGGGAAACTTACATAATATTATACATTGTATGTGTAATGTAGTATAATTGAAAAACAATATTCATCATCATTATCTTCAGCCTTTATCCTTCCGCTACTAAAAATGGGCATTCCGCAATGAACGCCAAGACGGCGCATTCCTTGCCACTCGCATCCAACACGGACCGGCCACTGCTCGGGGATCGTCTTCCCACCAGGTCAATGGCCGACCAACACTTCGTCTGCGTAAACGCGGCCTTCATTTTTGAACCTTATATTTCTAAGTACGTAGATATTAATTATTATAGACAAATTAAGTCCAGACGTACAACAAATGATCATGCTCATCTCACAAACATTTATCCTAGGTAGGTAGGTAGGTAGGAATCGAACCGACGACCTTCTAGTTTAGAAGTCAAGGTCACTAACCACTAGACCAACCACCTCGTTTTGCATTCGCTGGTAGATTCAAAATTACGTTCAACAAGTAACTTTAAACGTCCATATTTGTTTGACTTTATTATAAACATGTCGATATCATCATTGAAATATTGAAACTTACGCTAGCTTAGTGGCTCTTCTACTCGTATATCTACGAGTATACTTCTATACTAATATTATAAAGAGGAAAACTTTGTTTGTTTGTAATGAATAGGCTCAAAAAGTACTGGATTGATTTCAAAAATTCTTTCAGCGTTTAAAAGCTACATTATCCACGAGTAACATAGGCTAAATTTTATTCTAAAAAAAAAAAATAGGGTCCCGTAAGATATTTGCGTTTTTCGGACACAAGGTGTAAAAATCAACCAGAAAAGTTACTTATTTTGCGTACTAAGATCCCGTTGTAAATCTTAGTTAACGCAGGCGAAACCGCAGGCAACAGCTAGTATACAATAATTGGAATATGAGATCATAATGTGTATCATAGGCCATAGCTACATAAGTAGACTCTACTCATTTGATCTACGGTGGACGTAAAATGAAGCTAAACTGATTGCTGATCTTATATGAAGTGTTATTATACTGGGCGTGGGCGTGGGACGAGGCCTTATGCTAATGTCATTTACCATAATAGCCTTTTATATTTTTTGCGATATAAACAAACTACTGTATTGTTTACTGACGGTTTTTGTTAGACGTTGAGCGTTTCAAAATAAACGCTTTGAAGAGCTTTTGATGGACTTGTAATTTTTTTATGATATAAACTTTATAATTGTTCACAGTGTATCAATGTAGATACTTTGACTTATCCCTCATAATTATGAACGAGAACCTGTTTCAATTATCTATTTACATCGTCAATACACATATAATATGATGTAGTGGTTAGAAAAGAAAGTAATCTATACAAAAGCCGTAAATACAAATCCCTTTATGACCCGCTCAGTGCATAATATTTTTTCAAACTTTACTAGTAATTCCGTTAGCACGTTCAGAGTAAAAAAAACATAAACTCTCGTCTCATAATATCAGGATAATTAGCTCTAAATTAGAATACACTAAGTTCTGTAATATATGATCGCCAAATCTTGGGCAACGACATTGTTAACAAGTTGGCATACTTTGTCCAGAGAACAAACATTAGGTACATTTTGTTCACATTATAATTGTGTAAGAGCTCAATTTTGTACTCGATGTGTGTACACGACTGTTTCGTAAGTTTTTTTTGTTTCCATAATTAAACACATTCGACAAAAAATATTTTTTTTTTGAAAAAAAAAGGATAAATTAACCTTCATGAGACAAATCTGCAGTATTGTACTTCTCTTAAATATCGTCTCTTAGCAGAGAATATAATATAGAAGTCACCAGAGCTGTCCACATATTTTCGTTTGCCTGTTGTAAAGTAAATATATATAATTACTTTATTACTTTACTAATATTATAAAGAGGAAAACTATGTTTGTTTGTTTGGTTGTAATGAATAGGCTCAAAAAGTACTGGACCGATTTTATAAATTCTCTCACCATTTGAAAGCTACATTATCCACGAGTAACATAGACTAAATTTTATTCTGAAAAAAAAAATATATAGGGTTCCGTAAGATATTTGGGTTTTTTGGACACAAGGTGTAAAAAATCAACTAGAAAAGTTACTTATTTTGCGTACTAAGATCCCGTTGTAAATTTTAGTTAACGCAGGCGAAGCTGCGGGCAACAGCTAGTATATTATATACTGATTCGTCGTCGGACAGACATTTTTATATTAAGTTACAAATGATTATCCTTGGCGGTAGATGTTAGAAGCCTACGTATGGTCTAATGACATTTTCTCCCTAAGTAGACAAACATATATTGACAATAAACTTGCCTTGCCAACAACAATATACCAAACCAACAAGATACATGACATAGAGAATTGTCGAGTAATAAAAATATGATTTTTAAACGACATAAATGACTCGTTGATAGAATGGCGTGCTTGCGCGGGCGCACAACACGTAGGGTTGACTCTTATTTACAATGTACTGAATAAATTTGAATCACTATTAGAAAAATACTGAAATACTAGCGGTTTCTTTGTGGCATTTTATTGTTATTTCTTCGCAATGAAATCATGAACGAAAGTAGCCGACGACACAAGGATAAGCACGCTGAAGTGGAAGGGGCTCACCGCCGACGCCTGACATATTTCCATATTATACCGCTGAAGTCTTATGATGTGGATGATATACGCTATGGAGATTTTATCCCACTTGAAGGTACATGAAGAATAAAACCGGCTTAGTACTATATACCATAGTCACAACTTACAGTGAATATACCTAAATATGTTTTAGAGATTTCTCATAATTCCCCAGCTAAGCAACTTCTATTAGCAAGTAGAGATCTGATTCTGAATCATATTTCGCTCATATATTCCAGTAGCATTTGACTAGGACCACCATTCAACTGCACCAGACCATGGGACTGCTTGGTTTCGTGTAATTTGAATCTTCCTCTGTCTTGCGTGGCCGGTTTCAGTCGACTTGGCGTCCCTAGTCTCTTTCAGCAGAAATTAGCATTCAGGACAAAGATTAAGAATAACAGTATTCTAGTGATTTCTAATTTATGTTTCGTGTATCGCTATCAGCCCTGTCCGAGCATATCATTCATCATGTTGTGAGCGTGAGGTTATGTCTCTTGGCTACTGGCTCTTGACACACTTATCACGAGGTACTTCTATAACTTTATACGACGACTGAACTGTTTAGCGCGAAAACATTGTAATATAATTTGTATAGTGTATAGTGCATGCATTAATAAAATTACTAGCACCAACTGTAATTAATTTAAGAAATTTTGTAAATGAAGAGCTGAATCTTCTAATACAAGCATTCGTATGCTTAAAAGAAGGTTCATGCCACCTATTACAAAAACAAAATTGTTAAAGAAATAAAGAATTTTATTATTATTATTATTATTATAGTGTATATGTGGTACCTATATTACACATAAAGATATGCTGCGCGCTTGCATGGATATAAAACCTCCTTTTTTGTTATTTAAATTATTTTTTATAGTGTGGCAATTTTTAATTACTTTTAGTACCCGTACGTATGAAAATATGTTTATTTTAGAACCACGACGATCTAGATGTTAATGTAATAAGGTATATCATAGTTATCATCATCATCATCAAACGACGCTTCATTCTTATGAATCATGCATGCATGAAAGCGTATGTATGTGGATGCGTGTTTACATGCGGACGCGTGCGTGCGTGACCCATATTATGCGTGTAGTGCACGCGTGCGTCGACGCACGAAGTTCATACGTCACCACGGTCACCAACTTCCAATGCCTCTAAAGTCTAAAGCTAGGTCAAATTACCACTATCACTTGGAACGTCACTTATAAAATGCAAAAAAAATGCTGCCCTTTTTCCGCAAAGCGCCGTCACCTACGTGAATCCGTCTAATATTGGACACTGGCTTCCTTCAATAACCGACAAAAATATTTACCATATTGTAATACATACTTATTACTTACTTATACTTATTTTGATGGCGATCGGTTGCACATTAATAATAAATTGATAAACTACTTGATCTTGAGCAACACTCGTGCAAAGTTACAAGGCGAAGGACAGTACGAAAACATTTATTAACTTTAGTATATGTATAATAAGAACATGCCTTAAAACACAGATCTCTCACACTCCTAAACCATCATCATCATCAGCCTTTACCCATGCACTGCTAAACATAGGTCTCCTCCAGGGCCGTAGCCAGGGGGGGGGGGGCATTGTGGGGCAATGCCCTATCTTGAAATCACTATGCCCTACCTTAAAAATACCAAAAACTAAGATAAATTATAATGAAACGAATACGACTTTATCTTCCGCCCTACCTGTAACAAATGCTGCCCTACCCCAAATTAGATTCTAGCTACAGGCCTGGTCTCCTCAAATGAATATACGCCTACTCACTTGTGTGTTTTGATCAAATTATTAAATCACCTTGTTTACTATAACTCGTTGATCAAGGCCTCAAGCGTAAGTATGACGACAATTCGAGAAACCCAATACGAACTCGGTTATCTAATATTATCGAATTATATTAGTTGGCAATAATTCCGAGAACCACGCAGCCTTTACAGCAAATGTGTGAGTGCACTCATACGCATGCATAGCTTACTTCTTTCCCACACATAGGGTTGCCAGGCGTCCGGATAAAGCCGGACATAGTTAGGCTTTTTGAAAATAAACGGTGTCCGGCTTTTGTTTAGACTTTTTACATTTTGCAAACGAGCGATGCTAAATTAGTCTTAGGCCTAGACTGTCTTGTAATTCGATTTTATCTATTAGTTCGTTCATTAGAATTTAACAAAATGTGTCTACATACTATTTCTTTGTCGTAACTGTAAATACTGAGACAGAATCCTCAATAATGTAGGGTGTCCGGTCTTTCTACCCAAATGCCCAAACACCTACCCACACAGCATATGCGTACACTTGCATTGTACAATGTACATGCATTAGTTGTAAAGACTGCATGGTCCGCAGAATTATTACTAACTGATACAATTTAATATATCATATTATGTATTTCCGCAAGCTACTGATTCTGTTAACTGTACTATTAGCTCGTGGCTCGTGTTGACAAGTTTGCAGCGTGAAGGTCGCCACATTCTCTTCCAACCTCCCTCCATGGCATTGGTCATCGGAACTAGATTTACGTAGAATTGTATACCAAGTGTAAATATTCCAATACTCTAGAGTATTTATAATTAGCTTCTAGAAAAAAAAAATTTTAAATATTGTAAATAAAATAAATTTTGTAAATCATGTATTTTTTTATTATTATCAATAAAACAATTATAATAAAAATGTATATCCGAATAATTATTTATTTGTACATCGAATAGAACTCAAAATTAATATTTTTATAACAAGGAACTCACACACGGTTTTTATTTCATACATTAACTTAAATAATGAACTACCTAAATAGTGAAACTAATTGTAAATCTAAACCATTCTCTAATCCACTGGAACGCACACAAAAACCTATCCAGCCGCCTCGGACGACTTCACTCATATGTGTGTATTCATACATATACACACGCACGGAAAAAAATTGCATATAAAATAATTGCACAGAAAACGTTACATTTCGATGGTAATGAGCCAATGTCGCCCGTGTAACGGTAATGGACCCAGACTTCCTATAGTTTCAAATCTTACAAGACATATTTATAGTTTCAAATCTTACAAGACATTGTCTACTTTTAAATGCAAGATAAAATCGCGGTAGGTACCAGTAAAACCTGCCCTACTTTCCAGAACAGTAAAGTAGAGATGAAAGAAATATTAAATAAGTAGGATGCAGCACTCTCTATGGTACTATCCTCTATATTTCCACTTCGCAGCTTATTTATAACTTTAGTAAGTTATGTTTGTGAGTAAAGTTCCCGAGGGAACATTAGAGACAGTGAAGCGAGACGTGTCACCTAGGTGTTTACGGGACTTAGTTGCTTACCTAGGATGTAAGTCTCGCAAGGGAACATTCTTTTGGAAAATCTAGGATAAAGTTTAAATAAGACATTCCTGATTCCTATATTATAGAAATGCACGTTATATTATCAAGTGAATTCACTAGCAAGTACCATACCATGCATATAGCTAGATTAAGAATTATTATTATTAAGAATGTTGCGGCCACTGTCAATACCAAAATATTCTAGCACTTAATAAATTTCTAAATAAATAAAAAAGAAAAGTAACCCAGTCCGTGTTCTTTGCGTACATTGAAATGCCGAAGTTGATATGTACATTTTTTATCGAAAAGTGCTACTTACATAGAAATCGAGTGGTGCCGTCACACCGGCGTCTGATCGACACCAATTTCTTTGCCGCCTTGACTCTATTTTAATTGTTATTTGCACTGTAACAATTACAGTGCAAAATTTCACTCAACTTAGAGATGAGATTTTAGCCGAAATACGCAAAGATAAATTGGGGCTTGTTATGGAATTTATTATATCATTTGTGTTTTTTTGTTAAAAGCGTAGTATGCTCTTAATATAGTATATCATATAGTTTAAAATAAGAAATCTTTTACTATATTTTCACTCAGCCTTTGAAATCGGGATATTTACCGTGTTCATCACTTTTGGCTTCGTATTTTTGCCAACGCAAATAAATATATAATGAGGTCTTCGAAATAAAAGCGAAAAATACACACACGATATATATAATTTGAACTAGCTCATGAATCCGGTACAATAATTGTCGTCACACAATCGGAACCTCTTCGGAAACCGTCGCCGAAATGAAGTGGCCACTTCAGCGACCACTTGAGGCGGCCGTCTTACAACTGTAGATAATATTTATGAAGAATGCTAGGATGGAAATATGTATTATATATTTTTCGATAAAAACCTTTTTCAGACAGTTCAAAATATAACAATATAATCCCGCCGTGACCATGGTTGCTGTAAAGTATGCAGAACGTCGGAAGCGTAAAAAAATATACAAAAAAAATAAAATTGACGTGTCTGTTAGTAATTTCAAATCATAGATTTACTTATAAAATAGACATTAAAGTATATACATGGTACATACACGGAACAAAAACCATTAAAAAAATCGTCTATCTATTTGTTCCGGCAATCTTTGAGACGGCTAGGCGTATTTTGACGGGACTTAACTTGCAGGTAGCTTAAATTATAAGGATTAACATATTATAAAAATCATCATCATCAATCCAGATAAGGCAGTAAATCTTAAGGCAACAGCTGGTTTTCAATAAATCTGTAAGTAAGCGTAAGTCACGTAAGCCTTCTAAGTTCTAATTATAGGATCAGGAAATATTAGCAATGACTAAAAAGAAAAACTTTTATTTATAATTTATTAGCTGTTGCACGCAGCTTTGCCTGTGTCAACTAAGTTTTAATCTAATAAAATCTAATTTAAATCTAAAATCTAATTTAATATAGCCTATGTTCACCGGGGATAGTGTAGCTTCTCAACAATTAACGAATTTTTTAAATCGGTCAAATTGGAGGGAGTTGCTTTCCGTATTATATTACAGTTACTAGTCTTCCAGGAAAAGTATTATTCTGGACGTGAGTTTATAGAAAAGGATTGTAATGAGGTGGCATTTGGAACCGGAATTCACGTATTCTTAATCATTTGAAGAACTGGCTCGTGATATTTGTGTATAGGGCTGTCGCGCGCGCAATAATACCCAATAATACTTTTTGTGAAGTCCAGTGACATACAAACGCATAGAAAAATGAATTATATGAGTACTACATGTTTAATAACAATGAAAGACTTGATAAAAAAAATATCAATTTTCGCATTACACAAACTTTTACCTACTTTCTATAATAAAATTATTGATGTATCTTACTTAGGAATCTGCTCTAGTTCATACCAAAGTCGACAGTGCAAATTCTATACAAATCGAGTATTTTAGATCGATAGACAAAGAGACCAACACAAAAAGCGACTTTCATCACAACGTAAGGATATTTTTTATGAGAGATAAACAGATGAGCCGCGTAATAACTACACATCAACGACTCGCAGAAGCATAATCTCGTCCACCAGGCACTTACTGTTATATCTATGGCGACTTTGTATTTCGTCTAGAGACAAGGCAGTTTTCAAGATGTATGCCACAACATGACAATGCTGTTTGTCATGTCATGATGTTACGAGCAAAATAGCTTTATTAGGTATCAATATATTTTAATCAGCCTATTTTGTATAATCTATAAAATAAGTATAAAATAATAATATATTTTTGTACGAACATTATTTCTAGCAAAAGGCTTACAACCCTAATTTTATACATATACAATAATATACATTGTAATACATTAGTATGTTAATTTTGGCGTACCATACATAATTTGTGTTCGTTTCAATTTGTATGGAGCTTACAAACGTTAATAATAACCGCTAATAAACGTTACATTAGAAAATATAGAAATACTTAAGTGTAACATAAAAATAATGCCGGTGACACAAATATGAAACGAATAAATGAATTTGACTATCCTGTATGTCTAGTGGGACGTGAGTCGTGACCCTTCTGGTAGAGGGTCGTAGGTTCATTTCCCACCCAGGACAAATCTATGGTGAAAATCATCAGTTCTTCTGTGTTTGGACGTAATTAATCTATAGCGTATATATATTTAGAAATATAATGCATGTATCAGTTGTCTGGTTGCCGTACCGTGTATACATTCATATTATGTATTTAGTAAAAAGTGGTTAGGTTAGTTAGGTCGGCTGGACCGATTTCGATGGGAATTTCACTGGCTGATGGCGCAACTTAAGCTTTTAAATAATCATCATCAATACGTCCATAAATCTAAGGACACGAGGACGAAGCCGCGGGCAACAACTAGTAAATAAATTTGAGAAAACACAACCCTGGCACAAAAAAACTAGATTATAGTTTAAACTCTAAAACATCTGCGTATAGCGCATCAGCATAAGAATGTTAGAGCTAAGTAAATTCCTGCAGTAACGGAATCCTAAAACCGACAAAGTTATAATTGTCGGTGCGATACGATTAAGTTAATTGTTATACAGTTAACGGTTAAAGCAAACTGTATAGGTATTAGCCACATGTGCACCTCGGCAAGGTTAACGTTTAATATACATCGAAGTTATATTTAAGTGAGGAAACCCGCATGCCTGATGAAATTAAAAGTCTTTGAAGGTGTGTGAAGTTCACAACCCTGCCCAGCAGTAGGACATACATAGGTTGCTACTTTACTTTTACTTATAGAATTTAAATTCCCTGAGAGTACGAAAAGTTTGCCAACCCGCATGAGGCCGGTGCCTAACGAACTAAGAATACCGTCCTGGTCTGATTTCAATTCAATTTACTAGAAGACGATTTCCAACGTCATATTATAGATCACGAATTCTCTATTCGGGGGCGTCCATAAATTACGTGAGGTGTTTTTTTTTAATTTTCTGTTTTATTGCTTTCATCACCATAATCGTCATCAGCCTTTATCCGTCCACTGCTGAACATAGGCCTCCCTCAATGAACGCGAAGACGACCGACGATTATTGCTTTACTTTCATTCAAATATAATTAATCGTATTTCGGTCCCTCAACAAAGCTATATTCCAGCAAAAACATATGTAATGTGTTCTACTTTTAAACTGAAATTCTCATAAATATGTCATACAAATCCTTGCCAAATACAAGCACTCAAATCTGTTAGCACTCCAGCACGCGAGCGGAGTGAAAACTTTTAATAAAACACCGACATAATGATGTGTTGTCACGTCAGCCGTCACCTGCACAACCCCGCCCGTGACCTCGATAGCTGGCTATGCACGAAATTAATTAAAACCACGCATAAACATCACTGGTTGCGAGTGGTAGGGGGTAGGCTATCTAAGCGTTCATTGATGCCTGCTTCAGTGA
The DNA here is from genome assembly GCA_905333005.2 of Lycaena phlaeas. Classification (NCBI taxonomy): domain Eukaryota; kingdom Metazoa; phylum Arthropoda; class Insecta; order Lepidoptera; family Lycaenidae; genus Lycaena; species Lycaena phlaeas. The sequence goes on from HG995174.1 coordinate 3,845,380, forward strand.
CGTAAAAAGGCTGTTTAACATAACACGCTGTGGCAGTAGACCAGTACACATAAGAGGAATTTAAAAAGATGGTGGAATAATAGTACTGGAGCGGAGGACACTTTTGGGAAGCCTCGGTCCGTATTGGATGCGAGTGGCAAGGGATCAGCCGTCTTGGAGTTCATTGAGGGAGGCCCATGTTTCACCTTGGGCGAAGCGAATTGAGCCGAGGGGGCTCTTTGTACCAGCAGAGCAGGGGGCAAGGACGAGAACCTCGCCTCATTGTACTGTCCCGACGTTGGGAGGAGTTGTTTTGTGGTGCCGGACAGCCCCTCTGTGGAGGTGGCGTCGGTTCCCTGAAAGACTAACTAGCCGTCGAGGTGCCCTGTTGCTTGCAAATCCGGGACACTTCACCAAAGGTGGCATTGGTGGCACTCGCCGGGTTTTAGTGGGTAGAGCTACGTCCACTTACCATCTTTTGGGCGAATCCCACATACCCACCTGGGGAGACCCAAGCGGGATGCGTCAGCGCATTTTCCGACGTAAAAGAAAAAAAGGCCCATGTTTAGCAGTAGACGGATAGACTTATGATGATGATAATGAATATTGTTTTTCAAACAATGCTACAAATACATAAAATTTGTAAGTTTCCTGTACCCGAATATTCAATAATGAGCCAATAGGATTTTCCCCGACTATATGTATAGTTGACATAATATGGATGCAATGCAGTCTATTGTCTCCGCTAAAGGATTTTTGTTCAGTATTGAATAAATTCTGAAAACAATTTTTGGTAAAGACGATGATTTCCGTGGAGTGGCCTATGTCCAACAGTCGATAGCATAGGTCTGATGATGATTTGAATGGCACAGATGCTATGTCGTTGGAAACAAGAGCGGCTGCGACCTCTAAACCGGTATGTGGACTGTTCTACAAAAAAAAAAAATGAAATGGAAAAAACCTATTTTTAATTCAAGATTTGAGCCAGATAAAATCTATTACGTATGTGTATATATTATTAAAAAAAAAATATTACAATATTTTACTGATAATTGTAGCTATCAAAAATCCCGCAATATCTTTATATTAGAAAATAACGGAAAAAGATTTTGAACCCTAAGATCATAATATCGAGGACCATATCTTCAAAGATTAAAAAACTCAACACATCAGCTTTGCATTATAATAAATTTCTTAAACTTTTTAGTCCTTGGTGAAAAAAATTGTATTGTTAAGGAGAAAGTAGGTGTTAAAACAATAATGGCGAAAAAAGTTTTTCAAGTTGGAATATTTATGATACTGTATTGTATGATTATATTTACCTATGTACTTTAGCTGAAGTGGCAGTATACTGGTCACACACTCAAGAGAGCGGATGGCTGACGGACCATTAACGATCAAGTTAAGGTAGACAAAGTATTGGTCGGTCGAAGTGGAAAGAGGATTCCCATGCAGTGGCCGATCCGCGTTGGGTGCGCCTGGCAGGGGATCGGTCGTCTTGGCGTTCGTTGTGGGTCTATACTCAGCAGTGGACGGATAAAGGCTGATGATGATGATGTATTTTAAAATATACATTACAAACGGCGAAAACTGTGAGAAATTGTGACGTATGTACCGACCATTGTATGCGAGGGCCAGTGGCACGATTGTAATAAACAAGGATTTTCATTTGAGAATCCTTGACCCGCCATTTCTAGGGCATACGTCATTTACGTAAAAATACAAAGATATAGTTGTGGCCGGCTGCTTCGCCCCCAATATTCTTCTAATATTATAAACGTGAAAGTTTGTTAGTATGGATATTTGTTACTCTTTCACGTAAAAACTACTGAATGGATTTTAATGAAACTTTACAATGATATAGCTTATACATCAGAATAGCATATAGGCTATAATTACGCGGGTGAAACAGCGGGGCGCTTCTAGTATTTATATATATATATATTTGGACTAAAAAGGTTATTTAATAGATTTTCCTAGTAATTTAGTTGTAAGCGTCACAGCCGAATTGGACCGACACGACCGGGGTCAAACATCTCGCATACATAATACTTGTGTAACGTGACTGCTATGCTGTCCCAGCCCATTGAAAGGTATACTATAAAGCTCTGACTGTTCGTTTGCCTCCGACACTATAACACAATTGACACAAAAAAAGAGTTAGGGCCGGTTTCAAATCATCTGTAAGAGACTTCGTAAAATTTTGACGTCTGACAAAAACAACGCCCTTTGGTCACTAACGTTCATTAGTGCCATCTTTAACGATTACATATTCGTTAAAGTCAATTTCATCAAAATGTATCCGTCGATTGACCATTAATATGTAACATAAAAGTTGTACCTACAATACACAATACTCGTAAATAGTGTAGGTTTTAATTAATTATAGGAATATAGCAAAACACATTGTGAAGCTTTAAGTAATAAATAATTTTATTAGTCTCTTGCTCGGGATCCACGTTTAACGTAGGAGTTGAATTTACCAAAGTTAAATAAGTTTTATTCTAAAAATAAAGCCATAAATTATTCGGAGTTAGCAAAACTTATTTAACTTTGGTACAATCTACCCTTTCGTATTATAAATTTAATAACTATTTTCAGTGCTCATTGGCGTTGTAAGGAGCAAGGACAACCAGAGTTATTATTAGTACATATTATATTATTATATATAGTTCTGAAAATATTGAACATTCTTTATATTAGATTGGGGAAAAGTCTTTTCGAATATATAATGTATGAAACTTGCAATAAAATCTCTTTGGCTAACCATTTGTATCTGGCTGGTTTTGGTATCATTAAAAAGTTTTAATTTTAAATAAAATAATTACAAATTCAAATTAGGAAAATGTGTGATTTTCATTTGTTTTTCTTATTCTTAAATATATCTATATCTATATCTAAATCTATCAATCTTTATATCATACAAAAGTCATACACTTTCATATTACATCATCTAACATCGCGGTTTCTGGCCACAGTATCGGGTTAACACTTTCTCTCATACCAAAACCGGATCCGTTAATAGATTTTAAATCTCCAAAGTGGGAAATACATAACCATTATGCCGGAATTTACATATTAATTAAGTAACTTCGCCGCGAGGTTTGTATGTTGAATGTGTTTTAGTAATTAACGAATTTCCCCAACTTGAGAGCGTGGATTTTATAATGTCGGAAAATTGACGGAGCATGCAGAAGAACGAAACGTGAGTAACTTTGTAGGCCTTTATTTTGCTAGACTCACAAAGCATCTTATTGTGAGGCCATAATATAAGCCTCCTTATGACCTTTGCCTTTATTTTTCATCGACTTAAAAAAAGCAGGTAATCAACTTGTCTGTATGTTTTTTTTTTTGTTTATTCGCTTCCTTTGGTCTTACGAGCATTGTTTGATTCAGATTTAGTACAATCTAGATCATAATTTACTTTATAGTTTTTAAATATAGACATAAACAAAGGTCAATAATTTTATTCCGACTGTACAACTTACCACTTCTTTTTTAATCGATAAAAATGTAATCTATGTCACTCTTCACTTGTCTCTATAAGTATAATATCGGATCGATTGACACCTCATTTAACAAACTCAAAGAAGAATTTACGAAACTCGAAGAATTTCTGAAGCTACGGTGGAACATAAATTGACTGCTGAATTCTAAAATCACAACCCTCCTTTTCGCCTCTACCTTAGTCGGTTAATACTAAATACATTATACAACTCAATCGCGTGATCTTTATATTAGCTCGCCGCAATCATTGCCCTCATGTATATAGGATTTGGGGTGGGTCATGGTTTTCAAACTTTTTGTCGAGACCCGTGTAATTTATGGCGAACGTGATCGCCGAAACAGCAATGTCATTGCATCAGCAGTATTCTTAGCTCATATGAAGGAAATTGAATGACACCATGATGGATCCCGAAGTACCGAGTTAGGCAAAATAGTAAATTTACCATAGGTGTATTTACTAATAACTATTAAGCGCTCGGGAATCCAAAATTTACGTGATATAATTTAAATATAAATATTCTTATGGACAATATTATATTTCATCCGTAGTAACTACTTCGCCTTCTTCTTGTATAATGGCTCCCACGTGGATTTGCCAATGTCAGAGTGAGTCTTTGTTTTATGTTTACTAGAGGGTAAAATGCTCTGCTAAGAAGTGTGCTGCAGTGACTAAAAACTCGAGAGCAAAAGACACTGAATTGCATAGTAGTGTCTTTACTCTCTACCCATTTATTACAATGATTACTCAAGGTTAAATTATATTTAAAGACCTATAAGAAACTGAACGTTATTCTTTAGCTTCTTTACCTTTTAATAAATTATTATTATTAGTCAAATGACTCGACAATGTTATTAATTTAAATAATTCCTTATTAATTATGAGGATATTTCTTTTAGTTTTACTCAATAAATAGATTGGTATTATTTTGTTGAACACATCGATCTGGTTTTTAATTTGTTCGTGTTCCATATTTGAAACGTGAAGGTCAGATTGACAGTTACCCATCTAGTGGCGAAGCTGGAGAACCTATTTGTGAGACATCTGTCACCAGGGCATATCTAAGCTCCACGTAACTTGTCACATTTGTTTATTTTAAGATTTTCAGTATTGTGGCGAGTGAAACCGCGGGGAAATGGGCATAAATTATGATTAAAGTAAAGGGATATACGTACTTGTAATCATTTTCTACGGGCGTCAATTACTCGTAAGCATGTACAAAATTATTGATGAGTTTAGCGGCCGTCTTCGTGACCATAATATCTTTTGCTTCCGTCAATTTTTTCGCTAGTTCCGGGTAAATCTAGTTCACGGGCGACTTGATCTTATCTCATTCGCCAGTTTCGCCAAATCAACTCAAATAATTTGATAACAATAGATAAAAAACTGCGAGTCAGTACGACAGGCATTTCTTTTGAATGATACTACTTTCGTAGAAGATAATGGACATGGCAATATAAAAGATAATAGAGAAAAAAACTGGCAAATCTCCGATAACACTGAATTAGAAGTTTCCAATTTTGTAAGCAAACAAATCTAGTTGATTTTCTTAGGATAGGAAATGCACGAGTCATCTAGAACTCTTGTATTTCCTATCCCAGGACTTAAGAAGAGCCTGTTTGTTTTTAGAATTTTGGTATAGCAATCCGGCAGAGTAAATGACAGGCTGTTTGGCCCTACTCTTCAAATATAGTATATTTGTTTTACAGAAGAAAAAAGCATAGGGACACACGGCGCTACCACAACAAACATTCTAAAATCAAACATATAAAAACCAAACTTAGTTTACTTATTTCGAAGAGATAGGTTCGTATCCATACGCGAGTGATTCACACAAAAGCCGATGGAATAATTTAGTTACCATCGGGCTGGGTGATTGAAGTTTTCCATTAGAAACATGCAAATGAACGTGTGATGATTCCATTTAAGTCGTAACCTTCAAGTGCCCGCAAACATTCTTACCTCGATTGAGAGAATCGATCTGACCTAGACATATCTAAATTTGATTTCCGTTCGGCTAAATGTTTTGTTTTTTATCTTGTATCACCAACACGATGTATAACACGACATTGTGTAAGGTTCACGCGGTAATATTTAATTGAATACTTTGTATATAATGTATATTTTATACCAATAACAGCGTAATCCCGCTGGCTACGTGGTGGTCCACAGGAGTGAAGGACTTAGAGCTTGCGAAACGAATATTTCGACAACCCAGGACAGACTGTCCTGGCACCGCAGCAGCAGAACGAGGAAAGTCAACCCCAAATAATGGAAAAAAACTAGGACAAAGAAGAGAAGACCAATAACAGCGGACGCTATAAATATAGTCCTGTACAAAAAAAAATTGAAGCTAGCCAAAATTTGGATTCGAGAATGGATTAAATACACTAAACAATTCTCGAATTCGCTTGAACAAACAAAAATTGAAATCAACGTAACTGTTTAGAGTTCAGTGACACACACTTCTCTTGCACTAGTCCTTATTCTGCCGGGTCCTAAAGACACGCACGTGCGTCTAAATCCTTCTCCAACACCGATAGTTTAAGAAAAATATTACACTCAAATAAAGTGCTGAATGTTACCACCAAAGCCCGCCAACCCTTAAAAGAAATATAATAACGAATCACAATAATATCACACATACTGTAAGACATGTTATAACCACTTTTCACAAGTAGTTAGATGTATCGCATGCGATAATAACCGATGTGGTAACGTAGGAATTATTTAAATATTAACGCATAGGCCTGTAGAATCGTAGCCACAGCTGATGACTTATAAATTACCGTTCCACTTGTTTGTACAACGATTTTTCGAGTGATTTTATTTAATCCGAAACGTGCACGCGACACATCAAATATCCTACCTAAATACGCCATTTACTCTAAGACGGCTTCAAGCCCCTTTCTGAATTTAAAAATTGCATAAAACATAATTAAAAGGAGGCATTAGAAGCTTTAAGTTTTTAGCTATTTTGATCTTAATTTGAAAATTTCGCATTATATTATTTTAGCCGAATGCTGTTAGTTCTACTTAGTATTAATTAACCTGAAATATTATATGCGGCGAAATGGTTCAAGTAAAGGATGGTACGGCAATGTTTGCTTCGCGCTCGACTTAGCGGGGGCACTACCGTGCCCTCAGATATAAAAAAGAATAGAGATAAATATTTTTAAATACTGACACCAAAAGACGTCTGTTAAAATGTGTCTGACTGGGTATCCATCTACGCTATAATGTAAGAATCAATTTTGATGCGGTTTTCTTTTCGAAAGTTCGTTTTGTAGCGATCGTCCTTAAACATGTTACATGAAAGTCGGTTCAGCTTTTTCAAGGTCACCCAGCTATATTATCTCGTAGTACTATCTTCCGGAATGTTCGGAGTTACCTAACATGAACCGTATCCGCGCAATGATTGATTTATTATATTATGGATAATAATTGCCATTGGAATTGCTGGGATTTTCCATATTTTCCTGTTCAATAATGATTAGGTACATATTGATTTCTATGGTTACGCAAATTTCAAAATAATGCAGTTAGCATTTTTAAATTGAGATGGTTATTTTCATTATTTTAACTATTTAAAACGGGATATTTACCCTGTTTTTTAGTATTATTTCGCGCATTTCGA